>JAOXOE010000001.1:106039221-106075489 GCA_028565055.1 Phoeniculus purpureus | reverse complement strand
CCTATCACCAGATGACACTGAGCAGAGCCTGGCTCCATCCTCCTGACACCCACCCCTCACATATTTATAGACATTAACAAGGTCACCCCTCAGTCTCCTTTCTCCAATCTCAAGAGACCCAGCTCCCTCAGCCTTTCCTCAGCAGGGAGGTGTTCTACTTCCTTCATCATCTTTGTGGCTCTGCGCTTGACTCCCTCCAGCAGTTTTACGTCCTTCTTGAACTGAGGGGCCCAGAACTGGACACAACACTCCAGATGCAGTCTCACCAGGGCAGATTAGAGAGGGAGAGCAGAATCTCCCTTGATTTACTAATCATGCCTGTTCTGATCCACCCTAGGATGCCTTCTTGGCCACAAGGGCACATTGCTGGCTCATGGTCGTCTTCCTGTACACCAGGTTCCCAGGTGCCTTTCTCCTATGCTGCTCTCCAACAAGTCAGCCTTTAACCTAGACTGGTACCTGGGGTTGTTCTTGCCTAGATGCCAGACACTACATGTGCCCTTGTTATAGTTCATTCAATTTTTCCCCGCCCAACTCTCTACCCCTTCCAGGTCCCTGAATGGCAGCACAACCTTCTGGGGTGTCTGCCACACCTCCCAGCTCTGTGTCATCAGCAGACTTGCTGACAGTGCACCCTAATCCCTCATCCAAGTCATCAATGAATAGATTAAATAGTACTAGTCCCAGTACTGACCCCTGGAGGACTCCACTAGATACAGGTCCCCATCTAAACTCTGTGCCATTGACCACCACTCTCTGGCTTCTATCCTGCAGCCAGTTCACGATCCACCTCACTACCTGATGGGCCAGACCACGCTGCCTCAGTTTGGCTGTGAGGATGCTGTGGGAGACTGTGTCAAATGCTTTACTGAAGTCCAGATAGACCACATCCACTGCTCTGCCATCATCTATCCACCTGGTTATGCCCTCACAAAAGGCTGTCAGGTTTGTCAATCATGACTTCCCTTTGGTGAAGCCATGCTGACTGTTCCTAATGAGCCTCTTGTCCTTATCAAGGAGAAATTGTTCCGTATCACCTTTCCTGGGATGGAGGTGAGACTAACACACTCCGTACCTGACCGGCATAGCTCGTTACTGAACAGGAAAGACTCCCACAGACTAGGAATCCAGAAATACTCCTCAAGAGTTTTTCATCCTGTAGGCAGCAGGCTGCACTCCACCAAAAAAGTTGTCCGAAGAGGAAACAATAACAAATGAAAGGAGAGCAAGGAGATGGAAAAATCTGGCACATGGACATAGTAACTGTGACTAGAGAAAATACGAGAGGAAAAGAATGAGGAAGGCTTTTACTCTGTGTGGAGGATGTTGCATTGCCCCTAATCTAGTTATTGTACCACGGTTCTGGTGAGTGTCACCAGGGGGATTGTAAAGCATCAGCATTACGAATGCCTGTCAAGGGCTTTAACCCATGACATAATTAAGCAATTAATTTAGTTAATGTGCTAATTGGCTGAAACAAAGGCAAAACAAGGAGGCTTCAGAAAACAGTTATCATTTGCAAGCAAAACCAAAATGAACTTGATTTGGGCCATCAACAAGACACAATTAATTCACCCCATGCAAAGAATTCACCCCACATATAACCCCATATGAAGACACATGGGTATTAAACACATGTTCTTACACAACGAGGCCAAAGTGCAGACTCCAAGCCCTCAAAGGGTTCCAGCCATTCCTGCTTCTTGTGGAAGTTCATGTACCTCAGCACCAGCAGGCATTTTGAAGTCCAGTTCTTTGCTCTACGTGCTTTCATGACAGACCTCCATTTCCAAAATGCCAATTCCTACACCCACAAAAGAAGGGAGAACTCTCTCTACTTCAGAAAACCATGGCACCTTCCTTCTCTTGACTCATGAGGTACCATTCTCTCTGTTCACCACATTTCCAGGATAAGATTGTGACCAGGCAGAGCTCAGGATCATGAAATTGGCTGTGGGTCTTAGCACATTAATAGAGTTTTGGTTCACTTTAAACCCTTGGTGTCTTGGCTGAAACAGCGTAGGAACAGGACCACTGTGTCCTACCAAGAGCCATGGTGGACAACCACCGTATGCCCTGCCCAGATGTCCCCACTGAGCAAATCTGATGTCCTCAGGATGCTGCAGAGGAACTGCACTGTTCATGCAGAACTCCTTCAAATGCATGCTGGAAGCTCATGAAAAGATGCAGATGTGACTGTAGAAGAAACGGTCTTTGATCACCCCGTGTGATCATACCAAATGGCACTCTTGTCACTTACATTTCAGAGAGAGAGAGAGAGCGAGCGATCAGCAGTTTTCATGCCATATGGTTTTCTGAATCTGAAAGAATCGCTACCACTCTGCAAACACCTTGATTTTGGTGTCACCTGCAACAGACAAATGCCTCATCATTATGAAAAGGGCAGAGAAGCTGCTAACTAATCACACGAACACTGTTCTGTTTGCTCAGTGATGGATACCCACCAAGAGCACACTTCTTCCTTCTTTACCTTCCAAGGATGCACGCTGAACTGCAGAAAGTGGACTGGGCTGTGCCTCATATAGATAATGATGGAATTTTATGCTCCCAGAGGCAAATCTCAGCCTGTTTTTCATATAATGAAGAACAGATGGTTATCTGCCAGGTGTATTTACTGGATTGCCTGGGATGCTTTGTGTGGTGTACTTCAGCAAAGCTTAAGGAAATACAGTGTCTTCTCACCATCTGGGAACATCCCCCTAACGTAATTTTAAAATAGGTTATACAAAGGCGACGTTAATGGGAAAGACTCTGTCTCTCAGGGACCCCTTCAGTTATAAAGAGCCCGCCTGGCCCTGACAACAATAGCTGCTTCACTTCAGAGATCACCGGCACGGGCAAGGCTCACTTGGAAATAACTGCATGAACACAAGAAAAATAGTCCTGAATTTTAGAGCCTCATTATAAGACAAGAGACAGCAGATGGATGCAGAGAGATGTCAACTATTTTGTTGAGTATTACACTGAAGGGCATTTTAAGAAAAGACTTCCAAGGAGTTAATAAATTTTAACAAATGTTTTCAAGGAGAACAAGGAGAAATTATTTACAGGATGCAAAAAAGGTCTTATCTCAGAGTATGATGGAGAAGCTGGCCCAGGTGAGGGGCTGACACCTCAGTTTGGGATCATAAAGAATAAAGGCCATGGAAGTGAACACGTCCATCTGTTGTGCTAGGAAAAGGCAGGGCAATAAAAGCAGTAAGATGGCCAAGGCAAGATATAAGGATGTGACCTTTATGACAGGATCCTATACAGGTAAGAAGAGGCCACAGACTGAATTTGAGAGAGCTAGAGAAGAGGTGACAGCTGGAGACAAAATGTGAGGTGATGCTTCCGTTCCGCAGCTGGCTAAAAACCACACCAACGTTAATCTTAAAAATCTTCCAGCCTTAGACGCAGCACGGATTGTGAGGCCCCAGAAAGAGGCAGAAGTGGTTCTTCGATACAGGATGAGGAGCAGCAACCTGGCCTGAAGGAAACAGGGATCATTATGTTCAGAAATGTGCCTGTCTGTGAACTGAGGCAAGGAGTGCAGAACAGGGAACCTCACGGCTGCATGAGAGAACCCACCCTCACTTACTGGTGTGTTTTCAGCAGGTTTTGCCATTACAGCCCAAAACACCTCACCACAACTGTTTAAAACCACTTCTCCCTTGCCCTCACAAAGATAACTGCTGTGACAGCACTGGTGTAGCCGTCTTACCTATGTGGAATTGTAGTGCTTTATTCTTACGAGAAATGGTTTCCTGAAATAAACTCCCTCAATGCATGAAGTCAATCATAAAGAGTCACAAAGAAAGTGAGGGGAGAGTGATGTATTCCAGGCTATTAGATACCAGAGGACACAGCTGTCAGTGCTCACTGACTTCCTTTGACATTATCTACTGCAAACGGCACAGATCCCTATGGAAGCCTTTCAGGAGCTCACATCATTTAATTTGCAGGCATTTTAATTGGAAATTAAAAAATTAAAAATTTCAAACAGTCAGAAAATAGGGTGAACAACAATGATCCAGACCAATCTAATGCAGAGTGAAAACACGCTCTTGAGTAGCCTCTGCTTGAGGAATTGGTAGTCTTAAAGCACTTGAGGATATTAGCCCTGTGCACGCTCACAAGCTGTCCACACAGCTTGGCATTTCCGAAGCCTGAATGGCATAGCCAGGGATGCTCTCAGTGGCGTGAGAAGTGGCTGCGGTTTGGTTCATTCTTCACGTTATCTGAATGTCTTGTTTAGTTCAGAGGCAAAAACTAGAGGAGGGGTGGGGGAAACACACACACACGACACAACCCACAAAAAATTCCTGTTCCAGGATGTGTCTAGAACATAAAATCCCGCCTGCCATATGCTTTGGCGTGTTTCTGAACAGAAACACACTGTGCCCACATGCTGCTTCCAAGGAGATGACTCTACCAGTAATTTTGTGAGAATGCCTCTTCTCCTGCCATCCCGTGGAAGAGCTCCAAAAAAATCAGCTTTGGGTAAACATCTGACAGGAGATGAGGATGCAACCAACAGCACTTGGTATCATCAGCAAATGGATTTTCCAGGCTGAGGATTAAACAAGCCCGATTCTCCCCCAGTGATAGCCACAGCTCAGTGTTGTGGCGTTAACGGTACGGAGCACACGACGCCTCGGGCATCCAACCACAGCGCTACCTTTCTGCTCAGTCAGCCTCATGTCTGTAAAAATCAGCTGCCAGTATTTTAAAAGGAAACACACGTGTTTATCCAGGGTTTGCTTTCTCCAGGCTACCTCATCCTGCCAACGCTCCTGGAGAGCCCAGAATTGATCGTCTTAGGTGGATTCTCCCAATAACTGGCAGTGTTGAGAGCAGCTGGTCATTGCCAGCCCAGGCAGCAAGCAGAGGTGCTTGCTCTGCCAGACTGAGGTATCAGCCCTTGTTATGAGCCATCACCTTCCTTTCTGCAACAAATTCCAGACAATCAAAGATGTAGAGACACAATCTACACAAGTCACTGGTTATTCCAGCTGCAACCTGTCCCATGAGAGGAGATACCTCATTTCCAAGGCATCAAGCCAAGCCAGACCTGCTGACAGTGCTACGGTTGTGGAAGTAAAGAGTAAAGATCTGCTGCAAGATCATTAGGGTTGGAAGAGACCTCCAAGACCATCAAGTCCAATCGTCAACCCAATGCTACCATTGAAACCGTGTTCTCAAGCACCAGATCTACATGTTTTTTGAACACCTCCAGAGATGGTGACTCTACCCCCTCCCTGGACAGCCTGTTCCAATTCCTGACCACTCTTTCATTGAAGAAATGTCTCCTGGTGTCCAATCTAAACCTCCCCTTGCACAAATTGAGGCCACTTCCTCTTGTCCTATCACTTGGGAGAAGAGACTGACCTCCACATCTCTACAACCTCCTTTAAGGTCATTGTAAAGAGCAACAAGTTTTCCCCTCAATGTCCTTTTCGCCAGACTAAATCCCAGTTCCCTCAGCCAATCCTCTTGAGACCTGTCCTCCCGGCCCTTCACTAGCCTTGTTACCCTTCTTTGGACCCTCTCCAGCACCTCAATGTCCTTCTTGTAGTCAGGTGTCCAAAACTGAACACAGTACTCGAGGTGAGCCTTCACCGGTGCTGAGTACAGGGGGAGATAATTTCTCTAGTCCTGCTGGACATACTATTGCTGATGCAGGCCAGGATGCCCTTGGCCTTCCTGGCCACCTGGGTACACTACTGGTGTAGTACCACATGGTTTCCACAAATACGTAATTTTCAACAAAGCCACAAGGCTGCTGCTCTTTCTCTGGTGTAGGACTCTGAGAGTTAACAGTTCTGATTGAGAAAGACTGAGAATATTGAGAAAGTAGAATGTGGATAAGCCCAAGTCCAAGCAGCTGAGAAATTTAGTGGTAGACTAAAAGTTAAATCAAAAAATGACCAGATTGCTCTCACACAAGCCCCAGATGTAAAAGTTTTGCAGGCTCCACTTCTAACCCAGCAGAATATTCATTTCTAAGAGCAAAATGCTGCAGACAGTGATGCAGGCTGAACAGAAGCAGCACAGGCAGAGCAGAACTCTCTGGGATCTATTTTTGTCTTAAGCCTAGTATTGGTTCTGCTTCTTCAACAATTTTCAGTCCTCCACTCTAAGCCATGTTTCTCAGCAGCATGAGTATTAAGATTTTTCCTCTAGGGAAATCTCGCACAGATTGCTCGCACCAGTCCAGCCACAGGCTGAGCAATCTGTTCCTGGCTTTTTTTATTTTGTGTTGGGATCTTTTTTTCCTTCTTGGCTTTGCCATAATGAGCTCTCTAAAGGTACCACACAAGGAAACAAAAAGTTGTCCTTGAGCTTTAAGTTCGCTCTTTGAATTCTTACATTTCCCACCAAGTGCCAGCACTAAGCGGACGTGAGCTGAGCAGGAAGGCAGCAGCGGACACGGACTGCCCTCGGCAGTTTGAGCATTTATCATTCTCGATGTAAGACCTTGCAAAAGCTGCTATCAGGTAGCAGCATGAATCTGAGAATAAATTGCAAAGTGAGTTCCTAAAAACATCTTTTACTGTGTTATGGACCCCATTCCTGCATCAGGTGTCTTCAGGTAGTCCAGTGGCAAGTATGCGCGTGTCATGTATTTCCTTAGCTCTACCAATAGAAGTCTGGTAGCTTCCCAGTACTGTTAAGGGATCAAGAAAGAGTTTCAGCCTACTGTAGCCATCCAAACCATGAAACCATTGTACCAATGCAAAGAACATCCCCTTTGTTCTCATGAAAGGGACAAAAAATTGACTGTCTAAAATGGCCTCAGAGGCTTCTAAAAAGACTTGACATTTGATGCACCCAAGTTTTCTTGGATGGACAGTCAACAAAAGATCATTGAGAGGTAGGGTTCTACCACTGTTGGTTTGTGTAGGTGTATACGATTTCCCTATTTCACAGAATCATAGAGTCTTTAGGGATTGGAAGGGACCCTGAAAGATCATCTAGTCCAATCCCCCTGCCACAGCAGGATCACCTAGACCAAGTCACACAGGAACACATCCCTATTGTTTTCTAGAAGTTCCCTGCTTCCTTTACCTAAACATATCCTGCAAGGCTGGCTGGGAAACAGACTCACACGCAGAGGCTCAGAAATCCTGAGAATCTGCTGCCTTCTTTCAAGCTGCTCATCAGCCCTGGAAACTGAGCCACTGACTCCACCTCCCTCACCTCCACAAGAGTAGGCACTGAAGAAACTCTCCTGAGAAAGAGGGCTGTCTCCATAACAGCCCCTCGCAGGTCACCCCTGCAACTGCTTCCTCAGTACTTTGCAAGCCTTCCCTCATACCTACTGCCTATTTACACCTTTAAGGAAAATACGTAGAGGAAAACATTTTAAATATGGGTATCTGTTCTCCTTCCATTTGCTATGTTGTCTTTTAAAAACCAAGGAGCAAACAACACGCTTTAGGAGCAGAAAGCAAGGAAGCAGTAGTCCTTGATTTACCCTTAGTTGTAGATACCTAGAGGCATTTCGTTTAAGAAGGGCTGTTTCACCAACACGGAAAGGTGCAGAAAGCTAAAGACATTAAAGAGTGAGATCACTTCACCAGGACTGAGAGGTCATCTCTATAAAAGTGAGTATCATTACTGGAACTGAAGGCTTGGGAAGCCACACCTTGCTGCTTTCTAACCTGTTTTTTCTATGATGAACTTGCTCCATCAAAAACAACAACCAAAAAACCTCTTAGGTTTTAAATTCCCTTATGTACCAAACATCAGCATGCTTCCTGGGGCTCTTCCAGTGCTGTGGAAAGACTTGCCAGTGAAATCAGAGAACTAATGATCATATCTGTGAGCTTGCCTGGTACTAACAAATCAAAACCAGTCTGCTTCAACTTCTTTTGCCTTGTTCTTTTGCCAGCAGTGGCAGAAAGCTTTTCTCATCTGCTTAAGATGTTACGTGACTGACAGCCAAGTCCTCAGCAAATCTTTCAAAAAAACCAAAAAATACACATCTCTGGCTACAGTCACCAACATCCTGGTCAGAGTGAGGGAAGCACCACACTTCCATGTCACTGCTTACAAACATGGGAAAAGGCTGCCTGTTTGTTATGCTAAAACAGAATGTCTAGACTTGGGAAAAGGTAGGAACAACACATTAAATTAACTCAAGACAGGTGGCTGTATAAAAACTGAATTATCTAAGATGCGTTTGAATGCTTGTCTGGAACGCTCTGCAGCGTTCAGGGGAAACCTGCAAAGTATTTACTACAGCAAGTGCTTCACTAAAGTTAATTCTATTTCACATCCAGGCCATCTGAGTTAAGCACTACCTCTGTGGTGTGCTTACACACACAGAGGTGATGAAAACATCATCTTTGCATTGAAAAGCGACCTATGAAACAAGCCTTAAACATCAGCAGAGCAACTGAGGTGCCCAGAGCTATCTGACGCTATTTTAGATCCCTTAGAGTACCAAGTCTGGCCTTCAGCTGCTGCAGGTCCTCTTGGTCCAACCAGCCCATGGATATCTCAGACTGAGTTACCTTGAGAGATCTAAGATGGCAATATACACAAGTATTTAAGGCTCTGAATCCCAACCCCAGTGGTGTAATTATTAACATTTAAGATGCAAGTTCTTCAGAAGCATCAGATTTTCACATCCTGTACTAAGCAGTGCTTACAAAAAAACCCCCCACCTTGGAGCAATAACAACACAGGATCCAATTAGCTGGAAAACTTTGTGAGGGAGCCATTGCTCTGTTTGAAGAGCCATCCAGATATTAGAAAGACTACTTTAAAGTGAGTTGGAGCTCCATGCATTCCCTCAGACCTGTTCTAAGCATCTGGTAAGGAATGCACACAGGGCAAGAGATAGTAATGCAGGAGAGTCACCAGGGGGAAGGCTAGCATGGGCAGGGGAAGGCTAGCATTGACAGCACAGTACCTTCTACCTTGGCAGATCTACAGATGCCCTCTCTTATGGATTGTGACCAGGCAAACACTTTATATGGTTCCATGAACTCTGCTTTGAGGGAAGTACAATACTATGTCTTACCATTACTCCTAGCCAAGCTTAGGTGCTGCACACGTGTCCCTAGCTGTCTGCCTGCAGTGCTGTGGAATTTGGGAAGAGGACACCCAGCTCGTTGTGTTTGGCTCTGCTGAGATCTGAACACTGAATAACAGTCCTCCCAATACCATTGGGGCTGGCGTGCAAAGCTCACCCCAGCACATTCCTGACCCACTAGTTTTGTGTGCGAGGAGAATTTCCTGGTTTCTGCTCCTGTTATCACTTTTTATTACGGCTGCAACTGAGTGAGTTACCCTATAGGGTACACACTCACATGAGGTGAGTCAGTTTTCCTTGAGGTTGATGGGAGCCATTCTACTACATTTCTGAGCAGGGCTTCCACAGAGTAACAGAATCTGTTTGGTTGGAATGGAGCTTCAAGATCATCAAATCCAACCATTAACCCAACACTGCCAAGTCATTACTAAATCATGTTCCTAAGCTCCACATCTAAATGTTCTTTAAATGTTCCCAGGACAGGAGAGTCGACTACTGCCCTGCCAGCCAACTTCAAAGTCTAACAACCCTTTCAGTAATGAAATTCCTCCTAATATCCAATCTGAACCTCCCCTGGCACAACTTGCAGCCATTTTGTCTAGTCCCACTTCTTGCTACCTGGGAGAAGAGACCAACCACCTCCTTTCTCCAACTTCCTTTCAGGTAGTTGTGCATAGTAATAGTCTCCACTCAGCCTTTTCTCTAGGCTAAACAACCCCATTCTCTCAGCTGCTCCTCACAGCACTTGTACTGTAGATCCACTGCCCTTCTCTGGGCATGCTTCAGAAACACAATGTCCTTCCTGTAGTAAGGGGCTCAGAACCGAACACAGTACTTGAGGTCTGGTCTCATAAGTGCCAAATGCAGGGGGACAATCACCTCCCTACTTCTGCTGGCCACACTGTATCTAACACAAGCCAGAATGCCTTTGGCCTTCTTGGCCATACTGCATGAGTAGGGCTGGGTTTATCTCCTGACAGTACCTACTAAAACATAACTCAGCAGATGGTACTTATATAGGATCAAACTCTTACGGTAGGATGTCTCATCTACAGTGACCTTTGGGTTATTTACAAGCTATATAAGAGACAAAAGCTGTGGAAAAATGACTGCTTGGCACAGTTCAAATTTAAAGAGCCTGGTGTAGGGACCTGTGTATCTACATACTTGTTCTTTATGTTCTTAGACACTGTATTTACATGAATCCAAAAAGTACAACATGGCCTGGATTTTCCTTGTCACCTTCTTATCACGGTGGCCACAAAAGTTCCCAGACCAGAGCTAGCTGCTGCTATTTTGGAAACGACACAGAGATCCAGCTATAAAACTTTAATGCCCAATTACTACTTTGGCAGGCTGACAGCTTTTGCTTGCAGATTGCACAGCAATTTTCTATTGTTTGCTACTCAATAAAATCGGAGTGGAATCTCTTGATATTTATGCCTCTAACCCAAAGGCCTTGAATTTGGTCTTTCCTCTGCCAAATTTTCAAATGATATTGCAAACAGCAGGACTGTTAGAATGCCTCAAAAAGGTCACTGGAATCTTTTACAACAGGGAGTCTCGGGCTTTCTGACTAAAATACTACCAGCTGCCTCAAAAAAAGCAAAGGCTCCTCTGCATTTATGCCTCACATTGTCTTGTATACTGCAATGCCGTAAGAAAACTGATTATAAAATACGTCTAGGAGTCTGATTTCAACCCACTAAGGCAAAGAAATCTGGTGTTTATACCAGAACCATTACTGTTCAGAGCTGAAACTGCTCAAACTGATTATCCACTCTGGCATTCCAGCTCCAAAATTACCCTCCAAATAAAAATGAGACATTTGTTTTGTTCAGTGCTAGAGGCTCAATGCATTATTAGTCAGTGTGAAGTCTTGGCCATACATGCTTTGAGGGCAGTTTTAGGTGTTTGAAGAATTAAAGTTTGGCCTCCAACCTGGTACATACAGAAATAACAGCCAACTTTTTGTTTTGCTTTTGTTTCACAGAATCACAGAACATTGGAGACTGGAAGGGCCCTCAAAATATCATCTGGTCGAATGCCCCTGCCAGAGCAGGATCACATAGACCAAATTGCACAGGAACATGGCCAGGCAGGTTTTAAATGTCTCCAGAGAAGACGACTGCACAACCCCCCTGGGCAGCCTGTTCCAGTGCTGTTTCACACTTACAGCAAAGAAGTTCCTTCTCATATTTATGTGGAACCTCTTCTATTCCAGTTTACACCCATTGTCCCTTGTCCTATCACTACATTACAGGTGCATCATAGCCTGTGGCTCTCATATAATTTACTGGTACGCACCTTGTAGCAACGTCACCACAGAGCAAGGGTAGAAAACTGTTCCTAGTGGTCAGCTGAGCTGCGAAGATGTTGGCTTGATAGCTAATAGAGTAACAAAGCTGGTACTGGGAGCAGTGGCTGACACTGTTTCAGATGAACCTGAATCTTGACATTTGGCACAATCATTCTTCTGAGTTGCTCTCACCTAAAGGCTTGGAGCTTCCAAGTTATAGAACAAGAAATGGCTGCAGTCTGAAAACATAACCTGTCCATACTATATGTACTTCTACCTGGATAGGATATGAGGTGGTATTCCTGTTTTAGATCTAAATGGTTTTAAAACTCATGACAAAAAGTTAAGTCAACATGCGGTGTCTCCTGAATAAAATCATTACAGAAAAAGTCACTAGACGGTCATAAATCCTTTATCTGTGAATAAAACAATTCTGAAAGGTTTCTGTCTAAGCATATGTACTACGGGTCTCATCAGAATCGCTTGATTCAGGCTAAAATAATGTATTTTATCAAATGAGTGCATCCCTCCAGCTGCGATTCTCTTTCTAAAACCTCATCTTTCATTAAAAAAGGATAAAAACAGTCTTTAGCTGTTCAGCTCCCAAAGAAATCTTCACGAATACATAAACCTAGTGTTGTAGGTGTATCTGTGAGTCTACAGAGAGGCTGAAGGAGCAAAGGTGAGCTGTGTAGGTGTTGGAAGTCTGATGACCATGACTGAAGCACTACCATTACTATTTATTTCAGAGAAGATGGGAGAGTCTCAGAGCTGTGCAATGAGTATGCCTCACTGCTTGCTCTTGCAAGAAAGAGAAAAGGACAGGCATGATACCTGCACTTTTAGATGCTCATTCAACTGCATGCGTAAGGGCATAGAGGAAGAGATCTCAAAGTCCTACAAATTCCCAGTTCCCAGACTACAGCAAAGTATGTTTTCTACCACGGCAGACCAAAGCAGAGGGATGCACGTATGTGTGGAAAGACTGTTTCTCTAAGCACAAGCACAGCAAACCCTCTCACTAGTCCATACTGAAGAGCAGTAGGTCAAGCCTGCAATTATTCTGTTCCCTAGCATCCCTGAGACCAAATGCTAAAGGGTCCAGGTCTCGATCAGTAGGACAAACCCTAGTGATTTCTCTTCAGACACAAAGGCCAGAGAATATTCTACAGCTGTAATGGACAACATGAGTAGCAATAAGTCTCACTTGCAGCAAGGGAGTTTTGGGAAAGCGTTCTGACAGCTACAGTCAAAATTCCTGGATCCTCCAGGAAGGAGGGTATCTCCCAGGATGGAGAGATGGACTGGATGAACTCTCTTCCAGCTCTGTTTTCTATGGTTCACAGAAACCCTCCCTGCAGTTCCTCGTGACACACTGATTAATCCCTGCAATGCACAGTATGATATGCAGTGGAACAGCATATACTCTCTGATGACTTTGGTCACAGTTGCAGAAGGGGAAATAGAGTTTTGTCCAATTATCCTGATCCTTGTGTTGTGAAAGTTTCCATAACATGTAATAAATCCGGCTTGGTTAGGGGCCAGATGCTCTGTTGTCCTTGCTAAAGAGGACAGGAGCAGAATACAGACAGAGCTGAGCACAGGAGAAAGAAGAGGGGAACAATGCCTCTGCAGTGTGATTTTGCAAAACTACCACAGAATTGCTGCTTCTTGAGTCCTGGGGGACAGTACTTGAGCAATGCAAACCAGTGTATTCATCAGGGGCAGAGTATAAAAAGCTAGATAAACACCAGACACAAGCCCTCTGGGAGGGGCAAACCATTGATTAGTTGTAGCAGCTGTAGTACTGTGGTGTCCTGGTCCTACTTCTTTTACTGGTGCCAAAAGGAGGATACCAAGGGAATCACAGCAGCATGAAAACCACATCTAATGCCAGAGAAAGTACTTGCTGAATTCTACGTATTGAGGTTTCATCTTTTCTGGTGTGCTTAGATATAACTGTTATTCATGCAAAACTCAAGTATGACTCTCATTTATTCAGAGTTTGCTTGTCTTCTTGCAAATCCATTGCATTTGGGTCTTCTCAGACCACATCATGCTTGCTGTGAGTGCAGTGGAGGTTTTCCATAAGAGAAATGAATTCAGAACAGTAGCACTACAGATACCATTGCTTAATTCACATTGACAAGCAAATACCTATGCTGCTGCTTCTACTGCTATGCTAACAATAACAAATCGCGTTCCTCTTTTTAAATTATCAGAAAAGAAACTTTAGGTGTCACTTACCTGCAAAGAGGTTCTACAAGGTCCTTCTCAAGAAAATCATGGTCTTTCTTTACTGCAGCAATGTCAATGGGAAACTGGTAATCTATGATAGAAGACCCAAGATTAAGATGACTACTTGCTTTTCAAATGAAAACACACTCTCTACATCTAAAATGCTTCGCTTGTGCTTGCTCACTAAGATCTAGTATGACCCATTTCACTTTGTTCTGGTTCCCTTCCAGGTGTATTTGTGACCCTTTCAGACACTTACTATTTTTTTTCTGTTAAAGGTACAGCTGAATGTCCTGTGCACCAGATAGCAAGATTTTGGCTTTAATAAGATACTCAACTGCTAGCTGTTCTTTCTAGTTTCTAGTACAAATTAATGAGATCAAGGGATTACCAAAACGTTTTCTTTATTCACATGAGCAGCAAGGTTTTCTGTTCCCATCACAGTGATTTAATGAGTTGTTTGCTAGACAAACTTTTGCCATGAAACAGGAAAGTTCTGTTTTAACACAGGTCCCAATATCAACAATTGCAGACTAAAGGTTACTTAAGTAACAGATACACAAAAAGTAATAGCTAAAAAGCCAGATCAGTGTGCTGGAAGTTCACATTTGTAATGAAAAGTGACATGGCTGCAAAACATTAGTGGACTCGGTAACAGTGAGATGGGTTTCAGAGCTGTGGCTGCTCTCCAGACTGGCCTGCCTTGCTTAGGTACCACAGCACGATGCTGGGATACAGGAAATGCAGCCAGCATTTTCAGACATTAGTGCTTAATAACACTAACGTAATAGATGCCTGTAGAAAGGATTTGGTTTTCAGAGATGCTGACTGTCTAGAGTGTATATTGACTGTGTTAGAGGTCTATGGGAGTCCAGCACAGGATGCTTTTAGAGGGAACATCCCTTTGAATTTGGCAAACAGTGGGCTCTCCTTTGTCTGGGAAAGTTGGTCCCTGAGATGCTCTGATTACAAAGCAGACACAAAAGTATTACTGGGCACCCAGGTATTGTGGTGGAAATATATCTTTGTCAGCTTTGGTCTGGCAAGCTTATTAGTCTTAGTTCCTTGCTGGGTTTAACACAGCCTGTCTGGCTTCTGAGGAGCCATTGGAGCATCACTGCATGGTGCTTCTAGTTCCCAGGCACCAGAGTAACCCATAAAGAGCCAGCACCTGAACCTCAGCTGGCCATCAAAAGCTGTGGGCATGTCCTCAGCATCACAGCTCCCACTGCCCTCAGCCCCATGTGAAGGGATAGATGGTGTCTGAGCCAGCTCTTTGCTCTCTGCAGAGCTGGCTTTCTGCAGAGCTGGCTCTGACCAGGAAGGTTTCTTGGCCGTCACTCCCTGTGAGGAGCTGTGCTGCCTCCAGACCCAAGCTGACCCTGGAAGGTGTCCAGTGGTGTTTGGCGGAGCTGAGCTTCAGCTAATAAGCCCAAAAGGGCCTGAGCTGGCTCTGTGTCTCTGGCCACAGTGTGAATAGTCAGCATCAGCTGCAGTTCCCCTCTCAGCATTGAGCTAGGGGAGCAGCCCCAGTCCCCAAAGTGCTCCTGAATACAGCAGCAGTGCAACCACTTGTCCTGCTGTCAGGAACCCTGATTCCATGGATATGAATTTTACAGCTAGGAAGGGGACACAGTCTTGAGTTTGTACTAAAATATTGTGTTTTCGTGCTTTGCAAAGGTAAAACACAAGCTCAGATTATTCACTTCTGGAAACTCTGAAGAGTTGTCAATCTCATTTTCCACAAGACTGAAATTTTCAGTAACTTTCAATAACTTCAGTTTTATCTTTGATAGAGTTCAGCAAGTTTGTTTTGTTTTTTTTTTAAAGAGACCTGTTTATTGGGATTTTTTGTACTTGTTTTTGTTAACCTTTGAGATTTACACAGACGGTGTCCCTCTTTGTTTTCTTCTTATGGCTATGAGGGCAAGAATCTTACTTTTCTTTAGGCACTGGTATGACTCCAGCAGCTGAGGCTTTGTGAAGCAGCCAGCCAAGCCTGTAACTCAGTCAAATGTGGAGCTGGCCGACTGTAAGCTCTCCTGGCATGGGCCCAGTGCTCTTTCAGTACTGCACAAAGAAGAGAAAAACCTACTTACCCTGATAGAACTGAGCATATTGGGGAAATCCAGCTGCACGTAACCAGTCACACGCTTCCTTTGCTTCGATTTCTGAGCAGAAGACAAAAGAAAAAGACAATAACACTTTGTTATCAGAAGTTCTTCTCATTATAAGGAAATAGCACAGAGACTTGGTAGTACTTGTTGCTTAAAAGTACTGTCATTACTCTGAAGTATTTCTTTACAATATTAGAAGATAACAATATCCTCTCAAAGAAATCCACCTGTCTCCACAGAACCATGAGATTTTCATAGCTGCTTAGTGAACAGGATGAAGTCCCATGGAGCAGCAGAAGTTGTTCAGCCAAGTTTCTGGTCCCGTGTCGTACCCTTCCCCAAGGGTTAGGTGTTGGGGAGAGGTGAAGATGAAGTAGAGTGGAAATGCGATGTCAGGGAACATGGATGTGTTTTCTTACAGAATAAAATACCAGCTTAGAGACACTGACACGTCTGCCAGAAAAACCATGGTGCAAGTCTAATGTCACTGAAGAGACAACCAGAGATAGGATGCACTGTCTGTACCTTCAGCTACTTGAATTCCATTCTATAGACTCCCTCCATAGTCAATCGAGAGACAGTTACTTCCAAAGGGTGATTCATTTCACCTCAGTGTCTAAAGTAGGGAGTATAAATCAACTCCTGACAATGCTTTTGTCTTGTGGCTGCTCACAGAGGGAGGATAAACAGCTCCAAATATGTCTGTGCAGCTAAATAAAATAGATACAGGCAGTAGCCTCAACCACTGGACCCCAGACTACTCACTCTTTAATTTTAATCCACTCCCAAGCCTGTTGTGGACTGTTCCAGTTATCTATCAAGACAACTCTTTTCTTTAGAAGACTAGTACTAAGCAGTGAGGAGAGGAATCAGTCTGTGTCAAGTTGTCCCTGTGTTCCCACTCTTTTGAAGTACGGACACAGCTGATACCAGGTGTGATTTCCCCTTTCAAATAGCTTTCATGGGGTAAGATATATCCTACCCCTATGGAAAAGGTGAGGGAATCATCAGCTGGACAACAGAATAGTCTCTCCTTATTTTGGTGGTGAGGTTAAGGATAGGTGAGCATGAGAGACTAAAAGAAAATCATGTTCAAGAGGGGAACTACGTAAGACCTGAAGCTTCTTGCACAGGAGAAGCAGATCCACCCCCTGCAATTACTGAAGCAGCAACGAATAAATGTCAATTACACAAAAAGAGAGGATAAAAGTGCTTCCAGTGAAACAGATGGTGCACTCCAGCAGTCATACACATGGTTATGCACCCAACCTCTGAGATGACCAAGGCATGTTGACAGTAGGGTACCTCAATTTTTACCAAGCTCCATGGGGTCCTGCTATGGGAAGCTGCATGCCAGGTCCAGATCTGCCCAGCACCGCATCCATACTGCCTGCATGTGCAGCTGCTCCCAGAGCAGCTGGAGGAACAACTGAAAGTAGAGGCTCTCCCAGATAAATGCGGGGTTGTGGGGAAACCTGGGCAGTATCTCTTTGCTGCCTAGATCCGGTTCAGGATTTAAAGTTTGAAGAGTTTTGGTTTACAAGATCAAAGACAACACACATATCTGCACCTCTTACATTTGCAAAACAGCAAGGAATGGGCTGTGCAGGTGTTGAAGAAAGCAGATATTTTATGTTGCTTATTATTTAACCTGAATGAACCAATCAAGTGCTTGGGCACATTTGTGCTTGTAAAATCCAAGCAGGTATAATACAAAACCCTAATGATAATACAAGCAGCGGAACTGGAAAAATAAAGCCAGGCTTAGTTGCTCTTCTGCATGTTCTGCCTTGCAAGCAAGAAAAAACAAATTACAGTTGTAAATCTGTTTTCTACTAAAATGCATTTTTCTAGATAGGAAATGCTGGCATGAATTTTTCCCCATCTAATTCTGTTAATTCATTATACCCCTAATGACTTTACCTACTGAAGCTCACCATAAAACCTGCTTTGGATAGACTCTGCAGGATGTGACCCACACGCCTTCCTGCTCCTCTAAACACCAAGCCACACCAGCAAACTCTGTTGCTGTAATCAAAATTCAGAATACAAGGTCTATAAGTATCAAAAGCCCTGTTTCCAGTGATGATTAGACAGCCACTAACAGCTCTTAATGGCTGAAATCATTAGCAGTGCTGAAAAGGATTTACCACCAGGTCTTCATTTGCTTTGACATTAGTTCATGTCAAGGCCAAAACAAACAAAGAGCATGAAAGTACATTCAGTTCTGAGCACTGCCCAGAAGAATGAGCAGCTTACACAAAACGTGGCTCTCACTGCCGCACATCTGTGTGCTGAAAGCACATCTCTATTATGTTCCAGTGAGACCAAATATTTGTATTAAATGCTTGGAAAAAAGACAAGTTTTCATACTTTTGCTTTTGCTTAATTCAGTCACGTGAAACCCAGATGAATGAATCTGATTTCAAAATGTATTGTACAACTGAGAACAGCTGTATGTATATTCTAGCTTCATCTGGCCTGCGAGCACAAATAACAGAGGCTGTGTGTGTGTGACAGAGAAGGCTACCATTTAATGCTTTTATATGCTTATCATGTTTCAGTGGGGTTTTTGCAAAGGAATCTTCCTGTGGCCCAAGTGCAAGCTGAAAAAAATCAGGTTGCAATGGGTGAATGATTGCAGGGAGTAACCCAAGAGGTAAACACCACCCTTTCACCCTTTTTTGAGGTTTGGTTTTGTGGTGGTTTATGACTGTTTTTTCTTATGAGGCTGTTGGTAACAACTGTAAACAGTCAAAAATGATTGACTGATTAACTGTTGCTTTCCAAGGTTCTTCCATGAAGGCAGCTGTAGGGAATATTCTCATTTCCTTCTGATATTTATATGGAACCTCCTATGTTCCAGCTTACACCCATTGCCCCTTGTCCTATCACCAGATGACATTGAGACGAGCCTAGCTCCGTCCTTATGCAATACTGCTCTGCTGACAGAAGCATAGCCAAGAGTAATATACTCACTGCTTTCCCTTGCTTGGGCAGCAGTTAAAGACAATCATGAATTATTAAGGCTAGTTACAAATATTGACAAGCATCCGTATGCCTCACAGTATATGAATTCTCAGGGTTCTTTTCTGGCTGTTAGTTGAAACTTGCCAAGAAACAAACTTCTTTTTTCCATTCCACTTTTCTACCAGTTGTGAATCACAACTGAGATACAAACATACACACAAAAGACTTCCAGCCACATTTCTGGGGACATCAGGATGATGATCTCTTCATGGCCTGTGTTTCCCTCTCATCTACCAGCTTTTCCCAAGAGGTATGTCCAAAGGACCCTGTGGATGCTGCTGCTGCCCTTCCTTGCATCTGGCCCCAGAGACCCCCCAGAAGTTGCCCCTGCCTCAATGAAACCTTTCAGAGACCACAGGTAAGCAGCAAATTAAAACCTTGCAACGCATCTCTTTGATTCTCCAAGCCATGTTCTTTTTTTAAATCCTAATGGATCGTGGTTTAATCTTTCCTCCTAGATCTGACCCACTGCGTATTCTATTAAATGTTTATCAGAGACACCAATGCAGTAGCCCAAAGCATGTATCGCACAGCAGAGGTGGAAGTTCAAATCTCTGGTCCATTTATTTATTTATTTTGGATGAAAGGCGAGTGAAATAGGGAGAGAGGGGAACATGACAGATGTTCAGAACACAGCTGGGACTTGGCTTTGACTCTGTCTCTAGTATTAAGCAGGTTTGAACTTTTCTTCCTCAGACCATGTGGGTGCTCTGGCAATTCTGGGGCTGACACAGATACAGCTGCTTACGGTTTTTCTATCTTTTTCCAACACTTTGTCTGGTTCTTCAGAACCTACTGTGGTGGGGTCCAACACCAGAGGAAGACTAACAGCCAGCTGCTACCAAAGGGACAGCTTGACCTGCTTACCCACGCCAGCTGGCTGCTTCTCCTGCTTCCCTTCATGCCATATGAGCTCCTGGCTAACTCTTCAGAGCTCTAGTTCAACCCTCTAAAATAAAATAACCCTGTTGGATTAACAAATTGACCGAGATCCCCTAAGGGTTCTGTTTAGTCCACATTATCTTCATTTTAACAAGCCTGAGAAAACCAAACCACTGGAACAGTCCTTCATCACATGAAAGAATGCAGAACTGTCTAAAAGTTGTTTGGAGAGAATTGCTCTGACAAGAGAAAATCATGTAAGTAAATTAATTTTCTAGCTTAGGACCTTATCACTGTCCATGAATACTGATGCTGAGACCTAAATACTACAGTTGTTTTCCTGTCTAGACATCAGCATTTGTTTCTGCTACTCTCTCTGTCTCTTCTGTCTTCTGTTTTGGTGTTTCTTTGTTTTTTAAACACTGTATTTTTTTATTTAAGATTCAGACATCCCTTTGGACAGTGCAGTGGAAGAAATAGCAATTAGAATAAATAAGGTACATAATTACCCCATCTGTTGTGTTTATGTCAACTTCTTGTGATAACCTTTATTATTCATCCGTAACAAATCTCTGCTCATGCTCACTTTTTTATTTCTCCTATACCGCTCACCACTTTAGTCTAATTAGACTTAAGATAAAATATCTGGGTGTGTTAGAGAAAATGCTTAATCAAGTTACTGGAAAAGTGAGCAGTTTACTGTGTGTCCACATCAGTGAACTCCAGCAGCCATCCCAAGGTGGTCTGTCACGTAAGATGTCTTACTCTTGCAAGGGTTGTTTGGGGTAGACTAACAGGTGGTTAGAGTGGTGCTGTGTTTTACATTGACTTCTGGTCACAGAATCACAGATTGTTAGGGGTTGGAAGGTCCTTTTCTTACTCTCCAAGAGAAGGAAAACTGTTGGGATCACAGAGTTTGTGCTGCATCTTTCAGAAAATCTACCTGGTTTTTTAGGGCCAGTTTGGAGGCTCAGCTCAGCCCTGGGTTTGACAATACCTTTTACTCTCAGGCTTGCTTAAGACAGCTCTAGACAGAATCATAAAATCATTCAGGTTGAATAAGACCCTTGGGATCATCGAGTCCAACCATCAACCCTACTCTACACGTTCACCCCTAAACCAGATCCCTCAAAGCTGCATCTAAGCATTTTTTAAACACCACACAGACACACTGTGTGGGAAAGTTTCAGCCTTGCCTTGCTGCTCATGATATTCTTGTGCCTCGTAGGCCTGTCATGTCACCAACAAGCCAAATTACCACCCCGATGTCTTCCCAGAAGAGCATTCGTGAAGGCAGATGGGATCTGTAGGAAAGCTCAGTTCAGGCTGAAGAGGTTTGAGAGTATCATAGAATCATAGAACCATTAGAGTAGGTCTAGTGTCTTTCAACACTTCTTGCAGCCCTGTCTGAGATACTTCAATGGTCACCCTTACTCTCCTGCCTTAGATCTTGTAGTCTTTAGTATGCTTATGTAACTCCTATTTTTATTTTACACATGGGGATTTAAAGCACTTCAGAAGCACATACACAAGTTAGAGGTACGATGAGTGAGAATTAGGTGCCTGACTCCTTTAACTGCCCATAAAAACATAGCTACATGACTCCTCAGTTACTAATGCCCTTAGAAATCCAGTCTGGACTGACCAAACCCCGAATTTCTAAACCCATCACTCCATTACCACTCAGTTACTGCATGACACTAAAAGCTGATAGGTTTCCAGACACTGAATGGTGTTTGGAAAGCTTCTTCAGAGCTCAGAAATGAAACTACAGTAGGACAAAGGTGTTATGTGCTAAAGAACAGGAAAATATTGGTACACATGAGAAAATACGACTTTCCAAGGTCACATAGAAACTTCATAGCAAACAGAAGCTCACATCTATAGCTTGCAAGGTGAAGGTTAGTACCTTAAATACTAGCTTATCATTCTACTTCACTACTGCAAGCAGGCTGGTGTAAATCATGGAAAAATACAAAACTTTTCATATTCCCTAAGGAAAAAGTCCTTTGCAGACAGGAACAATTTTCTGAAAAACCATCCATGTTGTGCTTGGATGAATTCTTTAAGTGGGAAAACTCTAAAGTTTTATTTGTAGGATGGCATAATTTTTTCTACAAAGTATATAAAATTATTTAGGCCTTTATTTGTATATCAAAGTATACAATTATTTGTATATCAAAGTATACAATTATTTGTATATCAAAGTATACAAATTATTTAGGCTTTTAGCATAGCTTCCTGAGAACTTCATTTGAGAGAATGCTTTTAGGTAGAGATCTGATTGTTTACCCCATTCCCTTTCATGCTGTAGGGCTCTTCCATAAGAATTCCCATAATAGTGCAAAGGTAATGGTACCGTGCACCCGTAAAATGACTATTTATAGTACAAATACATTATAAATAAAATAAACCATAAGTATACAATGAACTGATATGGTTTTAGTACACCATGGTTTATACTCTTCAGTAAATCCTGATAACAAGGTTTTCAAAACTGGAATTCCATTGGAATTATTTTATATCATGCCATATAATTACGATTAGAGAGAAGGTTATGTTTTGCAAGCAAGGAACAAATAAAGCTGTCAAAGTATTATTCTAATAGACCATAAGCTTTTACAGAACATTGTGGTACTAGTAATAGTACAATAAAATATGGACCTTTTTAACTACTGTGGCTGAATGTAATTCAAATGTCAATAGAAAAAGATCCTTTCAAGCTCATGAGTAATTTCTTTATGCGTAATTCTTTACACTTGGTGAATAATAGTCAGACGATGCCTATTCATGCTCTGATTTCTTGGAAAGGCTGAAATTGAGCAGCATGATTATTTATGGACATGAAAAAAAACATCATGTGCTGAGAGATTAAAGATAGTGACTATTTATTGTTGAATAAGGAAGGGTAAAAAACCAGAAGTAATACAAAAGTAGGAAATTAGGGTCTTCTACTCACTCTACCTTACAGCACAAGGACAAAAAGATTAATGAAAAAGGAGGAATAAAACAGAAGGAGGGCAAGCTGAACTCATAAAGTGGGGTTTCTTTATACAATCTATAAAATTCATTGCCAGAGTACACTGGGAATAGGAGATGGGCTCAAAACTGAGCTGGAGTCTTATCTGACTACTCACTGCTACCATCACAGATTTGGAAAAGGATTCTCCAAAATGGAATAAATGAAACCAAAGACAGTGTTATGACCCCTTAAATAGCTTTTCCTTCTGGGCTACTGACATTTGTATTGCTCAGACAGTCTGGGACTACACAAAACATTTCTTTCGAACACTGTGACAATAGTTTTGTTCCCTACTACAACCAAATTCAGCACAGCCCAGCCAGGGCACTTCTCACCAGGCTTTTATCTCGACGAAGGCTTAATTTCTCAAGAAGAAAGGTGTGTTATTCCAGCAAGGAGTTAGGAAGCTAAGTTTCCTTTGGGTTACAGGATTATGCTGATTTTTTTCCTAAATTGATGCATTACTGGTAAAACAGGTTGACCTGAGATTTAAAAGCAGGTTCCTCACACTTTCCAGACACAAGCCTGGGAATAGTGTCTGCATTAATATTCTTTACATCTAGATCACATCAGAGCTAGGTATAAAACATAATGGCTTTCCTCATGCTAATAACATGAGGGCAGCTAAGCAAATACAATCATAGAGTGGTTTGAGTAGGAAGGGACCTTAAAGATTGTGTGGTTCCAATGCCCCTGCCATGGGCAGAGACATCTCCTACTAAACCAGGCTGCTCGAAGCCCCATTCAACATGGATAAATATATTCAGTGCTGGAGCAACCTCAACTTCTTCAGGCATGCAGTCTGGTGTCTCACTACTCTCACAGCGAGGAGTTTCCTCTTTATGTCTAATCTAAATCTACTCTCTACAAATTTAAAGCCATTACCCCTCATCCTATTGCTATTAGCCCCTGTAAAAAGTCCCTCCCCAACAGCATCACAACAACGGGGAGAGCACTAACAGTTTGCTTTGCAGGAGAGACATTTGTACCATGCACTACATTCCAAAAGTATTGGACTTGAAGGCGCCATTGAAGCAGCAGGAACAAGAAGCCAGCAGGAACATAAGAACACATAAAGACCTCGGGAGCAAGAAATAACCCAAGGGACTCCAAGTTCAGTATAGTTAGTCTTCCAGCCAGCCAATCATTGTCCCTAAGTGTCTTCAGCATAAAAGCTGTTCCCTAGAAAATTCTCCCATTAGGTAGACTCCTAAGCAAATCCCTCTGCTGAGGTAAAGGGGGTGCTCAGCACAATCAGGCACCTAAATAACCTAAATATGAGAATCTGATGAGATTTGGACACCAAGTTATCTTAATACTTGAAAGCCTCAGACAGAACAACCGATGCTGGAAATATCATACCCATGTTACATCATAAAATCAAGAGACTTGTGTCTTCCTCTGAGTGTCCTCTTGAGTGTCTTTAGTTACTGCTTATCATCATAATGTTTTCTATGTACTGCTGTTTTCCCTTCTTTCTATGTCTTCCACTCCCAAGTCACTTAAAACTACCTCTGCCATTCCTTTCACTGACATCTTTGCTACCCACTGTCCCATGTGTCCACACAGTTCATACAACCTTATTCCATGCTAATTAGTTTCTTTGTTTTTTGCCATTTTCTTTTTGAATTCATGAAACAGTATTTTAAATCCTTCTTAACCCAAAAAACTCTATCTTCAAATATCTCTTCAAAAACATTTCTCTTCTTAGCTTTGTACGATTGATTTGTACAACGCAGCACTTTGCGATGACACTAATAAAACAAAAGCTTGCATCCCACATCTCTGATCTTGAGGCACTTTAAATGGCTATATAAACTGATGCAAAAGTTATATATAGAGATCACTTCATCCCTGGGTGAAACACAGCTGCATTAGGATGAAATGTGGCAGCTGCATAAAAGAAAGCTGCAGCAGTTTATGACAAGAAACAAGGAGAATACTTTATCTAGCTGAGACAGATAAAATTCAAATTATATATATAGGTGGCTGACAAGGACATCAGGCTCTGCTCCCTTTAGTCTCAGGAAAAAACCTCTGGTATTGCTAATGGAGAGAAGCGATAGAGCTTGGTTCCGTTCACATCCTCCCCCTTCCTCATGAGAATCTGTATGCCTTTTCTTGCCTTTCAAGAGCTGCCTTGAATCTTGGCTCAGCTCAGGTTCAGAGGACAGCGTACTACCCATTCATTCTTCAGTACCATGCTGCCCTCCCCATCTATTTGGCCCGTTGTTCAAAAGCTGAGCACTGCTGACTTGAGAACTAATAAGACTTTGAAACATGAGCCCTGTATGACCACTGAAAAAAATGTGTTTGGATAAAGGTCTGGAAAATACAAGTCTTTAAGGGCTCTGGTATAAAATATATTGTATTTTTAATGCAGAAGACCATTATCAAATAGGTAGAAAAGGGGCTGCATTCCCCAAACTTTTGGTGACTCCCAGAGGTATTACGGGCCAAATTTTAAAACCAGACTTCTATTTTAGGAGTTTCTGCCTTTGGGCTCCCAAGTTAAGAGATCCAGGTGGCATCTAAAGTTCTGCATTATTATGGACTAAGAAATGACCTGAAAACCAGAAGATCATATTGAAAAGGGAAATGTTGAGTCTAAATGGTATTTACAAAACCTTTAAGTGTGTGTTCACTTGCCACCCAGCCACACTATAAAGTGGTATTTATGCTGTACCATTGGTAGGTCCATAAGCAATAGATATTATCAGTGAAGCACCGATAAGCTGATCTTATATATTCATGTTCTATACATTATATCATGCGATATATGTCACAGGATGAGAGGGGTGGGGTTGTTCAGCCTGAAGAGGAGAAGACTCTGGGGGGACCTTATAGCGACCTTCTAGTACATGATTAGATTGCTAGCATTTTAATTAAAGGACCAGTAAATTCTTCAGTCTATACAGAAGGTTCACATAAATTGTGCAAGGTATGTTGACAGGTCCTCTGCCCTTGAGGACCTGGTATTAATTGGGATGCAGCAGACAAGCCCCTCTACATGCAGCTTGTAGCTACCCTGTGTCCTTGCAAGGATTTGAGAAATGCCATGTCTGGCAAGGTCAGAAGAGATTTGCAGACAGCTTGAACTCAAGCAGCACACAAGATGCACAAGGTCTCTGGAGTGGCCTGACATTCAGAGGGCTCCCAAGAGGGTGTAGTGCTGGTCTGAGAATTAGTTTCAGCTCTCATGGGTAACTCCAATTAAAGACCAAGTTTTAATGTCTCTGGAGGTCAAGGTTTTTAAGCTCTAGTGTCCTAAACTGGAGGTCAAGTTTCAGACTTCAATGCCTCACTTATGTTTTCCACAATACCCAGTGTGGTTTGCATGTGTGCAGTACTGGATTTAATTGGTCAGGCAGTAACTGGAGCTTGTCAGATGAAAGGTCCTATGGAATGCAGGAGAATGCTTTGTGTTATAATTTGAGTAAAAATATAAACAATAACCCAAAAGATAGATGTTGTCATTGTAAACTTTCTCTCTGAGTTAGGCAGATAAGCAGTACAAAACATAATTCCTTATCAGCATATTAGTTAGTCTTTGATTATACCCTCGTGTGCTGTAGATGTTTAAATTACACGTGGGCAATCAGATATACATCAGAGAATCTCTACCCATCCGAGGTGGTCTTCATGCTGTGAATTTATATTAAACTCTGAACATTAATATGAAACTATTATCACCTTGGAGATAATACTTTGATGTATTAATAAAAAAGGCTTCTCAGTTCATGCTTATCATAAATTAAGATTAAAGCACTTTCGTTTGGAGTTTTGTGTGAGATGAGTAATTTGTAGTGCAAGAAACAGCACACACAGAAGAGCTCAGCTTTTCAAGACAGAGGTCCAAATCCATGGCTTGTGCACAGTGGATGCTGAGCTCCTACCTGGTGTTATAAGTAGTATCTGCTGTTATCAGCTGAATAACCTTTAGATCCCACTGTTTCCTTATTAGCTCTTTCCATGAAAGAACCTGCTGAGGAAAGTTTTCTGTCTAGTTCTTTGGAGAAAACTACAAAAAACAGCAGAATGTTACTTGCTCAGAAGGAACTTCTTCACAGTGAGGGTGACACAGGACTGGCATGGGCTGCCCAGGGAAGTTGTGGAGTCTCCTTCTCTGGAGATGTTTAAAACTCACCTGGATATGTTCCTGTGTGACTTCATCTAGGTGGTCCCGCTCTGGCAGGGGGATTGGACTAGATAGTCCCTAATGATCTGTGATTCTATGAAGTTGTTAGCTACGTCCAATCCAGTTACAGAAGGGCTGCTGTTACCCTGAAAACACAGACAAGGTTCTACCTACAAACCCAGGTGACTTTTTCTGACTCACAACTATATACAAACTATTATCACTGACATTATTAACATTTCATCATGTTTCAAGACTGTAGTGAAAAATCATTTATAAAATGAAGGTTAATGTAATTCTTATGTACTTTATAAAAATAATTATTATTTCTGAGAAGATTACACATCAAACACTCATATCCGTGTGATGTTTTTTTCCCAGCTGCTATTTACTACAAGAGTATTACTAAAACGAGTTGCCAGGATGTCTGGTTATGAGTGTATGAAGAAATGAAAAATGAGGACATGAATACTAAACACAAGTACTATTTTCTTCAACTGGACATTCCAAGCTTGGTCCATCTTCCTTTTTAGAGCTGAACTGATCCTATGTCAGTGCCAGATATGACGTGGTAAGCTGTCTTTGCTGTGAGCAGGGGTTGCACCAGACGACCACCCATTGCCCAATAGTTCTACTACTTACTGAAATGAATTCAGTGATTGAAGAAACAGCACATGCTTACGTAAAGATGTTATTGTGAACTAAATTTTACCCTTTGCTTTGTCTGTGCAGCGCTGCAAAAACAAAAACAGTAGAGTCACACGCTTGTGTGTTTTAGTGTGATCTAGTCCAGAGCCACTAATTACATGGCTGTATGCTGATCTTTATAGAGTCATGAGAAAAACAAAGAGATGAAAGGAAACAATTACTCACTTACTAAAATAGGAAAATCTTTCCTCATTCTGTCTTCACAAAGGCACACATATTTATGAAACTGCCTTCCAAACACTTCTCACCAAGACAAAAACAGCACTAGATGTGGGAAAGTCAAATGAAAGTTTCCTTTTTCACAGTGGAACTACTGTTCAGACAGCTGGTCAGACAGTTCCCATCATCCATAACATGATGGAAATTTTACTGAGTAGATACAGATAACTTACAATATCAAAGTGCTGAACTGAAAGATCAGAATTTTATGGTTATTTGCATTTTCTAACTGGTAGGGTGTAGATATTTGGAGATGTTTGAAGTATTTAACTCTCATTTTCCACCTCAAGCACCTTTAATTCCGATTCACCCAATCCTCCCTTCTACTACCAGGTGGCTGCAGGCATTTTCTGTACACTTTGGCACATGTTCAGATCTACCCAACAAGAAGATTACAGAGCAAACAGCTTTACCAATGGACTGAAATGACTAAAGTACTTTCAGGACTTTTCTTCTCACAAATCATGGAATTGTTTAGCTCAGTCTGCTCTGCAATGAAAGCTGCAGTCCACAGGGCTAGGGAGCAATGCGCAGGAATCGGGCTAAAGCAATTCTTACATGATAGCCGCATGTAAACTTTTATTCATTCCTACTGGAGGGAGGAAGGAACAGACAACTTGGCTATGTTGTTATTTTTAGCATTTTGGCTGAAGTCTCCAGTTTCCTTTCCATACATTTTTTTTATAGCAGGCCGTGGGTGTTTTACGTGCTCATTCAAGTAGAGAACAGACTTTCAATGTGGTGAAAAGTCTAGTTTTCCATTCTGCAGCTCACCTAGGTTTGTTTCCAGCTCTTAAAACCATTGTGCAAAATAGCTGCTGCCTATAACACAGAATTCTGCTGTGGCAGAAATAACACTGGGTATCCATAGTACTGACACTTCTCATTTCCTTACCCCTGTTACAACACAGGGCAAATAGAAGCCAGATTTGTAGGAACCCTGTAATTACTTGACAATAATCATTGCCAGCAATAAACCAGAGTTAGCAAAGAACTAATTGGTGCACTACCCATGACTAAAACCACTCAATGCTTTTTTACTGCTGTTTTTAGTTCACTGCTACAAGAAGAAAGCTGTACTTTCCTCTTTTGTCAAATAGTGTAAAAGAGTTTGGGTAAGTTAGATGTTTGCAGTTATCACTCTATAAAACGGGAGGGTACCCTTCAGCCGTGTGATGTATATTACCCTAGAAGACAACAAGAAGGCTGCTCCCTGCTAGTAGGGTCTGTGAGGCAGACAGAGGGAGACACCAAAGCCCAAACCTACTATTTTCATGTCAGTGTCTCTAGCTGGATAACAAGAGGGAATACAGAAGAGTTGGCTGTACGAGTGTCAGTGAAATATAGTCCCTGGCACTTTTAACTTGCTGGCTGAATTTCAACTATTTCTTAATCTTCTAATAGTTGGTGGGAAATCAGTTGGACATCACAGACAGAGCCCCTTTGCTCTGATTGCTGCAGAGCACATTCCCACTCATCTGAATCACTCGATCTGCCCACTTGCCTGACTGTGGGCAAAGATGGTTTGGTCACTAGACAGTGCTACCAGCTATAAATTTGGAAAGTAAATGACTAATTCCTTGCTCAGCTAGACTTCTGGTGGGAAATGAGACACATCACTTAACACTTACACTTCAGTAAAAAAAGGGGAAAATACATTCTTCCTT
The DNA here is from genome assembly GCA_028565055.1 of Phoeniculus purpureus. Lineage (NCBI taxonomy): Eukaryota > Metazoa > Chordata > Aves > Bucerotiformes > Phoeniculidae > Phoeniculus > Phoeniculus purpureus. Next base: position 106,046,123 of record JAOXOE010000001.1, on the reverse strand, counting down.
CCTTAGGAAGGAAAATGGTGAGACTCAACATGCTGAAATGTGTATGCTATACTTCAAAATATGTTCCAAATACCTTGCATCAGGTGGTTTGCCTTCCTTTACAACTTCAACAATGAGGTGGCCTGGACATGGCATAGGACAGGGGTTTTTTGGTGCTATTAAGGATTTGGGCCAGCCACTGGCTGATGTCTAGACTTAATTATTTTACATGAGCATATGGCCATAAACAGACAAAAGATGCTAGCCCTTCCAGCAAATATTTCCCACTTAGAGTGACAAGTTGTCCTAAATCATGACCTGAGCTTTCACCAGCAGATCAATGAATGTAACAGAATCACAGTACCACAGAACAGTGATTGGAAGGGCCCTTGAAGGATCATCTAGTCCAATGCCTCTGCCAGAGCAGGATCACCTAGACCAAGTCGCTCCATGGTTATCATTTAAGGTCAAGAGAGAGGCTAGTAAAGTAAAAGTAAAGATCGTGGGTTTTTACAAAAAGCAAAACTGTTGAAGTGCATTTTTGAAATATTTCCTTTTAGGTCTGCAGCACTGCTGGCACGCCACTGGTTTAGCACTTGGCACTTCTTCAATGTGCACTACGTGGATGCACCAAGGTCCACATACATACATTTGCCAAGCAGAACGCCAGAATTAATGTGACTATTTCTGAAAAATGAAGTGTTTATGGCTTGCTCAGTTTCAGAATATGTTTCATAATCTTTGGCACTTGTAAAGTGTCACTCATGGGCTTGCAACATATTCCTTCTGAACAGAAGCTGCTTTGTGCTCACCACTGAAGAAGCATGTGCTGTGCTAGTGCCATACTGTATTTTGGCAGTAGCTGTTAGAAGTAAATTTGCAGAGGATTAAGGCGATGGAAGGCGGCGTGCCTTGCGCTGTGATTCTGCAGAGCATTAAAATACTCTTAAAGACGAAAGAAGAGGTGACTCCTATCAAAACATCGGTTCACTTTGCTGAGAAAAAATTCTTTTTGTTCTTCGGAAAAATAACTCCCTGTATGACAGTACTTGCCTTTGCCCAGAAGGAGAGAGTGAGGACATCTCCCTCCTTTAGATATCACATCCAGCATGACGTGGAAGCAGTCTCTGCTGGCTGTTACACTGCCTCTGGAATCATCTCAGAATTCTTCTCCATCTCCAGATGTGCTCCATGAAGAGTAGGACTCAGGGTCTGCTCTGGCTTTACGTCCTCTCAGGGCCAGCAGAATGAATGTATGTGTTGAGGACATGAGCCATTTTTGGCTGTCTGGTGCTACAGTAATGGGATATGCAGATAATAACAAACACTGAAAATTGGTTGAGTATGCTTTGAAGAAAAAGGCAAAGTACTTAATTTTCCAAGTCTTGCCTTTTTCTAGACTTGACCTTGGTCTGCACTTTGAAGAATCTGACATTTTTTGATGGTTTATTTCACTTTCAGATTTTGGCAGGATCTATCCTCAGATACGCCAGAAGTATGATAAGTGGTTCTCCAGACAGAAACAGAAGCAGAAAGCAGGCAGTTGTCTACAAAAGATGGTTTCTCCTACAGATTTCACTGTAAAAATGCCTGACTCCATTTTCAGAAAGAGAAGCCTGAATCTGACAATGAATTCTCAGCAAATGGAAGCTCAAGATTTAAAATAACCGTCTTATGAGCCCCGATGATCCCTGAAACCACTGGCTAAAACTGAACACATGAGAAAGGTATTATGATTTCAGACACAGGCTGTATTTTTCAGTGGTTTTAATCACTGTAACATCAGCTAGAAACCCAAGATCCATGGTATGTTGTAGCCACTGGTGCACTGAAGCTGGATCACATTGGTGTACTGATAGTTCCCTTATTTCCTGATAGAGCTTCATCTTTAAAGACAACAACCCAACCAAACCAGCTCAAACTCCACTGGTTTACCTGTGCTGCAGGACATACAGAGAAAGCAACACTGCCAAAAGGTGAAAACTATAGCTGTGATACTTCATTGACTCGAGTCCAATTTTGGGAACAGTGATGAGCTTTTGTTAATCTTTCTGTGATTGCAAGCCAAAGCCAACTGCTAGAAGCAGCCTCAAAACTGAGCCTTCAAAGCTCCTATTTGTTGAATGTATTTCAAAGTATTTCCTTTATTCATTGTTTACCGATATGGCCTTTCCTCTTCGGGGGTAGAAAAATATAATGAATGCTTATCACCTGCAAGCTTGAATCCCCCTGGAAAGATTTTCCCCAGGAAAATGTTATTGCGGTGAGGACTTTCAGGGAGTGCTGGAGTTTTCAAGTTTCTCATGATAGTTTGCATTTTTCTTCTAAATGAACAGGAAAAAACTCATCTGGCTCTCATTTGAATTCTCAGTAGACTTCAGAAAGGAAATTCCAACCAGAAGTGTGTTCCTACACCTAAAATCTATGTGAGAACGATACTGTCTGTTTGTCTCAAACCAACAGCAGCCAGGAGAATTGGAGCTAAGGCTGGGTCAGCTGCTGACCTGGTTGTTCCACACAACGGTAGGAGTCTGAGCAACTGGTTTTATAAACTAGGCTTCAGTAAAGCATATGAGAAGTTTAGCATTAAGCATGTGCTTAAATATCTGGTTGACCTGTCTTCACAGCAGCCATCTTCTCCTCCATGTACATTATTTATTTGTATACATGGGGATTTTCAGATACAAAACACGGGAATCTTCTCACCTGCTTGCAGCTGCATTGGAACTACTAGTCCCAGGTGCTTCTGAAGATCATGGAGAGAAACAGTTATTTCTATGAAAATATTTACCTTATCTTAATGTCAAAAAGACATAAAATGTCTTGTGCACAGAAAGTGCTCATTCTTTAGAGACTACAGGGAGAGTTTAGTAGGAACAGGCATGTAAAATTGGTAACTCAAGGTCTGTAGTTTCACCTACATGCACCTGACTTTCTCCATTTGCTGTGATGACATAAATGATCTGTGTCCATATTTGCTAAGGGCTTTGAGGTTTATGTAGGAACATTCCTCTGTAGGTGCTCAGTGGCAGCATCTATTTCTCACAGAAATGTCAATCAGCTACTCAACCTCCGAATCCACAAATCTCAAACACAAGCAAGGGAGTAAGTGCTTCAGTTGTTCACTCCATTCTGTGTCTTATTTAACTCACCCGCTGGTTTCTGTAGAGTTAAGCTGTGCCTATAAGGATTTTCCCTACAGTTGACACTATACATTCTTGGTATTCAGGTTTCATTTCAGTATCTTAAGCTTATAAACAACTTCATGTACTTCCAAATTTTAGATTTTGCCTGAAGAAAGCTTTTGTTTCCCTGAACGTGCAGCATGTCTCTGGACAAAGATGTTAGGTCAAAGCAAAGGGCTCACAACTAGTTCTACATCAGGTTGACGGTAGGTGTTCCCAGACATCTCAGGGAAGTAAATATCTCTGCTTTCCAGTGCCCTAAGGTCTCTGTTCCTAGATCATTACAAACATTGAGTTAAGTGGTTGCTCAATGCACAACAGAGACCGATGTGCAAGCATGATGCTGGCAAAGCCTCACCAGAAGATTCTTATAATTTATCTGAATAACTAATTCTTAAAATTGATGTGATAACTGATTGGTAGACACATAACTCTGCATCGTACTCATGGTACTGGTTTCCTAGAACTGTTGTTGATTGCCTTCCTCCTTACGCTTCTCTTCTCTTGCAGTTTAGAAACTTGGGGAAGAAACTTGTAACAGCAATTTCTTTGTGCCATTCCTGGTATTTGGCATGCCACGCTGCACTACTACACAAATAAACAAGGAACACGATGTAACACCACAGCAGCAGATCTAACCAAGATCCAATTGCACTTGATGCCTTCTGAATGTGAGAAGAATATTCCCTTCAATGAAAATTATTTGACACAAAAATGAAGAAAAACAAGTTCACCCTTCACAATTATGTAGCGTAACAGAGGACAATGCACCATCTTTTGCCTTATGACTTCACTGGTAGGAAATTGTCTTAGCACTGGCATCTCTCCTTCAACAAGCAGTTGTGTTCTCTATCCCTTTGTTTCTTCTACACAGATGTGAATTTCAGGTACCCTTTAGAACTAGTATGAAGCTGGTATTTGCTAGGAAGCAGTAACCTATCCCATAGCACATCTCGAGTAAATTACGTCTGGCTGAACCACAGTTTCAGGATAGGGGGAGGCGACTGGATTTTAATTATTAAATTACATGGATGATTAAGAACTTGAGCATCTCCCCTGTGAAGAAAAACTGAGAGAACTGGAGCTGTTTAGTCTTGAGAAAACAAAGAGGTGATCTTATTAATGTCTATGGGTGGATGTCAACTGGATGGGGCCAATGTCTTTATTGTGGGCCATAGTAAAAGGACAAGAAATAATGGATATAAACTTGAACATAGAAGGCTCCACTTCAACACGAGGAGAAACTTCTGTACTGTGAGGGTGACTGAGCACTGGAACAGGCTACTTGGAGAAGTTGTGGAGTCTCTTTCTCTAGGGACTTTCAAAACCCACCTTGATGCAGTCCTGTGTGACCTGCCTTAGGTGATCCTGCTTTGACAGAGTGGTTGGGCCAGATGATCTCTAGGGGTCCCTTCCAGCCTCTAACATTCTATGATTCTATGAAATTGTAAGCAAACTAAAATAAATAGTTTCTATTTAAAGGTGCAGTATTTTAATTCATCACTTTTGCCCTGTTCATCACTGCAGAAACTTAGTGACAGCCTCAGTAATTAGTAGTACATGACTTGTAGTACATAGCCAGCTAAAAAATTAACAATGAGCTCTTTTCCCAAAAGATTTAAGGACAAACACATTTCCAACACCAGGACCTCTGAGGAGGAAATACCTCTGGGAGAAGACTGTTATTAGGTGACACTGAGTAAACGCTTAAGCAGGAGTGATGGAAGCAGACCGTGTACCCTAAGGATTTAATGAGCAGCCTGAGGGAGGTGATGGCCTGAGGCACAGCCTCAGGTAATTGAACTTCAAATGGTTATTAATCCGCAGGAAAAGCTTTCTGTCAAGGTCATTAATGCTATTATACAGTGGAAACCAAGGGTATATTGAGAAATTAGCATGTAGTCTGTTTGCAAGAGAAATGCTCTCAGTGAGCGTGGGCAGGTCACTTCCAGGAGGATACTGCAGTGCCTATGAGCCACCCAGCTTGCCTGAACATCCATGTCACTTGCTGCACCCTCTGCTAAGTCATTATTTTGCAGTGTCACTGCAGGAACTTGATCATGCATCGAGCACTTAAAGTAGCAGCTCAGCATACCTCCAAGGAATAATGTTAAGCTGAAGACCTTCCTGCTGAGTAGAGATATCTCAGTATATGTTTTTAAGTCAAAGTCCTACCCTGTTATTGCCTCTTGTTACAATAAAAATAGGAATTCTGATTCAATTGATGACCATAGCATTTGTCTGAAGGGTGAAAATGTACAGTGTTAGGATGGAGTGAAACTGTCCCGGTGTCAGGATTGTTACTTTTTTCTAAGAGTTTTCTAGGACAAAGGTCTCCCTCTATCTTACTGGCTTCAAGTAGAAATATCTAGAACTAGGACAGGTATATCTGTTGGTATCTGTGGGTTTAATGCTGACACATGATCTGCAGACAGGGAAGGGTTGTAGCGGTAAGACCCTGCTTTCATCTTGGATCCCTTCTCTGCACTGGGCACCTTGTGAAGGAAGCCTCAGCCTCATAGTCTCCGGAAAAAAGTAGTCCCTTCCTGTCCCTGGAAAATGGTGGTGCACGGATCCCATGACTTATCATAAATAAAGTCTAGAGTTAGGCAGATTTTTGTTGCATTTTGTGTAGTTTACAATCATGACTAGAAGTTTGGCTTAGTGAGTCTTTCCACTACTGGCTTGTAATTTGAATTGGGCAAATTGAATCCTGTAATTCTGTTAAATTGTCTTTGTACATCAGATTTTCCTACATTAAAAGAGTGATAACTACACCTACCACAACAGATATTTTAAACTTTCATTTAAATCTGTTTAGAAGACAACTGGAGATACTCAGTTTCAAAACTATTATTTTCTAATGACCAACGCCTCCTCTTTAGGGCAATGCAACAGACTGCAGCTGCCTAAATCTGTACCTTCTGCTCTGAACCAGGCAATAAAACCAGTTATATGGTAGGATCATTCCGATTGCATCCCTGAGGATGATTTAGCACCCCAGTTATGCAGCTGTCCAAATTAAGAGAACCCTTCTTTTACTGAAAAGCCTGAAGAGATTTAGAAAACAACAGTATGTTATAGTAAGAAAATAGAAGGAACAAAAGGACATCCTCATCTATTTCATTCTTCTGCAGATGTCTACATTAAATGATCAATGCTTGGACATGCGCTGCTACTTATTTTTGGATTTAGTACCCTAACATTTGGTGGCAGCAATCAGTGCATCCTTACTAAATAGAATTTATGCAAATACTATTCTAATTACATGTTTCTACATAGGTGTCAGGAACACAGCTCACCTACGGGGAATTCAAGAGTAAATTCACTCATTCATTTTTCTGACTGCTTACCTGAGAGATACTAATTGAATGAAACAGGTAAATTTCTGGAGTTCATAAAAGTACTTTTACAATGATATTTAGTATAAAACACCTTTTCATCATGTGACTGAGCAATTTTTTCCCTCCCTTAACACGGATGCATAGTGAGAGGAAAGGGTTACTTCCATCCCTGGAAGTGTTGAAGGCCAGGTTGGATGAGGTCTTGAGTAACCTGATCTAGTCAAGGTGTCCCAGCCTATGCAGGGCGGTTGGAACTAGATGATCTTTAAGGTCATCTGGATGAGGGGATCGAATGCACCCTCAGTACATTTGTGGATGACACAAAATTAAGCACAAGTGCCGATCTGCTGGAGGGTAGGGAGGCTCTGCAGCAGGATCTGGATAGGCTGGAGCG
>JAOXOE010000001.1:106026727-106039121 GCA_028565055.1 Phoeniculus purpureus | reverse complement strand
AACCCACCTGGATGTGTTCCTGTGTGACTTGGTCTAGGTGATCCTGCTGTGGCAGGGGGATTGGGCTGGATGATCTTTGGAGGTCCCTTCCAATCCCTGATGTGCTGTGATTCTGTGATTTTTTTAATCTGAATTGAATTAAAGGGAGGATTCTGTCTCGAGCTGCAGTAACTGTTTTCTTCTAGCACTGGCCTGGAATTAGACTCCACTTTCTGTTGGTGCAATGACAACGCGCACAGTGGGTGTCACGTTGCTTGTGGCACTGCAACTTTTGCTAGATGTGTGGCAAATGCAATGCAATATGAAGTACGGTGAACTAAACAGGGCTTATCAGCTTAACAAGCTAAAATGTGTTTGATGATGTTATCTTTGCTTTTATTTGAGCTCGTTCATTTGCAAAATTCAGTCCTTTGTGATTGGCCTGTTAGTGAACTTAATAGAATTTGGGGGTGTTATTTAAATATGATGCCTGGGATCTAGGTGATCCTGCTGTGGCGGCGGGGATTGGACTAGAGGATCTTTCGAGGTCCCTTCCAATCCCTAATGTTCTGTAGTTCTGTGATTAGCTTCATGTTAGTGTGCAGGACATCTTCACAGAGAGATTTGTCTTAGTGTCCTTTGAAGGGGAAGATTAGCTTCTAAGCAAGGTGAAGTGTTTCCACCTACGTTTTCTGAGAGAGGAAAAAACAGTCTAGGAAAACATACAGCTTGTCGACCCCTGCTTGTTCTATCCTATGGTTTGGATGGTCTTTCAAAGGCGGAACACATCACGTATCGGTTCGTATAAACAGGTCACGCTGCGTGCCATGAATTTCAGATTGTGTGCCATTTCCATTTATTTTTGCTTATTTCCAGTTGCATCCCTACAGTTTAAGCATGAATAAAAGCCCCTTGCAAAAAGCCTAGCGGATTTATCACCCAGCAGGTATTCGGTGACAGCTCTTGCCACAGGGATTATAACTCTTCTCCTGTCATTTTCTCCTTGAGCGTGAGCTACACAGCCTGGGAATTTAAAACGCCAGCTAATGAGGGATTAGAAGCTTGTAATTTTTAGAACCCTTGTACTGTCAGGAGAAAAAATAATAGTAGGTTTCCTCTGTCATTCACGACAATCTGATCTAAATTAGCTGGAGAGGCTGCAGTGAAGGACACTTCCGTTTACAACTCCTATTTGTATGTCAACTCCGTGGCGTTTCCTGGTCAACCTCTTTGTCTCCTGTGACGAATGACAGGGCACACTACGCTCTAGAGGTGGCTGAGAGGAGACTCAATTCCTTTCCAGGCTGCGGGCTGAGGTGCAGCACAAGGTGTGGTTGTGTGCACCACTGCACTATTTAATCATGTGCTTTAGGCTCTTCCTCCACAGAGCTCCTCGGCGGAGCTGGAGATTTTGTCATATGCGGTTTCAATTGATCTTAAAGAGGTCTGAGAGATGTGCCCTGCCAGACAGCAAAGACGGTGAAAGTAAATGCAGAGCAGGTGCAAATCTGCTGTGGATGCATCCATGGTGGACCTTCTTCCTTAACCACCACCTCCCATGTTTGAAGAATGTGAAACCTGTTTGTGTCTTCATCCTTTGGGACCAGCTCAAAGTTCAACCCTTTTTCTTAATGATGAGATTAGTTTATTAATATGGTGATAACTTCAAAGACTTTTTTCCTCTCCCCATTCTCACTGTCTTTATTCTGGGTAACTCACAGGATTCTGTTTTGTGCTATAGACACAAGCGCGGGTTATCTTTTAGGACTAAACACTCAACTGCAACAAGAAGAAGAATGACACTACATCCAGACTACCAAACGGAATCGTAGTCCCTGGGTCTTTTTTTCCCTGTCTTTGAGTATCTCAAATTGAAGGAAAAACTGCTTGAATCTGGGGGATTTTAGTTTCTAGGGGTTTTGATACCCTTGGTTTTACCTTCATATCCTGACTTAAGATCTCACATAGTTTCTTTTTGGGGTTTGTGTTTTTTTGGTGATGACAGCTCTCTTTGCCAAAGAGTTGTTTCAGCCTTTCTTGTTCGCTCCTTAGCAAAGACAGGAATGTGGTTTTATTGTTTTTATTTCCCTGAAGACTTTGAGTAGTTTTTAATTCCAGGCAGTGCTTTTAATGATGAAGATCCTGTGTGCCCAGTGTGAGGCTGGTTGGGATGGGACCTACATTATACAGTGTTTGAACTGGTTGAAAAGGGCGGCCGCTGCTGTCCTTTTCCTTTCTTCTCTTGGCAGTGGAGGGTTTGAAAGTCCTGTCTGGGAAGAGAGGGACAAACTCTAAACCCAAACCATCCCCATTACCTTATGCTTCTGACCAAGAGAAAACCAGGCTCCCTGGGGTAACTCTTGAAAGGTGCTTCCATCCCGTGGGTGTTCACTGAATTCCTCATTCTGACTGAGCTCAGTAGGCATCTGCTCCAAAAGCCAGCACTGACAGGAGCTGCACAGGGTGAGTGCAGATGTTTTTACCCACACATCTGGGAAAGCGGCTCTTCCCATTTCCAGGCTGGATGCTGGGGGTGCACTATCTTTCTGCATTTGAAAACAAAGTCTAAGGCCTGTGTTGTTTCTTTAGTGTTTTCTCAGACTCCCTTTAGAGCACTGGTGTTAAAAGCTATGGAGAAGTTTATACATAGTAGAGTTAAAATGGGTAAAAGTGCAGAGACGTTTGTTCTTTCAAAAGAGCTCATCTTCCACGCTGGTAAAGAGGCATGTTTTTTAGCAGAGGAGCAAAAGAAAAGGTCTAGCAGTCATGGCAAGGGGCAAACCACTTTGACCTTGAATTCATATATCATCCTCACAGCCATGATTCAAGCAAGTAGGATAAATAGCTCCGTGCCCTCTGGATGCAGACTGCTGTGCTCAGCGGGTACTTTCCAGCAATGCAGATATTCTGCCCAGTCTCCCCAGAGACACAAAGATTTTGAGCAGAGCTCAGGCTCAACCCTCCTATAAACACAGTTGAGAATCCTTCTTTGGTATTCAGCTATTTTAGCTGACATCTGTACTAATTTATCTTTTTAAAAGTCTATTCCGCTGGACCGCTGCCCACATCTGGAGTGTAGAAAGGACTTACGCAGGAGTGCTCCAAACAGACAGATAAGCAAGTGCAGTCACCAAGAGCAGAGCCCTTTTGACAACTTCAGCATTTCCACGCGCTGATTACTGGCAGCGGCAATCGTTTCTAATGTACTCCCCGTCTGTAGATATTGACGCGTTCGTTCTGACTCTCCGTCTTTGTTTGGGGCTGATTACTGCGATCGCTTTTTCTGTTACAGGTTTGCACATCAGCAGTTTAATTACAAAGAAGGTTCTCTCCTAAACGTCAGCTGGCTATATTTTTGCTGTCCCTGTAGCCATTAAAGCCTTTGTACTGATTCACCGGCACGACTTCATGCGGTAGACCTTGCTACCAACCTTGACGTCAATATTATTTGTCCTTCTCATTTAAAACAGGAAAACAGGAGGAGAGCTCCTCCTTTGTCCTGCAATACAAAGACATCTGTTTCATGTTTGCGTGCGTGCACTTGCAGTTGTGTGCGAGGGCACACACGTGTTCATGAAAACGGGGGACGTTTATTGTGACGAACGGCAGTGTGCGGCCGAGTGATTCATCGGATCGCGTCACATTGCCACTGAGCAACAACAACATGTGATCTGACAACACTATGAATCCTGGTTTGTTTTTTCCCTGCTGGTTTCTTAGAAGCGAAAGTATTTCTTGCCCTGACCACTAGTAATCAACTGTGACGTTCTGTTCAGTGCTTCTGGTCTCACTGTGTCTGGGACCCTCTTCAGTTTGTCCTAACTGTCCTTATCTCAGATAGCAACAGAAAGCAACAGTCTCAGTTGCTTCAAGTGTGAGTTAGAGCTACTTTAAATCAAAAGTATTGTTGTTTTTATCATGCTAGGTTTTGTGTCCTTCTAGCTCTCATCACTTTTACTAAGCAGTGACATTCATTCACTGCGCTGTGTCAATTCTTTTATCAAATGACAAAGATATTTTTATCTTGGGTCATGGTTTACTGGGTAAAAATAACTCTGCTTTCATATGACCTGGACTGAAGAGGAACTAGTGACCCCAGTCAGTAGACAACGCAGGTATCGCTTCTGTGATCCACTTGGTCCTTTTTCCAAGCCACCCCTTCTCAAAGGCTGAAAGACCTTGTTCTGAGATGAGCATTCTCCTCTTCGCACAAGCATCAGGCTCTGTGCTGTTTGGAGCAAATGGCTGATTCAGGTGCTACTCAGCCTTTCAGGTGTCCTCCGTGCGGTTCATAGACTTCCATGAGTGACTCTGCTGCACAACCACCCATGTGCTTGAAACCTTTTGAAACTGGAGAGATCCTGTAAAGTGGATGGTTTCATGGGAAAGCTAAGATAGATCTAACTTGCTTGGAAATGGACTCGATGATCCAAAGTGTCTTTTCCAACCTGAATGATTCTGTGATGCTGTGAAATGTCACAGTATCACAGTACATTAAGGATTGGAAGGGACCTCGAAAGATCCTCTAGTCCAATCCCCCTTCCACAGCAGGATCACCTAGACCAAGTCGCACAAGGACAAGTCCAGGCGGGTTTTAAACATTGCCAGAGAAGGAGACTCCACAACCCCCCTGGGCAACCCATTCCAGTGCCCCATCCAGCTTCCTGCCTCTGTGCTACCCTGACTGTCAGGACCACAGCACAGATGCCCTCTTGCTCAGCAATGGAGGGAGACCATGGGGACACTCCCATGCTCTTCACAGCTTGTGGGTTTTGCAAGAACCCCCTTGGCTCTACGTCTCTTGAGTCAGGGAAAACTCGAGAAACAAAACAAGTGTTATGTTTGGGGTCTGCTTGGGTCACTTGGCTACAAGACACTTGCTCATCTTAACCGAGGCTAAGAATAAGGCAAATATTAACTCCAGGCAGCATGCTGATGAACTGTGCGCAGAGTAGGGACGTGGCTAAAAATAAACTTGCTGCCTTGCAGTAAAAAGAGAGACCATTACAAGTTTCGCAGGGCAGGAGTAACCATTAACGAAGCTGGCACCCTCCCAGGCTCTACTTGTGCAGTTCCAGTATGGTGCAGCTTTAGTTCTGGTCAGGCTTTCTGAGCATTGTTGGGGTATCAATGTCCCCTAGATCAGAAAGAAATTAGGCAATTTCTACCTGCTTAAAAGTAGAATCGGCTCTTCTGAAAGAAGAAAGGGAAAAAAATCACTGGAAGTCAGGGCAAAGCCACATGTCTTTTAAACGGGCCAGCGCTGGCGTTGCCTTCAAATGGTGCCATCGGTGCAGTGGACTTGTGTTAGTAGCTGTCAGCGTGATTTCAGTGCTGTGATCCGCACTGCTTGCCCTGCGTACTTGTGTGCGCCGCCGTGTGAAGCTGATCCAGGCAAAGTGAGCCTGCCATGCTTTTGTCACATCTCCCCCACCTCCCTGCAGCTGGATTCCCTGCCACGGGCTGTGAAGGTGAGGGGTGGTAGCAACTGCCCCGGGTGTGGTTTCTGTTGGGGGTGGCAAGGACCAGGCAGGGCACGCCACCAGCTCTGACGGGTGGCATACTGGTCCTGCAGCCTGACTGACCCTGGTCTGAAGAGGTTAATGATTACAAGACGGTTGGTGTCACGCTTTGCTCAGGAGCAGTGTCGTGAGTGTGTCGAACAGCACCGTGCGACAGCACTCTCCAGATGCTCCCAGAGCAGTCACTGCCTTCTAGTCCTCTCTCCCTCCCCCTGCCCAGGCAAAGTCATGAGGATTTGTCTTCCTCAGTGCGACACAACTGAACAGCTTCTTGTAGGGAGGCACCTTTTTTATGCGTGCCCTCACTGAATAGACCTATCAATGCAGAACCGCTTGCTGTGTCTCTGTCTTTACAAGGTCGTGTCCGCTGCACCACTTCTCTGAGAAGAGCCAGGAAATAAATTTAAGGCTTGTTACGCAGGGTGCTGTAAATCTGAGTACCTGTCTCTCCCCACCAGAGGGGAAATCTAGTACAACGATACTCAGCTTGCCATAACCTCTCCTTCCTTCTTTCCCCACCTTCTTTTCAAAAGATCAAATCCTAATTATTTTTAAACTTCTCTTTAAAACAAAATGCCAAATCCCTATCCTGCATGCTTAGCCCTTCTCAGTTAAGCCCCACTGATTGAAAGTCTTCAAGGAAGTACAGACCGATGTAATTTGCAGGCTCTAAACTGATGCAATTTATATGTGAATGAAACTCTAAATTGTTCTACCATGGACTCACTTCTACATTTATCTCCAGAGTTCAGAGTATACATCTCAGGGGGGAGATAACTTTTGCACCTGTAATAGCTTAGAAAGGATTGGATTGGGTTGCGTTGGATTCATCCAGACTGGATGGAACGGGACTGAATTGGATTGGAGTGGACTGGAATGGATTGGATTGCATTGGATTGGTGCAGACTGAATGGGATTGGATTGGACCAGGCGGGACTGCATGGGATTGGGTTGGACAGGGCTGAAGTGGACTGTGTTGGATTTGACCAGACTGGATGGGATTGGATTGAATGGTTAAGAGTACCCCATCATCTTAAAATAGTAGAGTTATCCTGAAAATGTACGAGAATGCTGAAGCAGCCATGTCAGCTGCAATCCAGTTCTGTGAAGGTCTGACTGATGAATGATGCTGCCAGGTCACAACCCACTAACACCTCATTTGGGAAGTGAGAAGAAAATTCTGGTGCAGCTTTACGTGCTGAGACTCATTGTCTACATTTGTAATACTAAATCAGTATCAGGCACAGGATCCAGCACCTATAAATGACCGATTGTGCTGGGCACAGTCCTTACCACCATTTCAGCCAGGGCTAACTTGCACTGTCTTAGGTAGGTCTAGATTTAGCATGGGCTAGGGATGATTTCCAAGAGTCTGCTTGCCTGACACCACTTCATTGTGGTGGCCAAGGAGTTGTAGAGCTGCTGTTGGTTGTCCCAGTATCAAGGAAGGGTTCTGTGCACATTTCATAGAATCACATTAGGGGTTGGAGGGGACCTCAAAAGATCATCTAGTCCAATCCCCGTGCCGCAGCAGGCATTACATTTCATTTACTGGAACCAATGCAGTTATGATTTCTTGGAAAAATTTGCAGGTTAATTGCAATCATCAGTATAATTAACATTGGTTGCAAACTGCTCTGCCTCTTCTGGGTCTTACCCAGTGACAATGGCTTTGCTGGCCAACCATGCTGGCCAGTCACAAAAAACCCCGTAATGAAATACAAGCAATCTGCCAACCTCCTTTGTGGACTTGATAAGAAATGTTTCTAAAAGGCTCTCCAGCAATAGTTTTGCACAAGGATTTTTTGTTCTGTTTCGACTTCTGTGCAAGATTTAGTGAAGTGTTCCTCCTGCAAACAGCTTTCTGGTTGGGTGTGCAAGTTTCTAGCATATATTAAAAAGAATCAGTTGGCAGAGCTCTATCACTTCTCCTGGGATTTTGTACTGAAGAGCAATGAAAACAGGTGACAGCAGAAAAGAAAGAGAGAGTCTGTTTGATTCATCGGCAGAAAGAGCTGCATTAATTCCCTTGCCTGTGCTTTAGGCTCAACTGGCGCCTCTGTCTAAATTCACCCTGGACCAAAGTTTTCATTCTGACCAGACAATTTCAAACCTGGAGGGAGCAGGATGAAAACAAAGGGCCTTTGCTTGATGAATAAGGCAATAGTAGTTCCAATGTTTAAATTGTTTTATCTGTCACCTACTCATCAGTTAGATGCGTTAGTTAGCCACCAACCGCTGCCTGCTGCCTGTGGGCACTTCTTGTCCAGGTGCTAAAGCAGCTCTTCTGGGACTGTTAATTTGCAAAAGCTTTTATGTGAAATGCATCATCGGGATCTTGAGGAAAGCTTATGTATTTTACACTAACTTTCTTGTCTTGTTTTTGTGAGCTCAGAACCATTTTCCATCTTTAGTGTCACGGCATTTGCTTGTGGTTATTCGTTATCCCGGAGAAACAAGACGATCAAAAGAGTCAGGCTGAGGTCCCAGTGCTCAAAACTTTATGACTGTAAGTTGTGCCTCAGACGTATCACCTTACTGTCTCAGTTGCTTGGAAATACATTTCCATTTCATTTCTAAGAGGAACAAATAGTTAATGAAGATTAATTGGATGAGACAAAAGCAATTAATCTAAACACCCAAGAATTCAGAGGTCTGTTGGAGCAAGGGGTTTGGCTGCAGCTGATAACATTCTGTAAAGCTGCAATTAGGATGTGATGACATTATATGAAATCAAAAAGGTATTCTTCTTGGATCAGCAGGTAATATTTTAAATCCCTACACAACTGCAAAAAGGTTTTTTATATAACCGGTCAGGACCGATGACTTCCCGTCTTTTCTGTACCTGTAGACAACTACCCACCACCGCATGCACTCTCACTGTTGGTGGAACTTGCTGGTTGTGTCAAACCCAGAGATGCTTTTGCTGCAGACTTGAGCTTCCCAGGCTGTGCCCAGTAAGTTGCCAAGGGTGGAACGGTCTCAAAGGCTGGGAAGGCTGTTTCCACACCTTGCTTTTAATGAAGAATGTGTGGAAGAATAATGCTGAGTGATGGACATTGTCCATGTCCTTCCTTCCAACCAACCAACTCATAGCCAATGTTTCTTCAGGGAGGGAGCAGTGATGCCTGTAATGCCTCTCCCTTCATTAATGGTTTTTTCCAGCGAGGAGGCTTGAGCACAGCAACACTACTTGCGCCTCTGATCCTGGTGGGTCTGAGGGGCAGGATGGGACCTGCCAGTTTGCTCCCCCATGAGGTTCTTATAAAGACCAGTTTATAAAGACCAGATTACTTCACTGTGAGTCTGAAGTTAGGAAAACCTACTGCTATGGGTTCTCATGGCAACGTCTCCTTTTGGTGAGGAGTAATGCATTGGATGTCTTGAAGGACTTCTTGCCCATCTCCTTGCAGGTTAAGTTTGGCAGCATGCACTGAGAACAGCCTCGGCATTCATGCTCTTGGCATTATTTGTCTCGGGCCTGGGCTATAAACACAACAGTGGGAATGTTGAAGTTACTGAAGCTCATTTCCTCCTTGCTGGGTGAAAAAGTAATTTTTCCTGGTTGGAGGACACAAAACCCAGTAGCCTCCTCTGCAGTCCAGCAGGGCTGAGGTACCGAGGAGGCTCCTGTGTTCTTTGAAGAGTCTTCTAAACACCTCAGGCTGCACTGTGGTAAAGCATGTGGCCAGACTCATACCTCTCTTTTTAGGCAAACAACAACATTTTAAGCTTCCAAAGCTGGTGAGAAAGGATGGGCTCATGGCCACAGTGGTGCGCCCTGGTGTGGCATCCCGGAATCTTTGCGTCATGTAAGGCCACACTAAACTGATGGTTGGTATCTCATTTCCATCAATTTCAGAGGCTTTAGTAGGCAAAACAGGAAAAAGTGCAAAGTGGGGTTATTTCGCTCTTGTAAACAGGGAAACTTCAGAGCAGCTGCTGACTTATTGTTGGTTTGTTTGCTAGTTAAATTTTCTGAGAGCAACAAAGAAAATAAGTCTGGGGAAACTAAAGGATCGAATTAAGCACATTAATTGTTTCTTTCTTTCGTCTGCCTAAGCGAGATGCCCCGCACACCTCAGCAAGTTATTGTCGAAGCATCTGAAGCATTAACGTAAGAAGCTTTAATTGAAGATGATCTTTCAAGGTCCCTTCCAACCTGTAACATTCTGTGATTAGCTCTGTGATTGGTATTTCCTGAGAATCTAAGTTCTTCAGCTGTGGACTCAGACCTCCAAGGTTTTAACACATTTTTTTTTGAGGGCTACTAGAGTCTTCTGCAGTGGATGATGGATGATGCAAGCAATTAGTTATTGCAAACATTGCTCTGTTGTCAGAGTCCCCTCCCCACTGAGTTTGGTAAGGCACCAAAGCAAATACGTTCTTGCCCCGAAGAACCTTCTTTTTATTAGCATGAAGTATGTGGAGAGAGAGAAAGGATGCCAAATCTGAGCAGAGCAACGAGGATGTTTTTAAAGAGAATCCTCTGTTAGTCTCCATTATCTCCATTATCTTTTCCAGGTTTTATTTATTCTTTACTCTTGGATTTTGTGGAGCAAGTGAGGCTCGTGAAATTGAACCAGTTTTCCTCAGTGTGCCTACCTGTAGTATCTTGAAGATGTAGGCAGGGACAAGAGAGACAACCTCAGCCGTAGCTGTTGGGAAGTTTTCCATAAGAACATGGCTCTGAAAAGTTACGTGTTTTGGGGCTGGGTTTTTCAAAAGAGTTCAGCAGTGCATCTGGACATGGAAATAAAAATGAAACTTGTTTTTTAAACACTAAAAACTTACTGGCCTATTTCTTCTGATACCACTTTATTTTATTTTAGCTCACTAAGGATTTGGATCCAATTTGGGGTGGAATTTTAAAGGCTGAGCTCGGAAACTTTCATCAGGGTTCCCAGCAGGAGCTGCAGGGTTCAAACTCTGTTGAAAACCCAACTGTTTCGGATGCCCAAATAGGCGCTGAGGGGCTCTGAAACCTTCTTAAGATGAGCAGATGTTCTCATTCATCTGGAATATGAGTCCTATCTTGGCAGCCCAAAGACTTTTCCCAAAGGCTCTTTTAAAGCAGATTATCCTATTTTCTTTGTCCATTCCTTAGGAGAAGAGCAAGCAACAGGCATCAGTTCCCGACTGGACACAACTGAAATTATCTCCACCATTCAGTCTGCTTCAAGAAATGTTTTCACACTGCGATCTCACACACAGGTTTGTCGCTCCCAATGTGTTTGTGAAGTAGAACTGATGAAGGCAGGTCAGAGACACATTCAGCAATGGGAAGTACTTGGTGACTTCAGGAGAGAGTCACTCAAAAACCCTTTTTTGTTCTAGGAAATGCAAGGTTTGTAGCCATGCAGTAAGAAATGCAGACCGGTATGTTGAAACTAGGAGCTGTGGAATCTCTGTGGGAATCATCAAACAGCTGCTGACATGTAATGCTATGATGAAGAAGGCTAATGGTTTATAGCCTGTAAAATGTTTTACACTGAGACAGAGTTTTTGAACACTGTATGCAACCAGCTTCTCTTAATGGTCAAGTGGGCATGTCTTTGCCGGAATATACCTCATGTTAAGGACGGAATTTGGCAGCATTCAGTTTTACCTAAGGCACTTGAATACAGGTGTTCATAGCAGTGACTACTTGCACAGTTGTTTTCACTAGTCAGCACCAACGGTGACAGAAGGGGTCTAGAACTAAAAGCGAAATGCGGATGTTTAGTTTAACAAGGGTTTAAAGTTTTATAGGGTGCGATTCTACTCTAAATGCTCCTCAGTCTGGTAGACACTTCAAAAGAGCTGTTGTGTGCAAGCTGTAGCTAGTTAAACTCAAAATAAAGAATATATTTTTGACAGGAAGGGTGATTGGAGTGAACTTACCATATCTTATGCTCTCAGCTCAAATCTTGATGACTTTAGAAAAGAAATACATATGTACATTAAACAATTAAAATACTCATTTGATAACAAGAATCGGTGCTGACACATCAGCTCTGAGGAGGCAGTCTTATGGTTTCCTTTCGTCTGAAATTCTACATATGTTAGCAATAAAATGGAGGTTGGCCAATGTGGTGCATGTCCACAAGAAGGGCTGGAAGGAGAATCCAGGGAACTATAGATCCATCTGTCAGCCTGACCTCAGTACCTGACAAGGTTATGGAGCAGATCATCTGAGTGCCATCAAATGGCAGGTACAAGGCAACCTGGGCACAGCCAGCATAGTTTAGGAATGGAAGGACCTGTCTAACCAATCTTGTCTCATTCTACAGCTGGGTGACCCACCAGCCAAGTGGATGAGGGGTAGGCTGCAGATGTGCTCTACCTACAGATCAGCAAAACCTTCACACAGTCTCTCACAGCATCCTCCTGGTAAAGCTGGCAGCCCATGGCTTGGATGGGCACACCCTCTGCTGGGTTAAAAACTGGCTGGGTGACTGGGCATAGAGAGTGGCTGTGAATGGTGCTGGATCCAGTTGGATATCCAGTGACCAGTGATGTCCCCAAGGAATCAGTACTGGGCCCAGTTCTATTCAACATCTTTACTGATGACCTGGATGAGGGGGTTGAATCTACCCTTAGTAAATTTGTGAGTGACACCAAGTTGGGGAGGAGTGTCGATCGGCTGGGGGGTAGGAGGATGCTGCAGGGAGATCTGGACAGGCTGGGTCAGTGGGTAGAGGCCAATGGGCTGACATTTAACAGCACCAAGTGCAGGGTCCTACATTTTGACCACAACAACCTGCAGCTACAGACTATGGGATGAGTGACTGGAGAGGGACCTGGCAGTACTGGTTGACGAATGGTTGAACAGGAGCCAGCAGTGTGCCCACGTGGCATGAAAGGCCAGTGGCATCCTAGCTTGTATCGGCAATAGTGTGGCCAGCAGGACT
>JAOXOE010000001.1:105969344-106026627 GCA_028565055.1 Phoeniculus purpureus | reverse complement strand
TAGGTGATCCTGCTGTGGCAGGGGGATTGGACTAGATGATCTTTCGAGGTCCCTTCCAATCCCTAGTGTTCTGTGATACTGTAAAAGCCTCTGTCTCGTAGTGAGCTAAAATGACTTTTCATAATATTGAAGATGTGGCCTCCTTTTCCATATCCCTAATGATTCTGTGATTCTGTTTAGCACCCACACCTCCTCCAAGTCCCAATAGAAGTCAAATGTGTTATTTTAACTAAATAGTGAAAACAGTAATACCATATTTATTCTTGCTTGATATTATCTCTCTGAAAGCCTCTCAGCACTATTTCTTGCTGTATTCTTGCTGTCCAGGGCAAGAATCATAAAATTATTCATAAGTAAAGTTATTCATACATAAATATATGTATGAAACAACAGAGTCCTCCAAGTACATGATAAATACATAGTTGTGAATATGTAATATTTCCTCATAACCTGGTGTGAAGTGACTGCTAAAAGCAATTTGGGGATTTACTCAAAATCAAAGACAGAATTTATTTTTTAATCTCCACTGGATCGGAAATGTCTGCAATTTGTCAAGAGAAACCCCGAGGATGTCTGTGAAGTTTTAATGTGTAATTCACAGTAAATATGCCTGCCATTGGAAGAATCTTTCTCTTCTGAAAGAGCTCTTTTCCTGCACCTTTCTCCACCATAACTGCTACTCCCCACTAAATAGAATCTGAGCCCCAGCCAATATCAGCTCAGAAACTGTCCGATTTAATGTGACTTCTATGTATTTAGAATAACTTATTGCTGCCCCATTGCAAAGCACAAAGCAGCTCATGAGAAAAATCTCAGCCCTTGAAATTCACTTGTGATTCTTTCTTTTTTACCCTTTAACCCATTGGCGTTGCTTGGTAAGTAGCAAGTTCAGAATTGTTCCTATTAAAGTTGATGGGTCATTGGTACCTCGGTGAGATTTTTCACAATATCTGTTTCACTGACAAGAGGTGTGGACATGTCAGTCTCCAGCCCTGGTGGCTTCTAGTTTAACGTTCAAACAGTGTTAGAGGGAGGTTGGCAGCAAGAGAGGTTTTGAGTTTTTGCAGCTGCAGGATCTTTGAGAAAAATCAATGTGAAACAGAGTAAAGCAGAATTTTGTTCTTGTTTTTTAAGCACCACTGAGGCTAAACCACATTTTAATGAGGTTAATTCAACTGTTCCAATGATACATAATTATCTGTGTGTGTCTCTCTGTATTGGAATGTATTATGTGTAAAATAATACAATCCTTTACATTATAACTTAAAGTTACCACTGTAAAGAATGTTCTTTCTATGAAAAATACTGATGTAGTCATATATTCTTAATTAATTATTTAACAATATAGTTAGAATCATTTTAATAATGATAGTATTGAACTGCTTAGTTGACTGCTAGTTATTGATGCTTCCATTGGCTTTCTGTTTAAAAAAATAATCACATTTTAAATCACAATTGTTAAACACTTAGGAAAAAAAATTACTTTGACAAATGAAAAGAACCTGACAACTTTGTGAAAGTGGGTTGTGTTTACTGGCATTTTTAGTCAAATAACTCCTGAGACTGAGTACTGAGACTCCTGGGACTGAGTACTGAATATTAATATATATTAATGACAACTGCAGAATCAAGAACTTAATGTACCCTGATGTATCTTCTTGCTTTTCACCTTCTAAAACGAGTTCTTAGGACATGTGAGAGGTATGTTTCTAGGGAATATGTGAAAGAGCCTCACCACCTAACCTTGTGTGTTTTCTTCCCTTAAATTTGAGGATAAAATGACCATTTTACTATTTCTCAATGTCGTTCTGACACTACTGCAATAAACAAACCTATAGAAGTCATTTTCTGTGTTAATGCCTATCTGAACATTTGCGAGTGAACTGTATAACAGATCTACCACAAATATAAATTGACTCAGGAAGCCAGTATCGATCCAAGGACTGTCTAATGCTTGCACTGTCTAACTTGAGTTCCCTACTTTTTTGTTTTGTCTATAGACGCCCTATTTTTGGCCATCAAATTGTTGGGAGCCGGAAAATACAGACTATGGTCAGTGTAGAAATTTATCCTATTTCTTTTGGGAATAATGTATGATATGAATGCACACATCATTGCAGTCTGTCTTGTTTAATCATCCCACTGGAAAAAACATAATTATGTCACGTAATTCGCGTATTCACGCAAAATTGATGATATTGAAATGAGTGTATTGTAACATTTTTTAAGAAATTAGCAGAATTTTATTGAAGTCAGATTTGATCTGAAGAAGAAAAAAGCATCAAAACTCATCAGGTCTTACCTTGCCATTTACATCTTCCATTTGCTCCAGGAAATGTAATTATTTACAGCAGCAAAGGCTCAGTGAAGCAGAGTACACTTGACTGATGATTGTGCAATGATTATTCACAGATTCAGACCCAAGGATGTGCCTAGTTTAGATCTCTTGTTTCTGATACACGCCTTGTGGGAAACTGTTTGTTATGGAAATGAATGTTGTTCTAATATCAGCTGTACTAGAAAATGTCTTACTTGTCTGTCTTGGGTTTTTTTATTCATAAACGACAAATTGCAATTACCAGTGTGTCCTTGGACAGGGAAATCTGAAGAGAATAGGTAGGGATAGGACAAGGGGTAATGGATGTAAGCTGGAACACAGGAGGTTCCACATCAATATGAGAAGGAACTTCTTCACAGTGAGGGTGATAGAGCACTGGAGCCCAGGGGGGTTGCGGAGTCTCCTCCTCTGGAGATGTTTAAAACCCACCTGGATATGTTCCTGTGCGACTTGGTGGTCCTGCTGTGGCAGGGGGATCAGACTAGATGGTCTTTCAAGGTCCCTTCCAATCCCTAATGTTCTGTGATTCTGTGAAAGTATTAAGAAAAAATCATCAAAATTATAACCAAAATTAGGTGGCCCTGTGTACCAAACAGTGACCTAATATTTAAAGTAAATTGATCATCTATGAGCAGTTTATTCTGTATTGTTCATTCTGTAAATACTCAGCTCATCTGAAGGTGAATCACTTCTTTAGGTCACTGAGCAGGTATATGATGGTTTATCTTTTCAAAAACAAAGTTTAGAGTCTCCTTGTATTTTTGTAAATGTAGATATGTATTCACTTGCAAGATGGATTTCACCTCAGCCCATGGGATAGATGTTTCCAGTAGATGTTTCCTGCCCTTCCTCAGCAGACGCAGTTTTATGCCACATATGTTGCTAAATAGAACAATTTCAGGATGAGACTCTCAGCAGAGAAAAGTACCTTCAAGGCAGAGCTTGAAAACAGTTTCTTCGTTCTTTAGAAGGAAGAAAATGTACCTCTTTAAAATAATGAGAGTTGAAGATGTCCATGCAAATTCCTAACCACACCTGAGTGATTATCCACTCCACATAATGAAACTAGTGGCTGAAGGAGAAATGCTTGATTTGGCACTTACTACAATGTTTTTGTTCTCTCCTTGAAAGTGCTATTTGTTTTTCTCAGAGGAGCTCTTTGGTAGTTTCCTAATAAGTTAAAGATCAGAAAGTAATTTACTCTGGTTTTAAGAGGCAGAGTTGTTCAGCTGTGATTCGTGTTACATTACCAGGAGGGTTTTAATAAATAAATATAGGCTTAACAGGTCTGAAATTGGAATCAGCCTGAGAAAATTTCTATGAACATCCTTTAATCTAGGAGACACTAATTTTCTAGTCATGGCTGGTTGCTAGATTGGGCAGTGAATGACATACCTCAGTCAGTAAATAGGAATATTAGGTAATCTATCTATTTTTTTGCTTGCCAGAAATGCAAAATATAACGAGATCAGTTTCTTCATCGTGTGGGGAGGTGCATGTTGAACAGTAATGTTTTTAATTGAGACCAGTGGTTGGACTAGAGGATCTTCAGAGGTCACTCCCAACCCCTACTATTTTATGATTCTATGATTTAAATATAAGACTTTAAATATATTTAAATATAAGAATTATAGACCAGTTGGTGCATTCAAGCTTCTCTGTTGCAGAGAGATGAAGGAAAGGAAAGGCCCAATCCTGCCATCTCAAGAGCACCCACCCCCAGTGTTCCTGCTGTGGCAGGGGGCTTGGACTAGATGATCATTCGAGGTCCCTTCCAATCCCTAACGATTCTATGATTCTATACACCAGGGTCAGAGCACTGCACTTGGTCTACCTAAGGTGGTTGTGTGTCACCAGAATTTACAGGAAAATAAATTATAAACACAACTTTCAGTAGTATTAGGTTTACGTATTCTCAGTCCCAGGAATTTGCCTTTGCCTTTCTCCCTGAGGATTTTTTCTAGTACCTTTCTTTGCGTATAAGATAGTAGATATTGGGAGAAGCAGCTGCTTACAAAAAGAATCCTAGAAATGTTGTAAACAGTGGTCAACAGAAGAATATAGAGAATTCAAATAGGAAATTGAGGGATGTGGTTTAGGATTGACCTGGGTCAAAGGCTGGACTTCTGTGACCTCAAAGACATCTTCCAATCAAAGACATTCTGTGACTGTGTGACTAAAGAATTTAAAACAAATCTAAAGCAGGATTGAAACAATTTGAGAATATTAAAGGATAAATTCCACCTCAAAATAATCCAGAGAAGTCTGCAGATTGTCGCAGTAGTTCTATTTGCTAGAAACTATAATAAACAGAATTGAAGTTATTACAGGTATGCAAATGCATTTTGTATTTGTTTTTTTTGTGGTGCTTTGCCCTAGATGGTTGGACTTGATGATCCCAGGGGTCTTTTCCAACCACAGTGGTTCTGTGATATGGTTCTGCACTTCCTACAGCCAGTAACTGTGGTGGGCATTAGGAGATCCTCAAGGCCAGGAAGCAGTAGATTTTCTCTGTAATCTTCCTTTGTCGAAGTCGTTAACAAAACAAACCACTGTCTTTGTTATCGACACAATCACACAGGTCTTTGAAAATAGTACAATTTCTTTCTTTTTAATTTAAAAATTACTTCCAACAATTTTACTTACCCACAGATGGGCTGCTGTCCAGAATGTAACATACTGCCAGGGAAATAATTAATCTTAAACTAGAAATCAAATGAGACTGAGATGCTGTATGTGCAACTTTATTACCACGGCTAACTCAAAACAAATTATCTTTGCATACCAGTATAAGTTATTAATATATTTTCTAAAATGCAATTTCTTGTTTGACATGAGCCTGTAATATTTTGATCAAAATAAACCTGCCTGGATATGTTCCTATGTGACTTGGTCTGGGTGGTCCTGCAATTTGACTTCCCAGTATCTAGAAGACTCAGTATCAGCTAGTAGCTGTGACTTGTAAGCAGCAGATCCTGCCCTGGCAGGGGGATTGGACTGGATGATCTTTCAAGGTCCCTTCCAATCCCTAATATTCTGTGATACAAATGGAATTGTGTAGCCTTTGCTTTTGATTGTAACTATAAAAATATTGACCATCTGATCATTCTGAGCTGACTAAGAACATGTTATCTTCCAAAAAGTGATAAAAATCTCTCTCCCCCCTCATTTTTCTTAAAAATAATCCTATAGAGAATTTCAAGAAAGTTGCCTCAATTTGTAAATCCAATTTCCATCTGTTGAGAGTACCTGTTTTAATGACATATGTTGTGGAGTCCACCCATGTGGGATATCTTGCTCTGTGTTAAATCCTGTTGATTTCCATGGGGTTTTATTAATTAAAATAAGTATTCACATTATTAATGTTAATTAGTGTTAGTAGCATTGCCAGCATAGTTCAAAGCACTTTGTGTTTCCTGGGAGTTAAGTCATGTTCCTGAACTACGCTTTAGCTTTGGGTCTCAAAACTTGGATCTCAGCTCAGTGGCTCTGGAAATGATCACAGCTAATGTGACCCACCTGTAATATCTCCTCTTAATATCTTCCTTTTAAAGTGAGATGCTGTAAAAGGCAATTTTCTAGGAAATTAGAGCACTTACAGGAACAAAAAAGAGCCTTAATTAATTGTTTCCTTTAAAAGAATGTGCTCCCTGACTGCATAAGGGCTGCCTGGAAACTTGTGTGGCAGTTCTGTAGATACTCGTGACTCTCTTATCCAGTCTGAGTTACAGTACATTTTGTAGGCAATTTTCTCTTTAAGGTTTGTTTCCTATGTATTTGATGTGCCTAGCTTCAAATCCCTCTATGGAAATTTGATTAGTTCAGGAATTTTCTACCTTGTTTGTCTTGCTGCACCCTTTTCTATAGAGTAACTGCCTATAAGAAGAAGATGCATTATATGCTTTTTTTTTTTTGCCTAAATGCCCAGGGAGGATTCCCTTGGCAACAGCTTATTAGTAGGCTAGTTGTGCTTGAGAATTATTAAGCCCTACTGCTTACCTGAGCTCGGCTGGGAAACTGCATGCGCTCAGCATCTCTGGAAACCAATCCATAAATATGAGCCGGTAGCTGAAGGCAAAGCTGGTAGCAGAGGAGCATTTGCTTTGATATAAATTGTCAGATATGAGTAAGAAATTATCTGTTAAAATTTATGCTGGGAGAGCTAAGAGAATTTTAACAATATAGTGGGAATAGTTGCTGGAGAGCTTTGCACTTCTATAATCTTGAATGCTCAGATCCCATCTTTCAGCAATTTTATACTGCCAGCAGTTACTCCTGCAAGCAATCCTCTTGGGTCTTTAAGAGAGATCCCACCTTGAAGGACCTGTCTCAAAGTGTCTAGGTGCAGTAAGAAACAGAGTGTCTTTCCACAAAACACATGCAAGGTACTAAATTGTTGGTAAGACTGGATTATGGCTCATTAAGTGAGTGATTTTGCTGTGAGAAACTTATACAGAATGTATTGACTGGAGATATTGGTGGCAGGACTAAGTGTGGACAACTGTCTATCAAGGAGAGTAGTCACAGAATCTTTCAGGTTGGAAAAGACCTTTAAGATCATCTACTCCAACCATTAACCCAACTGCACCTGTAGCCGACCTCTAAACCAGCAAACCCCTGTCTGCCCACAGGGCACTTTGAAATCTGTAGCCTTTGCAATACTTTCTATTTTGTTTGCTCTTTTAATCCTGACTATACAGATACATACTGACTCTGAAATCAGGATTTTGACTCACAGGGAGTACAAATTTAATCTGGCCTCAGTGGCGGTAACGAGCCTTTGCTGAGCGTTGCACCCACCATCTGCGCCTGAATCAGGCTGTGATACTGCTGGCGCTGGGACAGTTATGTAAGGAGTTTAAGTTTGTGTATATGGTGGTGGGTGTGTAGGTAGAATTGTCCCTGGTCTTCAGAGGCCCAGTTGCACTTTGAATTTACACACAATTTATCTGCAGTGTTTTCTCTGACGAGGTGACAGAGAAGATTTCAGCCCGTTTTAGCAACTGAGTAAAAACTCTGGGTTTATCTTCCCTTTTCAGTAAGTGTGTGTAATGTAATGTGTATGCAGACCAGTGTCTTGATTCTAGAATGAAACCTGTCACTATCAGTGTGATCTTGTTGGAAGAAAAAAACCCACTTGTGTGGTTTATCAGTGGGCTTGGGACAGTTGGACTAACGGTTGGATTTGATGATCTTTTCTAACCTAAACAGTTCTGTGATTCTTCAGAACTTTCAAATACAAAGTGAAGGGTAAAGAATAGGAAACGGAGTAGCTGAGCATAAGAATGAGTTATTTTGGGTGTTACAAGTTTAAAAACTCGCAAGAGGGAAACCCAGACACCCTCTTTATGGAACTAGAACGTGTTCGTGTTCACTAGAACATTTTGCAGCCTCACTTCAATCCCATGGTTTGTGATTGCCTGAATGGACCTTCAGAGTGAGTCTACACTTACTGCACAGATACTAAAGTGGTGTGAAATATTTTGTCTTTATATTGGCAAATCAGTTTTCTCCTGATAATCAGTCACAAGCTATAGCATCTAGTATGTTATTCCCTTCAGTAGAGGCAATTACATTGATTGCAAATTCATCAGAACACACTGGCTCTAAAGATGAGAGGCTCTGGCAGTCCATATTTAGCAAATTGAGGTTACTAATCAGACCCTGTACCTTGCACATTGTTCATCCATATGTTAAGCAATTTTCAGCATCTTTGTCAGGGAGCAGCAGGAGTGTGCAGCTCTGTAAGGGAAGGCAAGCAAGAGTGGAGGGTAGCAACAGTGCAGGCAGGAGCAATATCCTTCCGTATTGATCATGTTGCAAGTGGCCAGGAAAGTCCAAGGTCAAGCCAGAAAGCCAAGACAGTGTTGATAAATTACAGAGGAGCTGGTTCGAGGAGAATCTAAAAAGTAACTCAAACTGGGGCCAGTGGAAAGCAGTGGGCTAAAGCCCAGCTTCTGAGTGCAGGGGCTCTCAGTGGAGACCCTGAATGGAGTGCTCGGGACAATTGCAGCTCCTTCATGTACCAGAATGAGCCCTTTCTGTCAGTGAGCAGACTTTGAGAAGGTGGATAGATTTGGACTCGATGATCTTGAAGGTCTTTTCTGTGATAAACAGAGCTTTCAGGTAGAGTCTCTTCCTGCAGTATTTTGTACAAAGCTGTAAAAACCACTGCAACTCATACAAACCATGGGATTACAGAAGCAGACTCTGTAATTCTCTGCAATACTGAGAGCTCATGAATCTGCTGTGAGAGGCAAAATAATTAATGTCCTCTCTGGGTACTCAAGGTCAGTCTGATGGACACATGCAAGTTACAGCACTTGTGTTTTGATGCAGTGCCTGCAACACCTTATTTTGGATCTCGTTATAGAAGTCGGAAAAATAAAACCTCATGTCATCGAATCATAGAATCCTTTAGGGTGGAAAAGACCTTTAAGATCATCAAATTTAACCATTAACCCAACAGTCCCAAGCCCGCTCTAAACCACACCCCCAAGCTCCAGGTCTACGTGACTTTTAAACGCGTTCAGGGATTGTGATTCGACTCCCGCCCTGGGCAGCCTGTTCCAAGGCCTGATGACCCTTTCTATGAAGAAGCTTTTCCTAATGCCCAACTGGCAAAACTTGAGGCCAGTTCTGGCTGAAAGTGGGAGTGATTCTTACATTCTTCTTGCTTTCCAATGTGCTGGTGGATTTTGCTACAGCCAATCCCAAAAACATGATGAGAGCATGAACTGATGAACTCGAGTTCTTGAGCTGCTCTGAGCGTCTCATGTGGCTACCAGTAACTCTTAAGTAGATTCTCAAACACTCACTTCTATAATAAGGATGTAATTGTTAGCACAAAGCTATGGTAGTAAATTGAGTCAAAGAGTTGGAAGGTCCTTCAGGACTGTTTTCTATGCTGGTGGATATGTCATATTTCCCAAATAACTAAATCCTTTTTCGGTCTTACTCTGCCTTAGCTATATGGGCACAGTCAGTTGAAATCAGTTTGTTAGAGGTAGCAGGAGATGCTAATCCCAAAATATAACCACAGTGGGACTCAAGGAAGTGCTCAACTAACTAAGGGACATATGAATGTAGTTTATAAGGGCTTAATCAAGTGCAGAGGACAAGGAGAATTTGTCTGTGTATGTGGTAGTTGAACACTTGGACTAGACAAAAATCAACTCCTTGACCTCTCAGAACTGTTTACACATTTGTGTTAAATATGTAATTTATTGCTAATGTTTTCAAGAACGATAAGGTTAAGATAATGTATTTTTTCTTTTCCTTCTAAATCAGTTATTTCATTAAAAAAGAGGAGTATGTTAGCGTAAGTGTATACCAATGTTAAAATTCATGGAAACTGATGATCTAGAAACTGGTTGTCTACTAATTTCAGTGTGTGACATGGTTTTTTATCTGTAGATTTCGTAGATGCAGAAATTGCTTTGGGACCAGAAGGGATATGCGAGCATATATCAGTATAGCAGAGAAAGGCAATGGAAAGTGAAAAGTAAAACATTTATTTTATAAACAGTATATAAATACTTGCATTAAAATATAACTTCATTCTCCATCAATTAAATTGTCAAGGGCACAAGGTTTTCTTACTGATCAGTACATTCCTCCATCTCATGCACAAGAAGATGTTCTGAGGTAATGAAGCGGGTAAATACTGCACAACCACAACTTGTGCTGGGCTCACGGTCTCACAGGTAGAGGAAGCTGTACAATATTCAGAGATGATGTATTTATTGCTAAATAACATCTATTGGAAATGTGCTTCATTCGATGGAGTACTGTACCTTCAGTATTAAGCAACATGATACAAACCACTGTGCTCCTTGTGGAATCTCAAATCTAGTGTCCATCCCTGCACCCTTTCAGTACTTTGGTGTCAGCATTCAGCAAGCTTCTGCTCTGTTTGAATAGGGTGTGGCAGAACAGCCGTGCCGGAATATTTCAGACCTTGACAATAAATGAAAGAATGGGGTTTTTTTCTCCTGTGTGACACACAATACAGTTTTTTTCATCTTTTTGGTCTAATACGCTTTTCTGTTTTAAATTTTAGTTATAGCAGACTAATCTGCATGAGGCTTGAATTTTATCTGGAATTTTGAGCTAACTTGCAACCATGCATATTCTTTTGTAAAACTGACTAATACAGGGGCAGCAGCTCCTAGTGAAACTCATGCACATATGGTTTAAAAAAATGGGGCTTTTGCCATTTTTGTCCTTAATATGCTAATTCCCTGGCCATTAAACAACCTCATCCCAAGTAACTCATGCGTTTTATACAGGATGCTTGTTGTAAAAAGCACATTTTATAATTATTTAATGAATCTCTGTGTCCGACCCATCATTTTAGTTTATAATACTGGTAGTATTGGGCCTGTATTTAAAGCTTATTAGAATAAAGGAAGAAATCACCTCCCTGATGAGGAAAGACTGAGGGGGTTGGGTCTCTTGAGCTTGGAGAATAGGAGACTGAGGGATGACCTCATTAATGTTGATAAATATGTGAAGGGTGAGACTAGATGATCTTTCGAGGTCCCTTCCAATCCCTGGTGTTCTGTGATTCTGTGGGTGTCAGGAGGATTGAGCCAGGCTCTGCTCAACATCATCTAATCATAGGACAAGGGGCAATGGTTGTGAGCTGGAATACAGGAGGTTCCACACGAATATGAGAAGGAACTTCTTCACAGTGAGGGTTTATAGAGCACTGGAAGGGGCTGCCCAGGGGGTTGTGGAGCCTCCTTCTCTGGAGACGTTTAAAACCCGCCTGGACATGTTCCTGTGTGACTTGGTCTAGGAAGTGCTGCTGTGTCAGGGTGTTTGGCTAGATCGTCTTTCAAGGTCCCTTCCAATTCCTAATGTTCTGTGAAACAAACAAAAACCCTAGTGAAAAAAAGATGAAGTTTCTAGATTTCTGGTCTGCTATAGTTGTGAGATAGTAGAAAATTCTGTTTTATCTTGTTTTCCAGCTGTTTACCTGTGCAAGCGGACAATGCAAAACAAAGCAAGGCTGGAACTTGCAGACTATGAAGCTGTGAGTACCTGGGGAAAAGTGTATTTCTCTCTAATGAGCGTGAGAACTACAGGAATTATATGTGAGAATATATTACTTATCGACATTAGTGATAGTAGATTAACAGACATAAATTCTGTTTGAGAGCCTGGAATGAAGGGTAGCTGGAAAGAATTTTTTTCTACTCTGCTGAGATCACCAGGATCGCAAATAGCTGTTCACAAGCATTTGGCAGCAATTGCACTCTACACCATGGAAGCTTCGAATGAAGGATCTCAGGCAACGTTTCCGAAAGCACTTGATAGCTCTAGAAATATGAATCTCGTTCACACTGGCACCTGAGCCCTTGTACCATCAGTTAGATGAGAAGCAAAGATGGTCAGACCAGGTGCACATCCCACTCTCTGGAAATTGAGCTGTGCCCTAGGCTAGATAACTGGTGCCAGAAGAGCCAGAAAAGGAGACCCTTTGATTAGCCAATGAGGATGATGATAAGGAGAGAGATGCCTTGAATTCTGCCCTATCCATCTGAAACGTTCCTGAATTTTTCATGAAAATGTCAACATACAATTCTTGAAGAGCCCTGGCTCTGCTCTGAAAGCTGTCCAGCTGTGCTACCGTGACATGAGAGCAGGAGAGTCGGCCAGGCCTCTCCACATGCCAGATACTCCAGCTGCAGCCCCATGCTGACACTCTCTATTGCTGCTTCTGGCACAAACTTGCTTTTCAGTGTACTGCACCGTGGGGGATGAATAATTTTATACTCACGTGCCTCAGAAAATTCACCTCCAGGATACAATCCACAGTGAGAAACTTTAAAAGTTTTGGCAAGACCTCAAGAAAGTCTCCTCTGTACTCTCTTCAGTCTTTATTTTTGGGAAGTAGAGATAGAGATGCATTTGCGATTCACAGAAATACAGGTAAAGCATCGCCTTTTTATCACAAAATTGATAGGCAGCCAGCATTGCTCAACACAAGCCATTTGTTTAGATGACTGATGAAAAGTCCTTCTGTTGTGTTTCAGTGTTAGGTACTTTCAAAATAAGAGATTTTTTTTTTTTTTTTAGTATGACTACAAAATTACTCAGCCAGCAAACATTATCTCAAAATGCTTCAGAAATCCCATGCTCTGCTGAAGAGTGCGTCCATCCTTGTCATCAGAGACTATTGAGAGAGTTGGGGCGTATGAAAGTAGACAGCTGTAGTGTTTGGGGTGAAGCAAAGACTTTGTATCAGATAAATAAGGTATATTTAAAGTGGAACAGATATCATGAGTGAAATTACACCTAGGGGGGAGGAGAGTAAAATAAGCTCAGGGTTGTTAAACAGTAACTTAAAACATAACCCACTGAAATTGTGATGTGTTTTCAGGAAAGTTTGGCCAGGCTTCAGCGAGCATTTGCTCGGAAATGGGAGTTTATTTTTATGCAAGCTGAAGCACAAGCGAAGTAAGTTCCTTTGAAGACACGGGATTTGGGGTTTGCATCCTTTTTGAAAGGGGAATGGGAGGGCAAAAAAAGATTGGGCACTTCTTCTGTTTAAAATGCTGTAATTAACCCCTGGTTTTTTTAAATATCCCAAACCATGAACAGAGTGGACAAGAAGAGAGATAAGATAGAGAGGAAGATTCTTGACAGCCAGGAGCGAGCATTCTGGGACGTGCACCGGCCGGTGGTGAGTGCTGGTGGGGCCACTCTGCCTCTCATGGGGTCACTGACAAACATCAACCTCTGTGGGGCATTGGGGTAGCCTGGGAATGACTAAAAAGGCTGTAGGGCTAGAGGTTGGGACCCACTCCCCTTTTTTGCAAGATCGATGGTTTCTTTTATCACGCTACTATTGAAGGCTGCAGGTGTGTTTTCAGTGACTAGATATGTTGTGTCTGATCACTTGAATCAGATGACACTAGTCATTTACTACTACCATCTCAAAGGTTTCCCGGGGTATGAGTCACACAACCAAAATTATCAGCGTAGCTAAAAATACTTAAAAAAAAAGTAAGATTTATTTAAAAATCTGCTTTCTTTGCTTGCTAAGCTTGGTCGTGTTTCCAAGCTATTTTTAAGGTATGTTAAGGTTAGATGTTGTTGTCTTTGAGCTATTGCGTTGGTACAGTGCCTAAACAGGATTTGTTTGAGTTCTTTGTCAAAGTCCATGTGAAACAGTATTTCTAAAAACATTAAGGGTTCTACATAATCCACTACCTTGGAGTGCTAAGACTTTGAGAAAGAAAGTCTAACGTCACAAGACTTCCAATTAAGCTGTCAGAACTTTTGGGCTGCCCAGGGGGGTTGTGGAGTCTCCTTCTCTGGAGATGTTTAAAACCCGCCTGGATATGTTCCTGTGTGACTTGGTCTAGGTGATTCTTCTGTGTCAGGGGAATTGGACTGGATGATCTTTTGAGGTCCCTTCCAATCCTTAATGTTCTGTGATTCTGTGCTCACTGAGTCATCTTTGCCATGGTGATATCGGGAAGAAATTCCTAAGAAAAAGGTATAAACTTGTGGGTTGAGATAAGGGCAGTTTAATAGGACAATGCAACGAGAGAAGACATAATAATAACAACAATACTAATAAAAGAGTATACAAAGCAAATGATGCACAGCACAGTTGTTCACCACCCAGAACCCAATGCTGACTCTGTCCCAAGCAGCCATTCCTCCTCCAATAAACCCCAGCTTCCCAGTTGATATGCTGAGCATGATGTCATATATCACATCAAATATCCCCTTAGCCAGTTTGTGCCAACTGTCCTGGCTGTGTCCCCTGCTAGCTTCCTGGAAAATTCACTCCAACCCAGCTGAACCCAGGACACAGGAATAAACCAAACCTGCAAGTTCATGAGGTTTACATGAACCAAATACTACATTTCTTTGCCAGCAGCAGGCAGAGGTTGTATTTAAATTGACATTCCCTCTCTCACTTCCTCAGCTTCTTGGGACCTTTTATACCCAACACTGCCAAAAAATAGTGAATCCTTTATCACTAGTTTGGAATCCTAGAATCACTATAATGAATCTTGTTGGGCTTCCTGCCTCTCAGTTATACAACATCAAAGTCAAGTTCATTCACTGTTCTGACAAATTAAAATCTAGGTTATAACATCAATATCCCTTCCAATCCCTGATGTTCTGTGATTCTGTGAATATATCAGATAGGAGTTTCTTTAGGAATGTGCTGCTACAAAGGCACAGAGAGTATCAGAACACAGAACAAACCGTTTTCCCTACCTACCAATTTTAGAGGGTGAAACAGCCAGTATCTCCTACTGTATGTGTGTGCCTATGTGTGCACATAGGCATAGATGAGATTGCTGCATAAAAGCAATGCATTTTCCCTGCATGCCATCCATGCCTGAATCTGCCAGAAATGCCACTACAAGTTCAAGAGAAAAACGAGACTGGTGCCACTGTTTAGAGGTACTAGAAAAGAAGAATTAATCCTTTGATTGTGAGTGGCAGAGAAATTTTGCTTCACTCTTTGTCAGACATGTTCCCACTTGGAAGCGATCTGGAAAAGTGCAGTTGATATAGCCAAGGGAGTGCCTGTGTTTACGGTTGTAGCTGTTCTTGGGCACATACAGCAATAAATTACTCTAATTTGAAGTGAGGCCTTCTGACAGCTTTAAAATGATGAGTTAGCTCTACAAAGGAAACATATGAACATAACACTTCCCATGTTAAATCAGCCAAAACTTCATCTCTTTTTGCATGAAGATCCTGCTTTACATAGCTATGCGCAGATCCTTATATGGCTTGAGAATGAAGGGGAATTTCAGTCTCTATCTTTAGCTGCACTACAGTTCCACCCTCTTTTTTCTTTAATTTTGCAGCCATTTCACTAGAGCTCAGCTCCTTGCAGTGATTCCTCAAGGGATCCTTGAGATTTCTCAAGGATCTCAAACATATTTCAAGGATTATCCAACTCAACCTTACCATGGTAGAGAAGAGAAACATTACAGAAGAATAAAGGAAGGGCACAGAGATTTTGGCAAATAAAGGAAGGTCACAGAGAATCAGTGCTTATGAATACACCCAGGTCTTAGGTTGGCCTGGAGCCTTGGCTGCATTTGGTTTTAAACCAATTCAAAGCTAGGATTTATGTATTTCCAGAACATGAGCAGCTCGTTGGCCAGTAGAAGTAATTTTAAAACTCTTCCTCATATTATTATGAAGTACGCGCTAAATATCCAGATACAGACAAAAAAGTGAAGAAGCAGCTGAATATTCAGTGGAAAGAGGTTTTTCCTTACTGCTTTGTTCTCTTTTTTTGACTCCCCTTATAGTTTATAGCCCCAAGTACATCACAAGATATTGCAGCATATTATATTTGCCACGAAGATGATGAAGGGAGTAGAACATCTCCCTTGTGAGGAAAGGCTGAGGGAGCTGGGTCTCTTTAGCTTGGAGAAATAGAGACTGAGGGGTGACCTCTCAGTGTCATCTAATAACAGGACAAGGGATAACGGGTGTGAGCTGGAACAGAGGATGTTCCACATTAATATGAGAAGGAATTTCTTCCCAGTGAGTGTGACAGAGCATTGGAAGGGGCTGCCCAGAGGGGTTGTGGAGTCTCCTTCGCTGGAGACGTTTAAAACCTGCCTGGATATGTTCCTGTGCGACTTGGTCTAGGTGGTCCTGCTCTCCAGAACAAAATCTACCTCACAAGTGATCCTGTGTTTTGGCAGAAAAATAGATATGAAAACTCCAAGCGTGGAGGGACTTGAAACCAACTTCAGAGAAACCTGTATCATACTTTACCACAGGTGCTGAATTCTTAAAGGTGAACAGTCTCACTTGAATGGTTCTCACAGCTTTCGCATTACAATAAAAAACAGATGTTCACTAATTTACAGTGACACCCAAGATGTCTCTATACCACTCAGTGAGAAATGCTTGCAAATACACATTTGGTATAAATTTAATCATGTAAAAATTAATAATATTAAAATACAAAATAAAAATCTCCTATAAAAATACTAAATTAAGTTACATTTTTAAGTGATTTGCAGTTTATTTCTGAATATACAAGCTGAGGGAACTTGAGAATCCCTTATTTTCACAGAATGCCTAGCTTCTGTTTTCTGATAATCAGGTCTAGATACATTTTGTTCCCTTCATTTTCCCCCTCTCTTGGCTTGTCAGCTCCCTGAGTGCTGGCCAATATCCACTGAGCCTTTTGCTAGATACTTCATCTGAACTGCCTTGAAACAAATGAAGAAGCTCAATTACTAATTTGGGATCATCAGCTTAATACAATATTGTTCACGTAGCGTCCAGGTGAGTGATATCCCCATGAGAGAAAAGTGAATAATCACAGAAATATAGAAGGTATTGGGTCAGAAGAAACCTCTAAATGTCATCTAGTCCAACCCCCCTACAACAAGCAGGGACATCTCTAATAACATTAGTTTACTACTGATTGTATTATGCTCTTGGAGAGAAGTTTCTCATGAAAACACTCATTGAAAGGTGTATATTCCCATCTTGGTTTCCCCAACCTCTCTGCAGAATGACTGCTTGAACCTAGGTGAGTGCAGGTGTGTCTGCATTTGGTAGCTGAGGAAACTGTAAAAAAAGAATGTCCTTTCCGTCAGCACTAAGGGGCAAACATGCCTCACAATCAGGCCTTGAGCTGGAAGCTCCAGCTGTCTCTGTGCATAGTTTAAGGAAAGTTGGAAATGTTTTAAATGCTAGTTTACTCTAACTTTTAGAGCACATTTGTCAGTCCCATTCCTGACTTAGAACAGAGGAATGTCTCTGTGGAAATGATGGAAAATCCTACCTGGGCATCTCATTTTGACATGAAGAGATCTCTGACAGAAGACAGTGCTTAAGAATTATCCTCTCCTAGTTTTTGTCGAGGAATACTTTGGGAGCATCTGAGTGGTCAAGATACAAACAAGCCACCGGCAACATCCTCTAACACAGCTGCACATTATTGCAGGATTCTACCAGTGCTACATTGCATTGGCTTTTGTCCTGTTTCTCAGAAGGACTGGATCTAGCCCTTACTAAGGCAACACTTCCAATTCTGACCTCCATTTCCCTGTCAACATAATTCTGCCCCAGTGATTAACCTTCCTCTCTTCATTTCTTTCCTGAGCCAAACACCACAGACCACCAGTGAAATCTGGTGTTCAATTAGACTGAGGGGAAGCTATCCAGCAAATACCAATGGTGTCCTTCACCGAAGTGTGGCTTGCTGCACTATTTCTCCTTATTCATACTCCTCCTAATGCGGGATCCGTGGTTTATGGATTATTAAAACATTTATATAACAACACACTCAGTTTCTATGTAGCACTCAGTTTTGTCTGCATGCAGCACAGCTTGGTTTTCATTATTTTCTCACCAGAGATTAGGATGCTGAAGAATCTACGTCAATCAAATGACCTACATTTTTAAAAACAGAAACTCCTAAGGATGAAGTGCAAAACTCCAGTTTAATTACAAAGCTGTGTGATGAGGCTCCAAGGGGACTGGGGGAAAGGGAGCCCTTGCTTCTTGCCTCTGTCTAGACAGTGGCATTGAACCTTTTCCAAAAGATGCCTCTTCACCAACATTTAGTTGAATGAACAAGTTGCTATGGCCTTGCTAGTGTTTCATCTGAGATACAAGAATTATAAAAACAGGTGTTTGTTCAACGTGCTGCACAAGACATACGGCTTAGATGAAGTTAAAGCTACAAGCACAGAAAGTTGCTCCACAGATCAGAACTCCCAGTTTTACAGTTCTACCTGCATATTAACAGTACCTAAATACACACACATAATTTTTTTTACATGTTTGTCTCAAAGACTCAGGCATCCACCAGTGCTTGTATTGAGGAACAAAGGCATCCATACGACACTCACAAATACACATTCCTAGTGTGGAGCTAACTGAAGAATGTTCTGCTGTTATCAGCTATAATTACCACAGTTACCATTCTCATCACCCACTGAGGTGTGTAATCATCTAATATGGAGCTAAAAGAACCTTAACAGCAGCATGGGATAGAAAATCCAAAGCTGTTTTTCAGGATAGCAGTGATTCTAGAATCACAGATTTAAATTCTTGAAGCTGTGCTTCAGTAACTCTTGGGCTTTAGTTTGTACAAGACAGTCTCTCTTTGCTTTGGTACTTTCCTCACCTTCAAAGGTCCTGACTCATACAACTCATGCAAACAAAATACTATTAATATCAGCTGAAGCTTCAATTGCACACACAGAATGAGACTGAGTTTCAGATGTGATCTAACACTAGTGTTAGTGAAAGTTTAACTTAAGACAATTACATCCATTTATATGTTTAGTAGTTCCTGTCACCTCATGGGTGTTGCTGCATATTGAATAGGATCAACCAACGATATTGAGCTAGGATTTAAGATTTCTTCATGTGGCATTTTTATGCCCTTTCCTCATGTTAGTTAAACTGAAGCCTTTAGCAAAGAGACATCAGTTGCCTCACTCAAAGAAAGTAGGAAAAGAAATTTTGTCCTATTATTGTTATCTTTGCATTGTATTGGACATGGGCCTCACTTCAAGCACAAAGCCCTAAAATTCTTCAGATTTACTGTGTGAAATATAATCAGGATGCTACCTGAAAGCAAATGGTCAGCGTTTTTCATGGATATAAGCATAAAACATTCAAATTGTGTAATTCGGTGGTTATTTGTCTCCCAGGTGGGCATCAGGTCTGATGTTCTAGTGACAAAATTAGCCTTTATAAGTCCCTGTAGCCTCGACCTTTGAAAGGAAACATTTATAAGCCAAATCAGTTATTGCAGTGGCATTAGAAAATAGTTTTCTATGTTACTAATTACAAAAAGTATTGCATCCATACCAGAGCAAACAAAAAACTCATCTGAACAGGCCGGGGATACTTCTATTAGTGTCTGCTCAGTGCCAGGCTTTGTAGCAGATGTAAAGCAGCTGTTCTTTTCTGCCTTTGCGCCAAGAACGTGACTAGAATGGTTTAACCAGAGAAACCCAGCTTCCCTCCTCCATATTTTCTCTTCCTCTTGGCACTGCCTTTTCATTCTGCTCAATTGTTCCTTTAATCTGTGAAAGCCGTGCAATGACGAAGGCTCTTTCATGTAGATCTCATTCACATTGGCAATGCCCTTGATCTCCTCTACTCCCTTCCTGAAGGCACAGCGTAGTTTGTGGCTTTTGCTCTTTTGCTCTTGATCTTAAGTGCAGTACAGGCTGTTGGGAAGCATTTTGTGGCCTGTGGTGTGGTACATACAGAAAAGGCAGACTCTTCCAGGCTGCTTGAGACTGAGCAGACTGAAAGGGCCATACCCAGTCTGATGCCTTTCTGTAATGATAGCTCTAATACAATCTACTTGGGAGGGATTTACTAAGCAGAGCCAGAAGCTGCTAAGAAAAAGCTAACATAAACTTCAGTCAGTGACTGTAGTCTCTTACCAGTCTGATCCATACCCAGACCTGCTCCTTGCAGAATAACTCGAGCTAAACTGCCCAGACACCAGCACACCCAAGATCTCTCAGCCTGATTCTACATTCTTCATAATTCTTTCTGTACCGAGTTCCTTCTCAAGATCATTAGGTCAATAAAAGAAGGAAGAAAGCAGAGAAGTTTGTTCACACTCTTATAAAAAGTAAAAGATGATCCTGATCCACAATATTTCAATGCGTCTTAATGGAAAGCTATGAGATGCCCATCTTTTGTCTTGGGCACACTTCTGGCACTTTTCCATGCACCCTAGTCTCTCTGCTTTAAGAGTCTATTTCCAGGTTGTCATCTGGCTCACGTCTTGTGTTCCCACTGCCTGCTCAGGACAC
Source organism: Phoeniculus purpureus (assembly GCA_028565055.1). NCBI lineage: Eukaryota > Metazoa > Chordata > Aves > Bucerotiformes > Phoeniculidae > Phoeniculus > Phoeniculus purpureus. Next base: position 106,006,479 of record JAOXOE010000001.1, on the reverse strand, counting down.
AGTGAGCAGGTCAGTGTCACTTGATAGATCAAAGCCTCCTCTACCAAGGGTTTCTATATACAGTCTGTGTACACTTCTAAGAGTGCTTAGGGGAGCATTTCCAGCAGTGTGGTGTAGCTAACATTAGTGCTGGTGTCCACAGGTCCTACTGTCCTCTGCTTTCCTCTTTTCCTATTCCCTATTCACACTAACGCCATAACTTGCTTAGATTTCAACAAATGCAAAATAATGATTTGAATCAGCACCATCAGCAAGGGCTGTTGTAAAATATTTTGATGCCCAGCCAGGCTGTCAGCCCAGTGTCAGTTCTCTGTCCTCCCAGATAAAAGTACATGATGGATGAACTAGGCCCGGTGGAGAAACATGTAAGGATTTTATGGCTGATCCCACTGATAGCAGATACGTAAAACAATGTTCTTGATTCTATCAGAGTGTTTGCCATAATTATCCTGTTGTTCTTCTCTTCTCTCATTGCTAGTTTGATTCATGTGTTTGTTCTTGAGACCACTGTGGGTATTGTACCTTGTGTATTGTTTTGAAAGCACAAGATACTCAAATGCACCATTTGCATATGCAAATGTTATGTTTCCATGTGCAAATGACAACAAACCCAAGAACTATGAGCACAAATGACAGTGCATGTAAAATGTCTCTCCTGTTAATCAGAGGCTAGATTTGAGTCTTCATTGAAAACAAAGCTCTATGATTTTTGCCAGAAATTTGCCATTTAATCTCCAGCAGCACAGATGAAGACTTTTGGCAGCTTGAAGAAGAAAGTAACATGAGAATCAGAGGCAAATATAAATACAATCTGAAATGGAAGAGAAAAAAAGAAAACTAAAAAAAGAAAAAAGAGCAAGCACAATCATTTGTCTGTGCTTTTACATTTTCCCAGTGTTAGGCTATAAACAGTTGTAAGAATCCCACTGCAGTGGTGGCATTAGAAAAGGAACTGTGTGGAATTTGGGAGTAGAACACCTCCCTGACGAGGAAAGGCTGAGGAAGCTGGGTCTCTTTAACTTGGAGAAACGAAGACTGAGGGGTAACGTCATTAATGTTTATAAGTATGTGAAAGGTGGGTGTCAGGAGGATGGAGCCAGGCTCTGCTCAGTGTCATCTAATGATAAGACAAGAGGCAATGGGTGTAAGCTGGAACATAAGAGGTTCCACATAAATATGACAAGGAATTTCTTCACGGTGAGGGTGACAGAGCACTGGAATGGGCTGCCCTGGGGGGTTGTGGTGTCTCCTTCTCTGGAGATATTTAAAACCCGCCTGGATGTGTTTCTGTGCGACTTTATCTAGAGGGGATCCTGCTGTGGCAGGGGGATTGGACTGGACGATCTTTTGAGATCCCTTCCAGTCCCTAATGTTCTGTGATTCTGTGATTATTTTTCATTCTAATTAATAAGCAGAGACACATCTCCAAGTACACCAAACACTAAACAAGTAGAGGGAAGATGGAAAAAACACAACTTTTGTATGATGCCAACTCTGTTACAAGCGGAAGAAACTGCTGAACACAGTCTGTTCAATGGTGCCCATTAGAAAAAGAAAGCTTTCATTTCTTTTCTTTTTCCAAAGGCCTACAGCATCTGCTTGTTCTGAGTAATACAAGATAAATGATACTTCTGTTCAATTAATGAATTCAGTATGGTCCCTGAGTTTCCATCCTTAGACTAACCCCATCTGGATTTCCTCTGCTTTCTCATAAAATCTAAACCCAGCAACCTTTTTGTTTTCCTTGTGGGGAGTCTGTATCAGTGGTACATTTAATGCCCATATGAAGTTATTAAAATAAATATAACATTTATTTTGATGGCACAAGCATAATTTTGAAGACTTACAAACAAGTCTACATACCTGTCTGAAATACTGGTCAAGCTATTTATCATTCTGAGTCAGTGACCTAGGTAACATCATTGCTAAATCAGTACTCCCTGATTTAAACACACCAGTGAATTTCTCTAATCAAAGAACATTAGAGATTGGAAGGGACCTTGAAAGATCATCTAGGCCAATCCCCCCTCCATAGCAGGATTCCTTAGGTCCAGTCACACAGAAACATATCCAGGCAGGTTTTAAACATCTCCAGAGAAGGAGACTCCACAACCCCCCTGGGTAGCCCGTTCTAATCCCTTAATAGTTTTGTCTTCTCTGTCCATCTTCCATGCAAAATTCCTTTTCTGTCTTTAGTGGGAATTGTTTTACATCACGCAAGTCCTTCCAATATTATTTATGATTGTTTCGTTCTGTTCAGAGGTTTTCTTGGCAACTCTGGAGTGGTATCTTGAGCCATTCCTCTTTGCTTGTTTTACTTCAAGGCTTCATATTAAACTAAGTACTGCCTTTGTGTGTGCAGCCAGCTCAGTATGCAGTGGCAATAAATTATTCAGAAATGCTTCTGAAACATTTTTCTAGGCTGCCATTTCTTCAAAGTGTACTGAGCAGGAACCAGCTGATAACTGCATTTAAGCAGGAGCTCCTATGCACCTTTACATCAGTAACCTTATCTTATCCTTTCATATCCTCAAAACAATGTGCTGCTTCCAGGAGTAGCATTTCAGTCAAGTGAAAAACGGAAGGCATTTGACAGACATTAGGCAAAAAGAAGTAGTATGAAACCACACTCCTGATGAAGTGAATTGCTGTGCGTCTTCCCTCACCTCAGTGACTCTGCAGAAATCCGGCTGATGTTGGCTGTGCACGGAGGCAAGCCTAGTCTTACCAAAATGCCAACAAACTGGAAATCCTCTTCAGGACAGTTTCATAGCATCTCTTGGGGGAGGTCATCTTAGCTATTCTAACAGCCAAAATGTTTTCTGTTGCCGTTAACATTATTTAGGGCACCAGAGTTGTCACAGTGTCATCTATTGTATCAAATAGAGAAAAGGGAAAGCCAGGAAGCTTGCTGGCAAAAAACTGCTTAGAGATAACCATCTCTAAGCACAATTGGTGCTCCAGTAACACTTCTGCAACATCCCTGTGTCTGCATGAGGTCCACATACTGGGTATCTCTCTCTACTGGACATTCTGGGTTCTCCAAAAGAGTCATCTTCTCAGCTGCTGCTTGATGGAACATGGTTACTGGTTTCTAAAATACATGGAGAAAGGTTGAAGAATTAATTGTTGACAAGTGTTCGATATAGGTGCATCTCCAGGAGAATCACAGAAAAATAATTATGTCTTAAAGAAACAAGAGTCCTTCCTAATTCATGAGGAATCCATTAAGGGAGCCTCTGTCATATTATCTTCAGCTGAATTCTGCTATCTCTGCTGTGTAAGCTGGTGCAGAGCATGCCAGAGCCAGAGCGACAAATCTGCCAATCCTTACACAGGAACCTGAGAGGAGACCTTTTGGGGGCTCAGGTAGCGCACATGTTTACATCATGCCTCTTGCAATATATTTAGGAAGATCTAAACCAAACCTGCTTGTTGGTTTAAAGCAGGGTGCCGATGGTCTAGTGTTTGCACTAAATATTACCGTGTTCAGCTGGGTCAATTAGAACGAGACACTGTTTTGACAGACACTCTTTGATACCACTTTGCTACCACTCCCTAGGACCAACAGAGACGAGATGATGCAAACAGGTAATTTAAGTAATTGAGGCAGTGTTTGCAGTTAATATCTTCGTCAGGATTTGGCCTTCAGACAGTAAACTCAAAGATTTGTGGGAGAGGCTGCGGGTTATGGGAGTAGTCAGTAAAATGTCAAGAGACCCAGTCTCTGTGTACAGCACTGGGCAGTGTTAGGGGGGTAGCTGCGTCATCACCTTTCACCATGAATAAATCTTTAGGTAACACTGTTGTGTTCGGAAGGAGATTTGTGAAAGCTTTTGACATTTAAAGCTTTAGTTGCCAAACTCTGGAAACAGTTGCAGAAAACAGCCCTTTACTGGCAGGAAGATGGATGAACTGGCCTTCCAGTTTCTTTTTCCTTGATTTTCCTTCATTTCCTTATTCCAGTTGGGTAAATTTTGTCCTCATTATATAATCATTTCTGAGTGATAAGTTTTGTAATCATTGTACCAGTTTAAACCATGAGAGTTCAGACTCAGACTGGAATAATTTGCTGAGATGAAAGACAGAAGTTTCCATAGCATCTGTCCTACATTTTGGCTGCTTCTGGCCTGTTTTCATTCCTCTTTGCACAAACACCAAAGTTCACTCCAGGAGCAAGGAAAGATAAATAGACAGGACACAGAAAAGGAAATAAATCCACAAAAAAGGTACTCAAAGCCATAGTCTTAGAAGCTCATTATGATATTTTAATCAAGTAATCATACTCAATGAGAAAGGAATCATAAAGTTTTAAGTCTTTGACAGTGATTTTACTTTATTCATACTAGACTTTTATTCCATTTAATTGATCCAAACAGAGCAACAGTCAAGCCTACAGCTATGATCAGTAACTGGGCCCACCAAAGTAAGCTTCTTCCCCACAGATCTCTTGTATTCCTGCTCATTGCCTTGCTTAGCCATTCTGACACACTTTTTCCAGAGGTACTTTGTTGTTTACATTAATGAGGAATGGAAACTTAGGTGGAATTTAAACTATCTGAAAACTGCCCTGCAATAGTTTCCTTTTCTCCAACTCAGTTACACAAGAGCAAAACTAGTCAAGAACATGTCAGAGTGAAGCACAAATTCCTTCTTCCATTCCTCCTATACTTAGGAAGTTTGTTCTTTTACCCTTTGAAACTGAGACTACAAAACTAGAAGAGGAGGATGGTTGCAAACCTGTGATGACTTCTTAATGAGGAATAATGCAATTACCATTATTATGATTTCCTTTTTTTAATCTTCCGCAGATGAGAGGTGTCTACCCAGGTAGAGCGCTGAAGTTACAATGCCAAGGGAGAACAGACTAACAAGATAAGGGGAAGAAAACGGGAAATTACTTTTCTAAGACAGAAGCAATGCACTGAGCTTTGTTCTTTCTAATTTCCTTTGTGTGTCTGTGAGACTTGCTGAATTTATACATTCTCTAGAGCTGATAGGTGGAGACACAGTGAGTTGAACTTTGCAAAGTTTCTAGCTTTTATGCCTTTCTGCCTGCTTGGAAAAGCAGTTGGAGAAGTGCTGATTACCTAAGCAATGATGCTTTATTATCAGTTAATAAATAATCACAATCAGCTCTTAGTAATAAAGTCACTCTTAATTATGAAGTTATAAGAAGGACTCTTTTATTAATGCTACAGATTTGTGGGACTAATGATGTGCGCTTTATATAAAGCACATTTTTATCTAGTATCACTCTTCCTAACAACGTAGCCATTTCCCGTTAGGATATGGCATTAGTTGTGTCATACTTACTGTGAATGGAAGGAGCAGTAAGGTCAAACTTGCACCTGACTTCAGTGGAAATTAGCTGCCTAGCTGTTTCTATTGTGAAACTGCAGAAGTTTGGAAAAGAGCAGTAAAGTTGTAACAGGAATAGTAAGGGTGTGTTGAAGTATCATATTGAAGAGAACTGGTATACTGGAATAATGTACAAAGATATGTAGATACTATCACGGTGACTAGCCATCTCTTCAGTACACTTGCATGCTGCTTGCATGTAGTAATGAAGATGTATGACATTACAGTGTGCCCCCAGAAAAGGTGCACTTTCTTGCCATCAGCAGATACGTTCCTTGAAATAATGACATTGTTTTTCATAGGCAACGATGTCTGCCAGGTTGAGATTTGTAAAGACATGCACTATGTTTTAGTTAAAAATATTGTATTAAGTGTTTTCAGCAGTTCCAGCTTAGGCTCTGCCAAAATCCTCCTGAAGAAAAGCTGTAGTACAAGGGGAAAAAAACCCAACCTTTTTCAAAAGCAAAGCTGATAAACAAACCTCCACATGATGAGTGGACTAGCACTTGAAAATACTCAGAGGTTTTTTGTAATTTGAAATAATACGTGGTGGAGAATACCATCACTCTCCAAAAATCTTTAGTATATGATGTATACTGCAAATACAGTGAGAGTCTGAGAACATGAAAGTTCCAGGACAAAGTAATGAAGAAAATCACATAACTGTAGTTAAAAAGACAGATCACCCCAACTTTCAAACTCATTCAGAAAATTGACAAAGTACATTTCCGTTTGATGCTGAATTATATAACGCAAAAAATACAGAAAGTGGGGTTACTGAGTTATGTTTCACAGCATGAAAACCTCAAGACTGTTCCAGTTAACATGTCAGACTATGGCCCTTAAATAGTTTTCATAAAATTATGAAAGATCTTGAGGCTAGCCATTTCCAGAGTGAGACTATCTCTACTAGTATCTAGCAAAGGTTTTATGCTGCCACCACCCTTATGAGGAAAGGCTGAGGGAGCTGGGTCTTTTTAGCTTGGAGGAGACTGACGGGTGACCTCAATGTTTACAAACATGTGAAGGATGGGTGTCAGGAGGATGAAGCCAGGCTCTTCTCAATGTCATCTAGTGATAGGACACGGAGCAATGGGTGCAAGCTGGAACATAGGAGGTTCCATATAAATATCAGAAGGAACTTCTTCACATCGAGGGTGACAGAGCACTGGAGCAGGCTGCCCAGGGGGGTTGTGGAGTCTCCTTCTCTGGACATGTGTAATACCTGCCTGGATATGCTCCTATGTGACTTGGTCTAGGTGATCCTGCTCTGGCAGAGGGATTGGACTAGATGATCTTCCGAGCTCCTTTCTCATCCCTAATGTTCTGTGATTCTGTGAATTTGGTCTATGCATGCAATTTAAAATTGGTGGTATATGCCATCCCTGACCCTCTGTGTATATCATAGCAAATACAAGCAGTCAATTTTGCAAAGGAGGAAATTATTTTAAATTGTGAGGGTACTCCAGAAAAAAACTCCACAAATATTCAAAATTCTCCATGACAGTGAATTAATCCTTAGCCTACAAGTGTCAGAAGCCTAAAGCAGCTTGCTAGGTGGGCTACTAAAGAGCTTGTATAGCCTAACTGTCAGGTAAAGGTATTTTCCCCAGAGGAAGGTTGTCAGATTTAAGCTGTCTTTGAAAAGTAATTCAATTTTGATGAATTGACAATTATAAATTAAATTAAAAGAAATACATAACTTAGATTCCAAATAAAATTGCTATCACCTTGGCATTTTAAACAGATACTGGATGGGTTGAATAGGTTGTTTTCTACACTGTCTACCCATTTTGTTTCCAGTAGGACTAAACTGTTTATTGGCCAGTTTATGCACATTCTCAGTCTAAGTGTGCTGTAACCTGTTGACTCATTCTTTGTTCTTTTTTTTTTTTATTTTAAATGGTGGTAGTATCACAACAAGACTATACAGAGGTGAGCGAGACTGCTGAGCAATTGGGAGACCTTGTAACCCTTTTTAAGTTCCTCAAGTGTTACATTAAGCCAAACTGTTAAAGTACAAAATATGATCCTTCCAGCTTTTATCCAGAATGTCTGGCTACAGCCCAAGAGTTAATGCGGTCCATACAGCCTTCTCTGCAAAGGTACACCTCTCAAACCTGCAAATCTTGGGGTTCTACATTCTACTGTTAGGAAGATCTTGCTTGTTATGGTTATTGTTTGGTTTCTTGCACTTCAAAATAGACTTTTTAAACCTAGCTTGAGGTACATCATCTGTAGAACTAGCTGAATTCCCAGCCACCTTGAATTAGGAAAAGACTTGTTTACTCTCAGTTACTTGCCAGATATGTCAACTGATCTTTCTGTTTGAATTGTTGTGGTTGATGAGGTTTTGTTAAAGTACTTCATATCACATGAAACTGAAATACTTGTGAATAGAAAATATCAGTGCTGATAATCATCCCACGGCAGGTCTTTGTTTTCTCTTTCTTATAATTCTCTTAGTAATTGCAAACAGCATTTTCCTGTTCTTTATAAAAACCACTACTTTTCTGAATAGGAATAAAGCTCACCAAACACCTCAACAGAGACAAACAGAATTTTCACATGCTTTCAGGTATGGTACTTGGCAAGTGCAAACAGTACTGAAGTACTCAAAATGTAATGTATATTAGAACTGGAAGTCAAGAATGGTTAGGCTAAATCTCTGCTTCATAAGGGAAACCCTGGGGTAGGATCATGCCTTCAGCTTTGCCTGCCTCAGAATGTTTTGGTGCATTTGTGTCTTGAAGATTTTGCAAAACTTCTGTAGCTGTATAGAAGTAGCTGCCACAGATCATCCCTCTCACTCAGCTCCTCTCATTCCAGCAAAGGTGTCCGAAGCAAGGGACAGGGAATATGCCTGAACCTTAAGATTCTGGAAATAGTAGTCGTTGGTGTTTAGTGACCATCATACTCTTAGAGTAAGAGAATTTTTTGTGCTCTCAGATGCGTTTTCCAACCTTTGTGTTATACAAGAACATATATTTGGTATAGGCAATAAGTTTAATATAAACACAGAGATACAGAAATTATCTCTAGAGACATAGAAATTGTTCTTTTTCTCCAAGAATGATGCCTAAGGGTATTTTATCAAAGCAACTTCTTTTCAAAATTGTGATCAAGCAGGTTTGTTTAACACAATGTGTTTCATGGTTTTTAACTATGTCAGCTTCCTTACAAACTAAAAAGGATACGCTAAAATCTATAATCACTGTTCTCTGTGATTTTAAAAGCCATGAAAGACATCCAAAGGGAGCAAAATGAACCAGCCAATATTATGCAGTCGTAATACAGTACTTCCACTTTCTTCACTGTTAATGTCTTGTATCTTAGCAAGACAAAGGGGCATAAAAATGGGACTTTTTACAGGGGCTAGTAGTAGAACAGGCAGGTAGCAGCAAAATGTATCTCAGTTTATCAAACAATGGGTAGCAAGGAAAGAAACAACCCAACAGAACACAGAGGAGGTTGGCAAGAAGTGTCATTGGTACAGCACGTGATCTGTTCAAAACTAAGTCTATCAGACTGTATGCTTCTCCAGCCTGAAAGTTGTTTTGGTTTTATCCAATCTCTATAATGCAGGGCATTAATTTTCAACTAAAATTTAGATGTTTAAATATCTGTGGTTCCTGACCATCCACCAGGCCTGGTGGAGCAGACTTGCCGCTCTCATAGTTTCATTTTTTTCCTGGAGAAGCTAGGGATGTGGGAGGAAGAGGGAGTGGAAATGGTGCACAATGGCTTTTGCCTCAATACAGAGTTAAGACATCAGCAGAATATCTGCATCTGGGTGTTAGGGAAGGTATCCAGTTTCCAGGTTATAGAGAAAGCAGTCTGTCAATTGAAGCACATAAATCCCTTATACAGTCAGAGGAAAAGATGTTGGTGTCTTTGAAGAGCTGTAGAGGGAGATCTCATCTGATTAAGTGGAGGAATTTAAGAGACTTAGAAAAGCAAAGAAAAATGTGCCTCTTCACTCATCTCTTTCTTCCAAAAATTCACACAAGGAGATTTGTTGCTATGATCAGCGTCCTTATGTCATTTTGACAAGCTGCTTATAACTGAAACAGTGCAACTCATAAGCCCTCTGAAAACAGGATATATGAAACGCCAGAACTGAACAATACACATGCACTATAAATCATAACTGGAATTAGTCTTATCTAGTCACCAAGTGTAATGGTATTTCTGACTTGAACAGCATACTCAAACTTAATCCTACCTCCCTTCAACTTTGGTCAATTCAGAACTTAGAAAAATACTTTCAAATCTCTATACTTGTTAAACTGTTTCTTTAGGTACAAATTCTTTACCTTATTTTCTCACCACTAATGATTTCTCTTTCAGAAACCATTTTCAATGATTCACTTGGCTGCTGCAATTTTGCCACATAAAGTATGTTTTTATGTGACTGTCCTTAATGCAACACTCTTGCCCCTGGCTGAAATTCAGAAAGGAACTAACTACATCCCCGTCCTGATCCTTGGCCACTAAAGATGGGATTCTAATATAGCTCACTGAATTTGCCAGGGATCTGCAAGGAGCAGCTGGGCAGGGCTGACACCTAAACAGAAGCTGTTGAGAAACTCCTTGCTTCCTTATGAAAAAAAATGTGGGATGAGTGACACAAATCCCACAACATCATCGGATAAGAACTGAACAACCTGTCACCTCCCTCAGAATGTATTTTTCTTCCGTTTCCTTGATCAGGGATTAACTGCCCATCATGACGGAGAAAAATGTCTTTTACAAAACCAAGTGTCTCAGGGTAGGAAGTGAAGATTTATTGTCCTACTGTTTCTACAGTATTTGCCTAATCAGCCCAAGATGATTACCTCTCAACAGTATTGCTCCAAAGCATTTTTCTGATTTAAGATTACCACCGTTGCACCCTGTTTTGCTATGGCCTCTTGGCTCTTGCCTTTCATCTCATCCTGCTCTCTGACCCATTTCCCACTTCTCCATGTTTTTCCAACAAACTTCAGTCTTCTCAAAGTATTCCTACACTGTCTCCCAGTTCTATCTCCTGATATTTTCTCCACACAGAATCACAGAATATTAAGGATTGGAAGGGACCTCCAGTCCAATCCCCCCTGCCACAACAGGATCACCTAGATCAAGTCACACAGGAACATATCCAGATGGGTTTTAAACGTCTCCAGAGAAGGAGACTGCACAACCCCCATGGGTAGCCCAATTCCAGTGCTCTGCCACCCTCACTGTCCCCATGTCTCCTCTACTACCTTTTCTCCAGGACATCCCCAAACCCCTAATGATTCTGGCAAGAATGCTTTAGCTACAGGTAATTTTTCACTGCTCAGAAATGATCTGGGCTGATATCCTGGCCCTGAGTGAGCCATCATTTGAGTGTTATGTCTATGCAGCCACAAATTTGGATAAAACTTTGGAGTTTGATCCTTCTGATATTTGTTCCCATCTTTAAAACTGGTTTGGATCTAAAATAAAAGCTGTGTGGGAAATGTCAAGGCAGCTGAGCAACACCAAGACATAATAGTATGACTTTGTTCTCTTAAGGCACCGAACAAAAAATAAAAGACTTTTGAAATAATATTAATACTATGAATATAAATATGAAATAATCAGCAGAAGTATAATTGCTTTACATGTAAGTACCATTAAAATATAAGGAAAGAAACTTGGAGAAATTAAAACTACAAATTCCAATAATGAACACTTAGGAAAGTTCTAGTACAAAAAGTAAGTGGAACTAGAAAAGTAGATCTTCCTGAAGGAAAAATTAAGACAACTTATTTTTAAAAGGTATTTAAATGTATTTTTATTTATATGTTCTATTATATTTTACTTTATTAAGGAAGAATAGAAATAGGCATTTCATTTATTATCATTTCTATTAAACCAAGAACACAGAAGTGTTTGAGAGAGTCCAGCGCAGAGCCACAAAGATGATGGAGTGGAACATCTCCCTAAGGTAGATGGGTCTCCTGAGCTTGGAGAAGGGAGACTGAGGGGTCATTAATGTCTACAAATATGTGAAGAGTGGGTGTCAGGAAGATGGAGCAAGGCTCTGCTCAGTGGTATCCAATGACAGGACAAAGGGCAATGGGTGTAAGCTGGAACATAGGAGGTTCCACATCAATATGAGAAGGAACTTCTTTACGGTGAGGGTGACAAAGCACTGGAATTGGCTGCCCAGGGAAGTTGGGGAATCTCCTTCTCTGGAGACATTTAAAACCCACCTGGACATGTTCCTTTAAGACTTGATCGAAGTGATCCTACTGTGGCAGGAGGATTGGACTAGATGGATCTTTTGAGGTGCTTTCCAATCCCTAATGTTCTCTGATTTTGTAATACTGTGATAAATAAAATCAAGATCCCCTGGCACTAGGAGATGGATTGTAACATGATTCAAATCCAGCATCAAAGCTCTGGTTCTTTGTTGTACCAGTTTATCCAGTGTCATGATGTCAAGATAAGAGGATCCAAATCTGGATCTGATGCTAAAAGCGCTGTGATTACAGCCTGGCACTTTGGCTTCTAGTACACAAAATTTAATAGCCTTGGAAGAAAACCCTGTGGATATCACCTGAAAGATAAAAAATGAGACTGTCCAGATCTGCCCACTCAGGCTCTTTTAAATGTTAAACCAAATAAGCAAATCTTAAATGTTTTCAACAAAGCCTAAACTTAGACATTCTTCTTCTGAGCTGTGCTGAAACCTACAAGTTTGAAGAATTTTGTCTCTTGCCTCAAGTATCTTCCAACCCAGGTTGTCTCGCCAATAACAAAAGGAATCACCAACCTCAAGGCAAACTGGTACCGTCAAATGTTTCCAACACAATCATGATTTCAGAGTTGTGTGCTTCTGGCAGCCAGCGTTACCTAGTGTTGAGCTTGGGTAAATTTTACATTTTTAACTGACGTGATCCATGTAGCTCCTATTATTCATAAGCCTACTGAAGTTAAGGCAGTCTAATCAGATCTCAGATTTGACACAAGCACTTTTCTGGACAGAATCAGTCGACTGAGTCAGTGCAGTTTGTTCTGACATCCATCAGGTACGACAGAGGAGCAGATTGTGAGGAACATGACAAATTTAACCTTCAGAAACGAGTGCCTGTAACTCTTCAGATGTGCAGTTAGCCATTCTGAAGGGGCACACTTCTACAGCACTGTCACTTTGAACATAATGAACAGATGCTGCAGAGAGATCGGACGGGCTGGGTCAATGGGTAAAGGCCAATGGGATGAGGATTAACAGGGCCAAGTGCAGGGTCCTACACTTTGGCCACAATAACCCCATGCAGCTACAGACTGAAAGATTAGAGGCTGGAGAGCAGCCTGGCAGAAAGAGACCTGGGAGTACTGGTTGACAGCCAGTTGAATATGAGCCAGCAGTGTGCCCAGGTGGCACAAAACGCCAATGGCATCCTGGCTTGTATCAGCAATAGTGTGGCCAGCAAGACTAGGGACATAATTCTCCCCCTGTACTGGGCTCTGGGGAGGCCTCCCCTCAAGTACTGGGGGCAGTTCTGGGCCCCTCACTTCAAGAAAGAGATTGAGGTGCTGGAGCAGGTGTAGAGGAGCAACGAGTCTAGGGAAAGGACTGGAGGGAATGTCTGATGAGAAAAGGCTGAGGGAGCTGGGGTCTAGCCTGGAGAAAAGGAGACTCAGGGGGAATCTTATCACTCTCTACCTGAAAGGAAGTTGTAGTCAGGTGGGAGTCAGGCTCTTCTCCCAGGCAGCTAGTGACAGAGCAAGAGGCGAGAGCCTGAAGCTGCACCAGGGAAGGTTTAGACAGCAAAAATCTCTCCCCTCAGCCTCCTCTCGAGGCTAAACACCTCTTCCTTTTCCATCTCCTGCTTTCACCAAGCAATACCATAAATATCGCAGCAGCTTTCATCCCAGTCACTATTGACTCTTTATTTCCATTTTTCAGAAGTGAGTGAAGGTCACTTGCGAACGGCAGTTCAGTGCTGGGTCCCCAGTACTGCCCCTCTGCAAGTGGGTATCAGCCATAGCGCTGACAGGATAGTTTTCTCTAAACTGAAAATGCCACTTGGGTCAGCTGCACAATTCCTGTTGGAAGGCAGCTCCTGGCACAAACGTTGAAGCTCTGATCTAAAGCATCTGGTAGCTCTTTACAGTGGGGAAAATACCAGTGTATTTCCAGCTTTGCAGGGGCACAGGATATTGATGAGACCAGTGAAGACGAGGAGTGACATTTAAGGGACAGAAGCATAAGGTTTGGACTCAGACAAGTTGCTTGGCTTTCGTTCCAATTCTGGTTTTAACTTGCAGTGTAAATGTGAATCAGCCTTTTAACCTTCCAGCAGCTGTACTTTCACATTGAAGAAGCATGAATAATAGCTTGAAAGTTTTAAGAAACTCTTTGACATCCTTTGCTTGTAGGACATCAGCGATCAGTAATTGCGTTCGTTGTTTGGCTGTATGTTTCCACAGTGATCCATAAAGAAGCAGTGCGTGATGCAAGGCAGTTAATTCTCATAAATATACAGCTCATAACTATCTAGAGCCAAACAGTAAAAGAAAGATCAGGAGTTATTTGATACCATAGGAAAAATGGAACATGCGGCTGTTTTATACTTGGTGCGTTTAGTTTAAAAGAAATGTGATGGTGCAATTTGTGTCTATGAAGTGTGCCTTACATTTTCTATTCATTTTAGATTGTAGGATATAAAAGACTTATATTTATCTTTCTGCTGTTTTCAGACTTCATTTTCCCAGTATTAGAAGTAATGAACTAAGAAACATTGAAGCTATTTCCTAGAACCATTTTGTTTATCTGCTTTTATAAAGCTCCTATCACAATTCACAGGTTTTGTCTCTTATGGAAATGTCATTAAATTCTGTGAGTTTGAAAAAGCAGCTGTACTTAAGAAGAGAAAAAAATGCCCTATAATAATAAATACTACAACAAAGCACAAAATAGAAATGGTGGAGGTACATTGCATATCCTTTGCAGTAATGTGCCATAGAGTTACGGCTTAATTTCCTGAGGATGAGATGAAGTTCAATATTTTGAAGATAACTTATCATTTTCTTTTCTTTTTTTCAAAGCAAAGTCTTGAAAAAGCACCCAGCAGGCTCACTAGAGATTGACCTGAAGCCTGGATGTCTGTAAAATTCCTTTTGCATTGTAGTCAGTGAACCAGGACAAGGCTAAGAAAAACAAGACCTGTGCACGAAATGTGTGCAAAGTGTGTTTAGCTTCAGTGACTGCTGAGACTCTGAACCACTGTCATCCCGTTAATTGTTAACTGGTGTAAACGAATTTCAGGATTTTTAAGAAAATAAAAATTGCTCGTAGTGCCCTCTCGGAGCTCCCCTAAGTATTAACATTCATTGGTAGTGTGTAGGGATTTACAGTGGGATCTAGGATAGTTCATACCATGCCTGAAGGGCTATCTGGTTGCTTTAGAGGCAGTGGGCTTCAAGACGACTCTGAAGGTCCCCTGGCTGAGAGAAATGTTTGTGTTGTAGAGAAATATTTGCACATATAGCCAGTCTATTCCCACATACAGCCAGTCTGTTCCCAGTGCCATTGCTACAAGCTTGTCAATGATTTGGATGGACATATGACTGCAGTCTTCAGCTGAGCTCACGCTGTACATAGAGGAACAAATGTTTTTGTGGGTGCTCTTTACTTCTGCAAAATATACAAGGGCATTCGATTGCTATTTGCATGAACTACAATGGAAAATTAAGGTATTCTTCAAGAGTCTGCCTTGTTTTGTCTCTCATGCCAGGTGCAAAGCTGTGTTGTTATGTTTTCCCTCTGCTTTCTTTTATTTTGGTATCGCAAATATTGTTCTGATAGGAGGTAAAATGTGACTTTGTTTTGCTTTCCCAACAGTATTAGCATTAGTTTCCTACTTGTGTAATGAACTTGGTCTAGTGAATTCACTGCCGTGGTGATTCTTGCTCCTTCCCGTTAGGAACAGGCTGCCCAAGAAGCGGTGCACCCGCCATCACTGAAGATGCTCAAAAGCATGGAGATCTGGCACTTGGATGCACGGTCTAGTGTGCATGGTGGTGTTGGGTCGATGGTTAGACTAGATGATCTTGGAAGTCTCTTCCAATGTCAATTAGTCTATGATTCTATGAAATGTACATATTTTTTAATTCAACAGTCGGAAGAGTATTCTGATTGAAAATAGTATGAGAAAAGGAAACATACAATGTACTGAAAAATAACAACAGTATGACAAGAGCCAAATTTAAAAAAACTATAAACTGCATCTTTGCACGAAGACTGAGTAATGCTCAGGCTGTGTCAGTGAAATGGTTTCCATGGTCAAGCAGCAGAGCATCTTTCTGGAACGCTTCCGTCGGCAGCCCCGCTGGCTTGCTTTAGGCAGCCCATATTTGATTTACTGCACAACATCTCTCTTACTAAAAGAAAAAAGGGTTTCGATGAACTGTAGAGTGATTATGGGTGGTAGAGTTAAGTTAATGGTTGGACTCAATGATCTTGAAAGTCTTTCCCAACCTAAATGATTCTGTGATACTTTTCCCTTCAATGGGTAATAATTTTAATTTTGGTTATGTAACATTTGTAATAGAAAATAAGAAGCCTCATTGCCTTGAGATTTTTTTTAATATTGCACAATCAAGGAGTTATTGAGGGTGGAAAGACCTCTAAGATCATCAAACCCTGCCTATGTCCTAACATCTCCGCAACCTAGATCAAGGCAGTAAGTGCCACATCCAATCTTTTCTTAAACACCTCCAGGGCTGGGACTCCACCACCTCCCTGGGCAGTCCATCCCGATGTCTGATCACCCTTTCTGTGAGGAAGGGCTTCCTAACATCCAATTTAAACCTTCCCTGGTGCAGCTTCAGGCCCTGCCCTCTCGTTCTGTCGCTAGTTGCCCGGGAGAAGACCCCAGCACCAACCTCTCTACAACTTCCCTTCAGGTAGTTATAGAGAGGGATAAGGTCCCCCCGAGTCTCCTCCAGGCTAAACAACCCCAGGCCCCTCAGCCTCTCCTCATCAGACTTTCCCTCCAGTCCTTTCACTAGCCTCATTGCTGTCCTCTGGACACACTCCAGCACTTCAATCTCTTTCTTGAAGAGAGGGACCCAGAACTGTGATCTGGTTAGATAGTTCTAGATGTGCAGTGGTCTGATTTCCACTGACTGCTGACAAAGTGGAAGAAGAGAAAACACTCAAAACTAGAACCGTGAAAAGACAGGGGGATTGGACTAGATGATCTTTTGAGGTCCCTTCCTAATGTTCTTTGGCTCTGTGACTTTGTGATGTATCATGTTGGTGATTTGTTCTTTATTTGAGTGTATAATAAGTTCTATTATTTTATGGCAAGCATGGAACAAATTTGCGTTCCTATTAAAAGGAAACCTAATTCTAAGGTGAAACTGAAACCAATGCATTGACATGGGGGTTGGTCTTTTCAAAGTGAACAGAGAAATGCACTCCGACTTCAGTAGGCACTAGGTCAGGCTCTTTAAATGTTTGTGACATCGAATTCTAATGTTGAATTTTTTGCCATCTTTAATGTGCAATGCTCCTGAGAATTTCTGAAGTAATTTTTAATGTCTACCCAGATGTCGAAGAAGTATTTTCAGCGACTTCCCACAATTTCCCTTTTCAATTTTCTTTAATTCGTAATTATTTTGGAGGAATATTAAAGGAACTATATAGGAATTAGGCTTTCGTTGTGGGCTCCAAGATGTTTCTTTTGCCCAGAAGGCTTGCAGTCTAAGTAAGAAGGACTAAAAGTACTTGACAGTGATCTCTGAACTTTCTGTGGTTTGTGGCTAGAATCCCATATGACTCAAACATTTAATTACTAGCATTACACTAGCATTATTCTAACTGTATTTTGGACCAAATGAGTTTCACATGTTATCTGCACAAACATGTAAATGATCTCGGTGAACATTTCTGAATTGTGTTTAGCCTCACTGGATTACCTGGAGAAGCAATTCTACAAGTCACTTTCATGTCAAATGATTTTCTGATCTTTCCTTAGACACTAAAACACCAGATGAGAACTGGGTTCTTAAATTGAGTTACTATCTGCTCTGGATGTCAAAGTTCCCTGAGGGCCATCAAATGTTTTTGTCAGCCTTGATGGTTGCTCACCAGCTCCTGTAGAAAGATTTAGTTATGAATTGTGTAGAACACCTCTTTCGTGAGGAAAGGCTGAGGGGGATGGGTCCCTTTAGCTTGGAGGAGACTGAGGGGTTACCTCGTTAATGTGAGGGGTGGGTGTCAGGAGAATGGAGCCAGGCTGTTCTCAATGTCATTTAGTGATAGGACAAGAAGCAATGGGTATAAGCTGGAACATAGGAGGTTCCATATGAATGTGAGAAGGAACGTCTTCACAGTGAGGGTGATGGAGCACTGGAACAGGCTGCCAGCAGGATTGTGGAGTCTCCATCTCTGGAGATGTTTAAAACCTGCCTGGATATGTTCTTGTGCAACTTGGTGTAGGTGATCCTGCTGTGGCAGGGGGATTGGACTGGATGATCTTTTGAGGTGTCTTCCAATCCCTAATGTTCTGTGATTCTGTGATGTGCTCCCAGGAGAGTAGACCATAGAATCATAAAATGTATTTGGCTGGAAGGGACTCTGTGACCACCCAGTCCAACCCCTCCAAAAGAAGCAGGGACATCTCTACTAGAACAGATGCTCAGAGCCCCATCTAGTCTGACCTTGAGTGGCTCCAGGTATGAGGCTTTCACCACCCATCTAGGGAACTTGTTCCAGTGTATCCACCATCTGCATATTAAAGAACTTTTCTCTAATGTCCAGTGTAAATATACTTTTTTCAAGCTTAAAACCATTACCTTTCATCCTGTTGTTCCACGCCCCTGTGAACAGTTCTTCAACCTTCTTATAGGCGCTTTTGGGTATTGGAAGGTTGCTATAAGGTCCCCCTGGAGTCTTCTCCTCTTCAGGCTGAACAACCTCAACTTTCTCAGTCTGCTCCAGCCCTTTGACAATCTCTTCCATGCTGACTTCCACTGTTGCTTTTCCTCATAGTCTTAATCTTCAGGAGACAGTGAGCCATGGTGTGAAGTCCACATTTATCAGAACTCACAGGCTAAATTTCAGAAGCACTCAGCACTATGAGACTGAGTGGAACCCAAAAGCATCACAAAAACAATAACAAAAGTGATTACAGGAACTTACTTCATCTAATGCTTCAGTTTCTGCTACAGAGAGATGCTCTATTTTTTTTCTCATCACAGCCATCTCTCAGAATAGCTAATCAAGAGATGCAAGAAGGATGAACACACACCCTAGTTTCAAATGTTTAGCTCTCTAATGTCCTAATCCCAGGGACACTGAGAACTCTTCTGCTTTCTGTGCAACATTTTTTCCAACTCAAATCAGAAGGCAATGGCAATTAGGCTTCGCTATTAAATTTTCTCTTCTCCCACCCTTGGGCACCAGCACAGAGTAGGCAAAGCAGAGACTGAAAAGCAGCGATTGTCTGGCCACTAAAGGAGCAGCAGGTGGTAACCCCACTTCCAGTTCCTGATGTGTGCGGGTGATGGAGAAAGACTCTAATCATCTAAGTCAGGATAAAGTGCCTTCGCACAAACCAGTCTCCGAACGATGCAAAACAATGGTTGCCTGGCAATCGTTTTAAGCTTCCGATAGCGCTCATTTGCCAAGCATTTTTCACACAGTAGCATTCTGTGATAATTACTGTAGCTGGTGCCATAGAAAGGAGTCTTTACATCCTACATATTAGATGGTTATGCTGATGAGACAGTTTTGCAAGCAGTATCCTCCTTGCCTTGTGATGATTCCAAGTGATTGTTTCAGACCATGGACATGATCTAGAAGCCTGGGAGTTACTGGATCAGCGTTCTGATTTTGGCGACAAGAAAACAGATTGCATGACATTATGTGGATGGCAAAAACCCACGGTGTTCCCCTGTCACTAGCTGTTCAGTGGAGAAGCGACACGAAATGATGCTTACCTCAGGCAGATGCCGTTAGGTTGTATTACTCTAAAGGATGATAAAAGTTCCTGCAGTCAAGCCGTGAGCATATGCAGATGGTTATCTGGACAATTTATTAGTTGTCCTACAGAACAGATTGAGAGCCTTGCTTCAGTAGATAATTGCCACCCGAGATACTGTTGCTTTGAGTTTTCTCACCCACCAAATGCTGCCGTGGCCAACACATACACGTTTTTAATAAACTTCATTTTTCACGTTTTCTCCCTTGTCGTGTGCTTCTATCTCATTTTTCTTTCCTTTTTGTCATCCAGATCTCACCTCCTCATCTCCCATTTCTTTTCTCACACTTCTTTTTTTTCTGCTCAATTTTTCTCTCCTTTATATTTTCTTCTTTATTCCTTCACAGTATTTCATCTTCTCTTCCTTTCTCGTCTTTCAGCTTCCCTCTTTCTTCTTCCTACCACTACTTTTTCTCCCCTTCTTCTTCCTTTCAACTCAGAATGTTAATAATACATTTGACCATTTAAATATTTTCTGTCTCTGCTCTTCAGGCTTCTGAATTACCGGTACAGTTCTACCAAAACTTAATTACCACATCAAAGAGGAGCTCTCCTCATTTAGGCAGGATTTCAGCCTTTCCAGTGATTTTTTAACATGTTTGACCTAATTAGAAGGCCCACTTAAGATGATGCTTCTACAGAAGCGGGAGGAAATTGTACAAGTTGTTGCCAGGATATTGAACATGTCTTACACAGAGTTTAAGAAATATTAAAATGTCAGAAGTTTTATTAAAATCATGTCCTTAATAAAAAAACGAAGGGAGTTTTAGGTGTTGAAAACAGAGATGGTTAGATATAATAGCATCCTACTTTTATGCTGGTAACACATACTTTGTCAGGTCAACACCATCATTTTGATGTAATAAGCAATAATCAAGAGACAAGTCCTGTAATCACTGCACTTGAGGACTGTTAACACTGGGGTTTTTTATGATCTACTTGCAACAAAACACGTTTTTCCATCACGTACTTTTTATGGCTTCCTTGCTCCTGATCAGGCTAATTCACTTTGTGCAGAGTGAGTCCACACAGTACCTGCCTATAACACAATGGTGAGTGCTATGAATTTTCTTCTGCGAGTATAATTTGTAATGCATTCTCCAGCTATTAGGTGTTTGTGTGCAAGCTTATGCTGCAACCGATCGTTATTTTAAGTCTGGGTTTAAGCAGCGTGACCAGTAGATAATCAGAACTCCTGGTCCCTTCCACCCTGTTTCTGAGAGAGTGAATTAAATCTTTGTTAAAACTAAGATTGTCAGCGAAGCCAAACGTTCTAACGATCACTTATATTAATCAGTAGAATAATTCACTTGGGAAAGAGGCAAATTCAAAATTGCTTGTGAATTGTAATTAAGGCTACACATCCTTCTGGAATCACAGAACCACACGAACGTTAGGGATTGGAAGGGACCTCGAAAGATCATCTAGTCCACTCCCCCTGCCACAGCAGGATCACCTAGACCAAGTCGCACAGGAACACATCCAGGCGGGTGTTCAACGTCTTCAGAGAAGGAGACTCCACAACCTACCTTGGGCAGCCCCTCCCAGTGCTCTGTCACCCTCACTGTGAAGAAGTTCCTTCTCCTATTGATGTGGAACTTCCTATGTTCCAGCTCACACCCATTGTCCCTTGTCCTATCACCAGATGCCACTGAGAAGAGCCTGGCTCCATCCTCCTGCCACCCACCTGCAGAGATGCTCAGGCTGACAGTTACGGCTTGTTCAGCACAAAGAAAATTGCCATCTTCTGCAGACAAGAAGCTCTCTGGTGTGTGTCACATAAGAGACCAGCATGTTGGGATCTTTCTGACCTTAAAAACTACAGGCTTCTTGTGGCTTAGTTCTGTTGACTTGGATGGAGCTAAATGAGCAGAGAAGTTATTACTGCATCCAGTTTCCTTAATCCCTAGGAACATGCGGATGCCTCAAAGGTATGTCTTAAAACTTCACAGCACGTCTTCAGTGTATAAATAAGTCAGGCTGCAGTGAGAATGAAGTAACTTAGTGGCTCTCTTCTGCTGCTGCTGAGCTCCACAGGGTAAGAAAGGTCCTGGCTTGCATATTTGCAAGTCTCTGATATAGTGACTTTATAAAGCTGATGTTTTTCAGCCCTGTTTTAATCTCTGCCTCGGATTCACTTGACTCTGCTATGAGAAAAAGGTAGTAAGAATTTATTTTTATTCTTTAATGAACAGTTCTATACCTGGAATAGCTGGGAGCCAACAGCTGGATGTGGGAGAAGATTAGGACCAAATGAATACTGTTGTAACTCAGAAAACACTAACTTCGAGTAGACTACATGAGGGTATGCTGTCCATCACACTTGTAAATGCACAGTAATGTTAAATAATGCCCCAAGAAGGTCGTGTTCAGAAGAAAGGCAGCTTGTTCTGCATCTGTGTTCAGAGCTAGGTTAGCTGCATAGCAAATAATCACTTTGAATGGAGGGAGATGATAAAGTTACAAAGCACGTTATTTTCACTGGCCACAGTGGGATCCCCGACTCTTCCAATGTGCTAGATCAATAAATCAGAGATTGAATGACCCTCATTGAACATGTTTCTTGGCTTTGGTTCTTTTTCTCATGAAGTCCTTAGGCATCTGTTTACTTCTTTCAACTCAAGGGGGAGCAGAGACCAGTAACACAAAACAGAGACCTCTCATGCCACATAGCCTAAAGCCAAACTGCTCGGGGTTGTGTGTGGTGTTCCCCTGTCAGAACACTGACTTCTTGAACGGTACAACCTAACAGAAAAAGGTCTTTATTTCATATAATCATAGAATCATTAAGGACTGGAAGGGACCTCGTAAGATCATCTAGTCCAATCTCCCTGCCAGAGCAAGATCACCTAGACCAAGTCGCAGAGGAACATGTCCAGGTGGGTTTTAAATGTCTCCAGAGAAGGAGACTTATTTGACGGGAGCCTGCAGGTGTAACAATATTTTAGGTGTGAAACTGTTTGTTTCAAGAAGACATTCAAAGTCTCAGGGAATTTACTGTATAAATTTTGCTCTTTTCAGTGTTTCCTAGCTATTTTCACATGTGATTTCACATCAGTATGAGAAGGAACTTCTTCACAGTGAGGGTCACAGAGCACTGGAACAGGCTGCCTAGGGAGGGATGTGAAGTCTCCTTTGGAGACTTTTAAAACCCGCCTGGACATGTTCCTGTGCAACTTGATCTAGGTGATCCTGCTGTGGCAGGGGGATTGGACTAGATGATCTTTCGAGATCCCTTCCGATCTCCAATGTTCTGTGATTCTGTGATGACTGATGTGATGTATTTTCTGGTTAAGGAAACAACTCCAGCAATGGCTGCTTCTTGGTGGCCTCGTGTTTTTCCTGTGACCGCTGAGCTTGCTCTAAGTCTTTCAGGGTGAGAAGCAGTTAAGTTCCACTGAAACAACCACTATTAGCTTGTGGCTGTAGCTGTTTGTCTTGGGGTTGAAAGGTCTTTGCCTTACTTTGGTATATAAATTACCAGCATTTCCTCTGTCCCTTAGCACAAATGAATAATACATGAACAACATATTCCCTCACCAGGAGCAACTTTATGAGGATCCCACATGGAAGCAGGAACAAAAAAAATAGCTCCCCACAAACCAAAACGTGGACAGGAAAAATCTCATGATCTTTTAAACCATCCTCCTCTTTTACTGTAGGAGGAATAGATGAGTAAAGGGAGCCCCTTTGCTGGCTTTAAGAATGGCGTGTTTTTCAAGAACTACAGAGCACAACTAAATATCTTTCATTAAACACCATTAAAATAAATAGATTGTTTTGGTATCATTTTGTGCAAGAGCTGATTAGCTGTGGGAAGTAACTTATGCAAGAAATGATACTGCATATTATGGGAGCCATTAAAGCAAATGGTGCTACTTTTCCATTAATTTAAATGGGAAATTAGGATTGTGATAAAGCATCAAGAGATTTTGCTTGCAGCAAACGCACAGGGACACTTCTTATAGAAACCAAGAATGTTTTACTGCTCCAAGCGCAGTACCATTTGGGAGACTAATGTTCATACAGTGAGCGCCCTCATTTTCCATTGACTCAACATCAGCTGGAGGTGCTCAGCATCCTTCAGTGAAACATTAAGTAGCTGCAAAAATGAGAGCTTGTGCTTCAGAGATGTGTTTGGGACATAAGTCTTTTCAAAGATGAGTCAAGCTACTTGAGGATGTTTCCAGGAATGAGCAATTTTTGATCCTGTGATAATCCTGGTTGCAGAAGCACTTTGTTCACTCTTTGGATTTTGACAAGTGCCAACCGAGCAAAGCGGTTTGTGACCTTCCCAGAAGAGCTCACTTTGAAAGCTGCTGTCTTAAAATATAGCCTGTTTTGCAGGGTGTTAAACTGATGGGCCGGTATGAAAATAACTAGATCTTTCAGTGCCGTCTGGATGGATTCTGGGAGCAGACAGTGGATGTAACACCACTGCAGAGATAGTTCTTAGGTATACAGAACAGAACTTGTCATTGCTGCCAATCCATTCTGGAATTTTTGCATCGTAATTATGAAAGAAGCATTATTATTTAAATAATTAATGTGACTGAATATATTTTACAACAGCATTTTCATATCTTGATGACATGCAGTCGAGTAGCATCTGTACCGTAGAAGTGTGCTGTGCAAGGGCACTTTGCAATCATGGGAGAAAGATTTCCTTCCTTCCATACATGATTCTTTTCCTTCTGTTTGAACAGGAACGAGGATTGCTCAGAAAGGGCGTGGATTGTGCCTCCATGGGACTATTCAAAACTCCAAAACCCAAATAGATGAGGCCAACCTGCTCCCATTTGGAAGCCTTAACTATTAGGTCCAGAGGTTGCTTCCAACATAAATATTTGTCATGGATTAGGACTGGACCAGACACTAGATGAATGACAGATGCCTTCTATTAACCTCTCACCATTCCCAGAGGGGAAGAGAAAGGGACTAAGGGACAGCAACTTATGGATTGGGAAAGAAAATGGAAATAGTAACGATAAAATTATATATATATATATATACATACACACACACACACACACACACAAAAATACATACAAAAAGTGTAAGCAAGAGCCCTTCTACACCCCAGGCTTTGGCAGTAACTGTAAACATCAAGTGCTGTCACTTGTGGAAGCAGACACTGTCTGCAGAAATACGCCGCCAACTTGAGAAAGTGACTTAGAAGAGACTGAGCTGGGAAGTAAGGTAGCTGAACAGGAGAACACTGTACGACAGTACTCTGTACTCTGAGTTATAGATAACGATACTCTTCTGGTAGCACCTAAAGCCCGTATGAAAGATGCAATGTATGGTGTTGCACAGAAGGTGTTTAAGAAGTAAGAAAAAAAAGAAGAATCATAGTTAGCATTAATTTTTCTATTTTCTAGTGTTGTTTCCTTGGCTCCTCTCACAAACTCAGTTCCGTGTAGGCTGCACTAACTTTTACAGGGTCTTAGGGTGTAGAAAATAGGGCAAGCCAGCCCCTTCAAATTCCTTTTTTCTTATTTATAGCTTAAACACATCAGTAAACTCTTTGTTTTGCCATGGTTAGTCTTGTAAGCTGTTTTTTTTCAGCGAGGCTTGTTGATGACATGGATTTTCAGCAAAATAAAATCAGGTTGACAGAAATGTCCTCCTGAGATGAGGTAGGTGTCATGGTTTAACCCGGCACACAGCTAAACATCACATAGCATCTTGCTCACCTTGCTTTGGGGAATAGAAAACCAACTGTTCAATGCCACCTGTATTTTCACTGAGTGCTGCAAGTTGAGAAAAGCTCTACAGTTATTCTGTCTAGTAATTCTCACTAGTGGAGTAGATCTGGGAACAGCCCCTTTCTCAAGTGGGTCTGAAAGGCAAACAGTTGCAAGAGATGAAGGATGTAGAAGCCTATACCCATTCATCATCACTAAGGGGAGACCCCAGAGCTTCCTTATGTGTTTCCCTACCTCCAGTACGTATACAGATGTGGAGGATGATGTTATACCTCCTCAAGGTCACTGGACGCCTAGTGACCTCGTTCAGTCTTAGAGGCTCCTAGCTCAGTCTTACAGCAGTGCACCTCGTGTCTGCTTTACACCAGTGGAAAGTCCAGATTCTCTCTGGGTCAGCATATAGTTAAAATGGCAAATACGAGACTTTCTAGTGCTGCCTTTTAGCTGTTTCTCAAAATACTTCTTTTAATCACTTGCTGCATGCCGATAGTGTCTATATTTAGACGATTTATTCCATATGGAAGGGAATTTATGGCTCCCACAGCTCTCCAACAGACGACTAGAGTTTGCCAAAATGCTGGCGAATGCATTAGTTAGACTGGATTCAGAGTTGTCTGCAAACACTGCTTTGCTATTTTTTGTCACAGCCGCTTCTGTGCTTTGATGCATTAGGGAAAAAAGCAAAACTGCAAAGCATAATGAAAAACTCTTAAAAAATGCATTTTTGTCTCCACTAAGTTCCCCTATTGGACATGGAAACAAAACTAAAGGAGTTTACAGGAAATGCTTCTTGCTGAGGCTTAGCTACTGAAATTAATGGGACTGTAATACTGTTCAGCTGCTTGAAAATGGAATTTATCTCATCATACTCTTAGGGTGTAAAGAAATGTATCAGGCAGAACATATCTTCCAAAGGCTTCTACTGTAATGAATGTGGCATTCATTAGTTTTCCTGGACAAGTTTATTTTAGAAAAGGAAAATTAATACAAATGGGTTATTGAAAGTCATTTGTGAATTTTGAAAGGATAAGAAAAATGTCTTGGTCACCGCCTGATGAAGAGGGTGTCTTTAGTATTACAGACAGAGGGTTTTACAACACCTGCTGGTCTCTTTTCTGTCCCTTACTACAATTTGCCAAGCTGCTGAGGACCTGTGTTGTGGCTTTCTAACCTTTCTCATCTTAGCCACAGAGCTTCCTTCTTCAGAAGAGCACCAGTGAAAGACCTATCAGATACCCACAGCTGCTGAAGCAAGATTTGGAACACAAACATCCTTCCTTTTAGGTATGTTTCTCGTTTACTGCATCACAGGGAGAGGTGATAGCTAGGGTGTATGTGGAAGATGGAGCTCCTATGTTGTAGTTACTGCTTTGGCAAACAGAAATCCATTTTGTCAAAGTGAAACTGCCCCAACAAAGGTTTCTGTCTTGGTCTCACTCTTTCTCCTGAAAATTCAATAAGAAGCTGTTTAGATGCTGCTCAGTATTTTTGGTTAAACAGGCTGACCTCTGGTGTTGCTACACACACTGCTCCCCTCAGAGCTTGCTCTCATTCTTCCTTTTCTCTGTCCTTTGAAAACAACTGTCTCCAGATCTACTGCCGTCTTCCCCCAAGCCTTTCCTCCTGTGCAAAATACAGGGTTCAGCACATACTGCTCAGTACTGCTTTCAGAACTCTGCACCCACAGGCTTCCAATGGCACTGGACTGCCAACAGGCTCACAGTCCCACTGGTATCAACTGCTATGATGCACATTACAGGTCTTGTGATCATAGAATCTTTAGGGTTTGGAAGGGACCTCGAAAGATCATCTACTCCAATCTCCCTGCCACAGCAGGGGCAAGTTGCATAAGAACACATCCAGGCAGGTTCTAAACATCTCCAAAGATGGAGACTCCACAATCCCCCTGGGCAGTCTGTTCCAGTGCTCCATCACCCTCATGATGAAGAAGTTCCTTCTGATATTTATACGGAACAAATGTAGTACAGGCAGCTGTAATTCTGTTTCTTCCATCTCATTTCCCTCTAAGAATTAGGGGACCGAATCTGTTCTGCCACTGTTGGAATGATGGAAGTCAAAAGGGCCAGTGACTCCACAGGAATGCCAGGATTCACCCTATAAAGTTCCTCACCTATTCAACCTGTTCTCTTAAATGTTAGAGGAAAACTCTACAACAACTAGCACACACACTGACATGTGTGAATGACGTGTGATTTGTTTGTGCATGAGCAGAATTAAAGTAAAGACGTGAACCATGTTCATGATTCTGTGATAGGGCCAAGGAGATGGTCCTGGTCATTTTGTCTGAGAAAAAGGAACTGCAGCACTTCTGAGCTATAGCTGAACTTGCAGAAAAACAAGCTAGTGTAGATTGTACAGCTGTCACTGACAGAGACCGCAGCACAAGCAGGTTTTCAATGGATAAAAGTTCCATTATTTACTAGGTGAACTTGTCTCCATTTACCTTGCAGCACCAATAAACCTTTTCTTTGCAAGATTCCGTCTGCTGTAGTGCTGTTGTCTGCACAGATACTTAGTGATCCAGACACCTTATAATCACATTTTTCTTTCCTCTATGTAGTGCTTGAATTTTTCACTGAATTCTCATCCATTTTCATTTTGTCAAACTTTTTGTAGTCATTCAGCTTCCTTCTTGGGCTGCACAGCCGAGTTGTGGGTGCAACGTCAAAAGCAGCTGAGAGCTCCTAACAGCTGCAAAGCTTTTTGGACATTGCAGTGGCCTCAGCCCACTGGAACTTTGGCCTCCTTAGGTCTCATGACCTGTATCACCTGCAGCAGCTATCACCTGCTAGCTGGGCACAGGTATTCAGGTGGTTTTTTTTTTCTGTGAAGTACAGCCCAGCAGCTCAGTCTGCTGGTGTCAGATCCCCAGCAGTTTACACAGCTTTTCTTGTAAGCAAACAGGAATGAGTGGTTGCCTCTGGATAAGGGTAGCAGATAGTCATCCTAGGCTTTGCACAAGATTCTTAAACACATTACTCTTTACTTGGGTGTTGAAGGCAATGTAGTGATCAAAGCAAAGATTTCTACTGTTTAGCCTCATTTGATGGTGTGCTCGGTTAGCGCTGTAGAAGCCACATCTACTGGCAATCTGCTGGCTGGAAGAACTGCAAGAACAAAAGAGAAGCCGAGTTGCATTTGGAGGTAGTGCCACAACTCTTAGAGTTAGAGGACAAGTAGTGACCATTATGTGTCTTGTGCTTAGTCAATATTTGAGGCAGAGTTACATTCCTTCGGTGTCCTGATTTGAGTCCGCAGCCCATGACACTTGGTGGAACGTGGTCTGGATGAAACGTCCATGAAGTGAGTGCAAAAGCATTTGGAAAATTTTCTTCACAAAGTTGTTATCAGTTTTTCAGTGCCAAAGGAGGAGTTACTGATGCTGTTCTGCAAAAGGTCTGCCTAGGAACTGACACTCCAATCCGTGGGTTAATTGAATGGAGACCAGGTTTTTCATTTTGTAGATGAAACTGAGCTTGGAGGGAGGGGAGGGCTACCAATGAACTGGCTCAGGCTTCAGAGTGGTCCTGACAAGTGTATGAAAACCATCTGACCTTTCTCATTTCCACCAATTCAGGTCAACAAGTCAGGCACATCTAACCTGGAAAAAAAGGGGGACAACTGATTTGGCAGCAGCTTGGCAGAAAGCCATCTGAGCAGCATCACAGAGGATAAGAAGAATGCAGAGTCACAGAATTCTGTGAAGAAGAATAATCAGCATTGTGCAGGAAATGCAAACATTATATGGAGGCATGTAAATAGGGGTCTTAAATGTAGGCCAGTTAAAATAGTCTCCCTGCTCCAGTTGGCTCTTCGGAGTACTTAGCTGGCGTACAGAAGTTCCTGACTTTGTAAATGGAAAAAAGAGTCAAGACTTTATTTATTTACTTTTTAATCAAGAGAGAAGAAAACTTAAAGGATATCCAAAACAAAACTAATAGAATTAAGCAGAATCAAGGTAGTTTGGTAGGAACTGGAGCATATGAGGTTCTACATAAGTATGAGGAGGAACAACTTCATGATGAGGGTGACAGAGCACTGGAACAGACTGCCCAGGGTGGATTGTGGAGTCTCCTTCTCTGGAAATGTTTACAACCCACATGGACATGCTCCTGTGCTACTTGATCTAGGTGATCCTGCTTTGGCAAGGGAGGTTGGACTAGATGATCTTTCAAGGTCTCTTCCAATCCCTAATGTTCTGTGATTCTGTGATGTTTTAGCTCTTGATTCACTTCCTGATGTTAAGGATACTGAGAATTGGTAGGTAGCAGGGGGATTGTGGATTCTCTGTATGTTTTTAAAAACAGGCTAAAAATTTTTAAAGTTTTTTTATTTTAAATATAATTTTTTATTTTAAATTTAATATTTTTAAAATTTTTAAAAATTTAGCAACTCTCCCAATGCCACTTGCATTTCAGAGTGTGCAGAAAACAGTCTGAATCTTCCAAAACCTGTTTTTTGTTGTTTTTTTCAAAAGACAGATTCACTTTTGTGCAGGGACGGCAAGAAATTCGTGATCTCTCTTTATCCAGCCTGAGTGAAAAACTAATTAATTTGACAGCTGATTTTAATAACTTTCTCCTTGATGACTGAAAGAAAATGGCACGCATCTAAAGCTGTTGATTAATTCCCAAATGCAGATGGAGAGCAATACCTTGAAAATCTACCCCTTACCTTACGGTATAAAAATGAATCCATGGGGACGGCTCTTTTACAAGGTTTTCAAACAGCTTTTTTTCAAGAGATATAATACCAATTTTTTATTACAGTATGGCTTTATCTCTACAGTTCATGAAATGTAAGAGAAAAGCTTTATAGATTCTCATAAAGGTGATATGTACCGCACAGACAAGAGTCTAGACTTCGAGGAGTTACCATGGATCCAAGCTAAACAACCTCTGGTTTTTCATACACAGTCCAAATAATTATTGGAGGCAAGAGGCTAGTAAACAGTGCTGATAAAATGTCTTCTAATATTAGTTGAAGTTTTAAAGGATAGCAATAGCCATGGATCACAGGGATGTTTCTAGAAAGTACCGGAGTGTTTTATAATGTTCATAAAGTTCAAACGTTTTTCACCATGTTTGGGGCTAATTAATAATGATATTGTCTCCTTGGGACTAGTTCCAGCACATGAGGTTTTGTTATTGTCGTTGTCAATAGCACAGGGTTGTAAAGTCAACCAAACTAAAACTTTGAGAATTCCTCAAAACCCTTACAGTCATATCACTTTCCCCAATCTTTATGTGGATGCAAAACCAAACCAAGCTCCTTCTCGTCACTGAGCTAGAACTTGCCTCCACTTTTGAAAACACTACCACAGGTGAGGTGCTCCCGTGCAGTTAAAAAGAGGACGTTAATACAAATCTAATTGAACATCCACGTGCATATGTGCAGCATGCTAGAAAATACCTGATTAAATCTAATTAAAGGAGGGCGCTACAATTAAAACACCTCAGTTTCACTTTGTTTGAAACCGGCACCTTTTCATTAAAACGAGAGCAGCAGAAATGTACAGTTTGCAGGAACTAATTTATGTGCTCTCTTTTATTTCTTGCAGAAGCATAGGAGGCTTTTAAAAGTTATTTTCTCTGCAGAAAATAGGAAATAAAATACAGTAAATTTTATTGCATCTGGAGAATATAGTTTCCCCTACTGTGCCGTTCAGTGGTAGTTACATGACTCTTCTAGACAGGCCAATATAAAAAACCAAAACAATGTTTGAAGGATGAAAAGACAAATTTCAGGAATATATTCCTCAGGATGTCTGCGCTGAAGGCTGCAGTATAAAAAACACAAATCTGGTTTTGAGCCATCGGTTCTAATATCACGTGAGTAAAACATTTTAGCAAAGGAAAGAAGCAAGTCAAAGATAGATAGAGCAGACTTTGCATGCAAATGATTATAAGACTCTAGTAGGAATGCAGCTAGGAAAGCCAAGACCTCCTGGGAATTAAACCTTGCAAGAGAGGTCAAGGACAAGAGAAAGCGCTTCTTCAAATACATTGCGGGTAAAACTAAATGCAGAGGCAATGTAGGCTCCCTGTTGAATGAGGCGGGTGTCCTGGTGACATGATACAGAGAAGGCGGAGATATTTAACATGTTCTTTGCCTCTGTCTATACTATTGGGGGCTGTCCTGATGAGCCCCAGACCACTGAGGCCCATGGTTGATGAGGACTGAGTTAGAGATCAGTTGAGCAATCTGGATGTACATAAATCCAGGGGCCCTGATGGCATGCACTCATGAGTACTAAGGGAGATGGCAGAGGTCATTGCTAAGCCACTCTCCATCATCTTTGGTAAGTCACGGGAATCAGGAGAGGTGCCTGGGGACTGGAGGATGGAAAATGCCACTCCAAAAATGTTAAGAAGGAGGACCCAAGTAACTATAGACTCACCTCCATCCCAGGAAAGGTGATGGAACAATTGATCCTTGACACTGTCTCTAGGTACATCAAGGACAAGAGAGTCATTAGGGACAGTCAGCATGGCTTCATCAAAAGGAAGTCATGCTTGATCAACCTCATAGCCTTTTATGAGGGCATGACCTGGTGGCTAAATGATGGCAGAGCAGTGGATGTGGTCTACCTTGACTTCAGTAAAGCATTAGACACAGTGTCCTACAGCATCCTCACAGCAAAACTGAGGTAGTGTGATCTGGATGATTGGGTAGTGAAGCAGAGTGAATCCAGAAATGTCTTTTAGGAAGCTGCTGCTGGACATACCCTTCTGATAGATGCATCCACTCCTCCGTGTTTTTCTAGGGGTGGATGCCACTATACATTGTGGGCCATTTGTACAGGACCAGCAGGAATGCTGAGATCAAGCTTTGGTTCTGGTTCATCCCAAACGACACTGGAGGTGAAAACCCAATCTCAAATGGGTTTCACCTAAGAGGCTATTTACCCCCTACAAGCAGGAT
Source organism: Phoeniculus purpureus (assembly GCA_028565055.1). Taxonomy (NCBI): domain Eukaryota; kingdom Metazoa; phylum Chordata; class Aves; order Bucerotiformes; family Phoeniculidae; genus Phoeniculus; species Phoeniculus purpureus. Next base: position 105,974,459 of record JAOXOE010000001.1, on the reverse strand, counting down.
AAGGCAAAGCACAAGTGACTTTGATGAACATCATCAGCTTCCCATTATTCAGCCCCTGTAGCTAAAAACCAACTAGATTCACCTAACGTGATCTCCTGCCACTCTTGTAGTAATTAGTTGGAGAGTTCATATCAGAGATGAAGAACCTGGAATGAAGTGTGTTCCTGGGCTAAGACTCTGGACAAGAGCTGTGCATCATTTAACTCCTTCCTTTGAAAAGTATGCAGGTGAGAATCAAAGATTCCATAAGCTGTGTTTTATGTAGGTGGAGAGGTGCATTTAATCCAGATAGAATTCAGAAAGTAGGTGCACTGGCTAAAAAACAGTCAAAAGCCTGATGACTGGTTGATGAAAAGGGGGGGTGAAGAATTGAAAAAGTGTTATTCTTTCCGCTGAGTCTAAGATGTTTTGAATAAAGAAGAAAAATAAATTTATGAGAGGCGAGATAATGATTAATGAATATTATGAATGTGTTATGTGGCTGCAGAAAAATCAGTGTGTTGTGTTTTGGAAGACAGCAAGCAGTGTTTTCAAAGCAACTGTTCAGGCTGCACGGTAATAATTTTAATCTACTTTAAGCCATTTGTAATTGGATTTTTAATATAAAATAGGGCTCAAAAAGAAGATTAACAGCATTATCTGTGCCTATATCTGGTGCAAACAACATGGTAGGTCTGAGGAAACTTTCATATGTGTGAAAATGAAAGCTGGATGGGGAATATTTTAAAAATGCTCTTGCTTTGCTTCAGCCTGAACCTTGAACTTTCTACTTTAATTAGAAAGAAACCAAGCAGACAGAAGAATTTTGAGTATTGCAGTAGGCAAGGGCTTTCAACTAGCATCAGACCGAATACATTAATGTGAAGGTCAGGTGTCCCTGCAATGCAAGGTATTAAAATCACATCTGCTGTAATATTCTGCACTGGTGAACAAAGCGTGAACCTGGCAAATATTCATTTATGGCAGTGGAATTGCAGAGGGTGTTTTTGAAGCACTGAAGGGAACCGTGAGTGAACCTTCAGTGTGAGGTGCCAGGTGTGAGGCTTCATTTTGTGTAATAAACTTTCAGTGACAAATTTAGTGTGTAGTTTCTGACTGGCTAGAAGTGTTTCTTCAACAGGGGAGTGTTTACACTGCAAATGTCTGTATGACAATTCAGAGTGTGACTTCCAGCTCGTTATGCCCTTGCATGAGGCACATTGGTACTTAGATTACGCTGTGTGCTCTTGTGCCTGGTCATACCAGATAACACAGCTGTTAAGCAACTCACGTTTGTTACCTGTCTTTGGCACATTCCTTTATTGCGATGGCATGCTTGTGCTTACCTAGCAGTGTCGTATGCCTGGAGAACACCCGAAACGGCTGTGCTCCTGCCAACAGATAAAATACGTGGAGGGTTGAGGACTCGTATTCTTACAGTTCACACAGTGTTTGTGCTTTCATGGTCAGTCACTCCCTGGGAAAGCAGAAATCCTTTTTTCTTCTTGATTCTGTTCTCCATTTCTAGTCCTTTGTATCTTTGGAGTACTGTGTCTGCTGCCAAGCGTTTTTTTCACCCATCCTATGTCTGGTTGCTCAGCTACCAAATAGGACAAGTCAAATCAGTGTTTTAAGACAACAAGAGGCATGGACTTTGGTTTCTTTTCCTGGATGTTGGTACTGTTATCACACTTCATCTTTTTGGCAATGGCACTTCCCATGTGAGTTATGACCATCGGGCTGCAGAGCAAGCCTCATTTATTTTTTAGTTCACTTTCTTGTTTATAGATGAAAAAGGACTCATCCCAGCATAGCTGGGTGAAAGCAATGCAGGTAGAAGCAGATCTTCAAGTCTTCAGGTGGAGTCATGCACATCCAGCAATCTCAGTCATTGTTTTCCACAGGCAGACAAGTGAGCCAAGCCAGAATCACAAAACATCAGGGATTGGAAGGGACCTTGAAAGATCATCTAGTCCAATCTCCCTGCCACAGCAGGATCATCTAGACCAAGCTGCATTGGAACATATCCAGGCGGGCTTTAAATGTTTCCGGAGAAGGAGACTCCACAACCCCCCTGGGCAGCCCTTTCCAATGCACCCTCACTGTGAAGAAGTTCCTTCTCTTATTTATGTGGAACCTTCTATGTTCCAGCTTACCCTCATTGCCCCTTGTCCTATCACTTGATGACATTGAGAAGAGCCTGGGTCCATCCTCCTGACACCCAATCTTCACATATTTATAGACATTAATGAGGTCACCCCTCAGTCTCCTCCAAGCTAGAGAGACCCAGCTCCCGCAGCTTTTCCTCATAAGGGAGGTGCTCCACTTCCCTCATCATCGTTGTTGCAAAGACTGTTATGACTTAGGTTTCCTTGGCTCTTTTAATTTTTTGATGTGGAAATTCCATCCATATCAAAGCTGGTATGTCCATTTCCATAAAAAAAAGCTGTGGCTTTGATAAAGCTGCATTTTCCGTTGGAAAATTCCCAACCTGCCCTATGAAATACCATTTGGGTGACACACTCACCAAGATAAAATCACCCTAATAATAGCTTGGGGTTTAATATATATTTAACAGCCAGAAAGGCTTGTCTCCACAAATAGTCAGCAGTCATGTAAAGAAAGTTGGGCCTCATCCGTCTGAAGTTGTTTTTAAAATAATATTCAGAACCTGGATATTTAATGAGATTATTTCTGTATCGTTAAGGTCTTGAGCTCTGGAGACAAATGTCTGTTGGAAGCTTCTGATAGCCACCACAGTAACTGTGTTATTGTGCCTTTATTCGCTTTCCAAAGCTACATTTTCCCTTCTCCCAAAGGGTCAAGCTAACTGAAAGTCAAGATGGTAACAGAGAGGGGAATTTTGAAAGAAGCAGCTAAACAGTATTAGTAACTATGGCAAGCAGTGTGCTAGCAACCAAAGTGCTGCTGAGTCTGGAGGACTTAAAAAAAAAAAAAAGAAACTAAGAGAATCTGCATGCAAAATTTGCAAATCCAAGCACAGGAGAAAAACAAAATTGCTGTCCTTCAGGATATTAATAACCTCAAGTTGTTACCACTTAGCACCAGTTTTATCACCAGTGTTTAGAAGTGTGTCATGCACATAACAATAGGATGAAGGGTAAAGCTTCTGGGCTACAAAAAGCTCGATTTAGGCTTAAACACATCCACAGAACCTGCCTGGGTATGTTGCTATGCAACTTGGTCTAGGTGATCCTTCTCTGGCAAGGGGATTGGACTAGATGACCTTTTGAGGTCCCAATTCCTAATGTTCTGTGGTCACAGCAGTAACTTTGGCAGATGTGTGTCTGTGTGTGCTTTGTTACCCCTTATGAAGCATCAGGATCATAGAATTGGAAATATTTTGTTTGAAAAGACACCTGAGATCTCAATTCCAACCATAAACCTAACTCTATGAAGCCCATCACTAAACCATGTCCGTGAGTACATCATCTATATGTCTTTTAGATGCCTCCAGGGGTGATGACTCAACTACTTCTCTGGGCATCCTGTTCCAATGTTTGACAGTCCTTTGATGAAGAAATTTTTCCCTAAATTGGTTCTAAACCTCCCCTGGTACAACTTGAGGCTATTTCACCTGTTAGTGTGAAATAAAATATCAGGTTAGCAACTGGAAACAAAAGGACTTATGTAGCTGTTTATACTTGTTTTTAGAAATCTGACCAGCATTTTGAGAATGGGTAGGTGTTGCCCTTTGAATAGGGGCTGGTGGAGTAACACCTTATCAAACACCGGTAGAGAAGGCTAGATGAGTTTTGGAAGCATTTTACTCGTTATTGGCCTGTGTAGATTTAAAAAAAAATAAAATCCTGGTGCCAAACAGGGCTAACTGTGCTCTTTTAGCCATGTCCTTGCTGCTGGGTATAAGAGAATAAGAGACTGATTCCTGTGTCTAGGGCTAGGTAGCACATTTGGCTCAGGGCCACGGTGGCTATGGCTGCTTCCCTTTCAGCAGATTGGTCCACAGACAGTTCCAAAAGCAGAGTCACAGAGTGACAAAGAGTGGAGATAGGGGTGCATCTAAGGAAGGGCTACCGCAAAAAGAGACTGCGTGTAAGAAATGAGAGATTCTCTTCTGGAGATGTTTAAAACCCTCCTGGATATGTTTCTGTGTGACTTGATCTAGGTGATCCTGCTGTGGCAGGGGGATTGGACTGGATCATCTTTCAAGATCCCTTTCAATCCCTAATGTTCTGTGATTCTGTGAACTGGTGGGATATTAGTCACATAATGTTTATTTCTTATGATTAAATAAGCAAACTGAACTGCTAAAGCAGAAGACCTGGGTGTTGAGGGGGTAGGTTTTACTGTGGATTTACAATGGAAACAATGGATCAGTTTCTTCCTTGCCTTCTCCTTGCCTAGCATTAGCCTCACAGTTTGTGGCTCCACAGGTCCATATGTGTGACCTCCTTGGTCCTTGTAGTAGCTCCAGCATGGAGAGACTACTGGGGTCAAACAGCTGTCCTGGAAGCAGCTAGTAGATGAGGAGTGGAGACCTTAAATTGAGAGGGGTCACAGTTGCTATGTACCAAAAGTTACTAGGACAGTTATGTTCAGACCTTCTCATTGATCCAAGCCCCTAGTTAAAGAAGCGCTAAAGTATTTTTGTTCATGATGATCAATCCTCTTTTGAAAGAGGCATAAGCTAAGCCACAAATAATGTAGTGTTATACCTACATCCATAGTAGAACTTTAAAAACTTTATTATTCCATAGTATGTTAAAGAGACTTTACTAAAAGTCTTAATCTGATTTATGTGGCTTCATTATGTCATGGTATAGATGAAGCTGGAAAAGGATGCTCCTTCCAGGTTACAGATATTTCACAGTAAAAAGCCTTTCTACCTTCTCTTTAAGGAATAGCCACCTGCTCATACGTGCCATTTTCTGTTTAGAGGGGTTATTCTACAGCACTATTCACAACCGCTCATGTTCGGGCCAAACAAAACCTGCCCAAAGTAAGTCTGGGCAGTGAATCAAGAGCAAAAATAGAAGTCCTAAACATAAACTAAAGAAATAATACAAAAGCACTGCAAGATCATAGAATCATTAGGGATTGGAAGGGACCTCAAAAGATCATCCAGTCCAATCCCCCTGCCACAGCAGGATCACC
>JAOXOE010000001.1:105895516-105962082 GCA_028565055.1 Phoeniculus purpureus | reverse complement strand
GTCACCCTCACTGTGAAGAAGTTCCTTCTCATATTGATGTGGAACCTCCTATGTTCCAGCTTACACCCACTGCCCCTCGTCCTGTCACTAGATGACAGCAAAAAGAGCCTGCCTCCATCCTCCTGACATGCACCCTTCAAATATATATAGACATTAATAAGGTCACCCCTCAGTCTCCTCCAAGCTCGAGACCCAGCTCCCTCAGCCTCTCCTCATAAGCGAGGTGCTCCACTTCTTTGAATAGATCTTTGAATTGTTCTTAGGACGGAATTGCAAAAGGCCAAGAGCACATTTTGTTTTAAAACATTGGATCTGAAGTCTGGTGGCTGGATCAAATTTTGGATAACTAGATCTAGTCACGTTTCCAGCAGAAATATTGGGTAAATGGGACAAGCGCTCAGTGGCCCCTTGACTGATGCATGGCTCACCTATGAAACACCAGTTTTAGGTCATTGTCATGTAAATACAAAGATGCCAGTTCCAAATCATGTTACAGGCTGAGGTTTTCGTAGCAATGTGACATGGAAACAGCGAGTAGTGTCACTCGTGCAAATCTTGTCCATCCATGAACACTTACAGTGCAGTACCGCTTAAAGACAAGCCTGTTCAGGTATGAACAGATGACCCCCTTCCTTAAAGCAGTGTTTGGAGGAAGGGGAGGTCTTGCTACATTCATTGTGGAATTACATGGCTCATCTGAGGGAAATGGGTTGTTCAGCCTAGGGAAAAGAAAGGTCTAGGGGGACCTTATAGCAACTTTCCACTGCCTGAAGGGGTTCTAGGAAAGCTGAAGAGGGACTTTTTATGGGGTATTCTAGTGACAGGACAATGGAAAAATGGTGTCAAGCTAAAAGAGGGGAGATTTGGATGAGATCTTAGGAAGAAATTCCTCCCTGTGAGGGTGGTAAGGCACTGAAGCAGGTTGCCCAGGGAGGTTGTGGCTCCCTGGAGCTCCCTGTGGCTCCATCCCTGGAAGTGTTCAAGGCCAGGCTGGATGGGGCTCTGGGCAACCTGGTTTGGAGAGAGGTGTCCCTGCCTATGGCAGGGGGTTGCAACAAGGTGATCTCTGAGGTCCCTTCCAACTCAACCCATTCAGTGATTAATGATTCTGTGATTCTGTCTGTCAATGTTCACCACTTTGTGGGAGAAGCAAAAGCAGGCTAAAGCAGAAAGCGCCGCTGCTTGTAAAATCATTACCCATCAGAAAGGAGACAGCCCTGAGAGGGAATTCTGTCTGCCTCGAGGTGTTGGAAACTTCTGAGAAGGCAGGCTGTGGCAGGAAATAAGAAAGCACGTTGAATAAATCACTTGATGCTCTGATTAAGAGGCATGGGACTGGTATCATGTGATAGTTAAAGCCGTAAGCTCCAGCCTTGGAGATATTATTCCGTCCACGAGCAGTCTGAATGGGCAGATGGCATTCATGAGCAGGATTACTATTTCCAGCAAAACAGGTCAAACCGAGTCACTTCGAAGCAGAATTAACACGTGAAGATAGTTATCTCTAGAGGTGTGTGACTTTTTAAAGAGACCTAATGAATCAGGCTCATTCTACTGGCATCGTCTTAAACTACAAAATTGTTCTGTGTGCCTTTGTTCCTTTCCTGTCAGCTAACAGTACGTTGTGTCTTTCAGCAGGAAATCTGCCTCCAAATAGAGGAATGTATCAGCTGGCTGGTACTGGCCAGGAGTATTAATTCTCCTAAACTGTCTAAAAAAGGCCACAGGCTGGGTGGGATCGTGCTGTCAATAAAAGCAAACACTACGAATAAAGGAGGATTCAGTCACAGCAGTGCCTGCTCTAGCACCTAGCCTCACTTCTATGGCTTCTCTGCAAGGGCTGGCTCACTGCTCTCAGCCAGGGGTTAAAGCAGAGGGAAAAGGTAGCTCAGGGTGAGACTCTCTGCCCCACAGAAGTACAGAATTGTTAACATCAGTCGTGCAGGAGAAGTGGAAGACAGGCATAGGGCTCGCTTTACTTCTTACGGCAACCACAGGACAACGTCCCTACCTCTAGTTGTTGGCTGGTCTGGAGAAGAGTGTAGGAGGAGCCTTTTTTGCAAATAAATCCAGATTTGATGTCCAGTAGCCTCTGGAAAACCCTGCATCTCCTTACATTAAGAACAACAACAGAGAACTCAGTAAGAGTCAAACAGCTGCTGACAGGAGCAGGATGACAAGCTGGTGTGAAGTCCCTGCAGAGGGCTAGAAGATGCTTTGCAAACAACTTCAGGGAAGGAGGTATCCTTCTGCCTTTTCTGTATGAGCATTAGCCCTCTGGGACCATTTCTCACAGATCCCCCACTCCTTGCCACAAGATTCCTCAAGTCCGAGCACAGTAGCAGAGCATTAACAGGAAAACAGTGTTTTGGCTGACTTGATAGACACCAAACACCTGGGAACTTCAAGTTCTCTGCTTTGTTGTCCTGAGCCTGAATGAGGAAAACCCTGCTCCACTCCCCACAGTATTGATCAGTGCCTCTTTACCCCTGGATAGCCTCCAAATCTCCTTAGCACTGGCTGACATTAGGCATGCAAGGCAAGCCTGCCCAGTCTCCCCAGCTCATGTGTTGTCCCAGAAGCCCGCAGACAGGTGATGAGCAGCAGCCACAACATCACAGAGGACTAGGCGGTGAGACTCAGCTCCCAAGCAAATGCACTGCTGTTCCCTGTCTTCCAGTGCTGCTCTGACAGGCTGGGCTGGCCAGGGCTGTTGAAGAAGACAGGCAGCTCTCCTGCCTTGGGCAGGGGAGGAGGCAGCAAGCAACTGCCTCACAAAGCTGGAGCAGAAAGTGTCTAACAGACTGGGCCAACTCTGCTCACTTATGAGATACAAGGTCTTTCATCCCTGCTCTTTCCATGTCACTTCTGCTTCACTCGCTCCAAGACTCTGAGGAAATTCTGCCTAGGGCTGCCACCAAGCCCATAAAGGCTTAAGCAAGAAAACAAACAGCTCCTTACTCCACTGGCTGTTGAGCTATGGCATGGAGGAGTTTGGCTTGTTAGCTGACCTGCTGAGGAGATGACGATGAGATGTCCAAGTACAATGTCAGCTGGTTTTACCTCTCTGCTTTTGCACAACTGAACTACCTGCATCAGCTGTGCCAGCTGTGCCACTGGTGCAGGAGAGACAAAGGCTGGTATGTGCAGAGCAGATGTTGAGCAGCATGACTCTGAAGAAAAAGACTGTTAGATCAATATCACACCAGTTTCTGTGGCAGAAGGTGCAAAGCAAACAACTACCTATTCTGACTGATTGATAGCTATGAAAGATATAACCTTGGTCCCCAGGTTGTGTGAGCTGTGGGTGCAGCTCCTTCTGCAGTGATACTTCTGCTCCAACCATCAGAGTCCTCTGCAGCTAATTAAAAGACGTGTTTAGTGTTTGTCCTGCCCATGGCCACATGCAAATTTAATATATGCGAGCATAACACATGCAAGAAGTAGTATTTTTAAAGTTTCAGCTAAAGGACATTTATTGATTCTTTCTCTTTTTTTTTTTTTAGTACTCTGGAGAACAAGAACTAGCAAAGGGAAATCAGTGACATCATAGAATCATCAGGGATTGGAAGGGACCTTGAAAGATCATCTAGTCCAGTCCTGGTCTGTGGAGAAAACTCCCTAAAATGTGAGTCAAAAGAAATGCTTTTTGCAAACCTTGGTAGAAAATGAAAACACAGATATGGTATCACTGAAACACCAAATGGTTTTGTTGGAAGGGACCTGAGAGATCAGCTAGTCCCAATAGTCCCAATCCCTCTGCCATGTGCAGGGATACGTCTCACTACACCAAGTTGCCCAGAGCCCCATTCCAAGAAGGCCTTGGGGCATGGTAAGGTTGAGCAAGGGTGGCTATTGGGTGGGTGAAAGATTTGGAGAGAGTTTTTGTCCTTTTCAAGCTATGCCAGTTCAGCCAGTGACCAGGCACCAGAGCTGCAGGGGATGCGTTGGATACAGATAAACTTCTGGTTTGTCACATTGTGGCCAGTTTCAGCGCTGTAATTTGACTCATGTAAACACAGCAAAGACACAAAGTATCAGTCAGACCTCAGTAGGAACAGGTCCTGAGATTCAGTTTCCAAACTGCCCGGTTAGTGGCAAGTGTCAGATATCATGAGTCTTAACACCTGTTCTTTTCAGTTCTTCTCTTGCCTGAAGAGAACGTAGTGACACCAGTGATCAGTTATATGATGTAGGACATTAGGTTTGCTTGCTCTTTTGTGCCTCCTTTCCATTTGTCAGGCTGTATTGTAGATTCTAGCTTGATAGTTCACGAGCACCTTTGATGGTCCTCAGCAAAGGAGCAGCGTGTGATGGTTTGGCCCCAATTTAAACAAAATCATGGAATCATTTAGGTTGCAAAAACCCCTTAAGATCATCAAGTTCAACCATTAACCCAACAGTCCCAAGCCCACTGCTAAACCATGTCCCTAAGCTTCAGCATTTTCAGAATGACAAGAAGTATCACAGAATCACACAGAATTACCAAGGTTGGAAGAGACCTCATTGATCAGTTTGTAGACCATATGTCCACCACTCTGGTGCACCTGCGTTTAGCCTGCACCACATCCGAGCTGATGATTCAGCTGGTGATTCAGAGAGGCCGTAGCTGCTGTAGGTAAGCACCAGGCTCCATTCAGCAAGATGGCCAACATGCAAATGAGAGATAAGTAAATGACAGACTGACACAGCTTCAGCTTGCACAGTGTCAAGTAACTCTTGGAAAGTGTTTAGCTCTTTCCACTTAATTTCCATGGAAGCTGAGAGATTTCAGTGTGGCCAGAGTTGCTCTGCTGCTCTGTGCTGCTGAGCCTTAGAGAGGAGAGGAGTGAGGAGCTGCAGAACTCTGGCTGTGACTGCCTCTGCCTGTTGTTTTTCTACAGCTCCCGGATTCTCCAGCCCCTGAAGCATTTGTGAATAAACCCAAGGCCATCTCTATTTTCTTTACAAATTAAATAATTTTAAAGTTTATCTGTCCTGAGGAAAACCCTCTGTCTTTCCTCCGTCTCGGCAGTACAGGCAGTGCATTAGCCTATGGATCGCATATGGTGTATATGTGTATATATATATATCCATATATATCACAGTCATAGCAAAGAGACAAGTTCACCAGCATCTGCTGCACACACAGAAAGAAAAATCTCTGCTTTTAATGTCTTGTGCTGAGTTGTGCTACCCCACCAGGTTCACTGAGAAGCGGTGCCATTTATCAAAGCTGGTAGGTGCATTTATATTAGTGAATGTTTACTCTTTTAGTGGATATTTACTTCTTTCAGGGATTATTTCCTATGTATTCCCACCGCAGCTGTGTACGTGACTGACTGAGCACAATCAGCCTGAGAGCTGAACACAGCACGAGAGGCAGCAAAACCTTCTGCAGGCTGTGCTGCCTTGCACCAGCAGACCCACATCACATCCTTCAGCCCCCCTGATACCTGGGAACTTTCTAACTTTGTTATGCAAATAATTTACAGAGAAGTTGGTGATTTTGTGTGGGTTCTCTTTAGGTTTGTGTCAGTGTGGCTGTCAGGCTGAGGCTCGTCCATGTGTGCAGATTTCCAGAGGGGTGCAAAACCTCCAGTGACTGGGATGATCATTATCCTGCATTGGAACCACCGTGGGATCTGGACTTATGCATGGAAGTAGTGGGCTGTGGGGTCAGCCTCCACCTAGGACATTCCTCGTCCCCATCCTGTGTGCTACACTTAAGGCTTAGATGCTGGGGATTTCAACAAACAGAACTGCAGAGGCAGGAGAACCTGGATGCTAAGCATGAGGAGCAGTGCTCAAGAGAGACAGAATTAACGGTGCCCATTAAACTGATGTAACCTAATAAAGATAAGAGCTGCTAGTTATCAAAAGAGGTTAAGCAATGAAAAGTGGCAGAAAGCCAAGCAGCAACACTGAATCTTCTTAATGCAGAGGGAAACTATCCAGCAAATCCTCAGTGTGTAACAGAAGAGGAAGAGACAAATACCTTTTAAGATGACGATTTGCATTGTATCAGTAATCCTTCATGTATTTTTTCCCACTGGTGCTATTTACGCAGATACAGTGGATGAAGGATGGTCACAGAAGCCATGTTGTTTTAGAAACATGCTCCAGAAGCCAAGCAATGGTCCTTTGGAAACAATACAAAAAGGATTTTTAAAGTGACAAGAGGAACTACTTACCATAAGTCTGCTGTACTCCATGACTATAGCACTTGGAGAACATGCAGATATTTTCAGAAGAAGATGCTTCAGAAGAGAAAGATTGCACATACGACTGTGATTCTAGCTGCTGTAAACACAGAAATCTGGGACTGAGCTGGTCACTATGGTTACACACAGATGGAAAAGCTCCCTCTGAACAGACCAGCAGCTGCTGGAGCTGGGTGAGGCCACTGACAGACAGTGAAAGATGGAAAAGAGTGGCAGCCCTTCCCTGACCTGCAGAAGAGACTTCCCATGGTGGATCAGAGGTCTCTCAAAACCATGCCCTGCTAATTAGCAGAGATACTGCTGCAACACACAGTCTGTGGCAGGGCTAGCTCAAACACATCACAGAGAGCCCGCTTGTCTCGGAGAAGATCATCTGCCTCTCTGATGCAACAGCAGGGAACAAAGTAGGCAGTAATATACAGCCACTGGCACTAAGGCAAAAGCAAAGCAGCCACATTCCTCAGAGGTGGGTCTGAACTGGAGATAATGACTGACCACCACACGGCCACATACCAGTGCTGACCAGTTCCTGCCTTTGCCACTACTCCAGATGATTTAGTGTTTGCGTAACAAAAGCGTGTCCAGTCAACACAACAACATGTGGAGAGCCGGATGTTCCCCAGTCAAGGACTCTCTGGCACAAGTCCTTGCTCTCACCCCAAGGGTACGATTCTATGATTCTGGTTCTAAAACACTGTGGGCAGACAAAGACTGAAATCAAACCTACTCCAGTGGAAGTGAATTTTGTCCTTAAATAACACTGGCTTTGGAAGGAATCATTCCAGGCAATATGCCCTTGACCTTGCTCTTTGCTCAGTGAGTCAGGAAGCCTTGCATGCCGCTCGTGATACTGTGCCCGTTTCTCCTGGGGATGTGCCCGTGGGTGCGTGTGGCTACCGCACATCATTTTACAAACTGCTCTAGCCACACTCCCCGGGACTGTCACCCCGCTCCTGTTATTGACTGAGGTAACCATTAATTGAATCACTCTGTTTGTAAAGTTCTCACAAAGTGCCTGAAGAGTGCGTGCGTACAAGGGGCAACATACATCCCCTCAGCACACCAGGCTCTGGCTTGTGTGAGACACAGAGTGGCCAGCATGGGTAAGGAAGGGATTGCTCCCTGTACTCAGCACTGATGAGGCCACCCCTCAAGTACTGGCTTCAGTTTTGGGTACCTCAATACAAGGAGGGCATTCAGGGGCTGCAGCAGGTCCTGAGAAGGGCATTGTGATATATGGAGTAATAATTCGTGTCAAATTGACTGAAGAGGTTAATGGAGAAGTGCTGAAGCTTGAAGCAGGATGTCAGAAAGGCTGGTGAAGGGTCTGGAGAACAAACCTTCTGAGGAGCAGCTGAGGGAGCTGGCCCTGGATGGTCTGAAGAAGAGGAGGCTGAAGGGAGACCTTATCGTTGTCTATAGCTACTTTAAAGGAGGTGGGAGAGAGATGAGGGCTGCTCTCTTCTCACAAGTAGCAAGTTGCAGGACAAGAGGAAATGGCCTCAGGTTGCACCAGGGGAAGTTTAGGTTGGACAGGAGGAAAAAATTCTACCTGGAAAGAGTCATCAGGTCTGGAACAGGCTACCTGAGGAATTGAATTGCCTTCCCTGGACATGTTTCAAAGCCATGCAGATCAGGAGCTTAGGGACAAGGTTAGTTGTGGCCCTGGGAGAGTTGGACTCAATGATCTTGAAGGTCTTTGCTGGACTGACTGATTGTATGATTCAAGATGCAGGTGATCAACTGCAGACTCCTGAAGTGTTCCATTTGTACGTATGAACTAGAAATGTTTAACTCATTGCTTTACACAAAAGTTCAAGAGTCCCTGAGGAACACTTTTGTACCCCTGTGTAAACACACATTGAGGAGTGAGGAGCTTGGGTACTACTTGTATGAACAAGTGAAATGTGGGCAGGCTGGTATGAAATGGTCTGTCAAGATCCAAATGGTCTGTTTTCCTGAGGGTGATGAAGATAACAGAAGGTCCGATACCTGAGGAGTAATTTCAGCAATTAACATTTTTAAAAGGATGTAGCGTAGGATGCAAAGATGCATGAGAAGAGGCACACAGAGGGAGAGGCAGTTTCCTGGGGAAGCAAAACTTGTTGCCTGGCTACTCCTGCATCTGTAGGCATAACCCAAATTTTGACTCATACCTTAATCAAGACACTGTCAACTATGTCCGGTCAACTACCAAGTGCTGCCTGGTTTTGAAGAGAGAGCTGCATCACTGCAATTATTTCTGATAGCAGTTCTTGCCTGGAAGGTAAAAGCCTTAAAAACAGACTCCTTGGCATGTCCGTGGAAATTCGTTAGAGCTTGACTCATAGACCTTTGTCTTGAGGGAAGAGTTGGACCCATCCCATGAAGAAGCCACATCATCTCTTGCTTCAGGGTGTATTTGGGGACACTATAAAAAAGGGTGGGATTTTGAGAAGAAACTGTGACAACCTCTTCCCTGAGGAGGAACCTATCCTATGCTTTCAGTTCTCATCATTGTCCTGTTACATTTCCCTAGTCTTCAAAAAGGTTTTCTTTTCTGTGTGGCAATATGAAAGGCTCATAGATTAACCACCCACAGGATGGGAAAAGTGTTGCTTTGGGTGGAGCTACAGACCATGTGGCTTTGGTAAATGCTGACTGAAACGGGATGGCAACTTCCAACCTGCCCCAGCTCTCCTTTCCTTCTGTTCTCTTCCAAACATGTGCTCCCAAGTCACCAGGCTACTCTAGCTCCCTGACTGGTCCCATAAGTAGTAGTGGGCAGAAGGGAAAGCTGGGGACTGGGCAGTGGAAGGGGCATGGAGAGGAAAGAACATCTCTCCTTCTGCTGGCAGCAAAGGGTTGTAACAGCTCAGTCACAATGTGCATCTTTGGGTGCTGAGAAACACAAAACCACATCAGTCAATGTAAGAAATAAATAGTCGGGGTCACGGGGAAACCGCTTCTTCCTCCAGCTGCCCTCAGTAGTCCAAAACAGAGTATGAATTGCTGTGAGAGAGGGTTGACTTTTAAGCTGTGGGATGCTTTTTCAAGCCCAAGGTGATAAACCTCCATAAAAGGACTTGTCATTTTGTAACTGAAATCACGCCTTCAAGAGAGCAGGACATCCTGCCGCTGAGACAGCATCCTACAGATGCTTCCCAGCTCTGCTCTGACATGCCACCAGCAGCAGGCAGATGCCATCGATTCCAGGGGCGCTCTCCCTGCTCTGTAAGGTGTGCACAAGCCACTCTGAGACCTGGGGAAAGCTGCCACGCAAGACTCTCCTTGTGCTAAACATAATGTGCACTAAAGCCATATTTACAGCTTGCTCAGGAAAAAAGGAGAGGGAGGGATTTCACAGGTGGTGATGAGCAAATATGACTGAAAATGCAGCCTAAACCCAGAGAAAAAGCAGGTGTCTTTTTCCTACAGTGTGCCTCCATAAAAAAGATGAGGCATCATTGTTCAGAACAGGATAAAGAAGGTTGCAGGAGAAGAAAAAAACCCCACCAAAAAAAGCCGCAGAGATCCACTTGACATCTAGAAGGAGCTGGCAATAAAGTCGTGACTCACCCTTAACAAGTTCAGATGATGTTCCGTGACTAATGCATCAAACTGTGTAAGTCACGAATGTCTTGCTCTTTAGCATTTTACTAAGAGCTGAATTAAAGACAGAGATAGCAAGACGAAGCGAAAAAGCCCTCTCAGAGAAAGGGAAGCAATCAGTGCTAATGGACTTAGTGTGCAAAAGCCCATGCGGTTGAAAACCCACGCACGTACACACACGCACACCTGGCTGCTTCGGCTGTTGGCAGCCCTGAGTAGCACTGGCTGATGCCAAACAAAAAACCCATATCAATACAAGCACTTGTTTTGTTCAGGCTTTTGTGTTGTAGCTCTCAAGGTATTAACCACAAATACAGCAATGACAGAAAACAAGCAGCTGGGTTTTCCAAGAGAAAGCTGCGTTAGAAGGGGCATCACTCAAAGTCCATGCTTAACTTCACTACCAGGTTGACAAGGACTTACCTCTGGTTGCCTAGACAACCTAGAGTTGTCTCCAGTGTTTGTGATGCCAACTGTTGGGGTGTCATCTCCATAAGAAAGGAAAAACTCTGATCCACACCTCAGACCCCCGCGTATAAGTCAGGAGCACGGACACCATCTACTCGGCACATTGCCACACCAACAGCGTGTTTAATGGAAATACAACCCTAGAGACATGTAAGTGCCCAATCTCTGTCTAAAAAGAAAAGTTCTGAGGAGGTGGTAAGTGGACAGAAATCAACTCACCTTATGGAAATGGGCTGAATCCCTGCCCAGCAATACAGGAAAGCCGATGATGGTTAAAAGGGCCCATGGAGGACAACATTTGCTTGCTGCCTGCAAGGAAAAGGAACAGTTCAGTTGAACCCCGAATGCAGGTACTCAGCTGTTGAGATGCAATCCCAGAGCTCAGACAATTTACTTTCCCTTCACTCTTCATTAGCACTTGTGCCTGGCACTCTGCAGCTCTCCTCTCAGCCCCGCCGATTCTGATGGGTTCCTGACTGTTTTCAAAACAGCAAATTATCTCTCATAAAAACTCTGCTCTTGTGTTTATGTGGTCAGCAAAGAAACTCCACTTCCCCTTTAAAAATTACTCATATCCTCAGAGTTGCAGCTCAAAGCACAGGAAAACGAAAGTGCTGAATTCTCGGAAAGACAGCTCAAAATAAAATCAAGAATTAATCTTTTCAGAAACGTTTTGAGTTCTTAAATGAATATCAGGATTGGGTTTTTTCTTCTATAGGGAGGCTGATTCATGGATCGTGGGCCTCTGGTAGCATAAGCAGAAGGTTGGGCAGCCTTTGTCCCTCAGCAGTAAACAGGAGCTAAATAATTCTGAGGCTACTCAAGCTAACAGTTCAATAATATTATGAGGCTGGTTAACATCACACACAGTACAGCAGGACCTCTCCACCTGAAAGATAGCTGCTGGCACATGCCAACATGCTAAACCATTTGAATTCACCATAAGTACACATTTCCTAAAGCTCCTCCTCCACATTACCAAAGAAATCAGGTTCATTGGCTTCATATAGAGAAATGACCCTGAAAACTAGTTTTTGAACGTAATGGTTTCCAACTCATCTAAAAAACTTCTTACAGATCGCCCCACTGTTATCTGATTAACTGCAGTCACATCGTGAGCAGATCTGGAAATGCTGCATGAAGAAATGAGCAGCTGCTAACTTAAACAGGAAAACTGTATCTCCAGTGGCTTGTTCTCAAGGAAACGGATTCAAAACCTGTTTTGAAAGGACAAGTGAGATCATTTTACACATTTCCTTCTAAGTCGAGGAGCCGTGTGGAGACGCGTCTTACAAGCGTGTAGCGTCTGGCTCTGAAGAGAGCTCTGAGCACCCACAGAATTTGCTACTTTTAGATCATGATGGAACATCTAACACAACAGGACCCTTCACAGTCCATGTTCCACAGAGTGGGTAGGTTGAGACGAGTTGAACGAAGTTTGATCCTACCCATGGTACATTTTAGTTGTGTGCCATGCTTGGAATGTAGAAGATGACCTCATTTACCCACTATTTATATAACTTCCCTTGTTAAGAGTTTTTCACAATGTCATCAGCACTGAAATTGCAGGAAGATGGGAAAAAAATCCCCAAGTCCATTTAAAGCCACTAATGAGCTGGGCAATCTGGTTCTACCTTCACAGCAGCTGTTGCCTTCTTGAGGTTTCAGTGACCAGCTGTGGAAACACAGGCACACCGGAACACACTGAAGGAAGGAACAAGCTCTTTTTTCTTGTTTTTGGTGACAAAAGTCCCCAGAAAACTTCAAATAAGGAAAAGTTCCATGAAGGTGTGGAGTACGTAAGTCTGCACAGCCTAAATCGTGTTGAGCTCTCCTGAGGAGCATGATCTAAAACACTGAAAAAGTCTCCTGCTGCTGCAAGATTTACCTTCCTGAGAAAGAACACTGAGTGCTTTTCTGAACCACTGCCATGTGGGGTTTTACTGCATTCTGCAACTCCTTGTTTCCTTTAGGATTATCTGATAGGATTTGCAGCTTTGGCCCCTGCTCCCCCTGAAGGCAATGGGAGCCACATTATCGATTTCAAGGGGATGTGAGTGTCAGCAGCTTTTCCATACACAGCAAACACATCCAGGCGAGAAGGTGTCATCTTCAGCTCCAGTTATTTAGCTAAAACTGAAAATAGAGCATCTTAAAACGCTCCTTACCTCCTACTCCCAGGGAAAAGACAGCAGCCAGGAACACCAATTGCAATTTCCTGGTTGTCTTAAAACATCAGCTCTTAAGCCACTCCTGCCTCTATAGAGACCCAGGTGCTGTTGTAGGTCCTCTGCTCCTGCCTACATAGGCAGGATCTTTTAACCACAAAGGTTTTAACCCTGCAGTCCTCTGAAGAACAATAATCTATTTCTTTTCCCATGAATAGAGGGTGGCTGATTCGATTTGCACAGCAGGACTGAGGAAAATCTGCATCTTCAACCAACAAGCTAGAGCCATCAAGCGCGAATCCCACAGTGCTGGTACCATGCCTTAGGCTGCTTTTAGAGCCAGTACAAAAGTCATCACGTCATCCCAGCTGACGCAGGACACAGTCCCTCATAAATCATTCCATGTCTGTGCCAGAGGGAAAGAGTCCCTACAACAAGATCCACGTCTACCTTTTCTCCCCGCAGGTGATGACAGTTTCTGGGAAATCATTTTCATGCCATCCCTTAGCAGTAACTGGAGGCCAACCACAGCAAAACTCTGAAATCGCAGCTCTTCAGTCAAGACCACGCAGCTGGAGATCACGTTTACTCCAAGCATCTCTGATGAGCAACGTTGGACTCCAGCAAACATCGTAGAAAGGAAAATAAGCTCCAAAATTGCACTAGCCACTGACCTAACTTCTGGGACAGTTTCCGTGGTGAAGAACTGTCCACTCCTGCATCACGGAGCAGCTAGAACAACTAAGTTGTGATGCTCAAAAGAGCAATGTATGGGCCCATAAGGAAGGAGCTGTGGCTTTTGAAAGCGGCTAGTCAGGGTTCTTCTGCCTTGCTTAGAGTTTTCAGTTCTGAATTTCCAATGTACCCGAAACCAACCTCCTGTACAGGGAACAGCCACCGAGCAGCTCCCTGTAGATGACTGTCCTGATCCTGAGACGCGCTAGGACAACTTGTTTCCAGTCCCAGGAATTTTTGTCACTAGTGGAGAGGAAGGGGATGCACATTTGACTCAAAGAGGGAAAGCAAGCAACAACAGCACGGCCGGCTCAAACTGAACAGGCACTTTGCATTAACCGGTGTGAGAAATCCTGTCCTTGAACAGCCAACTAGTTTTTCAAAGTGAAAAACATCTGCTCACAACAGGGGTTAAAATTCTTTGGGGTTTTGAAGAGTAGAAGCCAGATATATCATTTAATCTCCTTCTCTGGAGACGTTTCAAACCCACCTGGATGTGTTCCTGTGTGACTTGGTCTAGGTGGTCCTGCTGTGGCAGGAGGATTGGACTGGATGATCTTTTGATGTCCCTTCCAATCCCTAATGGTTCTGTGATGCTGTGATTTAATGAAGAAACCTCTTACCTGTGCCATTGGAGGTTCCTTAGATACTGAGAAGAAATCTAGGCAGTAGGAAAACAAGTTTGAAGTGTCACATTTTCTGTTCATTAAACCTTCGCTACAGTGAACATTTGAGTGTGTCCCCCTCAAACAATTGAATACATCCTCTACACAAGGAGAAATAAAACTCATAGTTACAAAAATAAACAGCCAAGCATAGAGCAGCTCTCGATCAATAAAGCAATAGATAAGCAGCAGCTCCAGAGCTGTAGTTGTGCAACCTCTCCTGGAGGATGCTGTGTTGTACTGTAAATGGAAGGGAAGAAAACAAGGATGAGAGACTCAGCACAAGATTTTATCAACCAGAGTTTCTAGAAGATTGTTGATGGAATACAAAGACCTTTGACTGTTCAGTGTTCCTTTAAGCCCAGCACAAGTACTGGGCACAACTCTGCCTTTTGGGGCACCAGCAGTCACTTCATTACCCTTGACTGATTCACATCATCCCCGCAGAGAGCAGGGGTTGATTAAATGAGTCACCGTGTCTGTCTGCTGCTGTGAGCCCCAGAAGGGAAGTTTCATAGATGCTGAGTTATGTGGAGCTTCTGAGGAGCCACAGCTGGTATAAAAAATGTGGACCCTTAGAGACACAGGGTTACCTATCACCATGACAGGGGAAGAGAGGGAGTACACTGCAGAGGGACCAGTGAGATGCAAAGATATGGGCATGCCAGAAGTGGTCTTCCCACCAGCACAGGGGCAGACTGACAGCACAGAATACAGGAGCTCATTTCACAATTAATTTTGGGCTCCCAGGCTCGTCCTCACTGATCCATCAGACAGTGGTACTACTTCATCAGCAGATATTCCAGCTGAAGCTGGATTCCTACACCCAGTCATCCCTTTCTCTCCAGCAGAAGATGAAGCTGTGTCAGCAGTACAAGTCCTCTCAGACACAGCTCAGTCTGATTTAAGAGTTGAACCAGCTGCAGAAGGCAAAGAGAGGAATAAGGCAGGTTTGCCATGAGGTGTTTGTGATGTGAGGCTACAATCTTCCCTATTCTGCAGTGTAAATCTGTCTGTTCTGCAGTGTAAATACCTGGTGATAGCCCCACAGCTGCTAAAGCCTTTCCAGTGCCCCAAAGTGTGTGTTCCAGGCTGCTGCCTTCTACCTTCACAAAGCTGCCCTGCGGATAAACAGCCTTTTGCTGCACTTTAGCGTTTCCATCTCCCTCTGTAGAAATGATGGGTAGCCCATTTCTACTAATGCAATTCATTCCCTCCCAGTTGAAGGTTTTAAGAATCAATGTGAAAAGGTCAAAAGCATTTAGGGGTCCCAATGTGTAAGAGTGAAGACTGAAATAGAAACTGGTTAGCTCACATCTATCTGTTGCTGCTTCCCCACTGTCAGGCATGGAGCAATGGGATAAAGCGGTGACAGAACTGGGCTTATGGCAACTCTCATGAAAGGCTCTCTGTGTGTGTGAGTGTGAAGTGTGGCTTCACTAGCAACTGATGTAAATCGTTGCCAATGGCATCACACAGCCATCAGTGATGTCCATCAGACCGCTTGCTTTGCTGCAGCCACCACCTGCTTCAGTCAAGGGTGCTGGATGCTTCAAAGCCAGTTGAAGTTACTGGAATGGTTCCCATCAGTGTTGACTCTGGGACTCATCCAATGCACAAAATGTCAGGCTCTCAAGCTGCACTGTGCAAGGAGGACAGCTAAGGCTTCAACAAAGCCCCGAGCAGCAGTCAGCTCTCTCACCCCACCATACGCCAGGATTTGACCTGCTGAAAGGCTCGCTGCTGCAGCCTACTCCTGCTATGCATGGCAAGAGGGAGAAGAAAGCTCTGACCAGGATACCTCTTGCTGGGATGACTTTGGGAGGCAAGAGGACTCTCTCGAAGCCAGAGCAACTAGTTCTGTTTCCACATTTCTGAGGTGATACTACCATCAGTGAGGATGATGTGCCTAAGAGGGAAAACACAGGTCATGATGCCTGAGGAAATCAAACACTGTGGTAACAGGTGGGAGGGAAGAAGCCCTGAAAGCAGGCAGAATTCAGTGAGGGTAAGGAAAGGATGACATAAAAATAACCAGCTCTATCTACAGATTCAAGATGCCTTCCTTAAGTAAATCTGACAGCTCTCTTCTTTCCTGTGATTACGTAAAGGGAGCCGGTTCCTGCATGGAGCTCCCACTGAGGACAGTGTGAGTCACTCAGGCAGGCTGCTGGGAAGTACATCCCCCGGAGAGCTAATTATTGCATATGCCATAACAAGCCTTCAGAAGAGGTTTTTATAAACACCTGCCACCATTTCGTATCCTCCAGTTTAAGAAAAAGAACAACTGTCAGCCCAAATGACAAGGTTTGCTGTTTTCCACTGACTCTGAAAATGAAGAAGAGCAAGTCCTGACAACATCAAATGACAAAGTTTTTTCCAGGTAGAACACGTGTTTTAAGAAGTGTTCTCATTTTATCTCCAATCCTCCATAGGTGGAACCTCTTCTCTCACTCTGTGGACAAAAGAAAACTAGAAGTCTGCCCAAGTGCCCAATTTCAGTCTCACACTTGTACAAAACAAATCACCCACCAATGTTAATCGCTCAGCAGAGCTCAGCCGGGTGAGAAACAGAACATTGGGCAGTACAAAGCCAGCAGAACAGAAAGGAAGCTCTATTAAGGGTAACGCTTGTGTCTTACATGTCATACACCAAAACTCTATTGAACATGGCTGGAAAACAAGATGATGACTCTAACCTGTCCTGTCTGTAAAGACTTGTTCATATTTTATGTACATCTATAGACCTTTCAAGTGTGAGTTTGCTTGTGATTTGATCAACATCTTAGAGGCATGAAAACATCTCATTGGTCAAATGCTGAACAAGACCCCCATATAGTGACCAGCCAGCATCACCTCTGTGACTGGGAAGACTCATTAAGTTGAGGAGGTGTAGATTGGATGAGTAGACTTGTGGATAATGAATTGGTTGGATGGTCAAATCCAGAGAGTAGGTGGTCGATGGATCAATGTCTAGAGGCAGAGTGGTGTCCCTCAGGGATCTGTATGAGGACCTTAAAGCTGTTTAATACCTTCAACAGTGACACAGACAGCAGGATCAAGTGCACCCTCAGTAACCATTCAAGAAAGAAATGCAGCAAAACTGGATCTTGCTGCATAAACGGAACAGAAAATAGTCAAGGACTAGCATAGCTGTGGATACCACCTTTTACTGATGGTCGCTTTGGACTGAACCACACTGCCAAAACGCTGAGCTTAACAAAGAGCAGATTTGGGGTGCAATTCACACCTGGCTTTATCCTTTAAATAACATTAGTGCTCTTCAAAGGGCCTCATTTAAAAAGTTTCCAGAATGAAAGTTTGATTCTGCTCTGGGTAGCAGCAATCTGAGACCCTCTGTTATATTTTTTTCTCCTTACCTGATCTATGTGCCTCTAAATTACCTGGGGAAGCTCTGGCATCAGACAGTCTCTGGCCAGACTGGAAGAACTCCAGGCCCTATCAAACACACAGCGCTGGGCACACCCGGTGTTTTGGGACTGTGTTTATAGGATAGAGTTATGGAAGCATTTATTAAAGGGAAAGAACCACCCTCTTATTGTGGTTTGACGAATTCAGAAATTATAGTGTCCACACTCACGTGCTCGGAGGACTGTGTGACGTGGCTTTTCTCAAGGAGGATGCCTGGAGCTCAGTTGCTCCCTTAGTCCCAGTTCCTTGAAGTTATTTTGTTTTTTACCTATAGCTCCCTTCCTCAGTGGAAGAGATGCAGTGACACAGGACACACAGCTGGGTATCCCAGGGTGGAGCTGGGCTGGGCACACCTGGGATGATGGGTGGTGGGACTGGCTGTCCAAAGCCTGCATGCACTGCAGCAGTCCTGCACAAAAGCCCTGTGCATTAGTTCCACAGTGTGAGATGTTGCCTGGATGAGGCTTTTCAGAACAAAGCAGAGCACCGTGGCCATTCCTAAATGTGGGGGGACGTTCAGGAAAAATGAATTCACATTGGAAAGAGTCATAGAACCACAGAATTGTTTCAGCTGGAAAAGATCTTTAAGATGAAGACCAACCACTAACTCAGCTGTCCCAAGCCCACTACTAAACCATGTCCCTAAGCTCCAGATCAACACGACTTTTAAGCACATCCAGGGATGGTCATTCAACCTGCCTTTCAGGTAGTTGTAGACAGCAAGAAGGTCTCCCCTTTCTTCAGACTAACCAGCCCCAGCTCCCTCTCACAAGGTTTGTTCTCCAAACCCTTCACCAATCTTGTTGCCCCTCTTTGGATATGGAGAAAGATGTTTGGAATCTGAACCTATCTTAGAAGAAGTTGTCTACCTCAGCTGAGGTAACAAGGTCTGTGAGGGTTCATGATCATTTCTTGGGAAAACATTGGAAGGAAACACAAAGGAAGGGAGAGAGCAGTTTAGGCAACAGGGTGACGATGGCACAAGAACACACGGCTGTGAACCAGCCACACTGACACAGAGACAACTATTTCTGCCAATCAGTTAAGTAATGCTCTGCAACAGACCTCCAGGCAGGAACAGCATCTGCAAGAGGCTTAATCAGTTTTAAGATGAAGCCTGATAAATCTGACAAGGGGATAATGGGACAAGGCTGCCTGCAACAGCTGACTAATGGATTCCTTGCTTTAGATGGTCCCTCAAAGGGTGAAACTCCTCCAACAAATGTGGAGGTTCCTCATGCAGTGAGTACTTGCAAAAAGGCATAGTGAGTCCACTAAAGGCTGGGCAGTATTTAGCCTAGAAATGTACCATCCATCCCAAGGGATGCGCCTCGATGTGCTTGGCCAGACAATGGCTCATCTCTGTTTGCTCTCTGCTCTTTTCTTTTTAACAGGAGGAAAAGGGCTCCACCAGCAAGGCTGGCTGCTCGTCTTTTTGTGTCCCATTTTAATAGAATCACAGAACGTGTTTAACTGGAAGGGATTCCCAAAGGTCATCTGGTGCAAACCCCCTGCAACAAGCAGGGACATCTCTAACTAGAGCAGATTGCTCAAAACCCCATCCAGCCTCACCTTGAATGTCTCCAGGGATGGGGCCTTAACCACTTCTCTAGGCGACCTGTTCCAGTCATCCACCACCCTCAGATTAAAGAGCTTTTTCCTAATGTCCAGCCTAAATCCACCCTTTCCTGAGTGGTTTTTTTTCCTACCAACACTTTACTTTCTAAACCTTCTGCCCGTCCTGGTGCTAGCACTGAAATCCCCGGTGACCAGAGGTTTGGCAAGGAATTTGCAAAGTTACGTGCCTTTGCAGCGAGGCATCGCAGCAGAAGCTCCTCAGGGGCAAACCCTGCCCTAAGCCCACCCTGACTCTCCCTGCTTCACGTTTGGTCGGCTCACAAGGCGGGGAAAGACCTGCTGCTGCGTGCAGAGGCCACCACCTAGTGGTAAGTTCTGCTCCCACCCAGACTTGTGCTTCGTGGGAAGCGCCCAGAGCTCAGCCATCTCTTCTCAGGGCTAAGTAGGCAGCTGGATTGCGGACATGAAGGATGGATCCAGCCTTGCACAGTGACTCTGACTCTTTTGGGCAAACTCCAGCTGTGGCCACCAGGAACCTCAGGAGCAGGACTGATGCTTCAGTTACTACCTGCAAAGCCAACCCTACCCGGAGCTTCAGAAGGCAAAAGCAGACAGCAGGAAACCCCTTTAGCTGAAGAAGAGCTCCTTGTCTAGCACAGTGAAAAAAGCAGGTCTATCTCTACATCTCTTTTCAGACTGTCTTTTCAAGTTTCTAGACCTCCTGGAAAGAAGCATCTCAAGCTAAAGACACCAACATTTTAGCCATTAAAATATTTCTTCTAATTTGAGAATGCCATGGGCTTACTCTGACGCTGTGCAGGCTCTGAGAAGCCAGAAAACAGGGGTGTATCCAAACATCTCCCCCAAACAAAGAAATGAAGGGCACCTCCCAAACCCCTCAATGTTCCAGATCAGATTCTGCTCCCCTGATCTGTCAGTGTAAATAGGCAGTTGTAGAGCAACCTACCTTCAATGCTTCTCTGTTCTTCGCTTGCTAGTTAGCGGATTTGCAAGTTGAAAGTACAAAAGAAGTCTTAACTCCCACCAGCTAAAAAAACGTGGTGAAAACATGCAAGAGCACAGAGCTCTAACCTCAGCATTCCTTGGAAGGAAAGCAGAGAATTCTCTGCAAAAGCTCTTGACATTTTGTTTCAGCTGATTTTGCAACTTGGCAATTCTTCTTTAGCCTTCATCCAAGGATCACAGCCCACCACCTGGGGACTGGAGAGACGTACAGGACGGTTTTGCTCAGCAGTTCTTTACGCAAAGAGTTTCTGAAGCTGACCGTCTGCCTTTTGCATACATCGCGTAGGAAGGTTTCCAAGTCACCTTTACAAAACCCCAGGGGCTGGTTGTACAGGAGAGACGAGAAACAGCAGTTCACATCTGGAATGCTGCACTGACCTTAACTACAACATAGTCACGGTTTTTTCTGTCACTTGTACTGGATTACGTCAAACAACTCACTCAAAATTCCAGATTGAACCACAAAAAAATGAACCAAATGGAACCAGTCACAGAGAAGCCCTTTCACTGCATCCTACAGCATCAGAATACAACACCCAAACTCCCTTCTGAAGCCTCCACTTCTAGGACAGGTCAAACACTCCTCCCAGCCAGCCGTGCTACCCATGAAGTCAATACTAGTGCTGCTAAACCTGCCATTCGAACCTGCTGACTCTCTGATTTGGCAACTCCTCTACTCCTTGCTGATCCAGATGACTCTGCCTCTAGGTAGTTCAAACAGTCACGGTTCATCTTCTTGCATCTCCTTGCCTCATCCTCAGCTTTAACTCTTTCCTCTTGTCTCTAGTACCAATTTCTTTTCCTTTCTTTAAAAATTTTCCCAGTCTGGTTTTACCCTAGCAGAAGAATCATAGAATGGTAGAAGTTGGAAGGGACCTCTGGAGATCATCCCATACCTTTGCAGAGCAGGTTCTTCTAGAGCAGGTCCCACAGGAATATGTCCAGGCAGGTTTGGAACGTCTCCAGAGATGGAGAGGCTGGTTTTCCACTTCTCTTCCATCACTTTCACGCTGCCTCCCACGTTACCCCAGAAAAAGCTTCATCTTTAAAGTCACTAAACCCACCACTGGTACACTCCTGAGGTCTTCTTCATTAGCATGCCCTTCCCTAACGGTAACTCCAGCACAATAACACAGGTGAGCAGTGATGCCTGTGGAAACAAGATTCACCTGGTGTCTCTGCTCGTTTTCCCCAGATCTAGACCAATCTTTGGGTTCACCCACCTATTGCACATCTCCTTGTAGCCTGTAACCTTCCACGGATCAGGCTGCCGTTGTTCTGATGCTTTTTGTTTAGTCTCACAAAGCCATTTGCCAATCTTTACTACAAAGAAGGGTTGTGAAGTGTCCCACTGGCTTAAAAATGCAGGTGGGTACAAAATTTCCATCGTCTACCCCTCCTGAATCTCCATGAGTCTCACCTCACTTCCTTGTCAAACAGCAGTCCTGTAAACCTTGTGTTCAGGCTCAGAACATGGGGTGCTCAGTGCTCTCTTCCACACTTGAACTAAGCTACACAAGAACTAAACCATATCTCTGAAATTGCTATTTCTTCTCATACCTGTCAATTTCCACCGCACACAGAGCACGCAGCTGCAGAAGACCTCAGAGCACCAGCCTACACTAAGCAAATGCTGAAATACTTCAACCAGCTTGATGACCCCAAAGTGCCAAGTACTCCTTTGATTCAGAGCAGCTGCTTCTAATCCACAGTTGAAGCGTCTTACACTGGCTTCACACTCGTGCCTTGAAAAGATTTGCCCCCCAGCTGTTTGCTCTAATAAATCACAGTGTCCCTCTGAGGGACTTCTTGCAAAGAACCGGGACATCAGTGGTTTCCTTTGTGTATCAGATCAGCCTGTTACCAAGTTCCTCACCCAAAGGCAGCATCAAAGACAAATTAAGACAGCAGCCCGTTTGCAGTTCCCATATCAAGGAATGTAGAGGCTGTGTTTTAAGGGCTTCGGCCAAGATGTGCTGGAGGAGCACTGAACAAAGGTTTTAAGCTGCTTCCAACGAGCTGCACGAATGCCAGCTTTTCCTGTGGCTCATTAGAGCAGGACTAAACCTACTGGGCTTTCTCATGTATATGTGTTGGTGCCAAACCCCTCACTTCTTCTGCTTTCATGTACTCCACCTGCCTCTTTCAACACACGTGCTTCCCAGGATCACAGAATCGCAGGACACCAGGGATTGGAAGGGACCCCAAAAGATCATCTAGTCCAATCCCCCTGCCACAGCAGGATCACCCAGACTGACTCACACAGGAACACATCCAGGTGGGCTTTAAACATCTCCAGAGGAGGAGACTCCTTCAGGACAGGGCTTCAGGTCTAACATTTTCTGTTCATTGCCTAAAGCCCGTTTCATAAAGGGGAATGAGACCCAGCTGTGAAGTTTTGAATTTCAGTCCCTCTCCAAGCTTGGGCAGGAGTTCAGAGCTCCTACACTCTGCTCTCCTGTTTGGATGCTGTAAATTAACATCTGGTCTGTTCTTTGGGACAGCTCATTTTTTGTTCTCAGCAGCTCTGATATTAGATACCATTATAAAACCTTCGGGCTTCAAAGCAATGACCTTGTCTTTCACTCAGCGATTGAAGAGGGAGTAATTGACATAAAATGAAGTAAAGGAATGGAGATACCTTGCTAACAGGGGACATCTGTTTGTGTTGGGAGACAGCTCCAGTGAGCAAGTACAAACTCAGCATCAGCTTCCACTACATGAAAGAAATATGCATTTTAAAGAAGAGGATGAATTTCAAACGTAATACTCTTCTGCTTCACCTTCTTTTGACAGATATTAATTTCTGACTGACAAGCCTAGCAGACATCAGGGAAAGAAAACACCCAGTACTCTCCTCAGGTTTTGTATCTGTTAACAGCATGGAACTACCATCTGTGATTTAATATGGAGTTGAGATTTGTTCTTTGTTTTTAAATTTGGATTTATTCTGCTGAGAGAGCAACGCAAGGAACCCCTAGCGTCAGATGAGAGCCTCCACAACTCACCCACCACGCTGTGCTAGCCAACACGTTCGTTACTCAACATCCTGTTTGTGCGGACGAGCAAGTAGAATTTAAAAAGAAGTTGATATCTTATGGAAGAAAAATGGGCAAATAGCACTAAGGCCCCAACAAGTGTTTGCTTATGTAAGCAGCACCCAAACCAAACACTGAATTGTCTTCTGCATTCCTCAGACACTGCACTCCCCAATAACCTCAGGACCGGCGAATGCTCCAAGTTTGAAGCAAACGTTTGCAAATACTGAAGCAGCAGTTTCCTTGGAAAGCTGCTCTTAAGCACCGTGCTCGAAGAGTTCCTGCTTTTAAATCAAGGCAGAGAAAAAGCCAACAACCAAAGAAGTCACAACCCAGACAAAACCCCACCCACACCTAGGAACCAACTGGTTTCAGATACACAGGTAATTAGGGGCTGGAAAGGGACTTCCAGAGGTCATCAAGTCCACCCCCCATGCTCAAGCATAAAAGCTGTTACTGCATTCTCCTCATCAGACTACTACTAGACAAGATGCCCATGGCAGGGGCGTTGGAACTGGGTGATCCTGTGATCCCTTCCAGCCCTGACTGATTCTATCGTGACTTACGGTGGAGAAGGCACTTTCACATTGAAGCCTGTGTTGCAGGTGCTTAGAACTTCTAGCAAACACTATGGATGTGTTCCTGTGTGACTTGGTCTGGGTGGTCCCTGCAGGGGGACTGGACTAGATGATCTTTCGAGGTCCCTTCCAATCCCTAATGATTCTAAGATACTGATTTATAAGACTTACTGGAAAATTATTTCAAGCTACAAATACCCCAGTGATGGTTGTAAACTACTACTAGATGGTTTGACAAGGAGCTGACTTTTCATTTCCTGTGAATCCCTGCAACAAATAAATGTTGGTCTGCGATTGCAAAGATCTTCAGGGAGAAGATTCAGTGTGTTGCTCACCAGAAACATTTGCATGAACCCCAGAGAATCAGTCACAGAATGGTAGGGGTTGGAAGGGACCTCAGAGATCAACATGGCCATAATCAAATCATTTTTGACCTTGTGCCACTAAATAGTGTCCAGTTGCCTAAGCTGTGACTACAACTGAGTTAACCAAAACACACTCAGAATTGCTCAGTGCTTGGTCTTACAGCTTTTGCCAGTATTTGGGGTAAACTCTTTTCCAGGGAGATTTGGCTTTTCAAGTCTTACTTTTCATCTCTCCATGATCTTTTAAACGGGGAACAGCAGAGCCTTTGATGTGGATCCTTGCATAAACAGAAGCAACCGGCTACAGAGAACCTGAGTGCAGCCAAGAAAATGTGAAGCAGGGTTGAAGTAACACTAAATAGCCTTTGCAAAAGCAGGGGGAGGGATGCAAAGAGGAGTCCAGAGTATGGCCACTACTGTCCAACCGAGTCAGGAGCAAAGATTATAAAACCCTGCATGAAAAAAAGGAAGGAAACCCTTCATACCTATGGGAGAGCCAGGGACATCGTCTTGCACCTTCTTTCCCCTGAGAGCTGCTGTAGAGTTGTAGTGCCGTGAGGAAAAGAGCAAGAAAGGGTACAAGAGCACTGAAGAAACGTGGGACCCTGGCAGGCTGTGCGAGGGAAAAGGGCATTTTCTCACCCACCTTTTCTCCTCTTTCACCCAGATAACCAAACACAAGGACAAACAGGAGCCAGTCACTTCGAAGCCCAGCTCTGCTAGCAATTAAGGCACCAGGGGGCCTCAGTCATTCACCAGCAAGAAAACCGGGGCACATTAACTCTTTACTTGCTGAACTACCACACTTCAAAGTCTTCACTCAGCAAGAGTGCAAACTGTCTGCGGGGGAAAGGAGCAGTGGACAAGGAGCACTGGCGCTCACCTCTGCAGAGGTTTCTAGTACAATGACTTGAAAACGCGATTCAAAGCCCGAGTTACTGTTGGTGTGGCAAGTCTCTGGGAGCATGGTGGGGAAACAACCAACCCTCCCTTACTCACCAGGGTCAGAAGGGGGAGAGGAGCTACTTGAAACCGAATGTCCTGTAGCTGTTGCAAGTAGACTTCACTGATGTCAGATTACGCACAGTCTTCCTCATGCAGGTCCAGGGCTTGTAACTGCTAGAGTACTGCCCACCAGTCACCAGCTGCCTGACCATCAGATTAATTCAAATTAACCAGTATTTTCTACTTAATTAGCTTGATTTCCCCTATTAAACTAAAACTGCAGCCATCTGAGTTGACTTAAGGGACCCACACAGCAAAGTAACAGGGCTGTGGGATCCAGGCAGTTACAAGGAGCCTAAAACCCCTCTTCTAGTGCCTAATCTATTTTCCATTTCAAGCAGCTGCAGCTGGATGCATCGTGGAGCTCCGGGCAGCCCAGCAATCCGAGACACAAAGAACAAAGGCTTGTTGTCTTACACAACTCTGGGAAGTCTCTCAAGCCATGAAAATGGGCAAGTGCCTGAGGAAACTGTACTCGAAGCCTCTCCCTTTAGAATTAGGAATTTATCCAGCCACCTGAAACACTGCATCAGAGATTCCTGCAACTTCAGTGACACCAGGCAGCTCTGCATTGTGAAAATTGTATTTGATCCACACATGACGTTAGAGATAGCCCAAGGATGATGAGCTGAGGTGGAGTCAGGTGCCTATTTAACTGAATGACACCACTACACTACCTAAAGACACTCTTTATGTGAGTGCAGCGTGCTGATACACCTCGACTTCAAGGACTAGATTCCATGACTTGCCTGATGGCTTATGGAGCTCAGCTGTACTTTTAGCTGAATGTTTTCTGTGACCAGATGGATCGTGTTTTAAACACATCAAGAGCTCAAGGGACCAAGGGCCATTCAGCGGAACAAATGCAGACTCTGAAATACAGACAGATACAGAAAAGAAGAGAGCTCACTCCCAACAGCCCTCTGTGACACATGACTGCTTCTGCATTCTCCAAATCAGTTACCATACTTCTGATTCCTTGTCCTGGTTGTGGCTGGGACAGGGAGAATTTTCTTCCTAGTATCTGGTTCCATGCTGTGGTTTTGACTTGGGCGAACATTGACGACATGCTGATGTTTCAGCTGCTGCCAACTCGTGCTTATCCTAACTTAAGACTTTTTCAGTTTCCCTTGCTCTGCCAATGAGCAGGTGCTCAAGAAGCTGGGAGAAAGTACAGCCAGTACAGCTGACCCCAACTAGCCAAAGGAATATTCCATACCATAGAACTCCACACTCAACATATAAACTGGGGGGAGTTGGCTGGCAGGGGCAGATCACTGCCTGGGCATCACTCAGCAGGTTGTGTGAGCAATTGCTTCAGGCATCACTTGTCTTAGGCTTTATTTCTCTCTCTCTATTAGATTCCTTTTCATGTATTTTTAAATTTAGCTTAATTATTATTATAATATTGTAGTTTTGCTATAACTACAATAACTTAGCTATAACTATGATAACTTTTATTATCACAGCCATGAGTTCCACTTTTTTCTCAATCCTCCCCCGGGGTGGGAAAGTGAGTGAGCAGCTGTGCAGTGTTTATTTGCAGGCTGAGGTTAAACCATGACATTTATAGAAGAATAATTATTCTGTTTGCATTATGCCTTGGCAGCATTTGACGTAACAGAGTCTCTGATTTAAAGGCATTTCACAAGGCTCCCTGTCCTGTGAGAACATCACTCCTGACTTCATGAAGGTTAAATGAGGGTTGTTCTTACCCAACTGGTATTTTGAGGAGATGTTTGGCTTATTTTGGGCCACTTGTTTGGGACCATCTTTTTGTTTGGTGAGAGGTGCAGCCACATGGTCACTCAGGTTGGCAAGGAGGAAGAAAGGGGGAAACACACCAGACCAGCCATTTCCCTTCAACTTATGGTAAGAGGACAGTCTGAGCATTTGGAGATCTCATTTGTGAGGAATGCCTGAAAATCATGGAGATGAGAACACTTGTTTTCCCCAAAACGAGTCTGTCTTTAGCTAGAGACTGTAACTGGTGAGTGAGACCTCCCTGTCCTTTGTGAGGAGGTGCAGGAACACGGAGCCAACATCTGCAGCTCTCTCAGCTGTGGCAAGTGAGACCTTTGTCTGGACCCTCAAACCTTTTGTTGTACTTTCTCCTGCCCCAAGGGTAGGTTTGTGTAAGCAGCTAAGTGATGCTGGGCTTAAGCCATGACACCTGGTCAGCAGATACCAAGACAATGACATCTATCTACTCAGGACCCATAAAACCACATCAGGAGTACATCCATGTCATTTGGGGCCCTTGGGGCAAAAAAGATATTCACTGGAGCTGGCCCACTGAAGACTAGTTAGCTAGTGGGCTGGAGGACATGTCATATGAGGAAACCGAGTGAAACAACTGCTGTCCTCTGCTACGTGTTAAAAACAACCTAGAGCCAAACCCTTCACCTAGACAGACAGGGAAAGGACAGGAAACTCCCCTTGGACTTGAGGACAAATTGGGTTGGTACTGAGGCACTATCCAGAGAGGTTGTTGAATCTCCATCTTTGGCGATGACAGAAGTTGACCTGATTGAGCAACCTGCTCTCACGTATAAGTTGTCCCGGCTTTGAGTAGAGCACTGGACTCCACACATTCCACAGGTTGCTTTAGCCAGAGGTTCTAATAACATTTCCTAGAGAAAATGTTATTGCTTCTGGAATCTCCCCTTCTGCCTGCATTTCCTTTTTGGTTATGAGGAGTTGGAAACTGCTAGTGGCATATCAATCTTCTACTGGTTTGAAGAAGTCAGCACCAAGGTTTAACCATCACTTGGGAGCCAGAAGCCTAGATGGATATTCTGCCTGGAAGAGAACAAAACTAACTGTGGGTTCCACTTCCCCAACCATGTATCCCGAGGTAGGATGCCCAGGGATCCAGACAAGGACACACACTACTATGACAGCAATAGTGAACAAGTGCTCTGTTGTTTACTATTCGAGAGAGCCCTGTGACACAGTTGGTGCACAGTTACTGTGTGCAGCAAGTCATAGCTAGAGGATCTAGCCCTGCAAGAGGAGGACATCCGCACCTACTGCCATCTTCTTTCTCTTCTGTTGCCTTCCGCTACAATTGCCCTTTCTTCACAAACCTACACTCTGCTCCATGAAAGATTTCCACCATCACCCCCAAAGTTGCTGTAGAAGTTGCCAGATCTTGGCATGACCCACCACCATCTGGACATCAAGCTTTTTCTCCTCTTGGAGGCCTGGCACTACACAGCTCCTCTGTGTTCTGCCTGTGTGTTCTACACTCCCCATCAGACCTAGCAACACCACCACACATTCAATGAGCTCTGGCAAATACTTCAGACAAAGACGCTACAGAGTGAAATCCACCATCCTGGCTCCTTGTGGGAACGTCACTCTGTTCCCATTCATCAACTCCAGAATCCTTCTGGGAACAAAAGAAGAACATTAAGTTAATGCAGGCCCCCTGTGCTCTGTGGCAAAGCAGCGGGGAATCCCACTCGCTGCATTCCACTTTCCATGAGCCTTTTGTTATTCCAGCACAGCTCCAGACTCATCCATATGTACATTTGCAGGACACAACATGCTGATCCTTCACCTATTTCACTGACATGCTGTCCAAAGCTTGTATATGAGGTAAAAGACAGATCTGAAGTTGAGCAGAATTTAAAGAAAGGAATTGATTCAATCACCTCATGAACAAATTGCTCCTGGACCCCCAGCAGAGGACTTGGGTTCTGGAGGTGTATTTAGTTCTTACAGACAGGCCAAGCAGGGGGCTTCTCACAACCAGAGCCTCTATGGCCATACACATTGCACAGCCTCCCAGCTTGCTTTATTTCTGTTGTTCCAGCAGGTTCTCCAAGCGACATACTATGGAACACCACACAAAACCCATTTTGAATTTAGCCATAGGTTAAACTGATGCACTGTGACACTGCCACTGAGGGGCCATTATCCTCTAGTAATCACCTGTCATTCTTAATTAAATGCCCACAAGTTAAAAATCTAGTATGTTGTGACAAAACTGTGGGACTGGAGAAGTGCTGAGTAAGCAGTTTGCCAGCTGGGAACAACACTGGACACTGGGTTTCAGAAACTCCCCATGAGAGAGCTCTTTGCACCTTAAAAATTGAGTGGAGTTAGGGTTTTCAGAAACCCTCCAGATGGAAAGATGGCTCAAACACCCCATTACAGTCATCAGGAAGCCAGCACTACTCTCAGTAGGTTTCACTCTCTTGCAGCTTATTATACGGTGGATAAACATCACCAACAGCCTTGCTTTAATTAAACATTACCGTGTGTGCCCAAAGACCTCAATGAAAGCATTTAAGAAAACTTTTAAATTAGCCTCTGAACAAACCCAAGCAGTGTTTTGTTCTTTTGTTCAAGCATCGAAGCGATCCCCTTTTCCGGGGAGACCTGGGAATCTCCTCACTTAGGGCAACCATCTTTCCTTTCAAGGCTGCCTAAAGCTGAGGCTCTAATCCTAGGTCCTTTCCTGAGCTGTGCCACAGCCATTCACCCCATTGATCCCAGTCCTGCCCAACTTCACAGCTTGACTGCAGACTTGCATCACCAATATGGATTTGTCTGGCAATCACTGATCCTGATCACCGGGTCCAGGATGGATCCAATGAAGGAAGTGGGGCACCTCCCCGATGAGGAAAGACTGAGGGAGCTGGGTCTCCTCAGCTTGGAGGAGACTGAGAGATGACTTCATTAGTGTCTATACATATGTGAAGGGTGGATGTCAGGAGGATGGAGCCAGGCTCTTCTCAATGTCATCTAATAATAGGACAAGGGGCAACGGGTGTGAGCTGGAACATAAATACCAGAAGGAACTTCTTCCCAGTGCGGGTGACAGAGCACTGGAATGAGCTGCCCAGGGGAGTTTTGGAGTCTCCTTCTCTGGAGATGTTTAAAACCTGCCTGGATATGTTCCTGTGCAACTTGACCTAGGTCATCCTGCTGTGGCAGGGGGATTGGACTAGACAATCTTTTGAGGTCCTTTCCAATCCCTAATGTTCTGTGATCCTGACCCCGATTTGACTTCTGAACTAGATTTTCGACCTAATCTGTCACTACACATTTGCTTGGTGGTCTGACCCCTAGGCTAAACCTGACTACCTTCATCAGCACCGTTTGTCTCACTTGGGGTATGGTGGGACTGGTGCCTTGCTGCTGAAGTCACTGCTTCTGCTGGCCTTCTTGTCATGCTCCCTAGCTTGACTCCTTTCCTTGAGGGAACAGCTTTGTCCCTGCTGCACTGACACGGAGCTACAACCACTAAAGGAAGCAGCAAGTATTTGTGGAGAACACCTGTGAGCTTTTACAAAGTCCTTCATTTTTAGGGACTGGAATGCTGACAGTTGCCTTGGAGTTGTGCAAACTGCACACACAGAATTGTTTAGGTTAGAAAAAACACTTAAGATCACCGAGTCCAACCATTAACCCAACTGTCCCAAGGCCACCATGTCCCTAAGCACCAGATGTGCACAACTGTGAAACATGTCCAGGGATGGCAATTCAATCCCCTCCCTGAGCAGCCTGTTCCAAGGCCTGATGATCCCTCCATTAAGTTCTCCCTCGTGACAACCTAACTACTGACACAGATCTGCTGAAGCTTCCCCTAGTCTAGTGCCAGCTACTGCCAGATGTGACAGCAGAGTTGGAACACTCAGACCACAGTACTATTATTTCTCTCTTTGCCCTATAAACTACATAGGGGCTCGTGTGTTAGCACTGGAAGTTCTGCTGAAGTGCATCTTCTTTAGATCAGACGCTTAGGGACCTGGTCTAGCAGTTAGATAATAGGATAAAGGTTGGACTCGATGACCCTGGAGGTCCTTTCCAGCCATGATGATTCTGTGAAAAAGACAGCATTCCTTTGACACTAAACAGTAATGAAAAGTTCTGCAGAAATACTCTGTGGGTATACTTAGGTACCAGATATGCATGTCACAAACCAGAGGGCATTAACTAAAAACATTGCTTGTCTTAATCTCATTTTTGTTACATTCGGATCTTTCTAAAGTTGCTACTGTTCTCTATCATTGTCAGAGTTTCTATGAATTTTCTAGTTAATTTCCTATTTTAATGAGAAAAAACTGCATGTGTGTTCTAACTCAAAATTTCTTTGATAGTGCCTAGTCAACTACAGAACAGACTTTTACTCTGAAAAGTTGCAGGATATTCCTGGAAATAGACAGTTACAAGAATCACAGAACATTAGGGGTTGGAAGGGACCTTGAAACATCATCAAGTCCAGTCCTCCTGCCACAGCAGAATTACCTAGATCAAGTCACACAGGAACATGTCCAGGCAGGTTTTAAATGTCTCCAGAAAAGGACACTTCACAACCCCCCCCTGGGCAACCCCTTCCAGTGCTCTGTTAACCCTCACTATGAGGAAGATCCTTCTCATATTGATGTGGAACCTCTTATGTTCCAGCTCACACCCATTACCCCTTGTCCTATCATTGGATGCCACTGAGAAGAGCCTGGCTCCATCCTCCTGACACCCACCGTTTCCATATTTATGAGCATTAATGAGTTCACCCCTCAGTCTCTTTTTTTTCCAAGCTCAAGACCCAGCTCTTTTCTTAGACCCACAAGTTTTCTTAGATTGGCTAGCATGCGTAATCAATTTTAATTTTGTTATCTGCAAAGCTCATATGACCTGTCCAAACCTTAATGGAGATTTATATAGAGATTTCAGTAATAAAACGGAAAAATGTGCCTAAACCTCAGTCTGACAGTTTTTATAAGAAAATATTAAGGATATTACAACACTGTCTCTTAAGAAGTTCGTTCTTGATATGGACCTTACGTAAAGACCCACTATAGGTCTTCATTTGCCTCATGTTAAGTCTTTTTGTAAGAGTTATTCTGAGGTAGGCTTCCTTTCTTAATTGATTTTACATTTGCTTCTTTTCAGTTTTTATGTTTGTCTACCACTTGTCTGTTATGAAGGGAGTTCTGTAGAACAGTTCTTCTAAAGTATTTTTCAATGAAAGCTCATAATATGTCGTTGTGTTCCTGCTTAACTCTTTTTCTCAGAAAAGGAGTTGTAGCCCATAATTAATACTATTTCAGCCTGGGATGACTTTAGATGACTTCTCTGTAAATGATTAGGGTGTTGTCTTCATTCTACACTGAAAGATTCCATTTGTAATTTTTGCTATTAATTCCATAAATTTTCCTGGTCTGTGGATTGCTGTGGATTACAGCTAAGTGTGGGGAAAATGTCTTGGAAGCTTGTTTACCTTCCATAAATTTCTTTCAGAATTACACTGCTACAGGGGTAGCAATTGTCTTATCATTAAATTAGTCCATTTCTTTAGGGTATCATGGGAACCACTACTGAGACTACACAGAACCAATGTGTGAACAAGATGATACTGAATTTAATGCTTGGTGTCTGTTTTATGTTTAAAAAGAGGCTTTGGATGGAAAACGTTTATAGAAAGCATCTCTTTGTGCTGTTCATAAGTTATATGGTAGATTGCGAAGGAATAGAAGTCTTTTACATGACTGTATGTGAGACAAAGTGGTGTTACAGGCATGACTGACCTTACCTTTCCAGTAACTGTCTAGCATTAACTTGACAATGGTGGTTTTGATTTCTCACATACTGGTGTGTTAGTAAAATGGGTACTGACTTGTTTGTTGATAATGCATTATGGAATTTTGCTCACTCCGTATTCAAGTGGAAATACATAACGTAAAATTTTTATGTAATCCGTGTTTCCTTTGTGATTTGCAGACAGATGCCAGCAGTAAAGCTATATTCTCAAAAGTGATGGTTATAACAAGTAAGTCAGCTGAAGTATTTACATTGTCTAAAAATGACATTTGAACTATATTGTTTTCTTGCTTTAAAAATTGTTTGAGGTAAGCTTATAAAAAAAGCTTTGTAGCATAATAAATATGCTGTAACTGTATGCTTTAAAGAATTAAGACAACTGTAAGCAGAATTACTTCCTTACTGTAGAAGGTCTTCAGTCATGAAGCTTATCACATGATGTTTCAGTTGCATGTGTGGTGGACTAATTAAAAATTTAGATGATCTAGGGTGTTAGAGTTATCGTCAGCATTTATTACAGAATATATATAAACTGATTTTTAACTAACTCATTAAACAGTCTATTAACTTGCCTGTAGTTGGGGTCCTGGTATTGTAACTGCGATCAGGAAACTGCAGGAGTTTGGGTTTCAGTAGCAGGGAAGACACTTTGGAAATTGGAAAACTTGTAACCTTAACTCATGGCAAAGAAACCACCAGCCCCAAAGCAAAGACTTCTTGTTTCCCCTAGCCCACCATAACAATAGCATTAAAACCAGTACAAAGAGGAAAAACTTGCTGTGCAATTCTGAAATTTTGTTCTGATATCTCAACTTTCTTTTTAAAAAAACCACCAACTGTTCTGTCAAAAAACGTACTTCTTAAGGCTCGGCATGTTTGCTAAAAAATTAGGAGGAGAAGCTGTATCTTGCTGGTTGGTTGTCCATGTTCTAAATGCCTTTTTCCTTCAGTTGTAATTTGAAAGTTGATCAGTTTGTAATTTTTCTGATTGTTTCAGTTCTGGCTTGTGTTCAAAAAATAAAAATCAATAGAGCACAAAAATACTTACTAGAAGTTGCTCTTAACTATCTTACAGCCTCATACATTTTTCTGTCTCAACTCTACTTAAGACTCACTGTACCAAAACCATGAAACATCTTAAGTGCTGTGCTAACAGTAACTGCCAATAAACTTTCTTGCTGTAATATAAAATGTGAATGTGAAATTCATGTGTAGTTTAAGAAATGCATTCTAACTGTGTTTTAAAAACTTTGCAACCTGTTGTCAAACTTAGTTCAGTGAAGATAAAAAACCTGGTTAAAACAGTATTTTTACTAAATTATGGTTGTCATACCAGCTCACCTATATGCAGAGTACTTTTTTGGGTGGACTGTAGGCTTTGCGTTCTGTCCATATTATTAAGAACAACTACGCTTGCTGAAAAAGAAGTGTGAAAGGCAAGGAAATAGCCAGGGGATATCTTTATGTATACAAATTCTTAAAGACTGGTGTCTGCATGGAAATGTTTCTGTGTTTTAAGATGCTTTGTGGTTTGTGTGGGTTTTTTTTTTTTTTGTTACTACTTTTTTGCTCTTCTTGGTTAACTTAAACATGGTGTAGAAATTGTCTTGGTGTGCCATTTCAAACTTGTGTAACTTAATAATACTGATAAATACTAAAATAAATAGTGGTTTATTTTGCTTGTTTCAAGGAAACCTTCCTGATCCAGGGAAAGCTCAAGATTTCATGAAAAAGTTTACACAAGTTCTAGAAGATGATGAAAAGATAAGAAGTCAGTTAGAAATGCTTGTTAGTCCAACATGTTCTTGCAAACAGGCTGAAGGATGTGTGGTAAGAATTGCTCTTAAAATACATGAATATTTTTGGAGCTTAATAGATTATAAATTTACTTGACATTTATATTGCAGAGGGAAATAACAAAGAAGTTGGGCAATCCAAAACAACCAACAAATCCCTTCCTGGAAATGATAAAGTTCCTTCTAGAGAGAATTGCTCCTGTGCACATTGATACTGAATCGATCAGGTATTTGTGTGTTTATGTGTTGTTGGCAGTACATCACGGGGTTTGAAATCAGTAGGTGGTTTTTATTTCACCTTTAAGCACAAGCAGTAATGGATTGGGCAGGTATAATTTAAGGCCTGGTGACCTGTAGTTACTCTCTTTTGTCTTGCTTAGGGGTTTTTCTGTTCTCATACAGAATGTAGCCACAGAAAAAATTTAATCATTCAACGCAGTCAGACAACTGTCTAGCTAATGGGTGAAGTTTGGGTTGTGATTGACTGATTTCTTTAGAAAGAAACTTCTGACCATGACTATTCACTGAAACTTTCCACTCAGTGTATTATCTCATAGTGACATAGACATTAATTGAACTGAGTAAAGATTATGGTGATGAGGTGTTGAGGCTTTCAGGAATTGTAAGTCTGAAGTTAGTAGAAAAACTATTTCCTGAAATTACTATTTAACATTGCATTTGAGATAATTAGTAACCTAGTAATGACAAATAATTTTAAATACCGGCAAATTTGTACGTATTCGTTCCAACTAGAGTTTTGGGGTGTTTTTGTTTTGTGTTGTTTTGTTTAAAGACTTGAGCCTTTCAGTTTCTGGGCTATTGAGATTTTGCTTAAAACTCTGTTTCAGATCTTAAATTAAGTACAGTGTGTAGCAGTAATTCTTAACCTGAATTTGTTGTTTGGAATCCTCAAATTGTTTTCTTGTCTTGGTCATCCTTCCAGAATAACTTGTGTATAATAACTTGACTACAGTATTTAATTCATTAGGGATAATTTAATTCATATTTATGGATAAATATTTTTGAACTCAATGTTTCATAAGGTTTCATTTAGAAAGGCAATACAAGCAACTAGATTATGTATGTAGTTGACATACTTGTTTTGTAACAAGATTATTTCATGTTTTAAATAAGTTCCTTTATTCAGTCTTTTACTTAAATTTGTTAAAATTATCGTATGTGGTGGAACTGCAGTAAATACATGGCCATGTTTTGTTTTCCTCCTCAGTGCCCTTATCAAGCAAGTAAATAAGTCTATAGATGGAACAGCTGATGATGAAGATGAGGGTGTACCTACTGACCAGGCAATCAGAGCAGGTCTTGAATTGCTTAAGGCAAGTACACTCCTGGTGGTCAGTGAGCATGCAAAACTTTCCAAAGCAACTTCTGTTAAATTAATTTTTTAATCAACTATCAGTTTCTTTAGTCATGAGCACATGGTAGCTATCTGGGAGAGACTTGGCCTTTGTTCTCTAATCTCATCTCGTGTGCACTGCTTAGAAGCCTTTCAGTGTGTCAGAAGTAGTTTGTGTGTGACATCAGCATCTGAGTTTTGATTATTAGACAGTGATTTCAGTGCATTATGAATACACTTGTGCTGCTTTTGGACTGGTACTTGTATACTGAGATTACAGAGTTCATCATATGGTCTTGTCTATTTCAAGTATGTGTAGTAATCAGCAACCGCTTGAAGAGAAGACAGATTTACAGGGAGGATCAAATGAAAATGTTAGGGTTTATTTTTTATGAGAGAGGACTGTGAAAACAAGAGTCCAAGAATCTGAAGGAGAGGAAGACAATCTGATATGGTACATTGGAAATTTTGAGGGACTAGAAACCCTGCTCGGTATGTTTGTATTACCCTTTCAGGATTAGAAACTCAACTTCAGAGCATGACAGGCTAGCTAAGAAGCATGAAGCCTGGGAGCACACAAGCTGGATTCCTTTCACAGAAAAATAATTATGAGATGGGCTTGAATATTACATTTTGTGTTGTAGTGGGTTTAGTCAGTCTAGAAATACTGTGAAGTAAAACCCGTTAACTGTGAATATCACTTTTTCGGCATCAATTTGTTTCTTTTAATTCCTGCTTCTGCTGTAACCCAGTACTTGCTAATGTAGCCACTGAGAAGTAATTGTTCACAATAATAGGAAAAGAAATGGAGACTGGAGAAATAATTTTAAAATAATGGGATGATGAATAAGGGCAGAGAAGTTTAGGAGGCACTAAAAATGTGAGGAAAAAGATTAATGTGGATCATGTGACAAAACCAGGTGGAGTACTATAAATATTCCAGTATGGCAGTGGAAAATTACTCTTGATGGACTATTCTGTATACGTGGACTTTTCAAAATTATTAACATGACTTTTGTCTTATTTTGGCAGGTACTTTCATTTACGCACCCTATCTCATTTCATTCAGCGGAAACCTTTGAATCTCTCCTGGCTTGTTTGAAAATGGATGATGAAAAAGTGGCAGAAGCTGCATTACAAATTTTCAAAAATACAGGAGGCAAAATTGAAGAAGACTTTCCTCACATACGGTCGTAAGTTGTGTATTTTACTCTGTATGAGTAGTGTGCTTTACTGAATGAGATTTTGAAAGTTCTCATTCTTCCTTTTGCATGCTGTAGGCTTGTACTACATTTGGAAGCAAGTATTACTTCACGAAAACTGGAAGGAGATATTGAATTACTTCAAAACGCAGTGCTTTTTGAAGTATGGAAGTAAAATGAATATATCCAAAGTGGTGACAGCTGATATGTCACCAATACTGTTACAATTTTTACAGTTTGACCTTCAGAATTACTGACATTGCAATATAAAAACCACTTTTTGATAGATAGTGGGAATGTGTAGAGAGAGTATTTCTAGAAGAGCATTTAGTAACTTGTAAAATGTTTCTTTTGCTAGTTTATAGTTTATCAACAAAACCCAGGAATTTCTTTTACTTGCAAGCGATGAATATAACCCTTTTGTTCGTTCTTTAAAATAATTACCAAAAGCAGGACAATTAGTGCGTTTGCAGAGATGATGTATCTTCGTGTCTATCTGTACATTTTTATTAGCTTCCTAAATTTGGAAGATTTTCAATTTGAAAAGGTGCTTAATGCTGCTATCTATTTTTCAGTGCTTTGCTTCCAGTATTGCATCATAAAGCTAAAAAGGG
Organism: Phoeniculus purpureus; assembly: GCA_028565055.1. Classification (NCBI taxonomy): domain Eukaryota; kingdom Metazoa; phylum Chordata; class Aves; order Bucerotiformes; family Phoeniculidae; genus Phoeniculus; species Phoeniculus purpureus. Next base: position 105,924,710 of record JAOXOE010000001.1, on the reverse strand, counting down.
ACCCCCTCGTCAAGCCAAGTACGCTATTCACTGCATTCATGCAATATTTTCCAGCAAAGAAACACAGTTTGCACAGATATTTGAGGTAAAATTAAAATATTAAAGTAAACTTCTATTGTGTTTTGTATTGCATATGGAAGCTAAAGAGTGTAATGGTAATTTATACGGCAAGTTCTATCAATTTCATAGAATCACAGAATCATTAGGGATTGGAAGGGACCTCAAAAGATCATCTAGTCCAATCCCCCTGCCACAGCCGGATCACCTAGACCAAGTCGCACAGGAACATATCCAGGCGGTTCTTAAACATCTCCAGTGAAGGAGACTCCACAACCCCCCTGGGCAGCCTGTTCCAGTGCTCTGTCACTCTCATTGTTAAGAAGTTCCTTCTGATATTTATATGGAACATCCTATGTTCCAGCTTACACCCACTGCCCCTCATCCTATCGCTAGATCACATTGAGCAGAGCCTGGCTCCATCCTCCTGACACCCACCACTCACATATTTATTAATGAGGTCACCCCTCAGTCTCCTCTTCTCCAAACTAAAGAGAGCCAGCTCCCTCAGCTTTTCCTCCTCTCTTCTTGTACAGTTTGGCCTGAAAAATCACAGTGAAGGGTGTTTTCTATCCCATCATTATGATTTAGGGTTATCTTCTATAACAGACAATAGGGTAAACTGAAGCTTTGGACTGTTTGTTAGAATCATGAACTATTTATTGAAATAGGAGCCACACACCCCTTCAGGGACTGGGCCAAAGTGTTTAAATAGTTAAAGAAAATATGCAAGTTTGTATTATGGTAGACACTATTTAAATCAGTTTTATAGTTATAACTGCAAAGGCACTTTTTAATTAGGGACAATCAGTCTTTTATGTTGAATTTATCTGAAATTGCCATCATGGTGTAGTATGTCCAGTTCTTCTACAAGAAATTATAATTTTTAATCCATTGGTTCCTAAGTGGGTCTACTTGAGCTGCCACACTGTGAACTACCCAGATGCGGTAAAACATTTTGTTGTCGTGATTTTTTTCTTTTGGTTTGTAAGAGACCTGTAGAGTTGCTGAATGTGTCTTTAAGTCTGAATAGGTAATAATTCTTATAAAAGTGTATTTATGAAATAGAATAAACAGCTTGGTACTGAACTTCCATGCCCCTCCCTTCCATTAGACAAGATTGTATCACTAATAACTGTATTTGTTGCCTTTGTTCTAGCCGCTGCATAAAAGTCTGGATCCCAGCAATTTTGAGCATCTCATTACGCCCTTGGTTACTATTGGCCATATAGCCATGCTTGCACCTGATCAGTTTGCTGCCCCTTTGAAATCTTTGGTTGCCACTTTTATTGTTAAAGATTTGCTAATGAATGATAGGGTAAGTATATTTAGAACCTTGTAGTAAAATTCTGTTTTCCCTGTATGATGGTATTCAGAAAGTGTGATATCTGGATATCCAGTATAATATCCAGAAAGTACTTGTGAACTTTTTTGGCTTATTGGTTTTTGCATGTGGTCATCCTTCGACGTATTCCGTTTCACTCAGTTAAAAATATTCAGTACAGGAGAGCGTGCTCATTTGGTACAAAAAGTGACAGGTTGTAGCACAGCCTTTGATCCCTCAGAACTTGCCTTTTATTAAAAATGGGAAAATTGGTATTGATTTAACTCAGTTTTTCTTCTGAGCAAGTTATGATTTTTAGGAAGTATAATGCTTTAGAAACTAAAATAGACTGTTTAAATGAAGTCTGAATTTTAATTTCTCTAGTACTTCTGTATTGGTAGTAATTCTGAGTGGAAAAAAATGAACTTTAACGTTGAGAGCCTTTGTTTAAGGAAACATTTACTGTCTACTTGAGGTTCCGATCTACAGGAAACTGTGAATTATTTTCTAAATTAATTTCTAAAGCAATTTTCAAACCTATTGTGCACTAAAAAATAGTTTTCAGGTAACAACAGCAACATCATCCCTCCTTCCTTTACCTAGTGTTAAATTTGCTCACCAGAAAGTGCTGTGTATTGTTTTAGAAACCACCAGAAAAAAGGAGATTTAGAGGAGGTTTAACTCAAGAGTAACAGTAAAGTGACAAATGTAACATTTGGTTTAGCTTCCAGGAAAAAAGACGACAAAACTTTGGGTCCCAGATGAAGAAGTGTCTCCTGAAACACTTGTTAAAGTAAGTAGCACTTGACTGTATTTTTCTATGATTGAGTGCGTGATACTTGATGAAGTTAAATATATGGATTCCTAAGCTGTCAGCTGCTTTCCTCTGTTTCCTTGTCACCCTTATGAAAGTAACAGGGAAGTAACTTTTAAAATTAAGGATCTTAACAGAATACACTGGTTTTGGATTGCCCAAAGAAGAAAGGATTTGCTTTAGGGAGCATCTGCTTTTTTTACTTGTGTAAATAAATTTACATGTACCTTTTAACTGGATTTTTATTACAGCTGTTTATGGAGGCTCAGGTGTGACATGCGTGCCCTTTTTCAGTTTGAAGCCATTTCCCCCATGCCCTATAACTGGAATTCCTAGTAAAAAGTCCCTTTCTGGCTTTCCTGTAGGACCCCATTCAGGTATTTCAAGGCTTCTGTAAGATCCCCTCGGAGCCTTCTCTTCTCCAAGCTGAACAACCTGTCTTAGAGCCCTTTGATCATCCTTGTGGCTCTGGACTCATTCCAACAGTTCCATGCCCTTCCTATACTGGGGCCTCCAGTACTGGATGAAGTACTCTGATGAGGTCTCACAGGAGCACTTAGAAGGGAGAATTACCTACCTTCACCTGGTGGTCACACTTCCTTTGATACAGTCCAGTATATAGTTGGCAAACCTGAAGCCAGACCTGAAAACTGTAAGAAGCGTTTATTGGCAAGTGAAAACAGGTTATTGTGAAAATTGATTTGTAAATTCAATTATCATTTATTACCACTAAGAAGTTGATGTTTAATGAGTGCTGTAGACTTACAGCATCAGTTTAGAAACTGTATCTCTTTAGTACTGTTCAGACTAACAGGTATGGACAGATACAGGCTGGCCTTAGTTTTGATGCTAAAACTTAAATGAAACAGAAATGTTTCAGTACACTATAAAATATAAGTAAGATAAATGTATTTTATCAGTTAGACTTGAATTCTTATGTCTGGCACCTGACTGACTGCTCTAAAGCCATAATCTCTCTCAGCAGTGACCAGTACTTAATGTGCACCGTACAGTGGACTGAGACCTACATAATAATGGTGATATTTCTTGTTTCCCTCTAAGTGCACTGCAATATAAGGTTTCTTATCCTGTTTTTCTGACTCTGCTTTAAGTGACTGTTGTTTGTTTTTTTTAACTGCTGTTCAAACATGCGGCATTTGTGGTTTTGAAAACTCAAGTAGTGGAAAGCTGAGCTAGTTGTTGTCATAATAATGCAGGAGGAAGGCTACATTTCTAAAATCACTATGTGGGATGGGAGGCTATTACACCTTTTAAGTGGAAGCGTGATGATAACCTCCAGACCGGAGAAAGGGGTTACACCTGAGTATTTTGAATTTTTAATTTTAATCTCAATACTTATTCACTACTGACAGTTTATGTAAAAGTAGTAATGAACTGCAGTTTCTCAGCAGAGTTCTGTCATGTTATACTCAGTCTCTGCAAATAAATTATAACGTCTTTGTCACTTTTGCTTGCACTTAAAATAGTTTTAGTTTATGTGCTGATGTGAATACAGAGCAGTCATTTGTGGCTTTTGATATTGTTCTGACTAGTGTTGTATTTTGACTTGCTTGGTATTTTCATGTTGAATGTATAACTTTTTTTTAATCTCAGAGGAGAATCCTAGGCTTGTGAGACACAACTTGAAACAAGATGTTCATACAAGATACAAGGGAAAAAAACCTGACACTCCTTCCAACTGGAATTATCCTTTGATTGTTGTCCTATTTGGCTGCCAAGAAAAAAATTTAAACATGAGAGCAGTGCAAGCTTGTATCACGTTCAGGTAGCTAGAAGCAGTGACTGAGGGAGTTCTTACTCCTTGTAGAATTTTCATGGCAGTGCTTAATTCTGAAGGGCTGCTGGAATGTGATCACGTCATTAACACTAGCGAAGAAACAGGGAACATTGTGGTGTCAGAGGAAAATTTGAGGGAGTTGGGATTAGGATTTGTTACATGGAAGGAAAATGAGTAGGTCTGGACAGTATGATTGTGGGAAAGGGAAAGAGAAGCAGAGGTTAAAAGGAGCTAGTCAGAGAGGTTAAGGCACAAGACATCATGTGTGTATTCCTCGGCTAAGTGTCATTTACTTGAAGACCAAGTAAAGCTAGCATGTTTCTGTCCTCCCAGCAAATGAGAGGCACTACTGCTTAGAGGTATTGGTTATGACATGGAGAAACTAAATTTTGAAGCAATTAGAAGCTCTGCTGCAGTGCTATTGCTGTTGGTGTTATTATTGGTTTTGTATTATTATTTTGGTCTTACTGGTTTTATTGATAGTAAAATCTTGTGGTGGATACTTAAAACTGTTTCAGTAGAAGACGCTTTAAAAAGCTAGAGCACAATTTCATTTCTGTTCCACAAAATTCCTTCTGCATTTTGAGTTATTGGGTAGCAGACTATATATATCTTGCTGATGTTATCCAGTACAGTTAGAATTTTGAAGGTGCAGTAAATGGCCTGTACTGCTAAAAACTAAATTTGTGTGGATAACAATCCCAGAACTTAGATCTGCAGTGGGGGAGTGTTACATGGAGTAGATGAATTGTATGATGAACTTAATTTGGTTATGTTGTAAATGTTTATATAACAGTTATAACTGCCTTATAGAAGTGTCTTGGGTTTTGTGTGTCTGAAGCGTTTGGTTTTGTTTCGAACTTTAGGATTTCTTGGGGTTTTCATGGTAGATGCCAATGTCATAGACATTTTCATTTCCATTGAGAGGATGTTCCTCCTTCTGTTTTATCATCTTGGCTATTACATTGAAGGGGAAAAGAAGGACAAAGAGATTCAAATTATAGACCAAACTTAAATCTCCAAGTTTGTGCTTTATTTTAGTTGAGAAATGTAAAATAAGTCAGTGTTTCATGATTGTTGCTGGGTTCTGGGTACTTCAGAAGTTTGCCTCAAAACACCATGTTTCCATTAGCAAAGGACAAGTTATCCTAAGTAACACATTTTGAAACATTTTTTTAAACAGTCATGAAATAAATACTGTTTACTAGGACAGATTGTCTTAGTACAGGTTGATTCTCAGTAAAAATGTCTATGAAATGTTTGTTTTAATTTGATTTAATATAGAGATTATTTAAGCACAAGAATTATAGCAGTATAGGAACATGAAAATCTCATCTTTTTTGGAGTAACATTTTCTTAAGTGTAAATTGGTTTGTATATTCTGCGCTGTGTAATGGATGAAAGCTCAATTAAGATAAAGTTTTCACAGTACAATTGCTGGGTAGAAGAGAGAGTTCAAACTTTAACTAAATGTTATGTGATTTTTATTTGCTGTTTATAAATGCTTGAGAATTTCAGTTAAAACTTGCCCTCTAGTTAACTCCAAGTATTTTTGCAGCTAAGAAACATTTGGGAAAATACAGCATAGTTAAATTAAGATAAAGATTATTTTAAAAAGAAGACTAGTGGTATTATTGGACTTCTGCATATCAAATTCTTTTACAGATTCAGGCCATCAAGATGATGGTTCGTTGGTTGCTAGGAATGAAAAACAACCACAGCAAGTCGGGAACTTCTACTCTGAGGTTGCTAACAACAATATTACACAGTGATGGAGATTTAACAGAGCAAGGGAAAATTAGGTATGTAACAGATGATAACATTTTGGTGTCTGTGATGTGGTGGAGAGTGTGTTAGTCAAATTAATGCTTAAGCTATTCTGTTAGGCTGCTTTATAGTTTATACAACTTTGTAATAAATAATGGTAAACTTTGCCTGAAATCTTCAGAAGTTTGCTGAGTCCTAGGGTTTTTAACACTGTAGATAGAGTTGTATTTCAATGATTTTTGTCTTTGTCTTATCTCTTTCTTCAAATAGCCATTACTCACATTGCAGTAATAAACTGTGTAACTTCCTCTTTCCCATTGAAAACGCGTTTTATTATTTTATGCAGCTTGCTCTTCCTGATGAACCAATTGTTGTGTATGTCAAAGGCCAGTAGGCAGGTTTTCTACTAAGAATTGCAGTAAACCAGATGGGAATAACTGGTACATAAGGCACTTCTGATTGAGGGCAGGCTTTAATCCCTTGAGGCTTGTAAAAGTGAAAGGAGGAGGGAAATGTGTAAAGAAAATTACGTTGTCATAAATAATTTACCTTATAGGTGATTGTTAGATTATTGATTTGTTTTTTCTGGATGTTGTCTTGATCTTCTGTGGTGGCCAAGTGAAAAGCTGTCAAATACTAATGCTTGCCAAATGCTGAAGATTTATGTCTACTAAAGCTGTTAAGATCATGATGGATTCTGTCAGTATGAGTAAAAGTATTTTAAGTTGTGGTGTTTAATGTTCTATAGTGATTATGCAGATAAAACCTGTTGTGTGAATGCAAAATTGCAAACCTGAGAACTGTTTACTGTGTTACACACACAATCTGTGTAGTCTGTAAAGTTCCTGGTAAATAATCACTGTAGTTTTAAATTCTGTAATATGATATATTCATCTTGGTGGTCTTAACCTTATCAGCCATTAAAATTACTCTGTCCCCATGCCTCTTTACATCTACACAGCTGTACTTTTCAGTAACAACATAAGAAAATGGGATTTTTTTTTTTTTTAAATTTCAAAGCATGGTTCGCTCTGTGTGACGGCAGACTACCACTTGAAAAACAAATACCTAGTTTTGTTCATCCTTATCAGTTTTAAGTATTATGATTGACTTTGTGGAGTTGCTTTTAAAACAACCCATATCTCTGAGATACTGGCATAGGTGAAGTTCACCACTGTCAGTTAAATAAGAAATTTTGTCAATAGACAATATTTCAACCATCTGTTCCAGGGCTTTATTTTATAAGTAGTAAACAGTCCTAAAATTTAAAAGTAACATTGTACTGATTTTTCCACTTGTGATTAATGAAAAGTTAAGTTGAATCTTCATGTATTTTATAGGGTGTTTAATTTTAATCTGTATTGAGCATGAAATAAATTATGTCATTATCAGAGGACAATGCCTGTTGCTGGAAATATCAATATTAGGTAGGAACCTACATTGAAATAGTTCTGAAATTCTATCAGTGTTTTCCTTAAACTTAAGTTTACTAATAGACAAATAAATTTAAAACTTTGGAGTTAACGTAACAGTTCACTGCTGCAGAGAATTTGCTATGCCAGCTGATTTGCAGCATTTTGAGGTTGTATTTCAACAGTCAGGGTTTTTCCATGGAACATGGCAAAAAAAGGTTGTTTTTTTTTTTAGCAAGGAACATGGAAAACTCATAGAAAATTTGACACTGCCATTTATACTCTGGAGTAGAAGAAAAAATGGTATCTCCTAGTTTGTGAAATAAGAGAAGTTAATTATTCTCCAGATATGTTTTTGACCTGCATTTATTTGGAATACTTTTTGCCACCCACCACCTTAATTAAGAATGTTTTGCATTAGATAACAGCCTTGCATGTGGTTGAATTTCCTTCATTTCAAACATGTGGTCTTCAGCAACAGCAATAGAACTTCAGAAAACAAGTGTCGAGGTCCCTCTTGTAACTCTTACAATGTTAGGACAAGTGTCCTTACTTCTGATAGGACAAGTGTGCCCTTGGTACTAATTTTCAACACTGTTAGAAGTAATCAAAATGTGCAGTTACATCATACAGGTGCTCTTATTTCAACCCTAATAATTGTGGGGTTGGGGATAATACAGATCAGAAAGCTAGTGACTGTTGGAATTTGATCAAACATTAACCCTCAGTTAAGAGTTTCTTCTAAGTTAATTTTGGAGAATAAAACAAATCTGATTTTTATCTTCAAGAATGATATTCACAATTGATATGGTCTTCTGCTTCCATCCACCGCATACGTGCATGCTCATGTGTCCTTTGTGACACATGTACTTTGCAAAGATTTGGCCGACATTGTATGAAATATTTTAAATTCAGTTTTCCAAAGTAATTGTTACAGTTAAGAGTGGAGGAAGACTGAAAGCTGTTAATTGTTTCCTTTCCTTTGGCTCAGGCACTCCATGCTTTAAAGTTGTCTTTGCTCAATAGTTACTGAAATGCACAAATTGAATTTTTGGGGTTCGCTTGTCACAGTAGATGCAATACAGAATAAAATTTAGCCTTTAAGAACTAGACGTTATGTTAATATTCGTGCCTTGTTTGAAACTTAGTGCAGCTTTTGCCCGGTCACTTGACTGTCTGCACACTATGTATTTGGGGAGTTTTGTGATTTCCATAAAATACTGACGTGTGTATAAAGCCTGATAGATAAATTGTAAGGTTTAAGCTCTCTGTTAGGTATTTTTATCGTGCACTTTGTTTAGTAATGTCTTTTTATTTTGTCCTTTAAATGCTTTATGCAGTTTTGATGGTAAGACATTTAAGACTACAGTGATGGCCCTTTCTAATTCTAAAGGGCAAATAGTTAAGAAGTTAAACAATATTTGTCTTGCTTAAACGAATAATTCTCAATAAGAAAATGATTTGATTCCTGGTCTGTTATAAAAGGAAAAATTCCAAATACAAAAAATTCCAAATAGTTTTCAGTGAGATGCATAATTCTTTAGTTTGATCTGAAGACAGGCAGAATTAATATACTTAAATAAATTTTCTAGTAACAGTGAAAGCTCAACTAAGTTTGTTACTACACACATCAAGTGGGTATCAGTTTGCAAAGATTGTGTGAAAATGCTTTTAATATTCTAATAACCTGTCATTGCTAGAAAAAGATTGGTAACTTAGAGGAATTAAAATATGCTACTTGTTTGGCAGGAGCCCCCTGCTGAGGGAAAACCAGCATGTTGAACAGAAGTATCTTAGGCTAAACAAGGTCTCTGAGGGGCAGTTTGGATTGTGCTGATACAGTGCACAGCTAAATCTGTTTAACACTCATGTAGATCTTTCAGGAAGTTTCAATTAATATTGTCATCGTTAAGTTGGGGCTAGGTAATGGGTATGTGGTATTGGGCTGTAAAATGTCATGATGTGAAAACTACTTTTGATTTGAAGTTGTGCTGTTTGGGGGAGGAGAGGGTAGTAAAGTTCATGAAAACTTTTTTCTTCTTTTTAAAGTACCTGTTTTTCAGATATTTACTTTTCTAAGTCAAAGAAATGCTTTTTAGTAATTAACCTTCATAATCCATGTGCTTGTTTTTCAGTAAACCTGATATGTCTCGGTTGAGGCTGGCTGCAGGGAATGCTATCGTGAAGTTGGCACAAGAACCTTGTTACCATGAAATCATCACCTTAGAACAGTACCAGTTGTGTGCACTAGCCATAAATGTAAGGAAATTAACTGGATTTGGGGTGTTACCAGCCCGTGCATGAGAGTGTGTGTGTGTGTGTTCTGCATGTTGTAATACTTCTGCTACTCTGATTTTATGCAATATGTCATGATACTGTTTTCCACCGTGTAATCCAGAAAACTGATTCTGGATAAGAATTAGGTCTGAGTACTGGGCCACCCAGTGAGTGAATGCTAACTTAAAGTAGCAAAATGTTAGCATATTGGTAAACCAAGGAACTGAATATTGATTAAGTGTAATACCTCACCTGCAGTATGACATTCTTAGAAGTTGAAATGAGATAAGATAAATACTTGGACTGTGGTGACAACAGTGACCTTGAGTATTTTGATACCTGGGTGGAATATATTTGGAATGCAGAGGACTGCAAAGACAGTCCTCTGCAAAGACATATGAGAAGAGATAGGGAGGCTTTTCTTAGATGTTGGAGTTTTCATCCTTAACTTTAAAATTGTAAGTAGAGATATAGAGGTCCTCTGTGTTTTTAAGACTGAGTTGTGCTCTTAAATGTGTACTCTTTAGACTTAGCAAATTGTACCCCAAGTGTAAGGCCATCTTGCTGGGACTTAGGATGATGTTACCTGTGTAACTACTGGTGTTCTCCTGACTTCACAAAGTAAGGAAATCCTGTGAAAGAAATTACTTCCAAAATATATCTGCAGTAATAATGATATTCCATGCTAGACCTTAGTCCTTGTTGCTGGCTAAATCTGTAGAAGCCACAACTCATTTTACATTTCAGAGGATCTGAAATTGTGTTTTAGCAACAGACAATACAGAATATGGTTCTAGTGTACATATTGTCTATTTTCATATAGAGTATCTAATCAAGTTGTTTGGAGTTAGGCTAGAAAAATCATTCCTATACCAGAGTAAGGCAGTCTGTATTAGGCTTGTATATTGTTTTAACAATTTATCTTCGTTGTTTTGGCTCCCTTTTCAGTACATTAGGAGCAGACTCTGTGCCCTGTCTTTTATCATTTCTGTATCTTGTTTTCAAGCCATATGAATCCTAACTGTTCATGGATATGTTGTCACCATTTTTTGCTGCCTTTGAGTCTAATGCTTACCTCTTCTCAGTTTTCAAAAGGAAATTTTGAGTACACATTAGGGTAGTCCACACTTACGAACCAGTTACTGTCACATCTTACTATAGAGTCATAGAATGATTTGGGTCAAGGGGGCCTCTAAAGATCACCTAGTTTCAACCCTTCTGCTATGGGCAGGGACATCTTCCACTGCATCAGGTTGATCAAACTCATATCAGCCTGGCACTGAGCACTTCCAGCAATTGGGTATACACAATAATTCTGGGCAACCTGTGCCAGTGTGTTACCATTCTCTTTGTAAAAAATGTCTTCCTTATGTCCAATCTGAGCCTGCATTTGTTCACTTTAAAGTGCTTGCTACTCTCTTCCGTGTTTGATATGTTATTAAGACAGTTCAGCTTAACTTTATCCCATTTCTAATATTAATGGCTTGATGAAAATTTGTGCATTTTCAGTAATAAACTCAATACAGCGGTTACTGGTGGCTAAAGACTATTAAGGTGCAGAACTTCAGCTTCACAAAGCAAGTGGTCCTGTTATTTACATTTAATTAACTCCATGCGTCAATACAATGCACTGGGACTGGTTGAACCTCATGAGGTTTACATGGGCACACTGCTGAAGCCTGTGAAGATCTGTCTCTATAGCATCTCTTCTCTCTAGCCCATCAACTACACTATTCATCATGGTGTCCCGGCCAAGTGGGCTAAGAGACATAGAGCTAGAATGTTGGATGAGCTAAGCAGGGTTGGACCTGGTTTGTACTTGGATGGGGGACAGTCTGGATACACCAGGTGCTGTAGGCTTACCCTGCTCCAGAAGTGGGGATTGGACTTAGATGATCTCTTGAGGTCCGTTCCAACCTGTAACATTTTGTGATTTTTGTGTCATCCACTCAGTGAGATGGTGGATGACACAATCCAGTGTAATCAGTCTGGCTATCTATGTCATTAACGATCATGAGCTTTTCTAGTTCCAATACTAATCCGTTAGAGACACCACTTGTTAGTGATCTCCATTTGGAATTTTTGACTGCAGTTCTTTGGATGCAGCCATCCAGCAGATTCCTTACCCATTGAACAGTCCCATCTGTCAAACATGTATCTCTCCAATTTAGAGACAAGGATATATGATTCTTTGTCAAAGATCTTACTGAGTTCCATGTAGGGGACATCAGTTGCCCTTCCTTGTGTACACATTCACTCAATTGTAAAAGACTACTAGGTGAGTCAGGTGTGAATTGTCCATTTCAAGCCATTGCCTTTGTGTGACATCCATATGCTTTGACATAGCTTTCCAGAGAATCTTTTCCATTATTTCTGTCATATTTTTTTCCTCATCTATTGGTATTTCTTTGCTGTTTGTGACTTTACTTGTTTGCTAGAATTTATATTGTAAATGTTTTCAAGACAGGAGTGCTGCCTTTACTTTCCTTTGCAGCTTCTAGTAAATTTTGAATATTTATTCATAACCTTTCTAGAACGTCTTGAGGTCTTCTACAGTTGCTTTTCTCTCTGCCAGGCTGTTGAATTCAGATTCTCACAGTAACTGCAACAGTTTCAGTGACTTTTGCACTTAAAAAGTGATACTGTATCAATCTCTGATGGAAACCATATGTATGTATGTTTTTGAGATGCTTGCATGCGTACAGGTTTATGCTTAGTATGTGTATGTTGGAAACCGTTTCTTGATGGTAGACACCGATTATTCTAAAAGTTCATTAATTCTGAATGCAGCCAAGTCTAGCCAACATTCAGCATTCAAGTGACGTCAAGGCCAACTCTAGTACTACGTGATCCAATTTATATAAAATTTTAATTAAGCAGGCAGACCAGGAAACAGATTAAACCAAAGGAAAAGCTTAGTTGTTCGAGTCTGTAATGAATGCACAAGTTCTGCCATGGTTCTATGCTGGCTCTGTTTTTTAACTCTGAGACTATAATTTTGTAGTGTGGAATGATTAGAGTGCAGGATACTTAATTAAACATTGTTCTTAATTGTTGTATTAAAGTTGCATTCATAAACAAAGACTTTGATGATTAAGTGCACATAGTTTCAGTCACTTTAAATTGTTATGTGTTTGGCCAAACCTGTAAGTTCACCAGCAGTTAAGTTTTTAATTTGCAGAACAAATTTTGTTGTCAGCAGAGCTTCATAATGAACTATAACAATAAGTTTGAATAATTAAATATAATAACTGTAATAATAACTAAGCATAATGTTAAGCAGGTTGGAGTTTGACAGGCCTTACAGCCAGATTTAAGAGCTAACAAGCTTGCTGTTGAAAATGCAATTTTAGTTGTGTCTTATTATAAATCTGTACTTTTAAATGGTGAACTTTTGATTAATTCACATTAAATTTGGAGAAACAGGTTCATAAAATGTATCTGCTAGCGTGTTGGTTTTGTATGTATGCTGTAAAAAAGGTTGAACTTGGTTGAATTTGGCCCCCCTTCTCAGTGAACTATTGTAACTGAGCTGAAGAGGCAGTAGATCTTGAGTGAGTCTCCGAATTTGTGTGTGGTCTTCAGTCCGGATACAGCAGGCATTTCAGACTTTCAGTCTGAAGAGAAGGATTATGGCTTGAAGCATAGAACAGAAAAGAGTGCTTATTGAATTTCTGGATTTAATTGGTGGGAGGAGGTGGTTTTTTTTTTGTCTAATACATGATCTCTTGATGCCATTTGTGAATTTGAAAGAGTCAGTGTTACCAGTAGCTCCATTTTATCTTTGCACTTCTTGTTGGCTGATATCTTGAAGCACTGTAAATTCATTGTGGTTTCAACACTGTCATATGGCTGAATTAGCTGTTTATCCCTTTTAATGGGTGGGATTTTTTTCATTTTTAGGGATAACAAACCTTTCCTCTTGATTTTTTGGCAAGTAAATATGCCAGGCTGGGTTGGTAGTCTTGTTTTCCTTCAATTTTTCTGTTTTCTTGTTTTCTATACCTTCTTCCTTTAACTGTCACTGGCCTCTACCCCTAAATGGTTTGAGGTATATTGATAAATGGTATGGTGTCTTAAATTATGTAGGTTGTTTTCATAAAGAGATTCAAAAGTTCATCTCTTTTCTGGAAACACTAGATGTAGAAGCGCATTTGCTGCCTTGGTGTCATTTTTGTATTATTGGACATATATTAGACAACAGTTATCCTCTTCCGTGGTCAGTCATAATTCATAGGTTTCCACAGTATAAAAGTGGTGTTTGCTACTCTCTTCAGTGTTTGATATGTTATCAAGACAGTTCTGCTTAATTTTATTCAGTTTCTAATACTAATGGCTTGACAAAAATCAGCACAGCGGTTGCTGGTGGCTAAAGACTGCTTCGGTGCAGAACTTCAGCTTAACAAAGCAAGTGGTCCTATTGTTTACATTTCATTAACTCCATGCCTCAATACAATGCAAAGTTAAGCCTTGGGACTTGAGTTCTATATTGTCCTGTACAGTTTGTGAGCCTTAATTCTTCTCCTGATCTTAAGGAGGGTTTCAACTAATAAATTTCATTGCTCTGAGTTGGTGTTAAAATACATTCTTATAATTCCCATGTTTCTGTTGCTGCAAGAACTGAAATGGATTTGGCATATTTACACAGGCTTCTGTGTTTTATTTCACATTCTTTATTACTTTTCTTAATGTTACCTTTTTTTTTTAAAAAAATAGGATGAGTGCTACCAAGTGAGACAAATATTTGCTCAGAAACTTCACAAAGGCCTTTCTAGACTACGGCTGCCGCTAGAATATATGGCTATTTGTGCACTGTGTGCAAAAGATCCCGTGAAAGAGAGAAGAGCTCACGCTAGGCAGTGTCTTGTGAAGAACATAAATGTCAGAAGGGAATATCTGAAGCAACACGCAGCAGTTAGCGGTAAGAGAATAGAAAATGTTTTTTGGTACAAGCAGATGTAAATGTGAGTAAACTGTGAAAATATTGGTCGTTTTCTGCTTTATATATAGAAAGGCTGTAAACTCCACTTAGAGGTGTCTAATAAAAAGATTAGATCTCAGTCTGTTTATACCTTAATTCCCTTAGACTTTGATCAAATAATTCAGTCTTCAGTGAAATCCTTTTGTTTATTGCTGTCTTTAAAAAAGCATAAATGGTACTTCTTGGTAACATGTAAAATATAAAAATCCATTAAGTCCTAAGACTATTCCTGTTGTACGTTGAAAACTTTAGTTGTGTAGGAGAAAAATACAAGAATTCTTGTATGATTTCAAGTAATTGCTGATTTCTGAGTTGCATTAATACAGATGCTGCAAAGTTGCTATCAAAAATCTGTAGAAGAAATGAAGAGGAGGCTAGGTGTCTGTGAGTCTTTTAATCCAGTTAGACCTCCCAATGTGCCTGATTGCTTTTTCTGATTTTTTTTTTTTTCCTTGCTGAGAGGCGTGCTGTGAGTGATGCATTTGATTTGATATGTTCTATTACCTGTGAGGACTCTGGATGAAATACAGATCGCAGGATTTTTAAACCTAGTGACATTCAGATTCACCAGTCTGAGCTTTAAAGAAATAAAAATGCCTTCAAATTTTTGCATCTTAAAGAATTGTTATTGCAGCAGAATGGCTGAAGTTCAGTTCTTGTACAAACATACTAGCTTTGATTAATGCAGATATTTTTCTGAATCTATGGGTGTGTGATTTTTGAGATTACATTGTTTTTTCTTGACAATTTGGTATAGGTGAGGAAGATGGTAAACATCAGTGCTCCTTACCAAAGGAAAACTTCAGAAGGACCAGTACCAGACAGTAAAATGCCATTTTCCTCCACAGTGACCTTTTGCAATCTGTCAGGAATTTGTTCTTCAGCCTCTTAAACTCTCCAAATGCTGTTCAGTGTGGGAACTGCTCAAGAAGAGACTAATTTTGATTGCATATTCATTAATAGTTTGATCTGGGTAGACACTTGGGTCTTAGATCGGAATCTTTGTTTCCTTAGACTGAGCATTTATTTACAAGTTAGAAAGTAGAAAATCTACAAGAGCGAAGTGGAGGGTTTTTTTAATAATCTTTTTTCCTAAAACACTTACAAAGGCCTGTTAGGAGGGGATTGTGGCATATTTTAGTATCAAGTGCTGGTATTACTATTAGCTGTCCGTAAAGCTACCTTAACTTTTGGTTGCACCCTTTCTCATTAGAGATGAGGAAAGAATGTGTAAATACTATTTTTGTCATGACAAATATATTAAATGTATATAATACGTTGTCAGTATTTGTCCTTTTCCTGTTCTGTCTGCATTTGCCTCACTTAGTTTTCCAGACCCAGTTTGAGTTATTAATTAGAAACTGTACAGGGCAGTAAGTTAATGAAACACTGAGTTCACAAGCTCTCTGTGAGCACTCTAAGTTGCTAATTAGTACAGACAACAGTGGGTTGGTTTGCCTGAGACATGTCTAAGGCAAACTAACTTTGCTAGACTTCTGAAATCCTAATTATGTTCTTTGTCTTACAGAACATCTTTTTATTTAGTTACGCCAACACCTGCTGGCTGAAATGCAGGACAGTGCTTAAAAAATTGAAGGATTTTAAAGTTAATAGCGAAATGTCAATTGAATCACATTAAAAACTGCTTTGCAAAATACAGTGCATTTCAATTACATAATTTACCTTGAAATTAAATACATTGGATAATTTTTTTGTGTCTTTCAAACCTTATGGTAGTTCACAGTGCATATAGTAGTGATACTACTCTTGATAATTAACTGCATCAGTGCAGTGGCTGGAAATGTCTCCTTGGAACTTGACAGCACTAACTTCTGTGGGTTTTTAATAATTTGAATGACTTAATATTATGATTTAAACCAAGTAATTTAAGTAGGTCATGCAGTATTCCTACTTATGCAGACCTTTAAGAGTGAGATAGTTTTAAGACTTGACATGCATGGCAATTACTTAGTCTTGTGAAATCTGCAGTAATGATGTGTTTTATTTTGTGTGCACAGTACTTCTGAAACATTTCATATGAATGCATATGTTAGAGAAAGTCAGTGTTTTTAAATATTATATATCATGATTTACATATATTTGGATGTGTTATTTGTAACCTAATATAGAATTGTTAAAAGCTTATGGACAGACCATTTTCCAGACTTGGTTGTGTCTTTCATAGTTACTAACTCAAAAATGTGTTTTGGGGTTTTTTGGTTTTTTTTTTTTAAAGCAGAACCAGGAATTTCTCTCCTTCCTTCACACATACATTTAAGTGCTAGTACTATGACTTTGCATTTGCCATAACACTTAAGATCAGATGCTTGTACCATAGTAATATGCGTAGGATACTCACATGCCATCCTTGCCTGTTATCCTGCCCATTGCACAGGGCAGGATAACTTGATTGTTCTGTGCATCCTTCAGTTACTCTCCATCATTAGCCTAAAGAAAGCAGTGTGGATGTTTCCTGCAAAATGCTTTTTGACTTTTGGTATACAACTTGTCATCTTGTTATCCTTACCCTGTTGGATATTACTTTTTCTTTTTTCTTAATTTTGTCATCACACTCTAAGATGCTGAAATGTACTTTGTGTGATGTGGTTAGCTCAGGGATTCGTTACCTTACAGAACTTGTATTTTATGATCATAATTCTGAGAGGACCTTTGGCAACCGTCCTTAATATCCTTAACCCTTCTTGAATCCCTGAGGAGAACAGGCCATCTGTCATGACATAGGAAAGACTTTCTCCTGCTGTCCATACCTTTTCTCAGAGGATGCTTAAAAAGGGAATGCTTTGAATGCCATGGCTGAGTTATGCTGCTCTGTTCAAATGAGACTGAGCCTTTCAGACTCACAGCACTACTATTTTATTGCACCTTTTACATTACCTTTTATCCCTTCTTTAAGCATAGAAGGTAGACTGTGAGTTACGAGAACATTCCAAAGTAAGAACAGTAGCTTATCCTGCAGTTGCACAGGTCTCGTGTCTTAGAGTTAACATGGATGTTGTGATCTGTGCTCACTTTTGTTTTTCAAAGTCTCTCAGAATGCAGGCTTTGAACTGAAGAAACGATTGAGAGTAAGGGGTGACTGTGGGTGTATTCTCAAGGCACCTAGAAAATATGCAGCTTTCAGTGAGGCATACTGAAAATTGTATTTTTTGCGTGCATGAATCATTAGCACCTGAACCATAAGATCATAAAGAAATGATAATGCTGTGTCTGCCTATATTAAATGTATGCTGACCTTAAATTTTGCTCCTTCCTCAGTAGCAGAAAAGTATGTTTATTGCTATTTGTTTTTTGATGCATCTTTCTTCTGCTTTTCAGAGAAACTGTTGTCACTTCTACCAGAGTATGTTGTTCCTTATACTATCCATCTTCTAGCACATGACCCAGATTATGTTAAAGTCCAGGACATTGAACAACTCAAGGACATTAAAGAGTAAGAGTACTTCTAATAGTGTACTTTCTATGGTTAAAAACAACCTAGCTTTAATCTAAGTAAAATGTTAATTCGTTGTGATACCCTGATACACTGTGCAGTGCAGATAATAATGATAATTACTCCTGTTGTGAGAAACAGTACATGTGCTTTTTCACTACTTATATTCAAAAGAACTGGTTTTCCAGAGCTAGACTGGTCCAAATTCATAACACTAGTAAGATGTAGGAAACGGCTTTCTGAATGTTCTTTGTACAATAATTTCTTTTGCAGTTTTATTCATGAGGAGTTACTGCATTTTTCCTTTAGGTGCCTGTGGTTCATACTGGAAATACTGATGGCTAAAAATGAAAACAACAGTCATGCATTTATCAGAAAAATGGTAGAAAATATCAAACAGACTAAGGATGCTCAAGGACCGGATGATCCCAAAATGAATGAAGTAAGGGATGCTTTCGGATTGGAAATTGCATTTAATTTGGGTCTGGAAATGAGCTGCTTTTTCTTTGTACAGGTTTAAAATGTCTTTCAATAGAATTGTATGTGGGAGATAAAATTTTGTATGCTGTAATTATTATACTTATTATAATTCAGATGAAGTATTTTTCTGTGCTTCAGTGGAACTTTCACATTTGCTAGAGAGTTGTAGTAGTTTGAAGTCCTTCTGTCTCAGTGAGATCAGTAAACTGTAGCTGTAAATATATGTAAAATGTATTTTTTCTTCTGTTTAAATCATCCATTAATGCATTTCGGAAAATTTCATTCTAAACTTACAAGAAAAAGCTTAATATTACATATATCAGGTGTATCCAGCATGTGTTATAAAGTGAATGTATCAAACTCTGATCTTCTTTTTGAGGGTTTTGCATCATATAATGTACAGGTTTGTCACTTTTCCACTTTTCCCACAGAGATGAGATTTTTATAACGTTTTATTAGCATTGCCTTTGAAAGCATGGCATATATTATTTTTAAGTGTAGTAGGATCATAGAATCTATCTGTTTTCAACCACTGGGCCTACAGTCTTTTGTCTCTTGCTCCTGTATTTCAGTACCGTGCCATACACTGTTTAAGATGCAGGCCAATGTTAAATGTTAAAGAGGATTGCTTTTCAACAATGAGCTTTTGAAGTTCAGTGCTCAAATGACACTGGCTTTTGTCAAGATTTGCTGTAAACTTCTAAATTGTTATTTGTTTGTTTCTTTAAATGTTGTTACTTACAGAAACTATACACAGTCTGTGACGTAGCAATGAATATCATTATGTCAAAGAGCACGACATACAGTTTGGAATCCCCTAAAGACCCTGTACTTCCAGCCAGATATTTTACTCAACCTGACAAGGTATGCCTTGGCATTTAATTTTTCTTGAGACTTTATACCTTCTTTAGTTTTGATTCAGGCTGTTTATTTTCAATAGCTCCTGAAACTCCAGACTTCTCCACATTATAATATATATTCTAATAATATAAATATTTGTGCATACATGCTGATTTCTCCACCCTGCTAAGATACTGGTGTTCAGGTGTAAAACTTAAAAGCGTAAATGACGTGAAAATTACTACCTGTGAAATGTTCATTGATTAGTGCTGTGATTTGTCAATTTATTTTAAATTTTGTCATCTTCCCCTCTCCTTTCTTTACAGAATTTTAGTAACACCAAAAACTACCTTCCTCCGGAAATGAAGTCTTTTTTCACTCCTGGAAAGGTGTGTATGATGGGGGGTGGGGGTTGGTTTTGGTTCTGTGTTTGTGGTTTTGGATTGGAGTCTTTTTTTTTTTGTTTGTTTTTTGGTGGTGGTTTTTTTTTTTTTAAAAAGAATACTAACATGTGTTTAGCTATGAATTGTTTTTACCCAAAGAGTTTTCATGCCAAATGTTAAACAGGTAGAGAGAAAGAGGTAGGTAGGGAGGACTTGCTACTCTCAGCAGGTGAAGCCTATTGTCTTGAAAAAGAGTGTCTGGGACAAAACCACCCACCAACATTTGACTGTTTTGCAAAATGTAGGGAAAACTTGCTACTCTTAGTAGGTAAAGCCTGTTGTCTTTAAAAAGAGTATCCAGGGCAAAAACACCCACCAACATTTGACTACTTTGCAAAATGGTTAACTTCTTTTATTTTTAACTTTTTTCAGAAGAATATAATTAAAATCTGGTAAAAATAAATTGTGGTTTGGTCTGGATTAGTGTGTCCTGTTCTAGATTACAGGAGAATACAGAACATTCATCTTGCTATCTTGCATAAGCACAGCATCTGCATTACCCTTAACTTTTCTAATGAAGCAGGAGCTGCCAGCTAATAAATTACTAATAGAGAAGGAATGCAAATTAGGAAAAAATTCAGATGTAGAGGAACATTTTTTGATTAGAAGTTAAAAGCCAACACTTATTGTTTGGCATATATCACCACTGTATTGTACATAAGTGTATTCAAACTTTCTGGATTGGAGATTCACTTCTTAAAGATGCAGAAGTTTTTAAAAGGAAGTTGTCTTCCAGCTTCTGATGAACTGTCGATATAACGTTTTTTCCAGTTTTTGTATGTAAAACATTTCTGTTAGTTTGTCCCAGATGCCATATACTAAGTCTACCTTGACAATATTAAACAGAAAATGTGATTTATGTTGGATGTAAGCAGGGAACAGGCTTTAAGTGTAGGTTCTGTGGTAAGGAAGAAGCAAGCCCTGTGGGTGTTCATTCCTCTTTAGTAGGAAGCCCAGCCCAGTTTCAATTTGAACATTCCTCTGCGTTTGAGATTTTTGTGTTTTCATTTATTGATTAATGTTGAAGCTATTGGCATGTTTGAAAGATAATTCACTGAAATGAATAACCTGAAAGTCACCAGTGTCTGGAATTTTGACACCTCTTCAAAGTCTGATTTTTTTAATGTGTGCATGAAGCATTGGAGTCTTCTCCACAGCATTTGAGATTTTCACTCATTCCGCTTAGAAACCATTGCAATTTACCATTACAGTTTAATGGCTTCGTTGCTGAAAGGGCTGTCCTACTGCTGTTTCTGTTTTGTCAGTATGGATACTTACCAGATTCAGATGTTGAGCTGCTTCGGGCAGCTAGTTCAGCAGAAAGCAAACTGCATAGAAAGTGCTGAAGTGGCTTACTGCAAGGTCAAGTGAATGTTACCCAGTACTGCCAGTGAGAAGAGGACAGACTGTAAGGGTGGAGAGAAAGAATACTGCTTTTGGTGGCAACTGGCTTTTTGATTGCAGCTTTGTCAGCTTCCTTCTGGTGTCTGTTGTAATGTTGACATTAAAATGTTTTATCTCTTTGTGTTAAAATGAAGATACTGATTGCAGACAGTGAAATCTGTGAATATTTTAAGTGTATTACATGTTAACAACACCGAAATGTGTAGCTTAAAATAAAGGAAATATATTTTTGGTTTCAGCCCAAAGCAGCCAATGTTCTTGGAGCAGTTAATAAGCCTCTTTCGTCAGCAGGCAAGCAGTCTCAATCCAAATCTTCACGAATGGAAACTGTAAGCAATGCCAGCAGCAGTTCAAATCCAAGCTCTCCAGGAAGGATCAAAGGGAGGTTGGTAGACAACAAAGGAGCTTTGATATTTGAAGTATTTGTAATGGAAACTTTGAATATTTCTGTGTTTTCTAAGTGAGAAACAGAATTCTATTATTTTAAAGTAAAGTTACAGTACCACATTGGTACAACTGAAACCATGAATTGGCTTTTCTAACCTCAGAAATAAATTTGCTTTTAAAAACTATAATCAAATCACATCCAGAATTGGTTGTAGGAGGGAAGGAAAGCCTCCTGATAGTTTAATAATTTCTTTTATATCTATACATAAAACACACATGTTTACATGTGTATGCACACATACGTATGTTTACGTGTGTTCCTAGGAAGCTTGTGGCCTGCTGTAATGTTAACAACACATCATAGTGAGGACTGTCAGGCCATTATGGTGATCTTGCATAATTTACCTCTCTATAAATTTGTCTTCAGTTTTTTTTTTGGATTAGATTTTTAGGTGTAGATTTTAGATTCCTTTGTGATGGAGAGGGGAATGTGCTGTAATGCTACATAAGTTTTCAAAATTATAAATTATTTTCTGACAATATTTTAGGTTATTCATCAGTTACTGTGTCTTGACATCAATGAAATAATGAATACACTTGATCATTAATTTTTCTCACAGACATTTAGAGATTGTGTAGCCTCCATTATTTATGTATTTTTTTACATTGTCTCAGGACTGAGGAAATGTTATGTTTGGAAATTACATCTAGTGCAGTGTTTTGCAAGAAATACTACTCAGCTCAAAGGAAGGTCCACAGACAGGCTTATTTTTTACAAATTATGCAGGTTCACGTGCCAGAATACCTTATTGACTGAAGTTAGTTCAGATTGCAGATTATTATCCATATTCAGTAAAATCAGTCAGAGGCAAATGCTGTTTTACGTCCAGTTCATTTGAAAGAAACACTGTGCTCAAACCTAACACGTTCTTTCACCTTCATGGTCTCAGTTCTGTAAGTTAAACTGATTAATGTTTTGAGGTGAGAGAAGAACTCTTCTAAAGAAGTAGTAGCAATGGTTCAGTATGCATAGCATTTCCAATTCAGCCTCACTGAATATATACAGGCAAGGTTGCATCTGTTAAGGTGATGTATGAAAATTGAGCTTCCTGTTATATTTTACTCCTGTAGGAGTGCGAAATCTGTCTTGGTCTGTGTGGTACCAAGGACAGGGAGTCAAGAATTTGCTCATTTAAGTATCAGTTACCGTTAAAAGATACACACTTTTATTTAAAAAAGCTGCTTCTACCAACCCCAGGGCAGATGAAACAAAAGAACTTGTGCACTGACTTCTGTACGCTATCTTCTGAGTGTGAGTTGGAGTGTTTTACATGTGCAAGTAATACTGTTGTCCACATTTACATATGTAGAAACTGTAATAAAAAAGAAATTGCTGGCCTATATAGCAACAGAAAGTGAGGGATGAACTGGTCTCTGAAATTTTAATCTGCTGGTTTACTGACCTAACCTCACTGTAGGAAAGCTGTGCGTGCTTGGCTGGTCTGTCTGTGGGGATCTTTGGTTGTTACATGAAAATGTGTGCAAATGCATACAAATGCAGAGATCTCTTGAAGCTCCAGTGAGGTTCTTCTGTTTCAAAAGGCTGCTTATCTTTCCAAGTGAAAAAAGAAAATGTGGCTTGGCTTGTGACTGAAACCTTTATTCTGAGACTTGGATGTTCTGGTTTGTGGAATGTGGTGGTTACAGTAGCCAGAGTGAGAAGCTTCTTTCTGCCAAATTGTTCATGGTTTAGGAGTAGATTCCTTCTAGAAGAAGATTGTTTTTCTTAATTTTTTAAAAGGATTACACACTGTTTTAAAATAGTGAGGAAAACAAATGTTTATTCATTCTAGGCTTGACAGTACTGAAATGGACCACAGTGAAAATGAAGAATTCACACTATCTTCACCTTTACCAGGGAAGAAAACAGACAAAAGGGACGACTCTGATCTTGTAAGGGTGAGCTGCTTGGTTGCATTGCAGATGTTTCACTTTAAGTCACCAGGAATTTAAAATAAAAATGAATGTAGTGGCACTCTGTATCATTCAAGAAAATATACTGAAACAAAAACTGAGTTAATGTTGTGAACTGCTGGCAAATACAATCAACTAAGAAAATGTTCGTTTTTGTCTGTTTATTATGTGTACATGACATTTACCTTTGCATCATTCTGATGACTCCTGTAAGCTTTCAGGATGACCACTTACGAGTTGCAGAGCATTGGTAATACTGACAGGGGTGGTTTCTGCTAGTGCTAGGTTGATAAGAATTACTCTGCTGTTTGTCTTGTTCTTAGGATTAATTGCTAAAGCATTTGGGATGTTGATTCTGGGGCTTCTGTTCCCCAGTGCACTGTAAAGGTTCTTTTAATATATTCTTTCTTGGTGTTTATTTGAAATATAGTTTTGGAATAATTAATTGAATTAATTTGAAGACCATAGAGTTCAGGTTGGGAAAAACTTGTGAGATCATAGAGTGCAACCATTAACCTAGCTGTACCAAGCCCACTGCTGAACCATGTCCCTCAGCTCTATATGGACATGACTCTTAACCACATCCCAAGATGACTCCATTTTTTGACACACAGAGACAGCCTTCTCCTGTGCATTTAAGGCTTCCCTCTTGAAGTATGCCCAGCCTTCCTGGATTCCTGTATCCTTAAGGATAGCCTCCTGAGGGCCTTTGTCTGTCATTCACCTGAGCAGGCCAAAGTTCACCCTCTGGAAGTCTTGCGGTAGCAATTTTATCCCCTCTTCTTGTTTTTCCAAGGATTGAAAACTCAGTCTTCCCTTGACAACCTCCAACCTTTACTTCTTTGGGAGGCCAGAGGACAGCAGTCAAGGGGGCAGTCTGCTTTATTCCTCACGGGATGATGAGAGAGAAGCCATGACGTAGCAGAACTAGGGACATCATTGTCCCCCTGTGCTGGGCACTTGTGAAGGCCTCCCCTTGAGGCAGTTCTGGGCCACTTACTTCAAGAAGGAGATTGAGGTACTAGGGTGGGTCTGGAGGAGAGCAACAAGGCAGGTGAAGGGACTGAAAGAAAAGTCTTAAGAGGAAAGTCTGACAGAGACTCAGAGGGGACCTTACCACTCTCTGTAACTACCTGAAGGGAAGTTGTAGGCGGGTGGGGGGGTCTTTTCCCAGGCAACTAGTGACAGGATGAAAGGACAGGGCCTGTAGCTGCGCTAGGGGAGCTTTAGGTTGGATGTAGGAAGGACTTCCTCACAGAAAGGGTGATCAGACATTGCAGTGGGCTGCCCAGGGAGGTGGCGGAGTCCCCATCCCTGGAGGTGTTTAAGAAAAGCCTGGCTGTGGCACTTAGTGCCCTGATCTAGGTTGTGGTGATCTTAGGTCATAGGCTGGGCTTGTCGGTCTTCAAGGTCTTTTCCAGCCTCAATAATTCTGTGATTCTGTGATTAGTGAAAATGTCCAAAATTTTGCTTTGTCTTGAAATGCAAGTAACCCTCTTAGGCTGTGATTTTATTTTGACTTTGGAGAGCAGATTACAGCAAGCTCTAACTGAGAAGCAGAATCTTAAAGAGCTGAAAATCTGTGGGTTTTTTTTTTAAATGTAAGTTTTCAGGGTATTTGTCCAGATAATAATTTAGTTGTAAAATTATTGGACACTGTTTGACTTAAGGGATAGGCTTTACTTTGAAATTTGGTTACAACTACTTACCTGGTAAAAGCAGCTGCAGTGACAGATGTGCACAATGAAAGCAACAGCAAATGAAACAGGGAATAATGAGGATGTCATTCGTCTAGAAAAACAGTTTTGTCACTGAAGTTAAGAACTGACAGGAGATGTCATCACTGTTGATACATTCTTTTCTTAATTTCTTCTAATGTAATCTTTCATCCTTCAATTTCTTTTACCTTTTTTTCCTCTTACATCCTTTCTAGCTGTTCTTTGCTTTTCATGACTAGGGTTTTTGGGCAAAGTAGAGACACATATTTGTAAGCTGACCTCTGTCTAATATCACAAGGGAGATCTGAAAGCAAAACCCACATTCAATCTGGTTTTAAGTGGGAGAACTATCATTATGTAGATTAAAATATTGCAGGGTGGGGTGGTGATAAGATTGAGAGTAGCCCAGTGGAGGACTTGGGAACACAGATGGATGAAAATTTGAACATGAGCCAGCAGTTTTCACTTGAAGCCCAGAAAGCCCATTGTAGCCCAGGCTGCATGGTAGAAAAATGTGATATTGAAGGGAGATGATTCTACCTCTCTACTCTGCTGAGACATCACTTGAAGCACTGAGTCTGAGGACTCCGTTACAAGACATCTGTTAGAACAGATCTGGAGGAGGGCTGCAAAACAGCGGTCAGATAGCTAGAGCACCTCTACTGTGAGAAAAGGCTGAGAGAGTTTTGTCTGGTGTTTTATATGGATGTAATTGTGTTTATACTTTTGCAAAGGCTTTTGAGCTGGTTGTGGTAGACAACTTGTGTAACCTGATGGCTTTTGTGTTCTTGAGAGAAGTTTCTGTAGCTTTTGTGTATCTAACTGTTTAATATGGCAGTTCAGTTTTTTTAATTACAGACTTAATCTTGCCTTTTCAGTCAGAGATGGAGAAGCCTAGAGGAAGAAAGAAAACTGCTATCACAGATTCAGAAGAGAAACTAAGCATAGACGACCTGAATAAAATTGGTCAAGAGCAGAAACTTAGAGGTAGTCAGCGGGGAAGGAAGAGACCTGCAGTTGTTTCAGAATGTGATGAAACACAATGGCAAGAGGAAAAAAGGCTAAAAGAAGATGTAATAGAAAGTGAGGATGAACAGAACAGTCCACCAAAGAAAGGGAGAAGAGGACGCCCTCCTAAAGCAAATAATGGGGCAACACCAAAGGAAGAGCCAGTGGCAAAGTCATCAAAAAGGAACAAAAAAAAACAACCGCCACCAGCTGCAGTAGAAGAGGAGGAGGAGGAGGAGGAAGAAAGGCAAACTGAAAACATTGAACAAAAACAAAAAGGCAGGCAAAATAGGACACAGAAAAGAACGCAGCCGAGGTAAGTTTGTCTTCTTGTAAGCTGCATTTTTTTTATCCTTGGACATTAGTTATAATTTGATACTTTGCAATTTGGGTCTTCCTCAAAACAGAGCAGAGCCATCTGAAACTAGTACAGTTGAATCAGCACAGTCTACGCCACAGAAAAGACGAGGAAGGCGGTCAAAAACACCACCATCACAGCAAAAAAAAGTGTAAGTGGTGAATATTTTAATATTGAAAATATTTAATATTTTAATAGTGAAAATTAAAAATATGCCTCTGTGCCCACAAACAGTGATTTACTGAAAATACACTTTGATTGAGTGTTAAGAAAATAAATGGCCATTGTTATTTCTAAAATGTTTCCCCTTAGCTTCTTCTCCTAGAGCTTCTCTAAACAGAGCAAGAGACTTAATACATGTATGCTTAATGTGCTCAGGTAGCATATATGTAGCTTTGCTCTTCTAGGAGAAAAGTCAGTGAAGCGCATGAGGGCCTTGAAGATAGGGCTTTATTAGGACTGCAGGTTTTGGATAGGGAGGAAGAATCAAATTGTTGCTGTGGTGAAAGAGTATTGTGGAGAACTTACTCTGCTTCTGGAGAGTTTATTCTGCTTCTCCTTAAAGTTTGCTTAATTTCTGCTTTTTGACCTTCTTACTATCCACTTGAATTATTTCTAAATGAGTAAAATGTGCTACAGTCTATGCAGGATAGTAGCTCTTGAAAAGTAAAAGGTGTATTAAGTGCTAAAATAAAGGTAAAGTCTGTGCCTAACTTCATTTTCTTGTGTGTACTGTAGAAATTTACAGGTATCTCTATCTCTACTGTACGTGTATATGCAGTATATGTAAAGCAGAGATGTACAAGTGGGCAAGATGTATTTGCCCACCTTTATCAAACAGTGGCTCATGAAACAGATTTACAAGTTACTGTTTCAGAACCTGGAGATAAATTCCTTAAGGTGTTACATACGTGCATCTTTGAGCTGGCATTTTATATTATTCTGCTTTTTTTCTAGCTTCTGGGCTCAGTTAGCATCATGCTGATCTTCCTTTGGTAGTTCAGTGCACTGACTGACTTTGCCTGAAAGAATTTATACCTGTAATTCAAAATCTAGTTTCACACCAGATCACCTGTTTTGATATTCTGCACACACAATGCTCCTACCTCTCCAGTGTTCTGTTTTCTTATCTTAAGTCACACCTCTCCTCTTTCTTTACTCTGTAACAAGAATCACAGGTCCCAGCACTGTTTTGCTTGCCATAGAAGTCACTGTTAGATGTGCAGCAGAACAAGAGTTGGAAACTGTACTGTTACGACGAGAAGACATACCAACAAGTTACTGTTGGGGTTATGCTAAGTGACATTTTTCAAAGTATTTACTAAAGGACATCTTAAGTAGCTTCTGATTTACTTCTTGATGAAATCAGTGAACTCGCCATGGTTTTTTACCCATTCTAAACAGGAAGTAAACTGTATCAGTACACATAAGCAATAACAGGCATAGATCTTGTTCGTGTGTACATACATTGTTCCTGACAGTCAGAGCTCAAGTCATTTCAAGGTTTGCAGTTGTTGCATCTATTGTGTTTAGATTCCATTAAAAAAACCCCCAAACTGTGTTTTTATTGTCAAACCAAACTGACTGTCCTTTTTCAGTAACTGCAAGAAAAAGGTGATTCTTCACAGTAATTCTTCAGTCTTCAAGGTGTGTTTTGTATGCAGACCTTTCTCCTGTTCTACATCTGTGCCTGCAGCAGTTTTAACTAATACACTGAGCAGTGCTGTGTACCACGAGATACAGTGTATTTAATCCAAATGTTTTAAGGTTTCTGGGAGATGGATTTGGCATAAGAATTTCACATTTTACCTGTGAGGTGATAGTGTATAGCCTGTTGCAGTTAGGTAATTGGATTACACATGTAAACTGGCTTATTTACATTCACGCATGTAAGCTGACTTATTTTTGTAATATGTGTGAAGCCAGTTAATGAACTTTAATTTCCTTTTCAATAGTGTTGTTTCTGTCAGTCTTGAAAGGCTTATGTTGGACTAATTAGCATTGTTTCTCAAAGAATGTCATGCTGGTTGGTGCTGAAACCACCACTCTGCTACAATCACTGTATGCTTTTCAGACTTTTTACTTTGTACGGTACTCAGGTCTTGAAGATTTTCACCACATATGTACTTTGATGTCGGTGGACAGTTGTTTTGGATCTGTATGTCAAATGTGTTGTTTGTCTGCCCAGAACAGAGTTGCTGGTTTAATTTAATACAAAAAGTCAGGTAGCTTGGATGCACCATGACTGCATCTGCAGTAAGCGGGGTGATTCAGTGATTTGTTTCTGAACTGTGTTAATGACCCAAACTCGAATGGTAATGTGAGTGTGACTGTGTAGCTTTGCATACATATCTGCTTGGCTTTTTTTTTTAAGATGGGTGGAATGGGACTGTACTTCTCATTTTAAGCAGAGGAGTGCTCCCTTCCTTGTGGTTCAGCTCTCATGACTAACAGACCGTTTAAGATACTGTTGTGTGATTGCTCTTGATTATTCTCATTAAGGTATCATTAGTCTGATTATTCCTAGCCCTTAGCGTGAGCTAGCTTGGAATATTTGTATTTAGGTTCATTATAGTGTTAATTTCATAAACGGCAATGTGGATTCTTCTAGGTCTGTAAAAACATAGATCCAGTTAATAAAATTTTGTTGTGTATAAACTTCTGTAGGAGTACATCTGTACTGGAATTGATTAGAAGGACC
>JAOXOE010000001.1:105869695-105895416 GCA_028565055.1 Phoeniculus purpureus | reverse complement strand
TCTAGCCTTGAGCTGTGTGGTAGGGGTTGGACTTGATGATCTATTAGGTCCCTTCCAACCCTGGTAATACTGTGATAATGTGAATCAAAACAGGTCTGCTGTGCTGTTTAGACTTGTTTTATGCCTAAGTCAGATATTGCTCATGATTTTCAGCTCATTCTTACCCAGGTAAAAGTAATTATCTATGTTTTGGTGGAGGTAAACTATGGAACCAAAGAAGGATCAGGCATACATTCTTCGTAACAGTTACTCGAGCCTTTTATTTCCTGAACAGTCTCAACTCTAGCTAAATAATACAAAAAAACTGCTTGCATAGAAAGCAATCTAACATGCAGAACCTTCTCTTTGTTGGGGCATGGAACAGCTCTGTGATGTTGTAAAAAGGCTGCCAATGTTGACCATTGTATCTTGATTAGACAAGAGAAGAGGAAATTGCATTTTATGTAAGCATAAAGTGTCTTTCCAGAATTGGGATTTTTGTAGTGGCTTTAAGTAAAACAGGTGCTCAAGACATGAATCTTAGTAGTCTTTTGATTTTGGTCATTGACCTTAATTCTATTAGTAGGCAAATCGAACACTTTGATTATGTTAACAGAAAATGTTAATCTATTCCCACTGCTGTCTAGAAGCCTCTGGTTTTGTACGGATTTTGAAATTAAGTACAGTACTCTCCATCTCTTTGCAAACTCTTACCTATTTCATTCAGGTACTTACAAAGAACCAAGCACATGCAAGCATAGAAATAACGTGGGTGTGGCAATTCATCTTGTGTTTGCATTTCATTCTGCGCACAGGATGTTGTTTTTCCTTTTATGGAGGAGAGTTCTTTAAAAAAACATTCCCCTGAACAACCACAAACTGCCTCCTTATACGTTGTCTTATGAATGGAATATGGTGGAGTTTTTTAGATTAGACTAATAAAGACTAGAGGAACTCTGAATACAGAGACTTCTTGAAAAATGATAGAGAAATTGGAGGAAGAACATAGAAACTGGATGGTTGAAGACGTGTGTTGGGAATGGAAGGAAATAATGATACAGCAGTACCCCAGTTAGACAGATGGAGAGATAGGAATTTTGTGAGTTTATCTACATTTTTATATACTACCATTTTGTTAGTTTATGTTCTTTACCAAGTGGTTTGTTTTTATTTCATTGCTATCTCTGTTGAACAGACTGAGTATCTTTGCAAGATAGTATGGGAATCATGCTATCTACTGTAATCTTGTTTTCAGCCTTGCTTCTGCAGTAACTGTAAATAGCTTGATGTTGCATTGCTGAGGAGCAGTAAAAGGCAGGAACTGACTTCACAGTGTGTCAAACTTTGGCAACTAAAAATTAAGCCCTGATTTGCAAGGGAAGTTTCCTCAGCACTACCAGTCGAGATGATGAAGCTCTGTTGGGCCAGGTTTCGTTTCACTGTGTTATCGACTACTGGAAGCATTAAAAGAACAGGCTATTTCTTTAATGCATTTACCAGTACATGGTAGCATCAAATCTTTGTATTTTATTTTAGGATCGATTTGTGTTCTTAAAACTTTTCTGGTTTGTTTCTTTCCCCCCTAGAATTTAAACAAGCAAGCCTATGATTTGGCAAAAGCTTTACTAAAGAGGACGGCACAAGCAATTGAACCATACATTACTAATGTAAGTGAAGACTGCAAACAAATATGGGAATCATGTATGTTTCTTAATAGCTGTATTATCAAAAGAAAGGGTTTTTTAATACATATAGTCAAATAGGGCTATAAAATAACTTTTTAAGAACTTGAGAGGATTGTTGTAATAATGAAGCATGTATACTGTCCCTTTTAAATCTTAATTCTTCACTGTATACAAACTACTAAACCTCTAAGAACTTTGATTTCTAAAATGCAATGGGTAGTTTGCTTCCCACTGTCTTGGGAGACCTTGCACTTCAATCCTTAATGTGACTGGAGGACCAAATGTTTTTTTCTAATAAGAATATAGAAACATGCTGTTCTTGTGGTAGAAGTCTTCTGTTGTTAGAAGGTTATTTAGAAGTTAAGACAAGTGAAACTAAAGCATAATTTTAATGGCTTTGTCACAAGGAAAGAACTGGAAACAATTGAAAAATAGATGGTAAGGAAGAAAACCTATAAGTGGATTGAGCATTGTAGCTGAGTATAAACAGACATTGCAAAAGATGAGGGATGAGTGAGAGTAAAGATCAGACAGGAGAATGCTCTGAGTTAAGTTACAGAATCACAGAACTACTGAGGCTGGAAGAGAACGTTAAGATCATCAAGTCCAGCCTATGACCTAACATCGCCACATCAGCTAGACCAGGGCACTAGGTGCTGTATCCAATCTTCTCTTAAACACCTCCAGAGATGGGGACTCCGCCACCTCCACAGGCAATCCGTTTAAACCTTTCTGTGAGGAAGTGCTTCCTAATATCCCCCCCTAAAACCTCCCCTGGTGCAGCTTCAGGCCCTGCCTGCTTGTGCTGGCACTACTTGCCTGGGAGAAGAGCCCAAACCCCATCTGATTAGAATTTCTGTTTAGGTTGTTAAAGTGATAAGGTTCCCCCTCAATCTCCTCCTCTCCAACCTAAACAGCCACAGCTCCCTCAGCCTCTCATCAGATTTTCCCTTCGGTCCCTTCACCAGCCTTGTTGCTCTCCTTTGGACCTGCTCCAGCTCCTCAGTCTCTTTCTTGAAGTGAGGGGCCCAGAACTTCCCCCAGTACTTGAGATGAGGCCTCACTAGTGCAGAGTACAGGGGGAGTAGCTTAGTAGAGGGAGGGAAAAAAACCCATCCCACTTTAAAAAAAAAAAAGTAGTTAAGGATTTCACAGGTCTTATAGTAGCTATCCAAAGCCTCAGGAACTTAAAAATAGTTGAAAATGTTCGGTTGATAGCTTTCAAACTTGTAACACTTGTGGTACTTGGAAAGTGGGGTTTTCATCTTGGAAAGCGGGTTTTTCATCTGTAAGGTTAGATGACAAACTGGTGACATTTTTTGCAGGTTTTTAAGTAAGTTGGTGCTGTAAGAATCTTCCCTTATGGAAAATATGTCAATGTAGTCATCTGTTGTTGGCTTCCTGCATGTAGGATATAATATGCTGTCTCTTTCTTTGTTCTAGAAGTCACTTTCTTTCCTAACTATTACTGTGTCTTTAATAGGTTTTAATATCTTAACCAGTACTATATACATTCCAGGCAACTCTGTAGTCAGAAGACAAGACCATATGGAGTCTTTAACTTCTGATGAAATGCACTTAACTGTCCTTTCCTAGTCATTAGTACTAGAAACGACTTTTTTTGTTACAACATTTGTTACCAATTGTAAGGATATAATGTTTTTAGTTTCTTCACTGCTATAGTTAACCCTGTCAGGTACAGAGGATTGTGATGTTTATCTGTCACAGGTTTGGGACTAGGAAACAGAAGCGTTAGTTAAGTGTATTCTGTTTCTTTAGGGGGTAGTATATTCCTCTTTAGTTGCTTCTTACCCATCTTTTATGAGTATATAATTGAAAGTAGTGTGGAATTAATATTTGATATTAGAAAACATTTTCTTTAATGAGAATTATGAAGTTTCCCTCAAACCTGTCAAGTTAACAAAGGAAGAATAATTACCTTATGGCTGCATTATGCTGCTTGTAATTACAAATTCTGAAAGTCAGTTATTAATTCCTGTGCTTTTACTTCTTTAACTTTTCAGTTGTGTATGTAGCAATTAGCCAGTTGTTTCAGCCTAATTTTGACTAAATGTTACAATACCTTTTAGAGTGATTTTTCTCCATTGTAAAATAATTAAATATAGTTGTATTATAAAATGATCTGGTACCGTGGAACTCCTCTAAAGTTGGATTTCTTAAATTACTTGCAGGCATGCTGTAGTAAGCTAAACATAAATTTTGATGTGTTTTCTTTTAGAAGTAATACTGAATAAAACCCCAATATTTTCAGACTTCTGCTACAGATTTATGTTTATGTGCTCCCCCATCCCCCCCCCTTTTCTAATTGTGCTGAAATAAGTGGTTGTAGCATTAAAATGAAGACAAGGCTTAGAATACTGTATATATACTCTTGTAATTGATATATGCTCTTATTTTCCAGTTCTTCAATCAGGTTCTCATGCTTGGTAAAACGTCAATTAGTGACCTGTCAGAGCATGTGTTTGACTTGATTCTGGAGTTATACAATATTGACAGTCACCTCTTGCTTTCTGTTCTACCACAACTTGAATTCAAACTTAAGGTAAACACTTCTTACCCTTTCCTTATCCTAGTGTACTTCAACTACTAATGATTTATTTACTGACAAGTTTGTCACGTTGTTTGGCATGTAAAAGTAGTGCTTATTTGTAAAGTGTATTTTTTCTTCATTGTTTAAGGGAAAAGCTCATAAGTCCTTAAAAAGTAATTTAACTTTCAAATGTGTAAGCCTATAGTGTGTGGATGCTATATGTTTGAGGTTTCATTGCGGCGGGGTTTTGGCTTGTATCTTTCAATCAATAACACAAAATTTTGATGACTTGGTTTATTTTGTGTACTGAAGTATTTTTTGTGAAGATTATAGTGAAAGTATCTTGTGCTGCCAACTGTATGTTTGATACTGTGCAGGGAAGCTACATCTGTTCATGGAATCATAGAATTGTTTAGGTTGGAAAAGACTTTAAAGATCACAGTCCAAGCATTAACCAAACTGTACCAAAACCACTGCTAAACCATGTCCCTAAGATACATATCTACTCGACTTCTAAACATGTCCAGGGATGACGGTTCAGCCACTTCCCTGGGCAGTGCCTGATGACCCTTTCAGTAACTTCCCCTGGCACAACTTGAGGCCATTTCCCCATGTCCTATCTCCTGTTACTTGTGAGAAGTGACCAATACTCACCTCTCTGCAATCTTCTTTAGGTAGTTGTAGAGGGCAATAAGGTCTCCCCTCAGCCTTATTTTTTCCAGACTAAATCGCTCCAGCTCCCTCAGACTCTCTTCATAACGCTTGTTCTCCAGACTCTTCACCAGCCTTCTTGCCGTCCTTTAGACTTGCTCCAGCATCTCAATGTCTTTCTTGTATTGAAGTGCCTAAAACTGAATACAGTAGTGTTCAGAGTAGTGGAATTTGGTAGGGTAAAGTTGGGCTCCATGTTGATGGAATCTAATATATGGAGAATGTAATCCAAATAGATGTTGTGTGACAGGAGGAAAAAGAGCATAGGATGCCATGTATGTCTTAAATGACTTTACAGCTAGTGACTACGTTTCTCAGGGTTCTTATGTTTGAAGGATAGCTGATGCTAACGATCCATTTTAATGGTTATTTTTGACTGCCTACCATTTCACAATGTCTCCACCGCTTGGAGAAATTCAGTATAACTGCTGTTAGTACCTTTATTCCACACTGTTTTATTTTACTTATCATTCCATAGGGTTTCTGTAGAGGTGGGGAATTGGGTTGGTTTTGTGTTACTAACTTTGAAAGTGACCTATTACTAAACTTAATGGCTAATGTGCAGTGGGCCACTTCTAAATTTGAATGTATTGCTATTATTGAGGACAGATCTGAGGTTTGTTGAACCCTTGGCGTGTTCTCATTGTGGTATTTATTATTATAACGGCTTATTCATGCCTTTATTTTTTCCCCTAACATTGCTAGGCAGGCACACTACTCTTGTTGGATTAATTGTTTTTTAATAGTATTCTCTTTCCATTCACATTTCCAAAAGAAGGAGGGTTCAATTTACTGCTTGCTGTCTTTCTCTTAAAGTTAGACCTTTTTCAGCCTTTAATTCCTGTTCCTACAGATGGCAAACAGTCGTCATTCTCAGACCAGTAAAAACAGTACTTTTCTTTAAGAGATGTAATCTGTCTTCTGCTGCATCCTTTTTTTTCCTCCATGGCCGTAATTGCACTAACCTTTTTCCCATCTTCAGGTCATTTAAAACTGCAGGCTCTTGACTTGTCTCATCTTCTTTCATTGACTCTCATATTCCATTATTTCAGTGTGAACATCTTAAAAATCCTATTTTACCACAAGAACCAGTAAATTTAGTAGCCCAACACAGTCAGCCTTCTCTTTTCCCTGGCTGCCTTCCTACTCAGGAACAACTTACGGTCTCTTCCTTCAACTGGGTACTTTTGGCTATAAACATTTCCATGTTTTCTTTGTACTTCTTAATTTAAAACAAATTTTTTAATGCTTGCATTTTGGTTCTGTTTTTCATAATCTTTTTAGATGATGAATATGTGTTCTCTTGCGTTTTGTCTCCTCGAGACTTAGTTTAGTTTTCTGTGTGGTCTGAAGACTTGAGGGTAAGGTGTTTCATGTATGGGGTTGTAAGATACAGTTTAACAGTGCTTCCAGTAGACCTGTACATTTTGATACTTACATTCTTATAGCTCTTATTCTGTCATGTTGAACTTGGATCAGTTTGTATGTGAGAGCATGGTACAGCTTCTGTTTCAATCATCTTGCGGCTTCAGGTGTGTGGTTTTGATCTTAAGTTGTAAGGACAAATAATACCTGCCTGTTTTGTCCTGTTGGCTGCCAAATGGAGTTTGACCTGTCTTTTACAGAAAAAAAACCCAAACTACAGAACACCTCTATTTGGAGCAGGGTAATCCTGATTTGAATCCTGAGGCACTGCAACGGGTTGGAAGTTGTGGATGCACAACCAGTGGAAGCTTTCAGGACCAAGTTAAATGGGGCCTGGAAGAGCTTGATCTAGTGGAATAAGTCCTTTCCCAAAACAGGGAGTTTGAATAAGATCATCTTTGAAGGTCCCATCCAACTCAAATAATTTTATGGTTTTAAATAAATTGAAAGGTCTTGAAGAGATTTATGTAGTTAAAAGGGTATTTTGAAGATCTCTGTTCTGAAATATTAATGAAATATGGTCAGCCAATGTCTTTTCTGTGGTCAACACAAGCTTGTTCTTTTAGCTGATCTGCTAGTGATGACTAAATACTTTCCAGCTAGTATAGCTGTGGTTTAATTCTAAACAGCAACAGGACTGGTCAGTGGATAACAGTCCTCTGGGCCAAAAGGCCGCATAGATGAACAGGGAACTTCTGGACAAACTTAAATGTAAAAAGGAAACCCACAGAGGGTGGAAGTGTGGACAGCTAGCCTGGGAGGGAGTATAGAGGAATTGTCCACACAGCCACAGATTGGGTTAGGGAAGTCAAAGCCCATATAGAATTAAATCTGGCCAGGGACATCAAGGGCAACAAACAAAGCTTCTATAGGTATATCAGTGGAGAAAAAGAAAACTAGAGATAGTATCAGCCCCCGCCAGAAGGAAGCAGGTGACCTGTTTTGCTGATGTATGGAGAAGGCTGAGTTACTCAGTTTTTTGCCTCAGTCTTCACTGGAAAGCTTTCAAACCATGACAACCAAGTTGCGGCAGTCAAAAGCTGGGACAATGAGTGGAAAGCACAACCCATGGTAGGACGGATCAGGTTCATGACTGTTTAAACAATGTAAAGTCTGTGGGAATTGATGAGATTATCCACCAGTTCCCTCAGGACCCATGGATGTAAGTTGGGTCTGTTATCTGTGGGGGGGGCTTCGGTTGGTCTGAAGCAGAAGAATTTAACCTTGGACAGTTTTAAAGTGTATCTGTGAGAACAAGGAGTCAGATATCTGAAGAATGTAAGCAACTGACCATGCTGGGAGAAAAATGGTAAGAGATGAGCAAGGGGCATATGAAGCTGAAACACCAATGGCCACTTGTTTGTATGTGTGTTGTACCAATAAAATAAGGACACCTCTGTGCAAAAAGGGTATAAAAAGGAGCTAGCTGCATTAATAAAGTATCTTCTTTGACTGCTTGCACTTTGATCTTGACTCTGTGTCACACATCCACCCCAACCGCGAGAATTATTCATCGTATTTGACAAATCATGACATTCTGGTGTAGTTCCCACGAACTGGAAAAGGGGAAACATAACCTCCCTTTTTAACAAAGGAAAAAAAAGGTGACCCAGAGAACTACAGGCCAATCAAGTCTCAACCATGTGCCTGGCCAGATCATGGAGCAGATCCTTCTGGTAACTGTGCTAAGACACATGGAAAATAAAGAGTTTATTTGTGACAGCCAACATGGCTTTACTAAGGGCAGACCATGCTTGACAAACCTGACCAGCCTGTATCTGTTCAGTGATGTAAAACTTAATGGGAGACTAGGCTGCAGTGACCATGACACTGTAGAATTAAAGATTCTCAAGGCAATGAGAAAAGTGCAAAGTAAGTTTATGGCACTTGATTTTAAAAGTAATTGCATCAAAAGAAGTGTGGCCAGGGGATTGAGGGAGGTGTTGCTTTTCCTCAGCTCTGGTGAGACTTCCTCCCCCTGCCTCAGAATACTGTGTCCAGCTCTGGAGTACTCAGCACAAGAAGGTCAGGAACTTTTTGAAGCAAGTGCAGCAAAGGGCCACTATCTGCTAGGTATTTAAGTAGAGAAGATTGTGAAGTATCTTTAGGTCAAATGTGTAGTTTGACAGGGACAATCTGTTTCTGCTCTATGAGCTTCTCTGATGCAGCTCTTGAATATACAGGTGTGATAATAGAGGGACAGATAATTATTCTTAATGAGTAGTGGGACAGTTAGTGTATTCTGAGATCTATTATTGCTACTTTGCTGCTAAAGACAACTGTATTAGTCTAAAAGCAGATGATGAAGGACAGCTGAGGCTAACTCAACTGTTGAGTTGACAGTATTGAGGAGCAAAGATGTGTCAATGATTTCATCTTGCATGCACCTAATACATGGAAGTGGCCATGTGGTCTGTGCTTTTCAAAGATACATTGAGTAGTTGCTCCCAGTTTTTGAAAACGTGAACTTTGTTTATTCACTGCTTTTGAAGCTAATTTTAAAGAAGAATGTTGGTCAGATGAAGTGGACTCATAGCAGAATACTCTGAACAAGACACCAAGTATTCTGGCTCATTTTAAAGCTGATGCTTTAAAAAAAATATTTTTGGGGACAAAGTTAGCAAGTTCTGTGTGAATTATTTTTGATAATTTCAGTGAAAATTAATTTGAAAGTAATAATTTTAATGCATTTTCCAATGTTTTGCTGTAGTTCGAGTCACTTTATCTAAGAGCTACTATTTCTAAGTACTTCTGCCATTATGTAAGAAGTCTTTTTGCCAGCAGAGTGACTACTTTCAGACAGATGTTTAAAAAAAATTAACTGGTCCTATCATGTAAAATCTGAAAATGAAGCTCAGTAGGACACAGGACTTAAGTTGGGAAATAACAATTGAGCCTCTGTGTAAGAAAAGATGTAACATGGAATTCACAAAAAGAAATACTGGAGAACCTGATGACTGTCAAACTGAAGAAAAAATCCACTGTTTTGGCATGACATTTGGCAACAAATTGGGGAATTATTAGCCAAACAAGATGAAGACTTCTGCAAGAGTAACAGACTTTGAAGGATTGTCCTTGAGAAAATCCCCTCTGTATGTTCTAATGTTACATGTTTTCACAGTGGTTTAAATTCATCCCTAGATGAATTTAAAAGGCACTTAGATACAGTGTTGCGGGATAGAGTTTAGGGGTGAACTTGTAGAGCAGGATTGATGGTTGGACTTGATGATCCCAAGGGGTTTTTTCCAACCGGAATGGTTCTATGATTCTATGTATTTTGCTTTCTGTTACTGAGAACTGAGTGCAGTTTGGTCATTCTTTCCTTCTTTTTACTTGAGAAGCATCGAGGACACAGATGTTCTGGTCCTGGATCTGTGTGATTACTGACAAACCTTGTTTGGTGAATGGGATGGCTCCTCTTAGACTGAGGGTGGTATTCTCAGCTGTGTTTCCTCCATCCAAAGCAAAATGCTCATTTGCATCTATTAATTTGTAGTAACATTGCTGATACAGAGATGTACATTGCCACTGTGGTGTCATCTGGAACAAAAAGAAATACTGAGCTGAAATATAAAAAGATACTGATGCTGGTGGAGAAGTGTTTCTGTGCTATCTGCCACTTCAGTGCACACGTTTCTCCTGATTCCTCCATTTTCTTGTGTTTCATGGAATCATTAAGGTTGTTAAAGACCTTTTAAGATCATAGAGTCCAACCATTAACCTAAGCTCACCACTAAAACATGTCCCTGAGATACATACCTACACTACTTCTGAACATGTCCAGGGATGGCGATTCAGCCACCTTCCTGGGCAACCTGTTCCAATGCCTGGCGACCTTTTCAGTACATGGCTAGAGCCTGGAATGGGTAACCCAGAGTGGTGGTTGAGGCCCCATCCCTGGAGCTGTTTTAAGGCCAGGCTGGATGAGGCTCTGGCCAGCCTGATCTAGGGAGGGTTGTCCCTGCCCATGGCAGGGGGATTGGGACTAGATGATCCTGTGGTCCCTCCCAGCCCTGACTGATTCTATGATTCTACAATGACTTATGGTGAGGAAGGTACTTTCATCTTAAAGCCTGTGTTGTAGGTGCTTAGAACTTCTAGAAAACAGTATGGATGTGTTCCTGTGTGACTAGGTCTAGGTGATCCTGCTGTGGTGGGGGGATTGAGTGGATGATCTTTTGAGGTCCCTTCCAATCTCTAATGATTCTATGAAATAGTTTCTAATGCAGAGATTTTTAGTTAAAATACAGTGTGTGGTATGATAGTGGCCAAGTTGGAAAAGCTGTCTTTTTCTCTTAGCTTGGTTCGGTAATGCTGATGTACCCCTTCTTACTTGGGAAGAGTTCTTTGCTGTCGTTTCTGCGCATTAAGGCAGCTGTGATAGTAGGCACTTTGGCAATCATTTAAAATTCACAGTGATGCAGAAACTGGATCTCAGTCCTCCTGCTTTGAAAGCTGTTGAAATTTCAGCAGCCGTTAGCAGTTCATATGCCCAGTGTCTCCAACTGCTGACCACTGTGACTTACCATGTTTCTGTGGTTTGAACTGGGCACCACACAACTGTTCACATCTGCTTTCCCCCTGTGGGATGGGAGTGGTAGGACAATCAGAAAGGCAAAGCTGATCGAATTAAGATAACGTACTTGAATGACATGAAAGAAAAAGTGGAATGGGACAATAGCAGGACAGCTCTGTTCGATGGGCTGCTGACACCTCAGTCCTTCCCAAACACGCCCCAACACATTCTGCTGGGGGTTTGAAGTGGAATGTGCTCGTTTCATGATTACAAGGACTGCCATGCTTCCTTCCATAAAGTCTAGTTAGAGTGAAGGAGAATAGGGAAAATAAAAAGATGTGTTTTATTTTGTTTTTCCAGTTTTGAGGACCTTCTGTTCTTGGAGAATGCTGACAGCTCTCAGTACTATTTGCTTGTTCTTTCAGGAATTGTTCTTGTGTTTCATCCTCATCTTAGGTTCTCAGACTCACAGTGTGGGTCTCAGGTGTTTCTCAAATAGTGATCTTCTTTCTCTAAACTTCCTGGTAGCAGTAACTTTTGCCAACTGTGTATTATGTACATGATTCTGTGGTGTCCTCCTCCTTTGCTTCTAAACATTTTTTGGTGCATTTTGAAGCAGTGGGTTTTTTATACCACCAGGTGAGCTTCACTGAGCAATCTCTACTGTCTTCCAGTTGATTGGGCAGCCCGGTCCTCACTGTTTGTTGCTGTTTGGATTTTGAGGACGTGAACAAATGTCTGTGTCTCTGACGTATTACCTGACAGGATTCAAATCTCTTGCTTTCCATCTCCCTAAACTTCTTTTGCACTGTTTGTGGTAGGAAGCCACCTCTTGGTTTATCTTCATGGGATCAGGATCTCACTGAAGCTCTGGATTGTTTTTTTGGGTGTGAGCAAATAAGTTTTTGGCCACATACAGAGGTGTTAAGAAACTTAATATGGGAATGGGAGAGAGCTTAGATGCCGTAGTAACACTGTTGTGTGTATTTACTCTTTCGGATCTAAACAATGTGGCCACCTAGTGTTCAAGTACCTTGCCATTATGGTTCAATC
This sequence comes from Phoeniculus purpureus, assembly GCA_028565055.1. Taxonomy (NCBI): domain Eukaryota; kingdom Metazoa; phylum Chordata; class Aves; order Bucerotiformes; family Phoeniculidae; genus Phoeniculus; species Phoeniculus purpureus. The sequence continues at coordinate 105,883,496 of JAOXOE010000001.1, read as the reverse complement.
AGTGAGTATATGGTTGGGTCTGGACGCCAGGTAATTTTAACTGCTGTGAGAATTGCAGATGTTGATTGGATTAAGAGTGAAAGGTTGCTGGCAGTAACCGGTGTTCTCTGGCATGTGCAGCTCTTTGTGTGCTTTATTCCCTCAGCTTGTTTTTCTGTCTAGTAACTATCCCAACAATCTTTTAAGAATCTTAAATTGAAGAGAGTTGCAATACAGTCAGGTATGTGCTTTGCCATGTCACCTGTCAGACTTCATACCAATCCTTTTTTCATTTGGCTGCGATGAAGTTAATTTTCTTTGTAGCAGCCTGTATGGTACTGTGCTTTATATTTGTGGCTAGGAAAGTGTTGATGGCACACCGATGTTTTGGCTGTTCCTGAACAGTGCTTGCATGGGTAAAGAATTTCTCCCATCTCCACAAGTAGGCTGATGAAAGGCAGGAGTTTGAGAGGAAGGGACATTCATTTAACAATAAAACCTCATGGAAAGAGGAATAACTGGGGATTGCTTGTGCTTACGATGTTTGTCTTTCCAAGCAAGCAATGTGCATGCTGAGACCCTTTCCAGGAACTGGCAGGGAATTTGTCTGCCAATGAGTAGTAGTGAATTCATTCCTCTTTTTACTTCACCTGTGCTTGCAGGTTTTTCATCAGCTATTGAACTGTCACTGTTGTGATCCATGAGTCTTTTAACCTGTATTCTGCTTTCTTCTTTTCCTTCTTTGTACAGGAGAGGAGAGTGAGTGGGAGACTGGGTGGTATTGGCTTTATTATAGGTTATAGTAAAGAAAAAGCTCCTGTATTCTTGTGTGCCAGAAAGGAGTATTGTTACACTTAGCACTCGGAGAGCTGTGTCAAATCATGGCTTTTTTTACTGCTAATTATTTTTACCTATTTTTGGAAAGGCGGCTGAGAGATTAGCAGGGAAATTTGTGCTGAAATTCACTAAACTTAACCTCTTCTTTAAGGGTCAGTCATTTGCACCTGATCTTGGAAGTTTAAGTTGTGTTTAGAGATCTGTTACTGTCACAAAAACATTATTGATGCAGAAGATATCAGAGGTAAAGAATGCTGTTGTTGTGTAGGTCAGTTTGTAAAGGAAACTGGTACTCCCTCATTTAAATTAGATTTTTTTTTAATTTTAGAATTTGTAGTCCTGAAAGGGTGTACCACTTTAATGTTCAGGAGAACAAAAAGCTCGTAAATGTTCAGAAATAACCATAATGGTTTTTCTTTAGGTCTTTATTCTGTCATCTTACCAAGCCAATATGATGTAATGTTAAATAGAATCACAGGAATGTGATTTTATTATTCTATTACTGTATTTTATTCCTCTATTATTCTAGAGCTGCCTTTCTTCCCAAATGGGGTAGTTAAATTTTTTGAAGTTTCAAGTCATGTGTCCATTTCTTCTTCTAAATTCCTCCACTTCTTCAGTGCTGCCTGTTCTTTTGGACTCTGTAGTGAAAACAGTCTCACCAAACTCAGATGTTGTTAGTGATAGACCCTAATATCTAGACAGAGGAGCAGCTGCCTGTGTGTTGGGAGCATGTTTGGGGAACAGAGAATATTGGTGTCAGTGTCAGTTTTTGACAAACTATTATGGAATGTTATTGATCTTAAACAAATTAAGAGTTGAGGGATGTGAGTCTTCCAAATGCATAATATCACATGGAACGGGTAAGGGTTAAGAATTTTTGAGAGGTTGATGCTTTTTTTCTCTTCAAAAAAAGTAGAGATAAAAGTAGAATAGAGGAGATTTGATCAGTGATCCATTTGCTTAATAAGAAACACAGGCTGACTTTTATAACCTTCAATAACTTATATAAAATGGGTCAAGAAGACCAATGTCTGGGCACAATTCTAGAAAGTACAAAATGGTCTTGGTCCATAATCGCAAATATTGTTTCTGCAAACAGGACTGTAAGCATGAGTGGATTGTCTTACAACTGGATTAGTGGCAAATACAGTGAAAGCTGCTTCTGGGACTGATTCATTAAGAATATTTTAGTTGTTTTGTGCTTTTAATGCCTTGCTTTTTTTTTCCCCCCTGTATTTCTGTCTGTGTAATTAAATAGTTGAAGGTTTAGTGTGCTCCCACCCCTTGGCATGTCTTGCTCTGGATGTCTGTTGGTTACCTAGATAAATTCACAGGTGCTTAATTTTTTCATCGGTTTGGTTTAAGTGGGAGTGGGTGGAATGTGAATAATGGCAATTGTACTAATTTAGGGTACAAAAAATATTTAAAATACTTAACTGAAAGCAGAAGAAGAATTCGTAGTGTAATGGACACTTACAAGCTGGAACTCATCAAGAGAAAAAGGTATCAAATATTGAGTGTTAAGGGGAGGAGGAGGAGGTTAGAGATGGCTTTCAGTAGTGTCAAATTTTAATTGGAAAAATTAGATAAATGCAAATGTACTAATAGTTTTACTATTAATGGCTTTATTGTTAATGGTGTTAATACTGAAATGTATTCAGAATAATTGTAGTCTTCTGTAATGTTATAAGTGTTAAGAGATTTGTTCATCCTTAACTTCTTTTGCTCTGTTTCTTCAAGGATTTTACAAGTGCTGCTAGTGTTTTAGGGAGCTGAACTAAAAGGACAAACTGTTCAGTTTGTTTATGGTATTGAGTCAGAATAAGGGAAATGGTCTCTAACGCTGTGTTGATTATTAGATCTCTGACAACTGCTTTGTGATTTTTCTTGTTCACTTTCAGAAGGTGATGTTGAACTAACAAGAATGTCAAAGATGTCAGGATGCAATTTTTAAAGAGTGGTGGTCTTTATTATAAGGAAAAAAAGACTGAATGGGGTTGGACTAGATGACCTTTGAAAGGTGCCTTCCAACCCAAAGCAACCTGGGTCGTCATTAGTATGTGATACCTAGTGAATTAAACTAAATTTATTTACTCCCTTTTCAAAGTCGTGTTGCAACTGATTTAATTAGCAAAAGGAAAAAAAGTTGATGAACAGCAAATGTACACTAACTGCACAAGTGTTAGTGCACATTTCCAATCTTTTCTGTTTCACATTCTGTGTGTTGCATTAAACAATCGTAATGTAAATGAATGATAAGGCTTTATCCGGTGTATTTTCATTGTTTTCTCTCTGGTGATGCTAATTTTAAATAGAAAAGGCAAGTGTCTGTTATAACTTGTCATTAAATATAGCCTTGCTATATTTAATAGGACAGGACTAGATCCTGTGCATCTCAGATCTGGTGTACTTAATCTGACGTTATCTAAAAACTTGTCATTTGAAAGCTGCTTTTCTTTGAACTAAGTATTTGTAATTAAACATTATTCTAGAGAACTGTAAACACTTAAGTGCAGACACATGTAAAATAAAGTGTGTAGGTTTTGTGTTGTTTTTGAATTTGTTACAGGCCCGTATCAGATTTCCTGATAGTCAGTAACTTCTAAATGAAGGTTAAAAAGATGTTTCCATCTTTTCAACCACCCTTTGTTTGCAGAGGCTTTTGTCTCCACACTGTTTATTGTTTTTGCTGCCTTTAGTATTTTGTTCTCTGACAATAATCTTGAAGGTTTTTTGTCTTGGAATAGACTATTCTTGTAGATAAATGTCTATTAATCTGGGATTATGCTATTTCTAGTGGTATATAGGCATATTGATGTAGAAGTTGTATAAAACTGAATTATTTTCTGTGTTTGGTTTTTTGTCAGTTTATGGTTGTTTTAAATAAAAACATTAAATGCCTGTGTATTACTTTTCCAGAGCAATGACAATGAAGAACGCCTGCAGGTGGTCAAACTACTAGCAAAAATGTTTGGGGCAAAGGATTCAGAGTTGGCATCTCAAAATAAGCCACTGTGGCAGTGCTACCTGGGGAGGTATGTGCTGGTTTAGTTCCCTTCCTATGAGGGGTAAAATACTCTTTCAAGTGTAGTGCAGCTTTGTTTAAATTTCTCTTAATTCAGATATCTGACTTAGTTCATCTTGCTGCCTTATCTGAAATCTCACATATAGTGCTAAAGAGATGGCTTTACATAGTTCTGCATTTGTGATTGTGTGGAGTGAAAATTACAAATCATCCCTTTTTAGATCATATTTTGCAATTATCTTTATGACCATTATCCAGAAAAAGGAATACCGAATTTTAATTTCTTCACAACTGAATCTGTTCAATAATAATGGATTAATTTTAAAACAGCACTGAGTGACATTTGCAGTACTGGGTGGTGTTAGAACTAGTTTTGAGGCTTTTATGTACAGTATTTGTATAATACCTTCAAATTTTTTAGTGGTAGGAGTGCCTTAAAAAGAGCTATGTAGTATTTACTATACTGCAGACACATCTAGTCTTTTGGCTTTGAAATATTCTGCCAGTTTTAGATGGAAAAATATAGGTAGAGTTTGCAGTCAGGAGAAATTTAAGTATGGCTACTATGATGACAGTGTGTTTGATTTGAGTAAGAAAGAATACATTTTGTGCATTTTTACAAAAGCAGCAGTTCATAGTTCAGCATTCAGTCTTATCAAAGCAGAGTCCCCAAATGCTACTTTTATTAGAAGTATAGATACTTAATTGAGAAGAGTTTTTGCTTGAAATGTATAAAGCTGTTTAAAACGCTGTGTATCAACAAAATTTCCAGGTCTAATTAAGCCTGAAAGGGAATGTTTCATTGTGTTACAATGAAAAACAATGTGAATACTTTTGTAATTACTGTTTTCAGTTGTAAATCCCACACTTGTATTTACTTTCTTGATTGTTTTACCTAAGTGGTGTTGTATATATTAATAGCTGTGTTACTAAAGGGACAATTCTTAAAAATCTCATGATTTTGAAAATGGACCAGATTTTTACTAAAGCAATTATTTCTTAAAACCCCTTTATTTGATAAATAAATATATCAGCAGCAATGATGTTCTGAAACTTGAATAGTAATGTGTTGGAAACAAAGTACTTTGCAGTTGTCCTGAAAATACATGCACTTTTTCTTTGTAGTTGTTTGTAGCTCTCACGACATCAGTGGTTTTATTACAGGATTACTATAGAATCGTAGAATTACATCAACCGCGAGAAAATACTAGTCTTCAAGAATCATACTAGTTCAGTCTTTCAAAAAAGAAATCTTGTAGAAGTTGAAGCGATCAGTCTCAGAAGAAATTTATACTAGGCTAGATGGCCGTTTGTTTGCTGCCTGTGAAATGGTTTAAAGGGGAGACAAATGTTGTAGGCTTATAAAACTTTGAGTTGCTGATACATGGTTCATGGTTAATTACATGGAGCATTACAGAAAAGGTAGTTATGTCTGATATCTTTCTGATAAACAGTTGCTGTCTGCCTGGAATTTTTTCATGTGTACTAGGAGAGGACATTTTTCTTCACGTTCAGAACATGAATGAATAAATGAGCTCAGGAGTTTTTTCTTTAGCTAAAGACAGTCTGCAGAGTACTGCGAAATCAGATATTTTATGCGTGTGACTGCATGGGAAGCAGAAAACTTAATTTCTGAAGTGTTTCAGATTGTGTAGAAGTAGCAGATTGCTCTGGTAAAAGTGCTATTTTTGTTGTTGTTGTAATGCATTGTCTTGTTTCTAAATAGGTTTAATGATATCCATGTACCTATTCGTCTTGAATGTGTGAAATTTGCAAGTCACTGCCTTATGAACCATCCCGACCTAGCAAAAGATTTAACAGGTACCAGATTTATTACAATACTATAGAACAATTTTAAGTCTCCTGGAAGAGTCAGGAAGGTTAGTTGTAATCCTCTGCAGCATTGTCAGATGTGGAGGACAAAATTGAGGCTGGAGTTCTAAATCACAGGGTACCTGCTTTCAGTGCTGCTTCTCAGGTTGAGAAGGATGTTTTAAACAGAGATCACTTTCCCTCTCTTACAGTAGTTCAAGTCCCAACTGCAGTTAAAATGAAACACCATGGGATCAAGCAAACACAGCCTTGCTAACCTAATGGTCATGGCATTTATTAATTATCAGGGTGCTGAAATGTCTAAGTATTAGGCAGCTGCTGTCTAAACCATGAAAACAGTCCTTGGAATGGTTACTGCAGCCATTGGTTCCTGCTCTTGAGATCAAACACAGCCTTTAATTAAACAACTCTGTGGGAAGAAGGCAAATGGCATAGACAGGAACATTTAGTATTTGTCATACTTGATGTCTTCATGAAAAAATTGTAATGAAAGAGAAGGGGTTGGTTAGGTTTTTCCCCCCCCCCCCCTTCAGAGTATGTGTCTCTCTCTGATCAATAAACTATTTGTAATTTTTTTGAGGTATTACCTTTGTCCATTTGTTCAAAGGAAGGAATTTAAAGGGCTGTTAAATGCATTGGATTTACACAGGTACAGACAGGCTAAATTAATCTCGTAGTTATTGCATTGTTATACCAGCATAAAAATAGTTTCTGGACCTTTCCTTAATAGAATGGTAAAGATAATTCTCTTTGGTGTTTTTTTTTTTTTTTTTTACATTGCAGGAAGACTTTGTGCCCCCTCTAATGGCATCCTCTGGGAAATGAAATTTTGTTTGCCCCTCCTCTCCATTAAAATCAAATAGTTGAAAAATTTATCTGACTCTCTGGTGTTTGAAACCAGAATTGTTTTGTGCAATGGCATTGTTCTTTGTTTGTTTTTTGTTCTTTATGTGTCCCTGTGGAAAAAAAGTTATAAAAAAGATGTCTTAATTGCATTTAGAATTTCCTCTGTAAGTGCAAAGCTATATCTCTTGCTGTGCTTTTTCAGTATGTGGGCTGATTACCAGAAATGTTAATGACCAGTATTTTAGGCAAGACTTTAAAATTTTCACTGTTCATTTGACAGTAATAAGAGAACAGTAACCTCTGGTTATTTGGGAGCAAACTTTGGATAATTAGTGTTTCTTAATGTTCTTGATGTTTCACCGACAGGTGCTCTGTACAGTGATCTTGAGAGCTTTTTGTGTGTTTACCTGTTTGTGGTTCTACATTTTTGAAATACATACTTCTAGAAAGATAAATGAACATGCAATTTTGTTGGCTTTCTGAAATGACAGTAGGTAGCTCTCACGTTTGACACTTAAAAGCAGTTGGTAGTAATGCGATTATGGATGTTACAGAACAAGAAGCGATGGACCAAAATACTCTAGCATTGTTGTTTTAATATGAATAAGCTAGGATATGTCTAAATAAGCATTATAGCTTGGTGAAAGAGTGCTTTTGAAGTGTGCCCCTTGATGTGTCCCTGTTTATAACACAAGTGGTTTGCACTGTGGAGCATTCCTGGAGCATGTGAACTAAATTCCATGTGGTTTGTGCAGAAGTTGTGATTAGGAGTGTAACTAATGTGCTTCAGCAGCCAAGGGGATGGATGCTGCAGGAAGAGAGTAGCCAGTAGCCTGAATTAAGACTTTAAAATGAGTTTAGCCTGGTTGTCAAGTTCTCTGCGCTGTCTGCTCTGTTACAGATCCCTGAAGTATGGCTACAGTAGTTGCCAATATAGACATGTTAGAAGGAATGAAAATAAAAATGTGATCCCACAACTTGTATATTTGATATTCTAAGCAAATATAAAGTGAGAGTTAGTGAGATTCCAGTTTATCTCAGAGAAGACTATTGGTTTCTTATTCTTGGTGCTCGAAACAGTAAAAAATCATGTTTTCTGCTTCTGTCAGTTGAGTACTGTCTAGCATAACTCAAACCAGGACTCTAGAAAAAGAAAAGTACCAGAAATTTTATACTTGAAGTGAAATACTGTTGGCTTTTTTCCCCTAGAATATCTTAAAGTAAGGTCACATGATCCTGAAGAGGCCATAAGGCATGATGTTATCGTATCCATAGTTACGGCTGCTAAAAAAGATCTTCTGCTAGTCAATGATCACCTGCTTAATTTTGTCAGAGAACGAACACTGGACAAGAGGGTAAGACACAATTAGTATTAATGGCTGTGTGTTATATTTATAGACTGTAATTCATCCTTCTAAAAGTCATCACTTCTGAAGAATGCTAAACTAATTCTAAAACTATAAATGAAAACGAATGTAATGCAAAAATTTTTAACCAGTCTATGAGACATCTTTTGGCTCAGACTGGAATGGTTTTCATTGTGTTGTATTGTTAAATTTAAGGTAGTATGATTAAAACAGAGAAGCCTGAGACATGAAAACATTGGTCCAGCTGCCTAGTTGTAGTATACTTTTTAAGTAAAATGAGACCCTTGTAAAACATTCAAACATTTTTTCATGACACTTCTATCATCAGAAATAGTTTTTGAATTTGCATAGTCCTGAATGGTAGTAGTCTGTTTGATTAGTAGTGTTTAGGGGGGTTGCTGGTTATGTTAAAGAAGGCTAATGGCAAAAACTTAATGGTTTAACTTTCTCACCTGTTAGGGTGTTTCTTTTTCATTTTGTGACATGCTTTCCTCTGTTGCTAATACCATTAAAAATACTCAGTATAGGCTGTAAGAAGACTGTTGGCTTAAAAATATAACAACTCTAAATTTAAGAGTCATGCTTACATAGTAGTTACTGGTGTTGAAAGGTTTAGCGTAATAGATACGGTGCAATGTATGTTCTAATGAGGAAGTGCTGCACTTAGAGTTCAGCTTTATTTTTTTGTAAATTAAATTACTTTGGTGTAAAATAGGAAATGCCTACTAGGAAATTCTGCATCCTTTCAGTTTTGAGTTTTGAACTGCTAAGCTGAGTACTATTTCTTTTTATCAAGTGGAGAGTGAGGAAGGAAGCTATGATGGGACTTGCACAGATTTACAAGAAATATTCCTTACAATCAGAAGCAGGAAAAGAAGCTGCAAAACAGATATCATGGATCAAAGATAAACTTCTGCATATATATTATCAAAACAGTATTGATGACCGGTAAGTCAGTTGTGACAGCTAGATGATTCTGTGGATAAGAGTGATAACAACTTACTCAGATTTGTTTTTCTTTGTGCTGAAGTACTGATAAGAAGGAGACTTAGTGATTTATGTTTTGACCCAGTGTACATAGTACGGTGCAGCTGCAGCAAAATGTTGTCCTGTGTTGCTTTATTCTGCTGTATTTAAGGCCAAATGATTCAAAGGGGTTAGATTGACATACTTCAAAATTTTTAGCTCTAATTCGCTTTACTGCTTCAGTAAAGGAGATATTTGTTTCCTATTTCAGTACTTTTTAACGTTAAAATTCAGTCAGTAAGTGGTTACATATCAGGGAACTACTCTGTTTTGACTGATCAAGCCAATCTCAGTGGCTTCGGAAGTGATCCTTTTGAATTCACAGCATGACCAGATACAAACGACGTTGCAAACTCATGCAAGTCTTTTCAAAAGCTTGCTGCCTCAAAAACTTGCCTTCATAAGAAGCACTTATTTCATGGTTCCATGGGAGTGGACAGAATTGGCTTTATCTTTGGGTCTGGTTCTGTCCACTCATTTTATTGGTTTTTTTTTTTTAAACTTCAGGATCTTTTTAATATATGAGTTTGGGTTTTGGCCACCTTCTCCAGTTGTGCATGAAGATTTATTTTCTTCTGTAGCTTAAACATAGAAGATTGGGTGGTGTTTTTCACCTGGTTACTCTGTTCTGCTAACATTGACTTCAGTTTGCAAATGTCTTGGGCCATCTTGATATTTAAGATTATGACATGGACTTTTTCTTTTGTCTTGTATTTTTTCTTAGACAGGCCCAACCCTTTTTTCTCCTGTTTACAAATAAGAGTTCCATATAAACATGAGAGGGAACCTCTTCACAATGAGGGTGACAGAGCACTGGAACAGGCTGCCCAGGGGGGTTGTGGAGTCTCCTCCTCTAGAGATGTTTAAAACCCACCTGGATGTGTTCCTGTGTGACTTGGTCTAGGTGATCCTGCTGTGGCAGGGGGATTGGACAAGATGATCTTTTGAGGTCTCTTCCAACCCCTAATGTTCTGTGATTCTGTGATTCACAATAATGCATAATATATACACCGTGGTACTTTAGGCTTGTTTTAGTTTGGCTCTGTCAATTTATTAATTTACAACAATACTGACCGACAGTGAAATTCACTGAAAACATCTCTGCTCCGCTAATTAAGAGAGAGTCTCTAAAATCATTTGGTTCCTGTCTAGATTAATACATTTAATTTTGATTATGTAATCTCTTAAATGTCCTGCTGCTAACATTACATTTTCTATAGTGATATATTTTCATTTACCTTATACTGAGTTATATTGGAACTTAAGTAATTTGACCTTTGGGAAGGTTTGAGAATATTTGAATGGATTCTTTGGCAATTTAAGACCACTTTCTTTACAACTTGAGTTTTTTAATTCTGTCTTTTCAGGTTACTAGTTGAACGCATCTTTGCTCAATACATGGTTCCTCACAACTTGGAAACTAATGAACGAATGAAATGTTTATACTACCTTTATGCAACACTGGATTCAAATGCGGTGAAGTATGTGCTGTTTTTTTTACAGAAGTAAAATACTGAACACAAATATTTTTGTAAATGAGGTTTAAATTGTTATGAGTAGCCTAAGCCAATGGATTAAGGCAGTTTATGAACTATTAGAGTGTAGCAACAGTATCTGTCTTTCAAGTGGGATTTTGAAAATCCTAGTAAGGTGTTCACTTACAAGGGGTGGTATCTTTTAACCATAAACAGCTAAAAAAGGCAATGTTGAAGATCTGGAGGGAGACTTGAGTGCCTGTCAGTCCTTTTGTGTCTGAAAAGAGATAGCATAGATAGTAGTGTTGACAGCTTCTCAGTTAATGTGTTCCTTGTTTCAGCAGCCAGGATGACTTGAGTTTGTCTTTCCTCCTGTAATACGCGTTTCACTTTTGCGTCTGCTCCAGCTTCAAATGGGTACATGAGCATGAGTAATTGTTGCTGTAATAGTCACAGTTTGATTGAATTAGTTTTACTTTGTTTCTCATTTAGTAGTACTCAGTCATTTGAAAAATCACTGGTTTTTTTCTCATGAGGAAGATTAGAAAAAGCTTTGTGCATGGAGGAGTGGCTTAAGAGAAAATACTGCAGAAAGCACTGACATTTGAATCTCCCACCCTTGCATTTGTTGTATTACCTGCCTAAAGATGTAACTGTAACAAACTAAAATTAACAATGTTGCCTTAAATAAAAAAGTTACTCTTATAATGATTTTTATTACAGGTTAAAAAAACCAAAAAGATTCATTTTGCTGCTTGTTATTACAAGTGACAAATACATTCAGAGTTCTCCAGTTTTCATGTACAGTACTCATTTTAAAGAGTTAAGGGTTCAGTTGCTTGTGGATTCTGGATGTTTTTAAAATGAAGCTGTGACCCTATTTTTGATTCATTACAGGGCTTATTTTTCCTGGATAGTGTGCTAATTTTCATGGTTTTAGAGTGTCTGTAATGTGTGTCTTAACAAGCCTAATCATGTCCACTTTTCACAATTTATTCAGTAGCTGCTTTCTGTGTGCAAGGAAAACATTGCTTTGATGATAAAATCTTAAACATCTGCTTTAGCTTCCTTCTTGGAATGTTTTTAAAAGAGTGATTTCAGGCTTGTACAAATGAGTCCTTTATGGGCCAGGCATCAGTTCCTTCCTACTTTTTAGAGGTGGTGTAATGAAACATCTGAACTGAAAATTTCAAAATCTTACTTGATTCTGGTCTAATACAACTGATTACATTTTCTGTATCATGCCCTTAGGAAATTCTAAGCCTTTGCTCATGCAGCACTGGAAGTTCAGGTGATAATACATTTCTGAGACGGAAGTTGGAAATAATTTAAAGGTGTTTATTAGGCAGTTTTATTAATTGATTTATAATTTATTAAAGTTATGAATTTATTTTGTCAAATATTTCAATTTTTGTTATTTTTAGGGCATTGAATGAAATGTGGAAATGTCAAAATCTGCTACGACACCAAGTAAAAGATTTAGTTGACCTAATAAAACAACCGAAGGTAAGTTCAATTTTTATCTCACAGTGAATATGCATTTTACTAAATGTACTGTTTTAAAATGTATTTCACTATCTCAAGCTTAGTTTTAATGACAGAAAATGGAAGTGAACTTGCACTAAATTACACTACATGTGTGCATGTTGTTAATAAAATTGAAGAGGAATGTCTGTTAGAAATTCTAAAGATTTTGCCAGTGATTTGATACTAAACTGTTTGTTCCCACTGTTTGAGTTACATCTTGCCAGAATTCTTCTGGTTCTTGAAAGAGGGGAAAGAACAACGCATCATTACTGAGTGCCAAATGAACTTAAGAAAAAGTACCTATGTATGCTAACTTACTTATATTATATATGATTCATTCAAGAAATTTGAATATTTTTAACCCAGCAGGCTACTTCGTTTCTTTTCCTTCTTGGAAACGTAAGTGTTGTATTGGAACATACCAGACCACAGTTGAGTAGTCTGACATTGGAATGGACTGCCCAGGGAGATGGTGGAGTCCCTATCCCTGGAGGCATTTAAGAAAAGACTGGATGTGGCACTTGGTGCCGTGGTCTAGATGATTATGGTGATGTTAGGTCATAGACTGGACTTGATGATCCTGGAGGTCTTTTCCAGCCTCAGTAATTCTGTGATTCTGATTCTATTTAATTTCAACACTTAAACATTATAGCTTAGCAGATGAATTCTTCTTTTGTAGATGTTGTCCCTATGGCAAGTGTAGGTGTTGTGAAAACTTTACAATTGAGAGGGCTAGAATAAGCAGCAGTTTGCACAAGTTGCCATAAGGAAACTTCTGATTAGGTAATAAAGAGAAAAATCTGCATTAAGGGTGATCAAACGTAGGAACAGGTAGCCCAAAGCCTGTGAAATCTTCAACCTTGTAATTTTTTAAAATGCAACTAGATAATGCGTAGAGCAACACTTGATCTCAGCTGGCCCTGCTTTGAGTCTGCAGTTCAAGCATGTAACCTACAGTTGTTTCTTCCAAGCTGCATTATTCTGTGATTATAAATCTTTGAACTTTCCTGTCCAGTGTTTTTCTTACCTTAAAATACCTTTTTGCCCTGAAAAATGTATTAAGAAACTTTCTATTTCTCTTGATTGTATTTTCTCCTAATCTCAGATAAAATAGATGTAAAATTTGCCTTTGAGAGGAGTTATTTTTCTGAAGAGCAAAAGCTCTGAATTTTCTCCTGCAGCAATTGTGTACAGCTAAATAAATCACGTAAATGTGCCTGTTCACATGCAATAAATGTGTGGATGTTGTGTTTTTCTGTATTAGAGCATAAGCTTCATTTGCTACAGGTGCTTCCATATCAGAATACAATATAATGTAAAGTGCACAGTAGATCTTATAAAAAGAGCGATGTCTTGATCTTCTCCAATCCATCAACAGTTTTACTACTAGAACTTAAAAGAATGCTTGTGAGTCAGGATGTTTCATTTGAGCTGAATGATCAATAGGTTGCTCAGCTTAAGGTCTGTTTTAATATGAGACTTAGATAGATGTAGATAACCAGAACAGTTGTAATAACAGAAACTTGTCAGTTTTGGTACTTTTCTTCTGCTTTGCAAGAGTTGCAAATAAGAAGATTCTGTATCTGTTAGACATATCTGAATCCTGTAAACAAGATTTGATTTCTGATGGGTTGGTTTTTGTTCTGTTTTTCCTTATTTCTTGACTGAATGTAGTTGTTCAGCTTTGACAGCCAAAGCCCCTGCAAAGCACAAGTGCCGATCTGCTGGAGGGTAGGGAGGCTCTGCAGCGGGATCTGGATAGGCTGCAGCGATGGGCTGAGCTCAATTGTATGAGGTTTAACAAGACCAAGTGCCGGGTCATGCACTTTGGTCACAACAACCCCCAGCAACGCTACAGGCTTGGAGAAGAGTGGCTGGAGAGC
>JAOXOE010000001.1:105822412-105869595 GCA_028565055.1 Phoeniculus purpureus | reverse complement strand
CAGGGGGGTTGTGGAGTCTCCTTCTCTGGAGACATTTAAAACCTGCCTGGACATGTTCCTGTGCAACCTGGTCTAGGTGATCCTGCTGTGGCAGGGGGCTTGGACTAGATGATCTTTCAAGGTCCCTTCCAACCCCTAATGTACTGTGATTATCAGACACTACAGTGCTCCCTAAATAAAACCAAGCCTTCACAAAGCAACAGTCATACCAGGAAAACGTTAGCACTTTCTAACTAGACAAGGAGAACTAATTTACTGACAGTCACCCAGGATGACTCCTCCGCTGCAACTTACTGTAGAAGTAGCTGTTGAGAAGCTGCAGGTAGAGGAAGATAAAATTTACTCAGATGAGGGGATAAAATTGTAAGAAGGAAAACTACTGGATGGTGGTAGGTTGTACTTAGTGCACACAGGTCAGACCAGGGCACAGGTGTCAAGGAAAAGGTTGTGTTTTGTTCTTCTTCAGCTACTTGGTAGAAATTTCTGAAGCTGATCTTTCAAAACCTGAGTCCTGGCATGGCCTGACACTAGTCATGGAAACATTCACAGGAGTACATAAAGCATCCACCTCTCCACTGGGTGTATTAAAAACCTAAATCAATGTACTAGGAAAGATGATAACCTTTTCTTATTGACTAGAGAATTCCTCTTTACAACCCAGAAGATTGTAAAACCATCTGAAATCCCCCCTTAAAATTCATACCTCCACAGAGGTCTTCCACAGTAAATAGATCATCTTTGAAACTTTCCAGTCAAGAGGAACTATATAATCATCTGGCAACAAGGATCCTGCAGGAGAAAATATTGTTTGCAGCTGAGTGTTCAGATCATAGCCAAAACACACCACTGAATTAGAATGTTTGCACACATTACATATACACACACACTTTGTAAAGATTAGGGAATGCTTAAATAAACCAGCAGCAACATCCCAATTTAACTTTTCTAGACTCTAAGGCCAGTGCATGGGAGGGGGAGGAGGAGGAAGGAGATTGGGTTTTGGTCTCTTTTTTTAGGTAAAAGCTTTCCTACCGTAATTTCATTCCTTGCATATACTCCCTGGAAACTAGGCACAAACAAGAAAACAGAAAGATTGTTCATAAGTTGAGCAAAATGTGACTTAATTAAGAGGCTTTACATTTCCAAATGTTTGAGCATAGGAATTGGTGCAATTATCACTGAAGGCGTTACTTTTTAAAATGTTTTAACGCTGTTTAAGCGGCTGAATCACAGAATCACTGGGGTTGGAAAAGACCACTGGGATCATCAAGTCCAGCCATCTACCCTACCTTACCCTAAGCCATATCCCTCAACACCTCATCCAAATGACCTTTAAACACATCCAGGGATGGCAACTCAACCACCTCACTGGGAATCATAGAATCATAACGGATTTGAAGGGACCTCGAAAAATCATCTAGAAGCCCATTCCAGTGCCTGACCACCCTTTCTGTGAAAAAATTCTTTCTAATGTCAAGACTAAACCTACCCTGTTGTAGCTTGAACCCATTCCCTCTTGTTTTATAACTAATTGTTTGTGAGAAGAGACCAGCAACAACCTCTCCACAATGTCTTTTCAGGTAGCTGTAGAGAGTGATGAGGTCTCCTCTCAGCCTCCCCTTTTTCAAACTGAAGAGCTACAGCTCTTTCAGTCTTTCCTCATTAGATTTATTCTCCTGCACCTGCTCCAGCACCTCCACATCTCTCTTGTATTGAGGTGCCCAAAACTGGACACAATACTCAAGATGTGGCCTGAAAAGAGGTTACTCCTAGGAAAGCCGTCTAAAATATATTCTGTGCTTGTATGAGATTCATATAGGCAATTCGGTCAAGTAAATCTTTCATTTATAAATAACCAAATATATTTAGTCATCTAAAAATAGTTTCATCTCCTAAATAGTTTCAATAACAATCAACATCAGTGGTAAATTGCTACAGCTCAAATGTGAACCTGAATAAATAGGAACTTGTTAATATATAATAAGCAACAAAAAAGGGACAATTTCTGAAACTGTAGGAAAATGATAGATAGCCCAACAAGGCTGCCGTCAGCCTTCTGCAGACTGCAGGCACTGTTTTGTTGGGAAAAAACCCCAACAGCAATCTGAAGCTGGCAGGGCTTCCAAGAGATGTTGGTTTGGGCTCGTATGTCTTAAAGGTTATTTCCAAAGGAAGCTCCTCTAGACACCAGAGAACATCCCCCATTACTGACTCAGAGCAGAACGACATTCGGCTCACTAAGCTACTGAGTGGTTCTCAATGCCTGTTTTGTCTTTTTCTTCTGGAAGATCCCTGTGTTCCAGCCGTGGGCTACTGCCTCTAACATGATGAAATTTCAGTTATGAAAGACTGACCAAGTCTGGAGACGAGAAACACTTTGCATGATGTGATAACTGAGCACAGCAGCAGTACCGCTCTGCTCCAGCTCCATGTGGCAAGATCTTGTGCGTGCAATGCGAGATTCAGCCAAGGCAGCACGGCAGGTCCTTTGGGGACCAAGCTGAGGAAAGCTGGCAGCCTTCTGCATTGCTGTTCTGGCAGGTAGCACTGCTGTGGAATTTTACAGTGAAAACCAAGAATCCTGAGGTCATTTTGGGCAGATAAACTGCTCCTCAGCGGTCGCCTCACGATTTTCATTTGCAAATACATGCTGATTTTTAAATTCTACTGAAACAAACAGGTGTAAAAGGCTATCTGCTGAAATACTTCTGTATTTTCTATTTGTTAGCCAAATCAAAGTTAGTATTTCTTCGCTTGCTAAATTTGGACCAAAGAAGTTGCTGTATATTAGACACGGGGAACGTGGCTCTTTCAGCAGAAGCCTACACAGCACCACGTCCTAGGGTGATTTCCAAACGCACGCCTGTTGCTGCCTACAGCTCTGTAGGGTTACGTCAGCCTGCAGTAAAGCTGGAAACCACGGTTGCCACACGTGACCCCGTTAAGGGCTGATCATCAGATATCTAACTGCTAAGTTAAAATGACTGAACTGAAAGTGACACAAAAAAGACCACTGGAGCTCTGGACGGCGACACCACTGTGACGCTTCTTAATCATTCGTGACTGAAAAGAAAGTATTCGCTATGAGGCAATGCATCTTGTAAGTTTGATAATCAAGATCAAATTAAATTAGATCTCAGGAATGATTTTCAGCAGTATCTAGCATACATAAGTGTACAAAAACTTTACTAAAGAAAGAAAATGGGGTGACCTCATTAATGTTTAGAAATATGGAAAAGGTGGGTGTCAGAAGGATGAAGCCAGGCTCCGCTCCGTGGCATCTGATGATAGGACACGGGGCAATGCCTGTAAGCTGAAACATAGGAGGTTCCACATCAATATAAAGAAGGAACTTCTTCACAGTGAGGGTGACAGAGCACTGGAACAGGCTGCCCAGGGAGGTCGTGGAGTCTCCTCTGGAGACATTCAAGACCCGCCTGGATGTGTTCCTGTGCAACTTGATCTAGGTGGTCCTGCTCTGGCAGGGGGATTGGACTAGATCTTTCAAGGGCCCTTCTAATCCATCATGTTCTGTGAAACAGGAATGTTACTGTATTAACCAGTTGGAATATAAAAACAACCTTTAAATTAGGGCAACATTTCCTACCACGTTTTCATTTAGCTTTGTAGTAAACACAAATAATGTCTTATTCAGTAGGATGTATTAAAACATTATCAAGAGCTGAGTTTTAAAGTTAGAAAGCTTTTGTTACTGAAAAGACTGCAGATATGAGGCCAAACCAGACAGCATCTTTGACAGAAACTGAACATTTTAGGTAAAAAAACCCCCAAATTACCAAAGCAGCAGTGATTCACTTTAATTGGATTAATGTTTGATTGATTGGTACCTGCAATACAATGATTATTTAATTATAGGGAGGTTGTTTGTTGGGGGGGGAGTGCTTTTGTTTGCTTGTTGTTTTGGGGGGCTACAGGTTTTTGAGGTCTATGGGGTTATTTTTTTAATTTCACATAAGAGCAGTGAGAAGAGTATTACCCAGTGGAAGTCCTGGAGAACCAAAGAGCTGCACAAGTTGAAATGCAAATCCTAATGATAAGGGAAGTCCCAGAAAACTACATTTCATATTCACTTCTGTATTATCTTCAAGTTGTGAGGCCTCTGCTGGTTCAGGGTCTGCTTCATGCACATGGTCACTGCAGCTTGCCAATGTACTAGAATTTTCTGGATGTTCAGAAACAACTTGAAGAGAAGACAAAATATCTGTTTGGCCATTTGTAACCTCTGAAGAAACTTGTTCACTCTCATCCTCTTTTCTATCAACTACCTTTTGTTGCTCAAGAGTTCTAGCTTGCTCCTCT
The DNA here is from genome assembly GCA_028565055.1 of Phoeniculus purpureus. Lineage (NCBI taxonomy): Eukaryota > Metazoa > Chordata > Aves > Bucerotiformes > Phoeniculidae > Phoeniculus > Phoeniculus purpureus. The sequence continues at coordinate 105,865,275 of JAOXOE010000001.1, read as the reverse complement.
GTTCTGGAGATGACTACAGCAAGCCCGCAGGAATACTTTGGCATAGAAGGCTGTTCGGAATGAATGCAAGAAATTTCATGTGACAGAGCACCTGCATCCGGGGTGGATGAGGAATAGGTTGACTTCGTGCCAGTGTAAGGTGCTGAAAACTCCTGCAATGCAAAGTCCTGATCGCATTCCTCTCTGTGGTCCTGGCTTAGAAAGCTCTCTTGGCCCACTTCCAAAACACTGTTTTGGGGAACATCTTTTACTGGGACTTCTTGCTCTCCCTCTGTACTACCAGCAATCTGCCTTGGCAGATTAAACTTTGGTGCCAGGCTGACAATTCTTCTGTATCTTTTCCTCCTTGATGCAGCTGGAGATGCAACATCAGTTCTTGGAACATTCACTTCACTGGAACACTGCATGAAAGGGGCCGTGGCTTCCACAAGGGCATCTAATTGCACTTCACCAGCTGGAGATGCCAACAGAGCATTGCTTATTACACTGACAGCCTCTCCAGTCACTGGCACCTCATGGTTTCCCTTCATCAATCCTTCATTTGACTGGCAGCAATTTCGCTGTGTTGAATTGTTTGCGTGAGTCTGCTCAGGTTTCCTCATTTTGGGGGAACTTTGTTCACCCACAAATTTATCCTCAGACCAAGAGAGAGAAACTCGTTTATCAAAGCCCAGCTGCAATTCCTCAGTAGGCACCTGAGCTGACAAAACAGTCCAGGCATTAGAGCTATTCTCTTCTGCTTCTAAGGCACCTTTGTCCTCTGTGTTGCTGTCAGCAATATTATTGTGCACATTTGAATCATAACACCTGGAGACTTCTTTTTCTTCACCATTTAAACTTAACAGATTAGCTTCCATGTCAGGTTCACACGTGATTTGATATGATCCAAGTTTGGTTTGTGTGCTTAACAGCAGCGCGCTATAATCTTCAGAGATGCCCTCTGTTTCCTGGATGGAATTTTTATCGTTGTCTATTTTTAGGAAACTGCTTCTGCAAACATTTTCTTTGTGCCTTTGATTTGATTCCTCATCATCAAATGCGGTTTTGGTTAGGATTTCAGTAGAAAAAGGTTTTACATCTATTAGAAGTGAACTGTCACTGCCTGCGGGCAGTTTGTTTTTCAATGGACTGTTTGATCTCATTGAGACCTCAGACACAACAACAGGAGACGTTTCTTCTGAAAACACTGCAGCTTTTTTTAGGCTTCCATTACCATTGTTATGCTGCTCTTCACAAACTGTTTCTGGATCCTCTGGACTGTCACAGTGTTCAGTGTACGATTTGTTCTTTTCTTCTTCCAAATCGTTCTCTTCACTTTCTGCTGTATTCTGGTCATCTGGAGTTGGATTATGAGCTGTTCCATCTGACATTTTCTTCCTGATTTCTGTGCAATTGCTCTTAGTTTTACTGTTTCTTTTTCTCTTTTTCCCTTCCTTTGCTTTTGTCAACAGGTGCCCTGGATTCTTCTTTAAAATTGTCACCCTGTGTGTAAAATAAATGAGATGTAAAACAAAATACAAAACAAGACACATCAATAACAGCGTGTTTGTGGTGTTCACTTTGGAGAACAGGTACTTCACGTTGCCCAGGGAGGTGATGAAGCCTCCATCCCTCAGCACATTCAAGGTCAGGCTGGATGAGGCTTTACGCAGCCTGCTCTCCTTAAAGACATCCCTGCACGCTGCAAGGAGGTCTGACTAGGCGACCTTTAAATGCCCCTACCAATCCAATGCATTCTGTGATTTCATGTTAGTAAGATGATCAAACACAGACCATCTGCTTTTAAAAAGAAAACCTCAACTAAAGCTTTCTATTAACAAACATACACCTTAAAAGTTTAGAACAACCTTGAACATTTTGAACTCATTTAAAACAACACGGCTACCACATCATTAACTTAGATTCACAAAAAGTATCGTAAATCACTGCAAGAGCGAGCATCGTATTGATGGATGTCTTTCTAAATGATGTTTGAACAATAGATAACAGAGGAGCTACTGCTCCTTTGAAGTATCATTAAGCATTATGCTGAGCAGAAAAGTAGGAAGTTGAGGATGTAATAAGAAAGTGTCGTGCATTAAGATTAAGTGGATTATAGTTATAGAAGATGGACTCCAATTCCAAACACACTAAGCAAAAACTGGTTAATGTAAAAGTGCAGTGACTACAGCAACTCTCATATTTACTGCTTATTCATTAGTATATGGAGAAAATTTTTCATATTTTGTTAGCCACAGAATGATACCCCATGAAAAAGTTAACGCAGTTATAGGGAGCTATTTAAAATCAGTTTTGCAGCTCTTTTCAGAATGTCTGAATTTTTTTTTTGCCTGCATTTCTCATAAATTTTAACAGACAGCAGGTCTCACAGTGTCTTCTCTGAAATCTTTATGTCAGTCCATCAGCCAGCTAACCCTGAAATGAACATACAAGAAAAACCTAGTCCCAAAATCAAACTTCTTCAGAAAGAGATTTTCAAAGCTAAGTTTGACTGATAAATCTTCGTATAAAAGATCTGGTTCTTTTCTGTCATTCTTTGCTTTCTGTCACCCTTTCACAGAGTAATTCAGGTTGGAAAAGACCCTTGGGATCATCAAGTCCAACCATCAACCCTACTCTACAAGTTCACTAGATTCCCCAACACTACATCTAGGCAACTTTTAAACACATTCAGGGACGGGGACTCAATCACCACCCTGGGCAGTCCATTCCAGTGTTTGGACACTCTTTGCGTGAAGAATTTTTTCCTGAAGTCCAGTCTAAACCAACCCTGTTGAAGCCTGAAGCCATTACCTCTTCCCCGGACAAGACATCAGCACCAACATCTCCACAATGTCCTTTGAGATAGTTGTAGAGAGCAATGAGGTCTCCCCTTAGCCTCCTCTTCTTTGAACTAAAAAGCACTCAATGAGCTACTACAGTAGCTCAATGAGCTACTACAATCTTTGTAATTTCTACAGGGCTGATATAGAAATAGATCTGTGTAATGTATAATCAGCCCCCAGACTGCTGCTCTGTTATTGTCTGGAGAGCAGACACGTTGATCTACAGAGCACACAGAATAGCATACAACTGGTTTGATCCAAGCATACCTTTAGAAGTTGATACTTTAATCAAATACATGTCAAAGGGCAACAACTACAAGGTAAAAAAAATTAAAAGTCACTGAAAATAAAAAAAAAAAATCAACTTCGTAATGTAGCAGAAATTCAGTTTTAAGTAACAGTCTATTCAAGCCATAAGTTTCAGGTGGGCTGATCTGGCTAATCTTCATACTGCCCGGTTCACAGAAGTCATAAATGTCTTCTTCTGACTGGAAGTACCAATCACCTTTTTCTGCTACTTACTCACAGAATATGTTGATCAACATGAAAGAAACCATTCCTGAATATAATGATTGTTATATGTGCACCCAGGATCAAACATGTACATTCTGAACAAGTGAAGCAGCTCAAAAACTCCTTTCAGCCTCCCCTGACACAATTCCAAAATTCTAACCTGAACAATTAAAAATCAGCAGTACAGGTATATACCGATGGATGCTAGGAGAAGAGATGCCATTTCTTGTTTGACTGGGTTTGTTTACACTGTTAAGTGTGCCTCAATGGTATAAAGCAGGTTAAGGAGTAGAAAAGGACAAAGTGAGATACTACAAATGACGTGAATCCATCTTAAGGGTGTGGACTTAAAATACAGTGGAAAAAAAGCTTTATCATCTGCCTTCTCACCCATGAAGGCTCACAGAATCAGTTTTCACATAGGTTTGCTCCGTAAACGTGATGGACAGAGATGCCAGTGTTATGCACTGGAAGTACAGTATGAATCACCTTGTCACATTTTAGGATATCACTTCTATTACCTGCATGATACCAGCTCAAGCATGAAGACAGCCTGACTGAAAAGAATCCACTCTAGACAAGAAATTATGCTACCTTGAGGAGTAGTTTGAATAGAACTGTGGTCACAGAATCACACATTAGGGATTGGAAGGGACCTTGAAAGATCATCTAGTTGAACCCCCTGCCAGAGCAGGATCATCTAGACCAAGTCGAATTTGCAGTACTTAGTAAATTTTGGTGTATTCTGCCATGCAGCACTTGCTAATTTTGTATTTATATAAAGACATTACTGTATGAGGTGTTAAGGAACACTTTCAAGCAATCTTTTGTCTCATAGCACCACTGCTTATGTGGATGTGATGCACAATCCCTGGAGGTATTCAAAAGAGATGTAGGTGTGCTGCTGAGGCTCATGGTTTAGTGGTCGATTTGGCAGCGACAGGTTAAGGGTTGGACTTGATCTTAAAGGTCTTTTCCAACCTAAATCTTTTACGAGTCTACATCTCTATGAAGCAATCAATTCTCAGTAAATCCTGAACAACTTTCTCTCTAAAGCAACAACAGAGAATGCTTTACACACCACATCTTATGAAGCTTGTGGTCCAGGCTGAAAACCGTGAAGAACTCGTGAAACTACGACTGATCATCAAACAAACAAAAACCCCAGTATCCACCACAAACACAAAGCCAAACAGCCAGTTCGCAGATACTGAAAAAACACACAGACTGTAATAATAATAATAACCTTACATTCCCAACCTTTTTCCTTCCAAATGCAAACAAAGATGATGGTAGAGATACGACGTTGCATAATGTATATGTTGTCTAACCAGTTCAAATACAAGACAGTATGGAATCTGAGTGGATCCTTGATTTTAGAAGAAATAGGATCTGCATTCAAAAATTACTAATATGAGCCACCTCACAAGCTGTTTCTCAGTTTCTCTCCTTGAACAGTCTACTGTTTTCTAGGCATGGGCTTATACAATTCCACTTGAGAAGCTCTACTCAGGGGAAAGCTGATTTAATGAGGCTCTAATGACTCACTCACTTGTTCACTATTTTAATCCGAAAATAAAGAGGACTAAACATTGTGATATACCATCCTAGGAACTAAACAGATAGATGTCAGAATCAAAACAGAATACAGAGATAAGCAAGAACAACATGGGTTTTAATAGTCAATCTTGCCCAGGCATGTACACACACAATGTAAAATGAAGTGTGAGATAAGACAAACACATTTGAGAGATCTCACTCTTTTACCCAGACTTTTTAATACTTCAAGGATGCAGATCACACAATCTAATACCTGTAATTACTAATCTTATAACCTCTATCCATTGCTTCTCATCTAAGAGAAGTCTGGTTAGAACTTCATATTCATGTATATCCTTAAGTAGGTGAGGGCAGCAGTAAACTGTCTTAACCACAGCCTTGTCCTCTTCTAGCTTCCTTGTATATTATGTGCTTCCAGGCCCTTGTATATTACACAAGCAATTCCTTTCTTCTAGCTTCTCCTTGTATATTAGGTGCTTCCAGGCCCTGACCACCCTCTGCTCAACTCAGTCCCATGTCACATCTTAATGTACCAGTGAGCTCAAAGCTTGAAATTATCAACAAAGGCAACACAAATTAACCGGGTGAAAGACAAACTCATATAATCTTTTTATAACTCAATTCCCTACAAAGCAGCAGAAAGTTAAACCATAGTTAGCTAATCTCACTCACAATAAAACATCTCCTGAAGACCTAAGACCAAAAGAAGCAGCATTATGGACATAATCTAAGTATTCAGTTTCAGAAAGGAGAACTCTGTCTAGTCTGCTGGAACACAACAGAATGAAACACAACGCTCCAACAGTGCCTTCTACGTACTTATACATAGAATTCCATGTATACTTCTGTATATAATGCAATTTTGCTGCACGGCCATTATAACAATTTTCCAACTGTAGTTTTCCAAAAGTGAAAATAGATTGGGAATTTTAGCTTCACTGAATATTCTACACATGTACCAACAGCTGCAAAGAGCTGCAAACAAAGCTCAAGCCTGTATGCGTACCTGTCTTGCTTCAGGGAACAGATCCAATGTTTCTGCTTTTGTTGCCAAGATCCCTGTAAAGCAGCGCATTCATCTTAAAAGCAATACAGGAAAACTCTCAGGAAAAATGCTAACTGGGGGAAAATTACAGTCAGTTCACTCAAGCCAGGTTCATGAGCCTTCAGAAAGGCTGCATAGCTAAAAGCAAGATCACAGAAACACAGAACATTAGGAATTGGAAGGGACCTTGAAAGATCATCCAGTCCAATCCCCCCGCCACAGCAGGATCTCCTAGATCACGTCACACAGAAACATGGCCAGGTGAGTTTTAAACGTCTCCAGAGAAGGAGACTCCACAACCTCCCTGGGCAGCCTGTTCCAGTGCTCTGTCACCCTCACTGTGAAGAAGTTTCATCTCATATTGATATGGAACCTCCTATGTTCTGGCTTACACCCATTGCCCCTTGTTCTATTATTAGATGACACTGAACAGAGCCTGATACCCACCCTTCACACATTTATCAATATTGAGGTCCCCCTCAGTCTCTTTTTTTCCAAGCTAAAGACACCCAGCTCCCTCAGCCTTTCCTCATAAGGGAAGTGTTCTGCTCCCTTCATCATCTTTATGGCTCTGTGCTGGACTCTCAAGCAGCTGTGTGTCCATCTGGAACTGAGTGGCCCAGAACTGGACACAAGATTCCAGATGTGGTCTTACCAGGTCAGAGTAGAGGGGGAAGAGAACCTCTCTTGATCTGCTAATAAGCTATTCAGTAACCACTAGACTGTTAACCTACAGTATCAGTTACCAAAACCTATGGCTGATGAGTAAAAGAAGAACTATTATAAGTACCATAATAAAATAAAGGTCAAAGAGCATTACAGACCCAAGATTAAGACTGACTTGTAAAAGATACAATAAACCCCTCAAAAATCAGCAAATGTTTATTCAGTCAGCTAAAGCAGAACTTCTAAGTCAGTTAGCAATTTAAGAAGAGATTAAGCAGCATTCACTAAAGAATTCAGTCTTTGTTAATCACTGGAATTAGACAACATGCAAGCACATTCAAAAACTTCGGCTCAGGAAATATGACTGTTTCCATAAAATGCTAGAACACTTACAGAGTTTAGAATAGTATTTCAGGACAAGCAGAATGATCCACACAGCTATAAAATGGTTACTCTGGTATCAGTTGAAGGGATCACAAAAGAAAAGTTGAATTCACTTAACACCTCAAAACCCCTATTTAACATCACTGAAAAGACTGCAAGTACAACTGAAAAAAAAAAATCTACAATTACTTCAGGGATAGAGTAGTTCTGACTTAGCACATGTGTTGTATCAGTAAGGAATACATTAAACCATCAAGACTGCCGGCTTGCCTGCAAAATAAAGGAGTACTGTTATCAGCTAAAAGGAAACTGCAAAGACCCACTCCAGACACAATATTTCAACACTTTTATTATCCTTATCAAGAATAAAACTGCCAGTCTACCTCAAACTAAGAACACCACTCGCTGCTTCTCCTCTACTACAAAAACAAACTAATTTCAGATTACTTGAACTTGACAAACCCTGATAGTACATATCTTCTACTTAAAACACCAGGTGTTTTCACGTATTTTTCTGTGAACTCAAAATCATCAACATCAAGGGGTTTTTTTTCTGATTCACTGAAAATGAATCCTATGGGTCAGCCCAGACGGGGTCTACATTTCATGAGAAATGACAGACATGAAACAATCAAATACAGATGTTATGTGTCTAATCTCAGCTAGACAAAGCCTTGTTTCCAGTTATCTACCAGCAGAGAAGAAAACCTCCATCTAACAGCAACTGTCAACTACCAGGAGAAAGGCAAAATGTTGGCTTTATTCTTAAAAACAAAAAGCTTAGTAAAATGATGCAGCATGGCAAACTAGAACAAAACAGACCTGAAGAGGACTTAACTGTAAGAACAGGAAATAATTCGACTCAGAAAATCATTTCACATCCTATAGAAAGATAAAGATGTGTTACATTAGGTTATTGTGGGCAGCTCAGCCCCACACAGCTGCTCACTCTTGTTCCCTGGGTTGGGTGGAAGAGAGAATCGAATGTGTGAAAGTGAGAAAATGGGTTGAGATAAAGACAGTTCAACAGGTAAAGCAAAAGCCACATGCACAAGCAAAGCAGAACAAGGAATTAATTCACCACTTCTTATCAGCAGGCAGGTGTTGAGTCATCTCCAGGAAAGCCAGGCTCCATCACATGTAGTAGTGACTTGGCAAGACAAACGCCATCACCCGGTACATCCCCCCTTCCTTCTTCTTCCCCCAGCTTTATATACTAAGCATGATGTCACATGGTACAGAGTATCCCTTTGGTCAGTTGGGGTCACCTGTCAGCTGTGTCCCCTCCCAACTTCTGTACCCCCAGCCTGACTGCTGGTGGGCTGCTGTGAGAAGCAGAGAAGGCCTTGGCTCTGTATAAGCACTGCTCAGCCACAATGGAAACATCCCTGTGTTATCAACACTGTTTTCAGTACAAATCCAAAACATGGCACCATAGTAGCTACTGTGAAGAAAATTAACCCATTCCCAGCCAAAACCAGCACACAGGTCTTGCAGGGTTTGGTTTTGGGGTGGTGTTTTATGGTTTGTTGGTGCTGGCTCCTTATTTTGTTTGGGTTTTTTCTTCTCAGCACAAAAGAAAAACAAGAGCGCTAAATAATAATCTGTCAAAGACAATGTTGATGAAAACTTGGTAATTCCGGAAAAGGAAAAAAGAAACACCAGCTTAGATGAAGCAGTAAAACCAGAACTATTTTTCCTATAGCAAAATGCACTCCTATATGGCTGCTGCTAATTATCATAGAATCATTACGGATTGGAAGGGACCTTGAAAGATCATCTAGAGTCCAATCCCCCTGCCAGAGCAGGATCACCTAATTGGTCAGCTATTCGAAGCAGATTATGTATTCTGCAAACTACTTCCCAATTAAATGCCATACTTAGAAGAGCAAAATGCTAAAACCACAGTTGAGCATTTAACTATTCTGTTTAAATCCACTAACCAAACATGTCATTAATTTGAAGTATGCAGCAGGCAGTTATATTCTGCATTCATAAACATTTACATTTTTAAAAAATCTGTTATTATTTAATGAAATATGATGATCTAGTAATTTACTAAAAGCCTAAACCAGAAAACCCTAAGTTTAGGTATGTCACTAGCATCAGCAGGTGCCTTGCAGACCCTAAATTTTTAGATCTCCATTCCTACTGAACAGCAAGTTCTTATATTTCTTCTAGATACTTTATGACAAAGTAAGTAATTTTCCTCATTGTGAGGAAGCAGAAGAAATCCAATACTTGCAACATGTATTTTACATGCTCTTTTTATTAGTTTTACATATAAATATTATAGAGTAAAAGCAGTTTTCAAGATACAAATATGGCCACGACTGTTGTGTCTTCATGAAATATTAAGGTACCGTGAAACAAAAATGTTTTACATGTAGAGTAATTGCACTGTGCTTTCACCTACCCTGTCCATGTACTTACCTTGGAATACAGCTTCATAGATTAAGCAGCTTACACTGAATGTCTGATACAGTGCCAAGCTGCACAGCACTCCTTTCTTGTTGTGTCCTCTGCAAACTGCAAGACTATTACCAACAAGCTTTGCATATCAAAAATACTCATTTACCAATAACTTATTAATAACACAAAAAAAAAGCTGCGTAATTAAAAAATGGTACTAAATTGTAGCTATTTAAATACAGTTTTCAAACAGAACTTCAGTATAAATCAGTATTCCATTTACTATAAAAACTGAAGACAGAAGGTAACAAAAGAAAATCAATTTTCAATTAGCAGCTCTTTTCTGTCATACCTTACTATGTCAACATTACATAGAGCCTCAATAAATTTTATCACTTTGTCTTAAAGCAAACAGAAATTAAATAAAAGTCAAAAACCTTTATAATCCTTCTTCAAGCAGAAACATACTACTTCTTTTTAAATACCAAAACTTGAGGATAATTAAATAATTAACTAATTTGGCATAAGCACATAATTACTATTTACAATGATTTCCATTAGTCCTTTGCAACGTGGAAGAAGATAACCATGGACAACTGAAATACAGTAATATGATTGGTATGAGGAAACGCAGTGTATATAGTTGGAGAGCTTTTTTCTATACTACACAGTCTTCAATATACTCGCAATCCGCATGCTACTGAAGTATTTTGAATTGCTTTTCAAATAATTATAACAATTACTAAAACATGAAACTGCAGACTTTAACTTTTATAGTTAAGAGAATCTCTTATGAAAGTGTTATTGCAGATATACATCAAATGGTAAAAAGTTAGACTTGCACAACAGGTGTAGGAAGCCGCAGAAAGGTACTTCGTTATGTGCCTGGATTTTCAACTTTTAAGGTATCTGGACTTTAAAGATGAAGCCATTTTTAGGGACTATTAAAAATTGTAAGTGAAAAAATTATGCTGGCTTTGGAATTTTCAAAATTCTGATAGCTATCACACCATATTAGTAATATAAAACCATGAAAATTCTTTTAGCTACTCATTGACAAGACTTCCTATTCAGGATTTACTCAGTGTATAAGGAAATCAAATGTAGTTACACCTGAAGATGGATTACTTCAGCTAGCAGGTCTAGGGTCCTGCTCTGGCAGGGGGATTGGACTAGATGATCTTTCGAGGTCCCTTCCAATCCCTAATGTTCTGTGATTGTTAGTCATAATGTTCCTATCTATGAAAATTCTGCAAGCTTGAAAATAATATGAACTGTTGCACTGAAGTAGTAAAACAATGGCGAAGACAAATATATTTTATTAATACAGCAAGCTGTTAAAAAGCAAGCAGAGTGAAAACTTACAAATTCATGATTTTTTAAGAGAAGGGCAGTAGATCAGTCAATGTCCACACTGGCTCATTCATTCTTTCTTATGTGCTAAACAGGTTACATTAGCTGTGCCAAAATTAGGAAAGCAACATGGTTTTTAAAGAATTAAACTGTACACTGTTCCAGCATCCCAGCTACAGGCTGTCTTGACAGCCTCATGCTTTAATACTTCATTTTTATTGTAAATGAAATAAACTGACTTAGAGAGATCTGGCTGTTAAAATGTTGAGGTTTAGTGATGAAGTTTAGGTTCTTTTAGTCAGCACAAAAGAGTCAGTGGTATGCAGCCACCACTATAGTTATAAAGTACCACTGAGAAAAAAACCCACAAACATTACTAGTCTTAATCTGTGCAGCCTGAGTTCATACTGTATTTGCAGAATGCTGCTTCAGCAGCCAGAGGTTTGACCCAAACACCACAACTGAAACCAGAAAAACATATACCAACATTCTGCCAAATCAAATGCCAATCAAAACAAAAAGACAATCCAAGATACAACTTTTAAAAAAGAAAAAAGCTCCTCCCTAAAAGGCGGCTAAATGACAATCATTGAAATTGCTTATTGCATAAATAACCTCTTCTTGTGGGGCTCTAATTATCTTTAAAAAGATGTTCTCTAATATGGTTTCTTCTTTAAAAAACCCCCCAAACTGCTCAACAGTTACCTGACATATGACAACACCAACGTATGTCATACTATATTAAATATTTTACTAAAATAAAAGTTATTACAACTGCAATAAATATGGTTTTAAAAAACATTTAAAATACAATATTATTTCCACACAAGTCTGTTAGAATAATAACCTCCAGAGGAAAATGGTCTTGAAATAGGTCTATTTAAAACACAGAAAACCCACCATTTTATTGGAGGTGCCAATGTGTTTAGAAGGGCAAGTAACAGATTTTTTTTATTAACTGACTGAAACTGTGTTATCGGCTACTGGAAATACTGAGAGAATTCCATGAGTCTGTATTGCTTCCCCACCTAGGTCTTCGCTCAGCAGGTGGCCTTTGCGTGTTTTTGTGGGGAGGTGCCACTGAATTCATGACAATAGGTATGGATATTTGATATTCGTATTGTTTCAACATCTGAAGGATCTTCTTACGAGTGACCCCATGCTTATTCCTCCTACAAAAATAAAAATTTGAATAAATTTTCTGGCATGTTTGTATGCTTACAGTCTTTAAGGAAAAAACCTCTCAATTCACGATTATTTTCCTTGCTTTTCGTATTTGATATTTCACTTTTATTACACTGTATCCTCATTCTCTTCAGTATTCCACTTGTGTTAAGGTTTAACAGTTCACTCCTGCATACAGTAAGTAACAAAACACCATAGTCATTCTTCTTCCTACAGAAATATGGATTATGTGGATCCGGATTATGTACCTAAATGGCCCCAGGAGGACTTTGCTTTTTATTTATTCATCAGACATTACATACCAGCTAATGAGGGATGAATAATATTAGACTACCACTTTATGATAGTTTGAACATTGCTTTCATAAAAAATGAAACTACATAGTTTTAAGACATAATGAAGACTTTTTTCCCATGATTAGATCTCCATATTGAATAAGGAGCTATTTTAATTTTAACCAGAACATCATACTCATGGCACCTTTAGCTACTAGTTCTTACCACTATCTGCAGTAATTTTAGAAATGTACGGAAATACACATAAGAGGAAAGAGGCCAAAAGTGTTGTCCTATTCTTGCAGTGTTTAATGAATAGCTACTTTATTAGGCAACATAAACTTGGCCTATTAAGAACCTGAGACATTAGACATTACATGAGAATGTATCTATCCCCTTAGTATCTATGGGACAGGTTCTTTAAATCCACTGTCTCCTCCCCACAAATGTATTCATAATCATGCTGTCTTCTTAACACGTATTTCATCAGCTTTCTGTCTGGGAAGAAAAAGCTGAGTGTTTCTTTCAAAGCCCCTCTTTCCTGAGGCAACATCAGAACCTAGAGTGATCACTAAATCCTACTAACTTCTACACTGTGCTGAAGAAATCCAGGAGCAGCAGAACTAGTTAACTTGTTAACTAAGCAGACTTGTTAACTAGAACTTAGTAGTTAACAAGTCTTAACAGTTTTTACTTTAGTCACAAATATGACAAGGTTAATGGTAGAGAAAAAAAGTTCCCTGGAAATATGGGGATTCTACAAAGCACTTGACTCTCATGACAGGAAAACATTGAGATGACAAAGTCTAAGTCATTTTATGCCAAATGGTAGAAGCATGAAATTATTCAGTGTTTTCTATATCCTAGTATTCTTAGGAAAAATATTACAGCTCAAGTACTGTGGGCATAAAGTGCACATTAATCCACAATTGAATAGACTTGTGTGTAAATCACTTCATAAATGGGCAAGAAGCTTTCCTTAAAGAACATGGCAGGATAATAAAAATCACTGACAGCACAGAAATAAATTTTTAAAAAAGAAACACATCTGCTTATAGTGTCATTTAACACTGGGATCTCCTCTCCGGGCATGTCTTGACTCATCCTTTGGCAGTTTGGCTATGATGAATGAGCATAAAGCCACCTATCCTTAACCCACGCTGACATACCAGCAAAGGCTCCTTAGGGGATAGCTGTGCTTTGAAAGTTGAGTTTTGCTTGAAGGAACACAGCATCTATTACAGAATTACAGGGGTTCAAAATGAACTCTGAAGATCACCTAGCTCTACCCTTAACCACAGCAGGATCATCTACTAAGCTGCACAGGAACACATCTTAGGTAATGTCTCCAGAGATGGAGTCTCAACAATCTTTCTTGGCAGCCTATTCCAGTCTTCTGTCACCCTCACGGTAAAAAAAAGAAAGCATTTCCTTATGTTTCATCAAACCTGCTGTTTGTGGCCATTACCTGTCAGTGGACACACTGTGAAGAGACTGGGCTCGTCCTCCTGGCACCCATCCTTTATATGTCTGTATACACTGATGAAATCTCCCCTCAGCCGCCTCCTCTCCAAGCTAAACAGACCCAGCTCTCTCACCCTTTTCTCATGTTAACTGCTCCAGTCCTTTTATCATTTTAGTTGTAATAAAAAAGTAAAAAGCAGAGTTCTGCTGCTATTAAATGCTTCTACACTAGAACACTTTTACATACCAATACACTGGCAAGGCAATTCTACATATAAATGGCCACTTAAAAGAATCAGCACAAGTTTTATGAAGTCAACACCAAATCACAGTTTTACAATCATAATGAAGGAGAAAGAGTTGTATTACAATCTTTGCATTTCACTTTTGTGTGAACTTACACAGTGGGTACCTATTTTTCAGACTGAAATGACATCAGTCCCAAAACACATACTATACACAGAATACCTGCTATTCCCAGAAAGCTTTAAAAAAAAAAAATAGTATCTCTTGAATCCCAAAGTCCCAGTTCCCAACTAACCAACTACTTGGGAAGCATAGAAGTATGACAGAGGGTCATTTTCTCATCCAAAACTGATCACTTAAAAAATAGTAGTAATAAATAAAAGTCTGTCTTCTTCTACCAGTGATTTAGACATTTGTTTGTTCTAAACCTGCAGTGTTCATAGTTTCCTAAAAATGCTGTCAAAGTACAATACCCTTTATATAAATATCTATGTCTAAATGCCATTCAGGAAGACTTGAGCACTACCACGAGACTTACGTCTGTGGAGACAAGATGTTTTAACAAAAGCTATGTGCACAAAACTAAACTAAAAGCAAGATCACTCATGAGTGACTCCAAAAATAATTAGTGCTTCACAGGCACACTGTAAGAAAAAGGACAAACACTTGAGTCTCTCCCACATAACGAAAATCTCACACTGAATATCTTAGAAATGCCCGATTTCTAAGAGAGCTTCCTAACTTGACTGTGCTGTATCACAAACTAGAAGAAAAGCTTTGTAGAATTCATCCTACAAAGAAGACTCCACCTCAAAAAGTAAGTAGTGGTGGCTTAGGGGAGAAAGGTGAAAACTTTCAAAGATTTATATATCCAATGAAGTCCTAGTCAGTAACAGAAGTGCTTTGCAGGGGCTCCTACAATTCTAAACCAAGTGAGATGGAAGCACAGAAAATGACAATACATGAGAGAACTTAGTCATGAACCATGAAAGTATTACATCTCAAGCAATGAAATATCTCTAAGTTGACTTGATAACTCATTGATTGCTAAAGCAGATATATCTGAGGCAAAACAGAAAATAACTGTGAAGAGTCAGGCATTTCCCAGGCACTCTCACAGCCCAAGAGTGCAACGACCTTAGTCCAACAGTACTCTAAAGTCAGATCCTCTGAAGACTAGGAACAATTGCACAAAATGGCACCAAAAAATTCTCAAAATAGAATAGTCTACAATATGAGCTTTTTTGTTACTTTGCTCCTTATTAATGGAGGATTGTTCTTTGACACTGTGATATCTACAACAGTATACAAAACAAAGCACACGCACTGATGCACTCCTTGCTAAATGTGTAATTTGTCTCCTTGCCACAATCATTTTATAGCAGAAATTATTTATTTCTCACAATAATGATTCGTTGTAACAGCTGCTTTGTTACAGGGGCCAAGCACTTTTCTATTCATGTCCAACAGAATTTTGGCATCAAATTTCTGGGCCAGCAAGACATGATCTGTATTTATTTGTCTGTTTTTCGATAGCACTTCTATTTAAAGACATATCTCAAAATGCCTATTTAAATAAAATACATTCTACACTACTAGTTAAGCATTTAAAAAAGATACTGAATTAAATATGTAATACCTATATATATTTATGTGTGCATATTTATCTCTCTAATCTACCTCTCTACATAAAAGCAATGATTTCTGTAATATAAGCCTTACTTTTCTAATTCTTCAGGATCAAACTTCCACCAAGTATCTGGCTCATGAAACTCCACTCTGTACCCCTTTTCTAGAGCCTGCAGCAAGGAAAAAAAAAAAGAGTTATGTTTATAGTTATTACATAAAATTCAGCCAAAGATTGATAGACCAGTACAAAAAACAGATTAGTTAAGTGTGAGGTGGTAGCACGCTGAATTTCACTTACCCCCACCTATCTTAGCTTCCATTCCAGGCTAAGCAGACAAACTCAATCCTTAAACTGGTCTAACTATTGCCATACTAATTACTGATCATATCAACAAGGAAACTTCAGAATCGTTTCTGGACAAAACAGATGAACTTACCATATATGAAGTAAGTTTGAAAAGTTGTAACAGATGATACAATTGCACAACACAACCTACCATATCCACATAAGGCTTCATTTCCCAGGCTTGAGTGTTAGTGTTGTCTATTATAACTGGAGATCTCCCCTGCTCCATTGCTTGCTTTGCTAAAAAGAAAAACAGTGCAAGTTAACAAATAACTATGTAACCATAATATAATGGTAAATGCAAATAAACGGTTCCCGATGTTTTTTGCACCTGTCTAGTCTGACTGAAACACATTGTTCTAAGAAAAGGAATAAAAGCACTGAAAGTAAAAGCAAGAAGGTAAGAAAAATTAAGTGAAGGGCATAAAAAACAGGTGTGGTGAAGCGATGCAAAGAGGTGAATGGGAAGTGTTGAACACAAAGCAACACAGCAGAACTCCTGAAGGTCTGTGACCTACTGAGTATGGAGAAACCAGCATGAAAATACCCTGGTTCCAGCTTTACTAGGCCTCCCAGCTAACATACTGTGTGTTCATAACTGAGACCTGTGGCTAGTATTCTTCTCCAACAGAATGCTAAGAAATAGGCAATCTCCATGTAAAGACATCAATTATCTGAAATATTTCATTTCATTTTGTAATGAGATTCATTACAAAAACTAAAATTACAACCATTCAGTAACATATGAAACTCACTGGCCAACTTCTATGAAATCTGAAAGAGGGCAGAACCTTCAGGAACAATAAAATCACGTTTATTACCCGAGTTTTACAAAACAGCAAAGAGTAGGAAGACACATCCAAACTGGCATATTTATTTATTTATGGAAAGACCGACACAATTTGTTTGACAGGACATGCTTTTAACTTTGGACCAGCAAGAGTACATTGCTTCTTACTCATCAGAAGCATCCTAGAGATTACAGTGAGAACTGAGCTTGGTTGGAGGAGGTTTAGGGGACAAAACATGAAAGTCTGTTGGCTACCTGAGAATCATCAGCTGCACAGCACAGAAAACATTTTAAGATAACCTGATGACTAAAATAGTATTTCTTCATAAACAAAGGAATACTTTAGTATTGATAAATCAATTTTGCATCTATCTTATGCCTAAACCTAACTTTGATCTTAAGATCAGATTTTGTCCTTGAAAAACTCTCACCAGTACACAATCGCTTTTTTAACGCATACAGCAAGCATGACTATGACATTCAGCTTTATAAGAGACTTACCCAAGGAAGTGAAAAAATCAAGTTCTATGACCTTATCAGCTTGACACCCCCACTCCATTTTCCACAAACCAGAACAGCAGGTAAGCTATTCTTACCACAAGTTCAAAACAAACTCCTGTACTTGAGTATTGCACTTCTGGGACAAACAGGCTACTCTAACTTTTGTTTAGCTTTCTTCACCTTTTCATTTTCAAAGGAAGAGCTCTGCATTTTTAGAAAAGGATGAGTTTGTGCATAAACTAGTAAATAAGTTCTTTTTGCAGCCTGAAACTAAGACAGATGGAGAAGCAGATTTCCAACTCATGATTATCAGATTTATGAAGGAGATTCCTCAACTCCTCCTACAACTACTCTAAAACATGTTACAACTGAATTTAAGGTTTTATAAAATCTGTTCCTCTGCTTCTTTGTGCCTCGGTTAATCAGTAAAACCAAAATTTCTTAACCCACTTTACAGAAGCATTGTGAAGATGGAATCTATTTTAAAAAAGCAATTGTTCTGATGCTTCACACTGAAGCCAAGAAAACTACACATTGTGTAGTCAGTTCTAAGCAGTATTAGCAATGCTAGCCACAAACACATCAAGAATGTCACATTTCAAAACTCTTGCAGGGAAAAAAGAAAGGATCCAGCCCTTATTTTAAAAGGCACAGGAAGAGTGCAAGAGGGAAAAAAAAAAACCGAAACCAGTTGCAAAGCAAAACTCTGAACCTGAGGAAACATCTGAATTAAGGCTGGGTGCACAGTAATTGTAGGGCACATGTGCTACCATACTGTCCTTAAACACGCATCTGTGCATTATTTCTTCCCATATACCCCTAGCTCTTTCAGCATGTGATGGACTTGTTCTGTAGCTGAACTGGGGATGTCCAAGTCACAAATGCCAAAGAATTCTTTTCTTTTGATTAAGTAATTGTGAGCTTGAATATGATTCCACTTCTATCCAAGGGGACACTACTTGGCATGATCTTGATTTTCTGGCTGCCTAATTTCAAGTTACAGGTATCATTTACAGAAGTGATACAAACTTCCACGAACAAAGTGAAAATGTATGCTGAACATATGAAGTTTAATTACTTCTACATACTATGAAGAAATGATCTACATTGCTAAGTTTGGCATCCAAACAGGAAGATGTTTTTATCAACTGTGCCTTAGCTTGCCAATGAAAAATTCAGTCTATTATACCACTAGTGTTCATAGCAAAGTTAAAATGAAGAGCTAGATGAAAGAACAGAAATATCTGAAGCTCAAAATAACTCTTATATGAAAAAGTTTCCAGGACATTTAATAATGTGCCATTAAATAAAGTCAAAATGTGCATTAAAAGGATAGATTAAAGTATGAACTAAATGAGAAGTGAGATCCACAATGTATGAGAGGATTAAAAAAAAAGCATCTGTTGAGTATCTACCCATTTAGTGTACGCTGATCAATCTGTAGACTCAAAAGAAGCAATGACTGGAAGGAAATAAAACTCCTAGTTAATGGAGAGAACTAGGGATTTATCTTGACAGAAATCAATCCATGCAATTTGGATTAAACTAAATGAACAGGCTAGGAAGTAACTTTGTGGATGGAAGTGAAGCAAAAAGAAGAGATGAAGTACGTTCCAACAGACTACTGAGAATTGATGGGGAAAGCTATTTAAAATATGTATTGTCCTGACTTATTTAACCTGGCACAAATGATCTTTTTGAAACCTTAATCTAGGAAAAACACCTGGTAGGCTGACAGAATTGAGAGGAAAATCCTGAAATACACATTCTTAAAGGTAGCAAGAGAATAGCCAGTTCTGTAATGAAGATAAAGGGGCCATCACTAATTTTCAAAAGCTTGTGGAGAAAGATTCCATGATAGTTACAACCTACTTATTCTGCCATTTTAACTATGAATCTCAGTGCCAAGTGTGCTGATGTAATACCTTAGACAAAGTTTTGTTTAAATTTTAAAAGTTACCGATTAATTTTATAAGTCACCATCAAACCCAAACCAAACAAGACCAGAGTTTAAAAGGAGATAAACTTCGACTTGACCTGTCAAGTCAACAAAGTTAAAAATGCATCACAAGCTCCAGTATAGGTGTCACGATGAACTAGAACAGGAGAGACTTGACAAAGACATGAACTTAAAGAGCTTTTTTAATCCACTGATTTCACAGTTGCCGTTCCAGTGGAAAATAAATTCTAATATTTCTTAGTATTTGTGCACTTGTCCTTACAACCTTCACATTAAATGTGTTGTGCATTTTAGTATTAAGGGCAGGTACTTCCCTGTGTTATAAACGCTTGAGAGTTTTAAATTCTGTTCACCTAAAATAAATTATCTTTTCCCATAATGGGTCTTCAATTCATTCCCTCCCCAAAAAAGGGGAGAGGATAATTTTGACAGAAATTTTTCTGTTTTCTCATTTGCGAAAAGTAAATGTTTGCATTCTCGTAAATGTGACATGAGGATTATAAAATTCTAAGTATGTTGTCATACAAACATTAGCAAACACATAACTTACACAGATGACATTACCTATATGAAACTTTAACTTAGACCTACTCATCAGGCAAGAATCCCAACGCTCAAGATTATCATTCTCTTGAAGTTCTCCTTTCATAGATTTCAAGTATTCAAACAAAAATTAAACAAAGAGCTTCCAAAGTAATTCAAGCTCTACCTAGTCAAAGCAGGAGATAAGAACAAAGCAGGAGATAACTACAACACAAAGATATTTTGGCAAATGTGTCACTGTTAAGGTGTTCTATAAAACATAGCACCACTGTTCATGCTATCAAAATTATTGAGTAACTAAATTATGTACTGTTCTGGTGCAGTCAGAAACAGCTGTTATCAACGGAGAACTGTTTGGTGGTCTTACCATTGTGAAGTGTTAAGCTCTCTCATCCATAAAAAACTATCCACCTTATCATCAAATCTTTCTGCTCCTTAGTCTCTTTCTGGACAACTCATTCAAAGTATTCATTATTGTTGCACTCCAACCTTGAAAGTGCTTTTCATAACTGGTGTTCTAATGACTGCTCTACAGAATTCCTTTGTTGTTCATACAGAAATGTTCCCTGATGTATCATAAATTTTGCATTAGAGTGAGGAGAGGAGGAAAGGAGACATTTTTTTTCCCCTCTGCTATCTGCATCTTTTGATGCAAAGTAGTCCTCTAGGCAGGACGCTGCTTCTGCTTAAGATGCTGCAGAACAAAGTGTAATCTGTATGCACAGGCAGTGAAGTTTTTCAGTCCATCCACTCCTTGGAACAGACCACAGGGATCATTAATGAGATACTTTGAAAACTGATACTGAAAGATTAAGAATCTGCTATCCTTCCTATTGCAGGTATCTGCAATATTATACTCATTCTTTTGACACTTCCAGGTATTAAGAAAGAGGCCATATTAAAACCGTTAATCTACACAAACAAACTTAAAATCTTCCTCAAAGAAACTCTTCTGTAAATTCTGGATGGAACTCAGTAAAGATAGATATTGGGAAAAACAGAATATTCTACCATCAATGTACTGTTGTCAAACGTAACAAATCAGCAGAACACAGCACAAAGACGACAGATTGTCTATTTTTTAACTCTGAACCTTCTGTAAGTTCTGAAATGTCTTATAATTCAAACATAAAGAACACATTAATTAACTACTTCTATATACCCCATACTAAACTACATATATAGACTCCTTTTCTTATAGACTGTTAACACACAAGCATGTTATGTTATATTTTTATTTTCTAAATATAAGCGTAATTTAATAGGATTCCTTTTAGGTACTCAAACCTCTCTTCTGGTTCCAGTCATGGGCATCACCAAGGTGAGCTGCATTGTATGTATATCCATCTTGTTGACAAAAATAATCATCAGTGCTGAGTACAATGCCATCACAACTTTGACCAAGCAGAGCACTGTTAAACAAAAGAAAATACAAAAATATTTTAGCTTTTATTTTTCACATCAAAACAGTCACAGAACAAAAGAACACAGTTACAATAAATTTAACTGTGGCCTTTTTCTGAACTTCTTGAAAATTTCAAAACGTGTGTGTAAAGTACACTAATATATTAGTGATAACTCTTAAATTAAAGCTACACATTTTCTCCCCCTCTGCTATTTCCATATTTGTTGTTTCTTCTCCTCAAACCCCAAGTGATGTTTGTACCCATTTATTTTATGGTTATATTGCAGTAAGTTCTGTATATTTCATAAAAACTTAATGTATTTACTAACATTTTCTATATTAATTATTTACTAACATTTTACTAACCATTTCCATATCAAATTGGAATTATTTCTGGAAACCAATCTGATCATAATGAATTTGGATGCAACTTGGAATTATTTCTGGAAACCAATCTGATCATAACGAATTTGGATGCAACTGAGAAATTAACTGGACATTTGAATTCTTGTTCAGCACCTTAAACTCTCAACCTCTTCTGACCTTTGCCTATGCTGCTTGAACAGGTAACGCAGGTTGAACTGAAACAGCCAAAGGAAACTAATGTTGACAGCAACTTCCCTGTTTTCAGGAAAAGGTATGATTGCAATAAACTTGCACAACTGCCATATTAATGAAAGACAGCATTATGCAATATTCATTCAAGATCTTACACTCTTCTATTGCAGTTCTGTCTTCTCCCCCAGTCCTGGTGACACAGTTTTACTTGCATCTATTTGCTCATTGACATGTACGTTCCTGGATATACAAGCCACCGTAATTCACTACCCAGAAAAAAGCAATCCTTTTATCTTTGAGTTACTTTTCTGAAGCTTAAGCAGCTGATCCTGCTTAAGAAAAGGCCCCAAAATGTGACACATTACAAGTGGCTAAGTACCAGTGGAGACCTCCCCAGTTAGCTGCAACATGGGTAACCACATCTTGCAGATTTGCAGTTTCAGTCTAACATATGACAGGAAATTTAAGACAGGAATTTTTCATACCTCAGTTTCTGTCAAGGAACTATATTGTTTTTTCCCCTCTCAGTCATAGTTCAGTGCTAACAGGTTCATGGGAAAGTCATGCATTTTACTATTCCTGCATGTATATTCAAGTCAGGAGAAATACAATCACTTCTCAAATCACTTAAACCACTTGATTAGTGTTTTAGCTTGGTTTCCAAAAGGCATACAATTCCATGACTGCTGGAATCTCAACAAAATCTGATAAGATATTCTCTAAAAATTTACTATGAATTTTTATGGAGAAAACAGACAAACCAAGGATAAAATGTAGAGATTCACATTGGAATACACAGAGATTAAAAAAAGAGAAAGAGATTGCAAAACAGATTTCATATTTAACCTGTCTTTCAGGCCTGCCATTTCTAAGCACCATAGACATTTTATGGGCAAGAAGTTTGCTTCATTTGTAGCATAACTTGCAAAATAAGTTATTACATTCTGCTTCTTGCACAGGTAACATTAAAGATTACAGGAGAAATTTAACTACTTTAACTACTTTAGCAGACAACAGACAATTGTGTGAGGAAACCAACAAGGGTAAAAAGGTAAACTCAGAGGAAACCACAGTCATCATGTTCACTGTTAGTAAGTTTATTTTTACTCAATATTGTAATATTTTATATTAAAATGTGTATTAATTACAGAAGTTACTGTAAGAGTGATGTAGGAATACTACAAAAATCCATCAAGCTTTTCTAGAATTTTGTGTTTGCATTACCATAAAATGTCACAGTCAAACCTTCTAGCAGCACCACAGAGCTGACTTTTCAGATTCAAGTGACTTTTATCCTAAATGTTATGTAGGCATGCTAACAAAAACCTGTGAATCAGACATTATAGCAAAATTACAGGGAATAATTAACTGCTGGTTCATCAATAACATCAAAAGCTGTAATCAATCTATCACAACAAGCAACTTGTGTTTTAGGAAATGTAAACTCCATTTTCAGAAAGTTCTTGGACATTGAAGTTTAAAACACGCTAAAACTGAGACGACAGTGCAATTCTGTTTAAAGTCTGATCTAGAGATTGTGTGATTCAAGAAATGTCCTTTTTGTTGTCTATGATAAATTTAAATTTGAAAATAAAAACCAGCCAGTTAGTGCCCAGAGCATTTGTAGCCCACTGCAGCACTCTGCCTCGATTTCCATAAGACATTGATATCAATTATTCCAGCTCAGAAACAGGCAACATACCCAAAAACCAAGCTATGCCAGCATTATGTGGGATTGCACTACTGCTGAGGTGACAGGAATAGAAAAAAAACTGGCCAAATCCCAAATACTGTAGGGGAACAAATCTGTGCTAGTTCTAAGTTATCAAGCTTTCCTACACATACCTGCAGGAAGTGCTACTTAAGTTTAATTCCTACACAAAAATTTTGCTGTTTTGCCACCTGTCACCAACAACAGACCGATTACGGGTCAGAGTGTAACAACTGGGACACTATTGCATAGTAACACACATTCCTAAGCGTTTACTGTCCCACAACTATGTTGCTGGTTATTTAGGCTTTTAGAATACTGAATGCTGTAACAACAAAATTCAGATTACTAAGAACTGGAATAAAGTATAAGTGATGCAGCTGTTGAGTAGCATCATCAAAGCTGCATACAAGCTGTTTTTTCCTTCTTACTCGGTCTCCCTTTTCCAAAGTATTCATAAATCAGAGCATGATACTTATTTTTGTTAGAGACTGTCTTTTAATAGGATGTGTACTGCATTACGTTATGAGAGCAGAAAAAAGATTCAAAGCCTATTTTTGTACTACATAGATGACACCAGTAATTGACACACCATACGCTACAGCGTTTTTTCATATCTGTTTCTCTCCTCTATAAATTATTAAACAAGAATTTATAGTAAACTTAATAGGCCATGATTTCAAACATGGCCTAATTTTCTTATTTACAGGATGCCAAATTTGCCGATTAATAATGCTAGAAAAACCAGATCTATTTTCCACATTCACTTTGTGTGCTGAATGTGTACACATACGCATCTCTTAAAGAGCAAGGATCTTCTGCCTAAATGAAGGCAGAGCAAGTAATAACTTGGATCCTGCTACTGGCTGAGTAGACAGACACATCCCTACAGCTCCCAGAAGCATCACCATCAGATTTCTGTAGGAATACATGAACTGCTGAACCAACACTAACGGGTAAAATTTATTTCTAAGGAACTGACTATTTGTTCAGTGTTGTGGAGAATAATTCACTTATACTAGAACTCTTCTGTTATAACTTCCAAACATCACTAGTAGCAATAAAGAAACTCAATTAGGAATTTCAGGAATTTCTCAATCCCATTATTTCTTGAAGCTTGTAATACACCACCATTTATTTATGAACCTATATAACTGACAGAACAGATTTAATATAGTAAACTATGTTTGTAAGAATAATCCTAAGGCTACAGAATTT
The DNA here is from genome assembly GCA_028565055.1 of Phoeniculus purpureus. Taxonomy (NCBI): domain Eukaryota; kingdom Metazoa; phylum Chordata; class Aves; order Bucerotiformes; family Phoeniculidae; genus Phoeniculus; species Phoeniculus purpureus. The sequence goes on along the minus strand of JAOXOE010000001.1, from coordinate 105,840,686 downwards.
GAGAAGGCAAAGTGACTACCAAAGAAGACAGAGTAGCAGAACCTTTGCCCTATATACATTTCTCCTAATACAATCTTAAGAATGTCAAGAGAAAGAATAAAATTGGCCTAAAATAATAAAGACATAGGATGCACAGTGCTGTAAACACTGGAACAAGCAACTTAGTACTGGTAGCAGAGCTAGGAAACAAGGACAAGGCAAAATTACACGAGGAAGAAACTGGTATAACGAAGCTGGAAATAAGATACTACCACTGTCTGAAACAGGGACAAGATGAATCTGGGAAGAAAAGGAATGGGAGACAAAATTGATAAATCATTTTATAATATAGGAGCAGACAGGAATAATAGAATCATAAGGGATTGGAAGGGACCTCGAAAGATCATCTAGTCCAATACCTCTGCCACAGCAGGATGACCTAGACCAAGTCACACAGGAACACATCCAGGTGGGTCTTAAAGGTCTCCAGTGAAGGAGACTCCAGAGACCAAAAGCATAATCTGATATTGTCAAAGCTTCCAACATATTTCCCCATCGGTAAAGAAACAGAGGACAGCAAGGAACAATGACAGGGCCCTATTACTCAGTCTCCTCGTTGCTAATATGGATCATGAGGCAGGGAACTTGAAGATGGCACTAAATTAGTAGGGATGCCTAACATACTGAACAGTACTGTTTCTGTCCAGCTGGCCACTGAAACACTTGAGTACTGGGCTAAGCAAAACTTCATAAAGCTCAACAAGAAAGAGAGCAAACAATGTGTTGGGCTTTATTAGAGAAAATGCACATTAATGGATGATATCATCCAGACCCCACCTTGCAATCAGTTTGGAAATACCATGTCCAATTTGAGGCTTCCCAGTAAAAAAGACATGCTGAAAATTATGAAAGGGCTTAACAGATAACTACCAAGATTCCTAAAGGCATACAGTCTATGAGGAAAAGTTAAGAGCAGCTGGGCTTGTTTAGTCTGTTATGAAGACAGAAAATGACTGCCTGGTATCAGCCTTTTAGTGAATAAGCCTACTCTTTTACCTGAAGGGAAGCTGCAAAGATGATGAGTAAGGAGCACATGTGAAAGCACAGGAGAATACAACAGAGTATGGCTTGTGAAATTCAGTTTGCAGATTGCAAAGAACTGTCTTAGTAAGAAGGGAGTACTGTGCCAGGATAGTTTGGAGAGACTGCGGAATCTCTATAGTTGTAGGTTTTTCATGATCACACTACATGAAGACACATCTGATCTACCAATAGTGATGAACCTGCTCCAAGCAGAATGATGCACTAGCTGATCTCCACAAGCCTCTTCCCCAAACCATGCCTGAGATTCCAAGCAGGTGGGTCAGAAGAGTCAAAACAAAACACAGACTTCAGTGAAATATTCAGAACAGACATAGGTCAAGTTTGAGAACAGGAGGAAAAGTGCCTATACTCTGTATGTTTCTATGTAACCTGTCTTAGGTTCTATAATCTTGCTCGAGCAGTGAGGTGGAGTCGATAACCTCTGCCCTTCCAACCCCTAATGATCTGTGTATGTGCAAAGTAAGATTTGCAAGTACACAAAAAGGGCAGAGAGGAATTCCAGTTTTCCAGGACTCAGTACAGCTCTGCTGTCATTTCAGACTTGCGAAACCCACTTGCAATTTGCATTTCATTTGCTTTCGGTGATGATCCACACAGGTGAAATCAATTTTCTGCTTTCCTTCACAGACATTTTGCTAGCACAAGCTGTAGAGGTTTGCTTGCAGGTGCCAAAGAGACCAAGACTGCAAAGATACCTGTGAGTACTGATACAACACCAGAAGACTGGTTTCTGTCCTAGTCTACACTGCATTATTCTATGATGTTACACAGAACAAAAAAAATAATCAACTTAAGACTTAATCAACAACACATATATTTTACCCATAGGCAGCCATTCACTCTGGATTTTTTACTCCCAAAGCACCTACGACACTGAGACATGACTTCACATGAATTAACAACTGCAACGAAGTGTTGAACACATGAAACTGCATAGAATTGAATGCACTGAGAACCAAGTGCCATGTGGTTGAAATTCCACACCCAAACTTCGTGGCTACTCCTGACCTCAATCTCATAGTGTCCACTTTCCTGTCTGTAAAATAAATTTAGCAATTGATCTCACCATTGAGAGATAAAAAAAGCATGAGTATGTATTCACAAACCCCTTAGGGTATTCAGAGTTTTCAAGATAATAGGAGTAATGTATTTGGAGAGTTACTCAGACACAATTCAGCACTCCAAACACAGAACATGAAATATTTTATAGCTTCATATTAAGTATCATCTAATTCCTTCACTAAATGAGTCAGCATTTTTTCCACATGGTTATTTGTTAAATTTTCAATGTTGATTTCATGTATTTAAAGAATTATTGTAGTAATACCCACACAAGCATGGGCAGCTTTAAAAATGCAGATCTGCAAAACAGAGCAATCAGTAACTGGAAAATATTACAGGTAAAATTATCCAAACATGTAAACTAGAAATTTCTAATAGGTAATTTTCCTACAACTTGGAGATCACCGTCTCCTAAATATAATGAAAAAATCCACAAAGAGCTAGGTTACTCCTTTAAACAAAAACCCAAGGAAGACCATACTAATAGTATATATTTCATAGACCCCTAGCATATGACAGAAGACAACCCCTTTGAGACATAGTTTCTGCATGAAGTTCAATCAGTAAGTACTTTTGGGGTTTTGTACGCAATCTGTTTTCACTTAATGCAGGTATGCTTTATGTCCATTTAGGTGCTTCTAAACGACGCAAATAAAACCTCAAAAGTGCAAATCCAAGCTGGAGGTGGCACCAGCATTTAACATTGTCAGACTTCAAAATTTAAAAATGTACTTGATTAAGTATATTTTTAAGGGAGAATTGTACTTTTCTTCTGCGTTGTTTAACAAATAAACAGAGAAGTTGACATACAACAGGAAGTTGACACAAAACCAAAGACTGTGGCTGTGTTCAGATTCATCAACACACACAACAAATAAAAGTATTTTCAGAACAGCAAAGTTCTTTGGTCTTTGACAGTTTTTGCATGGGCATAAAAAAAGTACTTCTGATGCAGTCAAATTAATCTTGTTAGATTTCACCGAAAGTCTTTTTTAAATAAAGGAATTTAAGTGTAACAGAGGCAGACCATCACTTACTTGTATCTCTGAAACTTTCAGAATAAAATTATATGATTTAATGGATACAGAACATTTTATATGTAACGCAGAACAGCTCCTGTTCATCCAAACTTTAAAGGAGACAAAACCCTTTATCACATCTTTACTCATATTTACTGTGATTTGTTCCCATTAAGTAAAAATTACTGCAGTTTAGTAGACTAATTTTCAAAAACCAAAGTTTGCCAAGTTTTTACAGATTTATTAGTATTATTAATTCTTAAAAAATTGGTATGGATAAAATTCTCAAGCTTTAAGTCTTTACTTACCGAGAAAGTGTTGACTTCCCTGAACCAGGCAGGCCTCTTAAGATTAGGAGCACTTTGTCTGAATAACTGAACCTTTCTTCAGGTAACTGTAAGGAAGAAAAGCTGTGCATTCCTTCTGTATTGTCAGCTTTTACATCCTTCCAACACTGCTCTCTGGTTTCACAGAGACCATTGTTTTGGAGTCCATTCAGGTCTTTATTATGGAGTCTGTGGGGGTCATTATGTGCATTTCTGAAGACCTGAGTAGGAGGGATATCCACATGGCCAGCATAGTTGGTGCTTTGATCAAGTGATGGAACATAACTGTTGTTGTCAGTATTTCCATGGTAACCATAATAGTATGTGTATGAAAGTTCATTGTGAGAAGGGAGAGCACTTGTTTGTTCTGGCGGGGCATTAAGAAAATTCGACTGATGGGTGAATGTAGGAGGAAGAGGTCCCTGAGGTACTATGAAAGACTCTGCTGACTGCCAAGCAGGTCTGAATTCAGGCACTGAGGAGTTTAAATATTTAGAATTTACTTGTTCATTAGAGGTACTTTCAGTTTTCCAGCTACTTGTTTCCACGACAAACTGCTGCTCACTAGTTGTATTCTGACCGTTTGGTTCCTCAAAGAAACCATGCCCATTCTCATAAAACGGTTGTGAGCTGCCTAACAATACGCCCTGATAATCCTCTTGTGAAGTCTGACTACAGATATATTGAGTGTATTGTTCCTGAGACGTTTCAATTTCTTTTTCCCGAACACTAGTATCTAAATTTTCATCTTCCAGCTGGTGAATTTCTTTATAGAATTGATCCAGTTCATCATCTATTTTTAGTACAGAAGAAACAGTCTGTGTCTTCTTTGCCTCCTTTCTTTTAGCTCTGCTTTCACACAACTCATTCTCATCTGCCTCACTGTTGCTACATTCATTGCAACTGCCAGATTTGTCCAGTTTGCTGATTTCAGCAGGCTTGTAGATTGGACCAATGAATACCTTGCTTGTAAAAAACTCTTCATCTGATGCATTTCTACTTAGTGAGATTGTTGTACTGCTTGCTTGAATATTATCTTCATGAGCACTATTTGTAATAAAAGGGTCTGTCTTTTCTTCAACTTTAGAGTCATTTATTGATGCAAACGAAGGATTCACATTCTGCACAGTTTCTGAATCAACTAGCTGACTAAGCACAAGACTATTTTTGGGGAGCACTTCATTCACTGATCCCAGGACACCACCAGCAGGTATTTCCTCTTGCTTACGCATTTCATGTTGTCCTTGGTTATCTGAGATGCACGCTGGTATAAAATCATTTGATGTTTTCTCAGCATCTGCCTTCTCCTGAATACCCTGGTAATCATCAAAGAGCTTCTCATAAGCTCCTTCTGTAGACTTCATTTTTTTGAAACATGGTTCAATTGCGATTTCATCCTGATGCTCCAAGAGCCTTACTCCGCTTTCAGTCTGAAGCATCTTAGAAAAGAAATAATGTATTGTCAGCGTACACGTTTTTAAAGTGAATTATAATAATGCAGAAGCCATACCAGGCATATGATATTCATGCTTAGACCACCCACAGTCACAACATATTAAATGAGAAGGAAAACAGACATCACCTACTAGCAACTTTAACTAAAATCACTACATTAATGCTCAGAACTACATCAGTGCTGAACTTTTTATGCTATACCTTAAATAATTTACAAATCCTGCTTTTCAAATGTAATTGAAAAATGAGCATCAACAACCAGTATTCTCTACTGACCTTAATCTGCCAAGTGTTATAAATCTCTTACAAGATAAACAAATGCCAATTTCCAATGCATGAACTGATACCTGACATCAATACTAATATAATCAACAAAAACGCAAATCCTTCTGAGGATTATTTTCTGTGATGTGATGAGCTGAACTCAAGTAATTTAACACAAATCAAGTAAGTGCTGGGCTTAATTTATAATGTGTTACTAGTCAAATAATACTTAAAATTTTATCTACAGTCTGTTGTTTTGTTTCTGGTTTTGGAACAACTAATGACCTTTCTTACGGACTAATACCAATGGGTTGCATTTTTTTGAACACAAACACAAAAAACCAATCCCTGCTCCAAACAGACTGCATCCTAAGGATGAGCCAATAAATTCCATTAGAATTTTGAAAGAGCAATTAAAAACAAAGTAAGATGGCACTGGCCACTGTAACACATGTCATTCTCCATCTAACCATTGCTTAGAATTACTTGGAATTTCCTTTGTAGTCCAGAGGTCTAGACAGAATGCAATAAAAAGCAGTAGTCATTTTATTATATTCATTCATCAAATCCCTTTCCCCTCCTTACACTCAGTACTTAACAGGAAAGAATTTTTCCGACTAGGAACCTACAAGGTTTTATTTTACTGCTTTCAATGAACACTTCAACTTTCTAGAAGTAAATATTTAAAGTGTCATACGATCTTCATTCTGGACAAGAAATCAAAACATTTTTATCTGGAAAGGACATAGAATTAAGGGTAGATTTGTAAGTAGCATTTATTGTCTCACACTAATCTGAAAAATTGACGTGAAAAGCTGTTATTCTGGGCACTCTCACCTCCTGTGGAAAGGAAGAGAACCTTGTTAACCTCAGTCTCAAAATATCTAAGCCAACGAGATATTACTGCTTGCATTTGTCATTACTGTTACACAGCACTAACGTCAGAAGAGGGAGAAACGTGCCCTGCCACTCTCCCCCTTCCTGAAGTTGGTGGAAGTATGTAGTGGCTACTATGATCTCTCAAACTATACATTCTATGCATACCTCCAATTTTTCAGTTACTACTTTTCTGTAAATTAGAAAGCAAGTAGCCATTCTATAAATCAATCCCACACCTAAAAAAATTATTATTCCTCTTCCACTCAAAAACAGGCCGGAGTAGGGGGAGGGGAAAGTTGCTTTATTAGATTATTCTGTCCTCATCTTTATTCTGGGTTAGTGTTTTAGCAGAGCCCATATTCTGATGTGGAATGGAAAAGGAAAAAAAAAAAAGGGAAGCATATGAACACTCATCCCATAACAATAATGACGGAGGATGCTGCTCTGTGACTGTCCTACAGAGGGATATCTTCTGTTGCTAACCCTGAAACAGACTTCTTCTGACTATTCCCCTAGACAGTGAAGTTGCCTGTGAAATAATCTCAATCTATGTTCCTGGAGAGGGCAGAACAACTAAGTACAAAAGAAGACAAGCACTGGTGTGTCATGTTCCTCTAAAAAAAAACAGCGTAAGCACTGAACCTAACCCGGCACCTTCAACACTAAAGTTACTTTAACCTGCCAAAAATCAAGAAGATTCAATTAAGTAAGTTATGGCCTTAGGGTCCACCTTTACAAAGTTTCCAAAAGGAAAAATAAGCCTTATGTGGTACAACTTACAGACGGAGAAATGACTGGCTTTGCGAGCACGACTCCCTTTTCCGAGTGCGGAGATGACAAAGCGTGCAGGCCTGCTCCCCTCACACGGAGCTGGGCCACGTCTCGACGCCGGGGAAACAGGCGCTTCAGCGGAGTGACCGAGTGGAGGACGCGGGGAGCCTCCAACCCCAGCTCGTGGTAGGTGTATGCAGGCTCGCTCCCTCCCTCCCCACGTCTGGCAGAAGACCTCCCCTCCCCGTCCCCCGCCCCGCACACGCTCTCTTCAACCAAGTAGTACCCGCAGCCTCAGCAGCCGCCTACTGCGCACCAGCATTGCAACCCCATAGACCTCTGCCCCACATAGTAGCCACACACAGGTGCCATCAACCTCAAGGCAGCGGCGCCCTCCCGTAGGCAGGGAGGACTTAAACGCCCCCAGCCGCTCGCCCCGGCTGTTACGCGTCCTGAGGCTCCGCCTGGCCGGGCCCCGGACTACAGCTCCCAGCGTCCCCTTCGGGGGTGGGCGGGGCCGGGCTCGAGGCCCTGCGCAAGGGCAGGATAAGTCACGAATAAGCCGCCCGCGGGCGGGCTGTCAGGGGTGGCGGCGGGCTGCGGGGTGGGACGGGTTTCCCTCCGGGCGGCCCGTTCGCTCCTCTCCCGAGGGAAAATACCATAACAGTAGGATGTAGGCGTGGTTTCGAATGAAGCCGTGCTGCACAGACTTACACAAGAGATCTTTAAGATCATAAAGGGCAACCTTCTCCCCAGCACTGCCAGATGACCACTAACCCATGTTCCTACTAACCCATATCCCTAAGCACCAGGTGCACACATCCTGTAAATACTTCCGGGAATGGTGACTGTACCACTACCCTGAGCAAGCTGTTCCACTGTCTTAACGACCTTTTCAGTGAAGATGCTCTTACCAACATATAGCTTAAACCTCCTCCTGCCCATCTTGAAGCTATTTCCTTTGGGAGAAGAGATCAACCTTCTCTCAGGTAGTTGTAGAGAGGGATAAGGTCTCCTCCTCAGCCTGTTTTAGTTCAGGCTAAACAACCCCAGTTCTCTCAGTTACTCCTCAATAGGACTTATGTGCCAGGTCCTTCATAAGCCTCGTTGCCCTTCTCTGGACATGCTCCAGCACTTTGACATCCTTCTTGTGGTGAGGGGCCTGGAACTGAACACAGTATTTGAGGTACAGATGACCACATTCCTACCTCTACTGGCCCCGCTGTTTGTGGTACAAGTCAAGATGCCATTGCCCTTGGCCACTGGGCACACTGCTGGCTTATATTAATCCAGCTGCCAGACAACATCCTTAGAGGCTTTTCCAATTACCAGTTTTCCCACTACACATCCCCAAGTTTGTAGACTTCTATGAGGTTGTTATTACTGAAGGGCAAGACTCAGCACTTGACCTTGTTGAACCTCACACAGTTAGCTTTGGACCATTGATCCAGTCTGTCCTCATCTGTAGAACATCTCTACCCTCCAGTAGAGGGACACACCTGCCTAACTGGGTGTAACCTGCAAGCTTACTGAAGGTGCACTCAACCCCCTCATAAGTTTGCAAACTTGCTTCTCTATATCAGCATTAAAACATCTGGTGTTTTATTTTTGGTGGATGGAAAAACTTCTCAGCTACTGAAAAAATGTAAGTGTCAGCCAGCACCATTGCTGGGATTTCCTTTGTTCTGCTTTTCCAGTCCCTTGCTTGGGCGTCCAGCTTTTTATTCTGGTTTTGGTGATATAGTCTGATCTCTTAATACTGTCTGGTGGTTGCTGAGCGTTGTTTAAAACAATTAAATAAATTTTGCAGGCATATTTTGCCCAGACGTTAGGCCTGTACACATTAATTCGAATAAAGTGTATTTTTTTGCTATAACCCCAAGGGAGAACAGTATAATGGGTTATGTATGTCCACATACTGGATGAACTTAATCTGACCACGATGTTAACAATAAAATACTTTCTTTTGTAGAGTTTTGAGGATGAGACTGTTTATTTTGCTTTAAGTGGTATTCTAATGTTTGTGTAAGATCAAAAAAGAAAGACTTTAGCAAGTTTATGAAGTTCTGACAAGAGTTGTTCCCAAGTTTCCTAGACAGGTATTGTAATTACATGAATGTGCAACTTTTCCCTACACCACACATCTAATTTTTCAATGACGTGACCACACTGTTGGTGTTCTTCTTGTATTATGGAACACAAACCACTTTTCCAAAGAAACAGCCTTGTAACAGTAATTCACCAATTTTCATTAGTGCACACAACAGCTCCTGTAACTCATATGCCCATACCAAATACCTGTAACATTTATGTTTTCATGTAATAAAAATATATTATTTTAGAGTTTTAACATACATTATTTAGAGTATTAACAGGGGTTGGAAATCTCTAGTACAAGTATTTTTGTAAATAAATGGAGCTATACGTTATTCTTTTTCTTTAGCTTATCTAAAGATAAGGCTAACACTTAATTTCAATAATTAAGAATAATTTTCAAAGACGATTATTGATTTTTTTGAAAATTCTTTCCTAACACCATTAAGTATTAATCCTAAAGAAAAAAAATTTGTCTTTAAATAGAAAAGCTTAGGCAAACTGCACAGAGACAGAATGATGAGATTCCATGCGTAATAACAAGAAAATAATGATAAATATCCAGTAGGCACTTGAGATTTACTGTAGCCATTAAGGGTTAATATGCAATGATAGCTCAATCATTTAAATGTTATGTCTTGATCTTGTTATTAGACCTGAAGTAGCAAAGTACACTTCTTCTCATAACACTGTTCTTCTTCTAATAACACTTTAATAAGGTAAGCATTTGAGTTCAAGAGGACTAGTTACATGATAATATTTAATCATGCCTCTTTCTAAAGGATAACCACCTTGGGTCTCTCCACTAAAGTCTTTCTACTGTCTACTTCAATAAATCTTCTTAAGAAAAAGTAAGGCTTCAAGATTATTTAGGAAATACAGGAAATACTCTTGCACAATTCTTTGGATTTAAATAAAACTATTTATATAGATAAATTCTGGTGAACATTAAAAGAACTCATTTACCTCCGCGTAAATTTTCTGAAATGTTCTGTCTTTTTTACCAAAAAAATAGCCCTACTTGTCTCATGGTTATAGGAGATAGGAGTAATTTTTGATATATGTAATCACAGAATCATCTAGTCCGAACACCTGCTACAGCAGGATCACCTAGATCAAGTCACAGAATCACAGAATCATAGAATCACAGAACATTAGGGATTGGAAAGGACCTTGAAAGACCATCTAGTCCAATCCCCTGCCACACCAAGATCACCTAGATTCAGTCACAGAGGAACATACCCAGGCAGGTTTTAATAAAGTCTAGTAAGATTAGTAGTATTAATCAGATTAATATTTAAGCCATGGAGACACCAGTATTTATTTTAATGTTGATATAAGTAGTTTTTCCTTTAAGTGTTGCCATTTCATTCCCTTCCACTGTAGGATGAACCTTTCTTGAGATAAAAATAATGAGGTGTAAATAAAAGGAAGTCCTCATTAGTTTATTTTGGAGGTTCTTGAAAACTTTGATTTAATGTGGGTTTTTTTGCATGACATCAGCATGATATGTACATATACACTACCTTTTTTTAACAGTAAAGAACCCATTCTGTAAGTTAGGTCAAGAGGCAATGGGTGTAAGCTGGAACATAGGAGGTTCCAAATCAATATGAGAAGGAACTTCATAGTGAGGGTGATGGGGCACCGGAGTGGGCTGCCCAAAGAGGTTATACAGTCTCCTTCTCTGGAGACGTTTAAAACCCACCTGGATATGTTCCTGTGGGTCTTGATCAGGTGATCCTGCTGTGGAGGATTGGACTAGATGATCTTTTGAGGTCCCTTCCAATCCCAAATGTTCTATGATTTTGTGATTCTGTGATTCTGAAGTACTAACAGCAGAACAGAACTAAAAGAACTGTAAGATTTAACCTTTGTTTTAAGACAGACTGATTTAGAAAATAAAGCAACTGCTGGCCTACAGCACAGTTGAGCTTACAGGCTGTGAAATATTAAGGGAAAGCAGACCAAGAAAACATGGTCTGAACCATTTATGTGATTCATAGTACGGCATGGAGAATTTCTGGGAAGAGGCACTCATTATTATTAGGGTTGGAAGGGACCTTCAAAGGCCATGAGGTCCAACCCTCCTGCTCAAGCAGGATACAAATTACTGAAAAGCATAACGGCCTAAAAAGCCTAAATGAACTTCAAAACTGCATCCAGCCAGGTCTGAAACATCTCCAGAGAAGGAGACTCCACAACCTCCCTGGGCCATCCATTCCAATATTGAATAACTCTTACTGTAAAAGAAGTTTTTCCTGATATTGAGGTGAAACTTCCTGTATTCGAGCTTGAATCCATTACCCCTTGTCCTGTCGGATGCCATTGAAAAGAGAGGATTCCTGTCTTCTTGGCACCCAGCCTTCATGTATTTACAGACAGTAATCAAATCCCCCTGTTAACTTCTTTTGTACAAACTAAAAAGTCCCAATGTTCTCAATCTGTCTTCATAAGACTGTTGTTCCAGACCCCCAGCCATCATCTCAGCTCTTCATTGAACTGTCTCAATTAATTCTCTACCCATCTTGAACTGGGGAGACCAGAACTAGACACAGTATTCCAGTTGTTACTTAAAATTAGTTTTATTGGAAGCTATGAGGGTTAACAATTGAGATAGTCTCTTTTCAGATACAGCTTCCAGTAAAAATTTCTTAAATAGCTTTTCCTGTTTTGTCATATTAACAGTATTGCATGAGTGTACTTAGGTTAAGCACTCTCCCTCTCACACCTCCTGTCCTACATATCAATTAAGGATGCAAAATATTTTAATCAATTAAAGATAACTCAAAGGAGAAACTATTTTAATTCACTGACAAATTGAGCTTCCTTCTCTGAGGGAAAGGAAGGCTGGTGTTACAGACTCCCACAATACTAACTCTGTACTGTCATATCTGTCAGGAAGACACTAAAGGAAGAATAAGGTTTGGTTTTTATTCCTGACTACTGTGGCTTTTCAGATGCTGTCTGCCCTTGGTTATGTTAGTGTTAAGTTGTAGGCAAACTGTGCAAACAGCTGGAGTGGTCAGTAGTCAGCAAGTTGATTCTGTGACATTCAGCAACCAAACAGTTCTTTAGGTGAATGAAAACCAGACACAAACCAACAACAAACTGGTATTAGAAGCCTTAAAGGTTTGTGTAGTGATGCTCTCTAACTTACTCCTATCAGGCAGCAAGATGGTCAGATTTGTTTAGCTGAAGTGTGAAAGCAGGACTGGTTGGTAGGGAGGTAAAGCACCATCTCTTCCTGGAAGTGGTAAAGAGACAGATTCTGTTTCAGAATATTAATAATCTAAATAAAGTTTTTCACTTCTACAGTGGCTCCTGTAACATTTTAGTGTTCTCTTCCCATACATGTCTCCAAAGGCACTGACCTCTTTGGGATCCTCTCTGAAGAAGAGAGGTCAGAGAGAAAGGCATATTTACACCTGATTTGAGAAGGCATGTTTTGGGAGAAGGCATGTTCTTGTTTTAAGAGAGAGAGTGTCATAGTGAAGAAATGTTAGATTTCTTGCCTGAGGCATTGGGAGGTTGCTGTGGCAAAATGCAATATTTGACTTGCAGTTGCAAGCTGAGTTTTATGAGGCTCTGCAAAAACAGTAAGGGGTTTGGAGTTTCCATTTTCAGGTTTGTAGCTCTTCCTTCTTGACTTTAGTCTCTTTTTTGGACAGGACACATGGCACTGAGGCAGGGACTGTGTCCATCTGGCTCTGGAACCATGATGAATATGGAGAGAGAAAGAGAGTGGTACCTCAAGGATCAGTGGAAGGTTTAATCTGAAATCCATGGTTTGCTGCAGTGGAGAGAGTTCTTCCCTCATTTGTGGCTGTAGGAATTTACATTTTGGAAACAGGGGACTCTCATGGAAGCACATGGAACAGAGAAATGCACATTAAAATGCCCTCTGATGCTCAGGGATGTGTGCTTGAACTTGATGGACCTCACATTTCTACAAGAAGTGGGAACGGCTCTTCCCTTTGATGGGTTGGAGATTACTTATGTAAGGATGTGATTAATATCCACATGTCTTCATGCAGGATTTTTATGTGGAATGAATGAAATATATCTTCTTGGGTTTTCTTCCCAAATCAAATTACTTTTTGTTTTGCCGGCAATTGGTTAAGTGTTTTTTTCTGAACTCTCTTTGTTTTGTTTTTGTTTCAGCCCATTAGCACACTAACTGAGCTAAGTGGTTAATTTTGTCTTGGGTTAAACCCTTGACAGAGACTTACTTTAACAGGTCATTTAATCTTACTAATGTTCCACTGTAGCTCTTAACAACTACATGAGAATAAATGAGTAAATTGAATGAAAGGCTTCCTGCGTTTTTCACCATGAAAAGTAACACAGCAGCTCTAGTAATTTTTTAGGCGTTAAGGATCACATAGTACTCAAAGACTTTTGTATTTTTATTAGAAAACAACCACAAGACAGACACAAATAGGTGGTTTTAGTAGTCAGACTTATTAGTGCTAAACCCAGTACTTATTAAACTTTAGAAATAATATTGCACATGTGTTAAAGCTAGTAGCTTCTGAGCATCACTGTCTTATTCAGCTATGAGGATTTTGTTTACAAGGAGACATTGTTGGGAACAGCACTCAGAGAGTCATTAACAGTCTAAAAATTCCAATAATCTTAAGTCACTGCTTCCATGAGGCTCCCTTGCAAATTACGTAAGAGACATACAAGATACTAAAATTAGTTACAAAGTTAACTCATGTTCATAATATTGTCAGCCATTTAGTTGAAGAGCCAGCACTAATAAATGAACTACTTTATCTTTCTGTGAGACAAATGACCAGACTTGCACATCGAAGGTGTGTATGGGCACTATCCTTCCATACGTGGCAAAACTCCTTTGAGTGTGAAGGGCTCAGTGTATAAGTGACTTGGATCTAATTTGAATTGTTTTTCTAGTAAAATATTTTTGAAGCAATTGTTCAATAGATGTATTTAAAAGAGAAACAAACAGCTGGAAAGAAAGGTATCTTTTCCACAAATCTACTACTTTAAGAAATTTAGATACGCGTGCTGAAAAAAAACAAGTAAAAAATGCACCTATTTCTTACACTTTTTCAGTTTTTACTTTTCTGTTTCACTTGATTTTGTCCAAACAATTTATAAAAGGAATCAAAAGCTATGTTAGGATTCTTCAAAGTGGGTTCGATTTCTCTTAGTAATGCCTTTAATATTAGAAATATGATTTGTTTTCATTCAGATAAAAAAAGCCTTGTCAATTGGCTTCCATTCAAATTCTTTGTTATTTGTGTTGGCCTGTCATCAGACCCTGGTGATGACTGCATAGAGGAATTTGCTCAACAGCTACTCTCAAGTCACATAATGTTAATCTATGAGTACAGAAACAGATAATTCACAACTTATTGCTGTCAAAAGCAGTTGTTCTTAGTCTCTGCTATATAGTCCCACTTACTTGTGTTAGTTCACCCTGCTATGAGCTGACTGAGCTTGCCAGACAGGATGGAGCTTTACAATATGATTAAGCTGAAATATCTTCTGGGGGAAGACAGTATCTTCACCTTGAGAATAAAAAAGAAAAGCTCCTTCCAATTTATTCCTTCTCTTGTTCTGCCTGGGACTATAGGATTTTGTTAGGCAATTTTAGTATTTCACTGCAGTGAATCAGTATGGATTGCTGAAGTCTACAGCACTGAGTCACTCTAGGACCCAGCTTCCTTTAAACCTTCTCCATCCCATAGTGGAATACTGGGGTGGTTTGAAAGTCACTTCTCATCTGTCAGGTCTCTTCCTGAGCTCCAACTGTTCAGTGCTGAGGTGTATCATAGAGTTCTTACTTAACAAAGGTATGACTTGTAAAGTTAGGAGGTTTGTCCTACTTTGAAGTATCCTTGAAGTTGATACCTCATTATATGATTCTTTGTTTCAAGCCTGAGAGTGAAAAAAATTGAGGGATTTGAAGGGAAAACATAGAGATTCATACATGCAAATGCGTCAGGGTTACTGTAATGAGGAAGAAAACACAGTAAGTGTTTAGAGAATGTTCTAGTAGTGATGTTCCCTTGACAGTTGTTGCTACTCGTATTCACACTGAAAGGCCAATACCATAAAAGAATAAGAACACCTGGCCCATGGATAAATGTTATGTCTTGGGAAGGCAGCAGTATATTTTCTGTGAAAGGAGATATTGACATTGTCACAGACTTCCAGCAGGTTTGTGAGTCAGCAAACAAAATCAGAGAACATATGTGTATTTTAAAAAGCATTTATGTAGATTTCTCACTAAAACTGTTAAATAAGCTCACTGTGGGATTGGAGTAAATGTCCTATGCTGAGCTGGAAATCTGGTTGAAGGATGGAAGCAGAGTACAGTTTATTGGCTGCTTTCCAGGGTGTAGAAAAGTCAACAATGCTCTTCTCCAGAGATATTTGGGTTTACTGATGTTTTATGCAACAATCTTTGATCTTCTTCAGTGTCCTGGAAAAGGGGCTACACACTGAATGATACTTGGATGGTGTTGAACTCTTTTGGGAAATCAAATGCTGTGCTGGAGGAAAAAACACCAGAGGGGCTCACAAAACCAAATGGGTGAAAAGATGGCAGACAGACTTCAAAGTAAAACAGTGTAACGCAAATTACCTGTCAATCCTGGAAGTTTAAATTCATGAAGTATTGAAGTCGTTAGCTCTCTGAAATTTTTGGATCAAACTGGAGCAGCAACTAAAAAATCCCACAGAATGACAGAAATGTTGACTGCCAGGAAGGGTACTGACAGTAAGACACAAGGGAGTTTGATAATCTGTGGGAAACCTCCATGTACTCATCTTGAGTACAGCATGCAGTTCTGATCTGCAAGGAAATAATACGTTTAAAGGTGCCGAGTAAGAGAACTAAAATAATCCAAGGGGATAGTCTGGTGGCCTTACACAGTAGGGACTAAAATTGCAGAATGGTAGGGCTTGGAAGGAACCTCTGGAGATCACCAGGTCTAACCCTCCTACTAGAGCAGGATCCCCTAGAGATGATCACACAGGAATATGTCCAGTTAGATTTTGAGTGTCTCCAGAGAAGACTCAACCTCTGTGGGCACCCTGACCAGTGCTATGCTACCTTCACAGTACAAATTGCTTTCCTTACGTTTAGGTGGAAGCTCCTACGATCCAGTTTATGCCCGTTGCCCTTGTCCTGTCACCGAGTGCCACTGTGACAGTCTGGCCCCATCCTTCTGTAACCTGCCTTTTAGATAGTTAAACGTTTGATGAGGTTCTCTATCAGTCTTCTACCGAGCTCACGAGTCCCAGGTTTCTCAGCCTTTATTCCTAAGGCAGATGAGCCCGCCCTGGGGAAGACGCCCAGCGCAGCAGTTTGAGGACTGTACGGAGAGGGAACCAGGTAGAGCACTGGTTCCCATCAGCTCCCAAATTTTCCGATGAAACTCCCGCACACCGCTTCCGGCTGCGCTACCAAACCAGCGGGCAGTGAGTTGTGGCGGAGCTTGCAGGCTCACTGACAGCGTTCACGGGTGCTGAGGAGTGCCGGCGGTTCCCTGCTGCCTCCTGCCGCGCCCCCTCGGCCCCGACCTCGGCCTGAAACCGCCTCCTCACGGCGGGGCCGCCACCAACCGTCTCCGGGGCGGGGACGGCGGAGGCCGCTCCCCACCTGCCTCCCTCGGCGGGAACCGGCCGTGGGGTAACGGCTGGGCCGGCGGGAGGAGCGGTGTGCACCGGGCTCCCTCCGCAGGGCTGCACACGCCAGTGCGGGTTGGGGGGCGGCAGCTACAAACCGCAGCACCAAGCGGCGTGTTCCAGTGTCGAAACGAAACGGGGCGGGTGGCGGACTAGTGCAGACTGTAACGCGGAGTGGGAGATGGGAGCCGCCCCCGTTACACGCACCACCTGTTAAACGCAGCTCCGGGCGTCCCGACGGGAGCTGCGCGCTACGTGCTGCGGGTAATCAGGGTGAAGCGTCTGCACCCGCGGCGTGTCAGCACGCTGGGAACTCTACAGTAACACACCTGGCATTGCAACCGTGGGGTGTCGTAACTTTTCTACTGGTTTGTAAGTGTCCCCACGTAAGAAAAAGAGGCCCAAGATTTTGTGTCTTGCGAGCCCAGGTGGACGCAATGGGGGAAGATGAGGGGAAATCGTCCCAGAAGTTCCATCCTTGACTGGAAGTGCAGAATCATTCGCAATAACGAGCAAAATTGTGAGCATGAGTATTCCCCTCTGCTCTGCCCATGCAGTTCTACTTCTCTCTGTAGGAGCGTAAGGAAACTTCCTGAGACTGAAAAGACAAGTTGTGATGTCCTGGCTATCGCGGTATTTGTTGAACTAAAAGAGAAAAGCCCCGACCAGTTTTACGCAGATATCCTCTGGTTTTAAAATCATAATAAACGCTTCCATGTTCTCCCAACGTGTCACTCATAACTGCTGCATTTTGTCCCTGTCGCAGTGAAAGGACATTGCGTGCCTTTGCTGCTGGCCCTTTCCTGCGAGAGAGCCCCTCAGACTCCCGCACTCGCTGAAGCAAAACCCCGAGGGCTCGACGAGCCATTTCTGCTACTTTTTTCCACTCCCCGCAGTGAAGCAACTTCGTTCATTCATGCCCGACAGCGATCCTCTAATCATTCAGGTGGGTTTTTGAGGGAAAATGCTTATTTCGCTAGTACTTCATTTCCCTAACGGGCGCCCCGCACGCCAGCGGGTAACCGGGGCCGCGCGGCTCCCGGGGGTCTTCCGGGGCGGGTTTGGGCGGCCCCGGCTCGGGAGCGAGTGAGGGGCTGGGCCCGGCGGCGCGACCACGCATGGGGTGAGGTTATGCCTGATAACAGCCCGCACGCACCTGCTCCACTCCCAGCTCATCGCGCGGCTGCACGGGGCTCGGCGGGGACACTGTTGTAGTCACCGGCAGGCCCTGTAACCGGTGCCCCTGGTCGGTGACCGCGCTGCGCGCGGCCTCCGCACGGTCCGGCAGGGGGCGCTGCCGCCTCACTCTGGCCCCGCTCGCTTACCTCGGCGGTTCCATTGGAGCAGCCGGAGACAAGTTGGCGCCATTTTGAAGCCGACAGGGGGGACCGGGGCGAGCTGCGGAAGGGGAGGGGGTTAGAGGCGATTGGCTGCGGCTACGGCGGCAGCTCCTCTCCGAGCCCCGAGCGGCGGCAGCGCGGAGCGGACCCGCCTGGCACCAGCGAAGAGCGGCGGCTTCTCTGGCGGGGTAAGAAGCGCGGCCCCGCTGCTGCCGTTACCCCCACCCTGTCCCTGTTCCATTTTTCCTTCTCTGGGGCGGGGGGCACGGGCTCGGGGTAGAAGAGGAGGGAGGGAGCGGGGACCCCCTGCGTTGGC
>JAOXOE010000001.1:105799339-105822312 GCA_028565055.1 Phoeniculus purpureus | reverse complement strand
GCCCCAGCGAGCACTGCACGGCCGCGTCGGCCCGCAGGCTCACCTGCACCGCCGCCTCCCGGGTGGCGCCCGCCCGGCGCAGCGGCGGGCCCGGGCTCACTTGTGACAGCAGGGCCTGGAGCTGGACGCGGCGGTACCCGTCCAGGTAGTCGGAGGGCCGGGGGGTGAGCGGCCCTCCCAGGAAGGGGCTGATGCTGCTGCTCCTGCCCTGCTTCCAGCTGGGCTGCTTGACCGAGCTGTCTCCACCACGACTCGGCATGAGGCCACCCCTGGAGCCTTGGTACGTGTTGAAGGGATGGTAGACAAAGCGCTCCATGACGGTAGCCATAGAGTAGTCAAGCTCCTTGCCCTGCCTTTATCTTAACTGGAGAGCCCCTTCTAATTATTTTTAATTGCTGGGGCAATTAGCCCCAGCCGGGGGAGAAGGGGATTGAAGGCAATGGGAGGGCTGTGAGCCTGTCCTGTCCTCCCCTCCGTGCCCAGAGCTTTTCTCAAGAGGAGACACCCAAGCGTGGGACACCTGGGAACAGACACCACAAAGCCCCTGGCCAGGCCACCGTGTACTGGATTTCCCTCCCACACCTCGTTAAGACCTTTGTGGAAGGCCAAGGCGTACAGAATGGGTCTGCAGCTGAGCACCTGCGCACAGGCTGACCTTCATCAGTGATCTCAGGTAGGACATGCTGGCGTGGAGCTAGAAGCTGTGATAACAAATCCAGGGTGGATTAAAGTGTTGTTTAGGTAAATTGGAGAAGAACCTGACAGAGCTGTGTAAGCACTGAGAAGTAATCAGTGCCCAGAAAGGAGTACGTCTGCAGGACCCTGTAAAGATGAATAGAAGTAATTCTTAGAAGCGTTTAGATTAAAGTTTTTTAAGATTATCGAGTCCAACCAATAACACTGTAACTTTAGCTGACTGCTAAACCATGTCCTTAAGTGAGTTTCAAACGCATCCATGCGATTCAGCCACCTCCCTGGGCAGCCTGTTCCAATGCCTAATGACCCTTTAAATAAAGAAGCATTTCCTAATGTCAGACTTCCCCTGCCTTGTGCAACTTGAGACTATCTCCTGCTATCCTATCATTTGTTCCTTGGGAGAAGAGACTTTCTTAGGAGATAGCCTTTCAAG
Source organism: Phoeniculus purpureus (assembly GCA_028565055.1). NCBI lineage: Eukaryota > Metazoa > Chordata > Aves > Bucerotiformes > Phoeniculidae > Phoeniculus > Phoeniculus purpureus. The sequence continues at coordinate 105,821,183 of JAOXOE010000001.1, read as the reverse complement.
TTGCCATAGATAGCAGGAAAGTCTCTCCTCAGCCTCCTTTTCTTCAGATGAAATAGCTCTAGCTCGCTTACCCACTCCTCACGAGGGCTGTTCTTCAGACAACGCTGTTGTCCCTCTTTGGACCTGCTCCAACACCTCAATGTCTTGTAGTGAGGCGCTGAAAACTGAATTCAGCTACAGCTGAGACAACCATGGCTTTCACAGTTAAAGGAAGCCTGCCTGCTCCACCTCCTGTTCATGGTCTTAAAAAAGGAGAGGTCCGGAGCCTAACAAAGCCGAGATGCAAAGGGTACTAAACAGACAATTGAGCAAAGAGCAGAGGCAGTTACATCTCTGAAAAGAAGTCTTTATCGGTATTGAAAGGTCTGAGCACACTCACTGCTGCATTACTTGGGGATTGTCTATGGGCAGCATTTCTAACAGCAGGATTTGTTTGGGAAACGGTGCAACATACTTTGGTTTGTACAACACTGCAGAGAGAAAATCAGGGGAAAGTGGCTTAATATCTGAATCATGAACTAAAATACATCAGTGCAAGCAGTTTTGTATTAGACTAGTAGTTTTTCTTCCATAATTGTATCACTTCAGTTCGATTCTAAGGTAATACAGCTAGAATAAATTACCCAGTGAGTGTAACTCTTCAGATACTGCAGTGTCCCCAGATCTCTGTAGCTGCTGTGATGTGAAATACTTCGCTTATCTCCTCACCACCTGTATAAAAGCATTTGCATTATAAAATTAAACAGGCCAACAAGATAGGAGCTAGAGAAGAGCTGGATAACATCTCTGTGCATAGAGAGAATTTGAGGATGATACTTTCATGTGTCTCACATAGATCAGTAAGAAACAAATTTTAATTAAACAAAAAAAGGGGTTGAGATTCAGGAAATGCATTCCCCACAGTTAAAAGCAAAACGGCGTAAGGTTCCACACTGTGCTTGGGTTTTCAAAGCACCATCCATGTCAGGTCAAAGCAAAACCAGAGTATGGAGATGACCAAGCTGAAATTTTTTACAGCTGCACTGTGGCTGCAGAGTGAGTTGTCAGGGTGTGTTGGAGGGTGATGGGGGAACTATGTGTCATTGTTCTGAGCAGCAGTTCGGCAGACTCATAGAACATTAGGGGTTGGAAGGGACCTTGAAAGATCATCTAGTCCAATCTAGTCACAGCAGGATCACCTAGACCAAGTCGCACAGGAACATATCCAGGCGGGTTTTAAATGTCTCTAGAGAAGGAGACTCCACAACCTGGGCAGCCTGTTCCAGTGCTCTGTCACCCTCACTGGGAAGAAGTTCCTTCTCATATTTATAAGGTTGACTGACTTTGTGAGTCTGTATTTGCCTCATTTCGGTCAGTTGTGGAGTGGTAGGAAGAAACCCCTTTATAACAAAGGACCAAACAACCATGGCAGCTAGGATGAGAGATGGCTGACTGACTCAAAACTGGTAGTAGGAAGAATTTTCCAACCAAGTTACAATTGTTTTATGGACTCTTGGCCAAGAAGTCAAAACAGGATTGCGCATGCACATGGAGGATATTATTATCTTTTTTCTCTTTATTATAATTAAGATTTTATTTTTATTAATAACACCAACATTCGTGTGGTTGTGTAGCTATGAAACTTAAGGACATGGTTTATTAGTGGGCTTGCTAGATGAGGTTGGGTTCCATCATCTTAAAGGTCTTTTCCAATCTAAACAAATCTCAGATTCTGTTCTTTCTGTCGTCTTCTCTGGAGAGGTTTAAAACCCGGCTGGCCATGTTCCTGTGCGACTTGGTCTAGGTGATCCTGCTGTGGCAGGGAGATTGGACTGGGTGATCTTTTGAGGTCCCTTCCAGTCCCTGATGTTCTGTGATTCTGTGACTAATGTAATGTGTCAGGGCCTACAAAACCACCCAGCTGAAGTGAGAAGGTTGAGACCTGCAGAGGCATTGTCGCTGCTGAGGGTTTTGTTCTGGGACAGGGAGATGGACGAAATCCACCGCGACCCTTCCCGTCTCTCCGGCGCACGAACGCGGGGCTGACCCCTGACTCCAGACCCCGTCTCGGTGCCGGAAGCGAGGACGCTCTCCCCGCCCCGCTGAGGGCGGAGCGCGGCCGTGGCGGCGGGGCGGGTGCTCTCAGTGCGCAGGCGCGGGGGCGGCGGTGTTTGGGGTCGTTGGCGCCAATCTTTGAACGCGGCGCTGGGGTGGCCGTGGGAGCGCGCGTCCTGCGGCGGGAGCGCGTCGCCCCCTCCCCGCGGGTGAGGCCGTGCCGCCGAGGGGCTGTGGGGAGGTAAAGGCCGCGCGTGGCCCGGCCCGACCTTTGGGCGAGGGGGAGGGACGGGACCCCACGGGCCCTCATCTCGGGGGTTCAGCTCAGCCGGGGGGCAGTTCTCCCGCTGCCGCCCCCTCCTCACAGGCTGCGGTGGGGTACCGTGGCTGGGCCTCGTCCCCTGAGGCCCGCCCCCATCCCTGGTCCTGCGGGTGTCCCCGTGCGGCCTCGCAGGTGGCCCGGCCGGGTCTTTACATAACAGGGAGCGGCGCGGCTTGGTCGCGTCCTGTTCTGAAATGCGTTTGTGAGGCCACGTTTAATTCCTTCGCTTCCCGCACTAGGGTGGGTTTTACCCCCTTTTCTAAGCGCCTGCCTTGCCCCGGCGCTGTGGTGAGGCAGCGGGTCCAAAGCAGCTGTCATGTGGGACGCGTCCTGTGCTGAGGAAACAGTAAACGTGTGAAAATAAGCAGGAAGACTTCCACGATCATGTTACTAAATCTGTTTTTTAAATGAACCGTGAAGCTGTCAGTATCTGCTCTACTCGAAAACAACTTTAGATCAAATTCTTCACCTTTAAATTCTAATGGTTGTAAGAGTTCTTTATTTAACAGTATATTCTGCCATATCATGCAATAGAAACTGTGGGAGAGAAAATAATCTGTGTGTTTTAAATGCCTCAGGAGCGTTCTACCTGTCTTTACTTTCTCCTGCATGTGCAGAGCAGTTGTGTTATCTCTCCGGCAATTCACAGTGCTCTCCTGGTCTGTTATTGTCATCATTACAGGTGTTTGAACACAGCTCAACAGGCCGGTTTCCACTCACCCACCACGAAATACTTAGGCTTAACACTTGCAAGCCCACCACTTTACAAAAGCACTGTATGAAAGTGTTTTCTTATTTCTTCTCATGCTTCTCAACAACTCTTCCGGTAATGTTATGGATCAGAAAATGGCTTACGGATCTCTGAAAAGACCAACGTTCTTTGAAATATTTAAGGCGCATTGCAGTGAATCAGGTACAGCTTCTCTGAAGTAAATGATTTTTATTAGGGTTGCTATGTTATACACACCTGGCTGTGTGCTCCATGTAAAAATGTTTTGCAACTTGTTAGTAGCGCAGATTCACCCCAGTCTGTATTAACAAATAGCTGCATTTTTTAAAATACCTGTTTAAATTTTAATTGTAGCTTTTATCTCATACTGTGTGCTCATTTGTGTTGTTGGTTTTTAGCTGTGGCTTCCTATGTATGCGCATGCAGGCCAGGTTTAGTCTTTTGCCAAATGCACCTTTAGTCATGTCACTTATTAATGTTCAAGAGAACCTGTTTTAACTTCCCAGTTTGAGTAAAATAAGAGTTAGCTGAAAGCCAGGTGTATATTTGTAATTTAAAAAACCAGGGCATTTATCTGCCTTTTGATTGCTTTTATTAATGGTTTGAGAGTTTGGGCTCCCCTTTTCATACTACGTGGATATCAGAATTCAAAGCCATCTAGAAAAAAAAGTAAACAAATATGACAGCATAAAGAGCAGTTTTTACATGCCTAATGAGATTTTTTTATATCCTGCATGGAGTATTAATTGTGTGTTAATTTACAGCTAATTATAGTCTTCCATGTATCATATCTATTCGAATGAAGAGTTCTATCTTATGTCCTGGTTTAGTAATGTATGACCTCATACATTTAGTGTGTTATTTGCATGTCATTTTGCAGTTGTCTTCCTTTTGTCTTTAAATACAGTTTTCTTTATGTTTTTCTTCACAGACTTAGGACCTATCAGTCTTAACTGGTTTGAAGAACTCAGTGCAGAAGCACCTCCATATCAGCCTAAATTCTTAGGAGAAGTTGATGGTCCCTTTGGCTGTCTTGATCAGACATCTTTTAAAACTCCAAAGTCAAAATCCTCTGCATACAGTCAGCTGGCATCAACTCCACTGATTTTTAAAGAAGAAAATATATTGCAGCCTTACACATCTCTTGGAAAAGACGTGGATCAGAAAAAAATAGAAGCAAGTGAGTAGTTTTTATTTAAGGGCTGCATGCGCCCTTTAGAAGCAAAAGGGTTTTTTATTTACTTACTGCGGAAACTGATGCTTTTTAAAGTAATACATAATGTTGCTGCAGAAATGGTGTGTCTTAGTATACGTTTGAAGATCACCTATAAAAATGCAGAGATAATGTTAATAATTAAGTTTTCTGTAGAAAACGTGCTGTCCTGATACTGTTAATATATGGACCATGTGAGCTTGTTACTGTAACTCGGTGACTGATACTTAGAGTGGTTTTATTATATTTTTTAAAGCACTTTGGTTTTTGTGTTATCCAAAATATCTGAAAATCTTTTCAAGAGAGATAACAATACTTGTTGTGCTGAAGTATGTGACAAGCACTGTAACCTTTCTTAGAAATATTTAGAAGCACTGAGCTCTTGAGTTAGTAAAACTGTAAATTGTAGAAAGAATGACTTTTCTGTTTGGAGACAAGTAGTTGTACTACTTTCACAAAGTGCTTCTCACTACATTGTTTCTAAATCCTGAGTATGTAGTGAGAGGATGTATCCTTCTCCTTTTTGAAGACTAGCGTGACACTGGCTTTTCTCCAGTCCTCAGGCACCTCTCCTGTTCTCCATGATTTGTCAAAGGTGATAGTGACCTAGTAATGACCTCTGACAGCTCCCTCTGCACTCATGGGTACCTCTCATCAGGGCCCGTGGACTTGTGGATGTCCAGGTTGCTTAGCTGTTCTTTAACCCTAGTTGAAGATGAAGCTGTTCATCTTCAACTATAGCTAAGTCTTCCATCCTCCTGACTTCCTTTGAGGTCTCGAAAGACTGAGGCTCATCATACCACTAAAGACAGAGGCAAAGAAGGCACATTCAGTATCTCTGTCTTCAATTTATCCTCTGTAAAGGGCACCTGCTTCATTTAGTAGTGGGCTCACATTTCTTCTAGTTCTCATATTATCTTCAAAACACTTGAAGAATCCCTTCTTGTTATCCTTGACTGTTCTTGCCAGGTTTCATCTAAGGAGGCTTTACCTATCCTTGTCTCATCCCTGCATCATCTGACAATGTTTTGGTATTCCTCTTAAGAGGTCAGTCTCTTCTTCCATGTATTATTAGCTACCTTCTTCCAACATTTTATTCATAAGCTTCCCACTCCGACCATGAAGGTCTCCTCTTCCCTGGTCTGTTTCTTGCTTCTAGGGATGCATCAGTCCTGGAAGAAATGATGCTTAGGTGTGATTTCTGATATGGAAGTTGATTGGAAATTTCTTGTACTTTTTCTGCTCATTCATGTGACGGCTCACTCTTCAGAGAGCTCTGCTGCTTTGGATGACACGCTGTCTTGCCTGGAGATGCATAGCATATAAGTAGTTACTGCCATGAGTGACAATGCTTTTGTTAATAGATCCAGAAATAATTTTTCTTTATGCTCATTATTTGAATCACAAAGTACATCCCTTCAGTAGATTTGAAAGGAAGCAGGTACAAATGCATGTTTGCATGTATTGCATTTCTCCTAAGAACTAACAAGGGCAGTGTAGAGTCTTGCAGCTGGGCAAGAACAAGCCCAGGTACCAGTACAGGTTAGGGAATGACCAGTTGGAGAACAGCATAGGACAAAAGGACCTGGGAGTCCTGCTGGCCAGCAGTGGACTCTTGTGGCCAAGAAGGCCAATGGCAGTGGATTAGAAGGGGGGTGATTAGTAGATCCAGAGTAGTTCTCCTCCTCCACTACATGGCCCTAGTAAGAGCACATCTGGAATATTGTGTTCACTTCTGGACCTCTCAGTTCAAGAAGGATACAGAACTGCCGGGGAGAGTCCAGCTCCGAGCACAAAGATGATGAAGGGAGTGGAACATCTCTCTGATGAGGAAAGGCTGAGGGAGCTGACTCTCTTGAGCTTGGAAAAAAGGAGCCTGAGGGGTGACCTCATTAATGTTGATAAATATGGTAAAGGTTGGTGTCAGGAGGATGGAGCCAGACTCTTCTCAGTGGCATCCAATGATAGGACAAGGGGTGATGTGTGTGAGCTGGAACATACAAGGTTCCACATAAATATGAGAAGGAACTTCTTCACAGTGAGGGTCACAGAGCCCTGGAAGGGGCTGCCCAGGGAGGGTTGTGGAGTCTCCTTCTCTGGAGACATTTAAAACCCGCCTGGCCATGCTCCTGTGCAGCTTGATCTAGGTGATCCTGCTGTGGCAGGGGGATTGGAGTAGATGATCTTTCGAAGTCCCTTCCAATCCCTAATGTTCTGTGATTCTGTGAAAAGGCAAAATACAGCACGCTAAAACTAAACTGGAGTTCACGACTTGAATAATATCAAGGAAACAGGCTTGAAAAAAATGTATATATCGAATGGATAAAGTGAAATAACAAGCATTTTTGTCTGCATTTGAAATAAGTTTAGTGTAGGTTGAATATAGAATTTGAATGTGTTCCAAACAGTAAGGGAAGGGTAGTGTTTTAACTAAAAAGGAAGCATTGCAAAGATGAATCATTGCAAAATGAATCACTGTAAAGATTATATTCAAAATCAAAACTGTTACTTATAGTCCTGAAAGGATGTGCTAATTGTTATCTTCTGTGTTGTAGGCAAAGAAAATGGGATTAGCCCAAATATCACAAGAGGAAAAACAGATCAAGAAAATGAAATGCTTTCTTCTCCTCCTGGTACCTGCCATAACTGCTTTGCTGCTAGGTATGACAGGTGTGTCACACAAATATTAAATAAATGAGATTTTAAGCAAAAAGAAATTTAAACCCACATATTTGTCTGATAGGCTTCTTCAGAGAAGTCAATCCTATATGCTTAGGATGCTTGTAAGCTACTTAGTGATTTGAGAATAAAGTGCTGGCTAATCTTGAAAACTTCCTCGCTTTTACATCTTTTTCTTATTTTGCTATTCCTTCACGGCTGGCATTTGGCCTTTGACATTATTTCAGCTTCAAAAATCTTCAACATCCAGTGTAAGAAAGAGAAGTAGCAAGGTATTTCCTCATGGAAAGGGTGATCAGACTCTGGAATGTACTGCTCAGGGAGGTGGAGTCCCCACCTCTGGAGGTGTTTAAGAAAAGACTGGATGTGGCACTTAGTACCATAGTCTAGTTGAGGTGATGTTAGATCATGGGCTGGGCTTGATGATCTTAGAGCCTCAATAATGCCGTGATTCTGCAGTATGTACTTCTAAAGTAATAGTTTGTAAAGCTATTTCTAGTATTTCCTGAGATTTCCTGTAGTTACAGCCTTGATTTCTACTCTTCAGTCTATGTGTTTCAGATAAAACTGGTAGGAGTACTCATGTTGATTAGAACAATCAAATTATTTAAAATCAGTTAAACTAATGTCTGTAGTTTGATGCAGCGTATTAACAAATGCACGGTTATAATGAAATCTAATATACTCTTTGTCAGACAAATAGTCACTGAAGATTAACATATTTCATAAAAGCAGCATTTTATTACAAGCTGTAAACTTAGGGTGGGGTTTAAAATACTGACTGATGGTTAGGAGAAATGTGCACTTTATTTACTCCAGAAAATAGCCATGGTTGCAATGAAAGAAAACAGGGGCAGTAACATAGGTAGTGTCTGAAATATTTACTTAGTCAACTTCTCAGGGTCTGAAAATATTTTTTAATTTTCTTTTGTTTTACAGTCCAACTATTTCAAGAAATACTTACAGAACACCTCAGAGAGATAATGTGCCTGGTTTGTATTTTCACTTCCCAGTTTTACAAAATGTGTGCTATCTGCAGGTATAAATCCGTATGTCTTAGGGATTATTTAATGTTCTTATTTCGTAATCTTTTTTAGGACTGTATAGAAGCTTGTTTTGCACACCAAAATTTATGGAGGTAATTGTTTTACTTTTGCATATTGTTATCTTTTTCCTAATTCTAACTGCATTTCTATGCAGTTAGAATTCTGCATAGAAATAATAACTGTTAAATATATTTCTAGGTCAGAACTCCAAAACGTATTTCTGAGAGTCTGGGAGCAGAAGTGGATCCAGATATGTCCTGGTCAAGCTCTCTAGCCACACCACCTACACTTGGTGCAACAGTGATAATAGGTATTTCTAAAAATTAACAGTTGCTGAGGGTTAAAAGTTTATTGTTTTGACACTGGAAGTTCACTTAGTGTGAACTGATTTTTGTTCTAAGGGGTTTTTTAGACTAAACTTTTACAGTGATGCTTAGTCGGTGACTTTAAATCATGCATCCCTAAAAGGAACAACCTACATTAAATGAGTTTTCTTCTTTTGTATGGGTAGGTGTGAGGGGAATAGAATAAAAATGTTTAGACAATGATTGCTTTGCACTGTCACAATACTAGATGCTATTAGGTTAAGTCCTGTGAGTACATTTATGAAGTCTAAGGAGGTGACCTGTTGAACTCAACAGCAGTGCTAGCTTAGGCATTTCTAACCTTTCTCAGCATCATGCTGATACAGTGAGACAGACTGGTCCAAGTAACCCGTATTTTCTGGATTATTTAGACAGGGCAGTTCAGGACATCATTTACCACACAACTGCACAAGCAACTGTGCCAGCACAACTGTGAATCACAGAACACTAGGGATTGGAAGGTACCTTGAAAGATTATCTAGTCCAATCCCCCTGCCGCAGCAATATCGCCTAGATCAAGTCGCACAGGAACATGGCCAGGCAGGTTTTAACCATCTCCAGAGAAGGAGACTCCGCAACCCCCCTGGCAGCCCCTTCCTGTGCACTGTCACCCTCACCATGAAGAAGTTCCTTATGCAGAACCTCCTGGGTTCCAGCTCACATCCATTGCCCCTTGTCCTATCATTGGATGACTTTGAGCAGAACCTGGCTCCATCTTCCTGACACCTACCCTTTCCATATTTATCAACATTAATGAGGTCACCCCTCAGTCTCCCTTTTTTCCCACTCCCTCAGACTTTCCTCATCAGGGAGATGTTCTACTCTATCATCTTTGTGGTTCTTTGCTGGACTCTCTCAAGCGGTTCTGTGTCCTTCTGGAACTGAGAGGCCCAGAACTGGACACAAGATTACAGATGCGGTCTCAGCAGGGCTGAGGAGAACCTCTCTCCATCTACTAACCACACTCTGTCTAATCCACCCAGCATGCTTTTAGTCTTCTTGGCCACAAGTTCACATTGCTGGCTCATGCTCATCCTACTGGCCACCAGGACCCCCAGTCCCTTTTTCCTACACTGCTCTCTAACAAGAATAAGAACAAGTGGCTGATAACTATTTAAGTGGTAGCCAATAGTGATGCTACGCATCAAGGCTTGACCAGAGGTGCTGGTGTAAGTGGGATTTTGTTAGCATACACTGAGTAAAACAAAATACAGCTGTATGATTTTAATTACAAAGATTCATGAGAAAATGGGAAGACCTGGATGTGTGCTTGGCTCCTAACATTGCTGGTTTTAATGTTGCAAAAGTCTTGCTGTATGAAGCATATAGAGCATATAAAGCAGATTAAGAATGAGTGTTAGAATTAGGAGTCTTTCTTGGTGTGGATGGGATGGTACTTTTTACAAGACTTGTGCCATTTTGGGTATTTGTTGGTTCAGAATTGTGTGAAATGAAGAGAAAGGCTGGGGGAAGTATCCGTAGCTTAATGATGTTCTTCTGGGAAATAAATTGTGGTTTGAGCTCTAACTCTCCTGCTTCCTGGATGGGACAAGTATTCTGTAGTAGTGATGCCTTCACACTCTGTCAGCTGACACCTGTGAAAGGACAGAGTGAGTCATTTGGCTGTAGCATGGAACCTACAGACCGTGTATGTGAAACATGTTATTAGGCATCCTTTCTCCTTTTGTGACATAGGTGAAAAGGTGTTAGTGCTTCTGTGGGACAAAATGGAAAGAAACCAAATTCCTGACAGAGCCCTAAAGATCTCATCTAGATCCTTTGACAGAAAAAGATTCAGAGTAGTGCTATGAATAGCTGCTGGAAAGGAGAATGGCAGTGATGGTGGGCTCAGAGTGGTAACTGTTCTGCCTACATGGCAGAAACAACAAGCGATGATTGAGGGTGTTTTGTGCTGTTCTAGAACTGCTTTTGTATGCTGTCCCTTAATTTTGTGCGGGACTTTTTTGTTAGAACTGTTAGGGTTTTGGTTTTTTTTGTAGTTTTTTGTTTACAGATTTCAGTTGCATATGAAATAATCTAGTGAAAGCTTTCCCAAAACACAACTGTGTTTGAACACGCTCAGCAAATCACTTGGGAGCTAATGAAGTTACTTGCCTGTCTTTCCTCTAAAGCTAGAGAGAACAATTCTATTTCTGGAGCAAAGAAACAGGATGAAAATGCTGACAGAGTGAGTAGTTTCAAGAGTTATGCTGTTCTTTAATTTCAATTAAGCTATTCAGTTCAATGTTTACACTCCCTGAACCATAGATAAATTCATTTTCATCCCAGCCTCTCTTATCTGGCTATTTTATGAAGTCACTGTTTACAGAAATAGCAAAACCTGACTGGAGACTGTATTTGCACAAATATCCTCACTTTGAGGAGTATGTTTGCTGTGTTCCAAAAACCAAAACAAATCCAAAAACACTAAACATGTAACTATTTGGATTCAGCCACAGTAGGAGTCATTTTAAAAAAATAATCAAACAATTACAATATGGTATTTACCTGCGGGGTGGTTGGTTTTTCTTCTGTCAAAGTTTTGGGAGTTTGCAATAACCTGTGTTCAACCACTGCACTAAGAGCTGAATCTGAGTATTAATTTCAGTCCTTTGATAGTGTTAAGCAGAGTCCTTGCATAATTGTACCCTGTGTGTATGAAAGATGAGTGATTATTCAAACTGAAAACTGAGGATTCTGCTGCAGACTTATATTTGATTCTTAACTACTTGAAACTTCAGTTAGTAAAGTTACAAGTAAGCAAAAATGCTTTCTCATTCCTCATATCTCCTTTGTTCCTTTTTTAGAGCCTTGCTGGTAAAAAAACTGCTGAACCCATCAGCTGCTCTTAAAATTGACTGCAGAATGGAACCTTATTTGCATTGAAAATGGGGATTATTTGCTTGTTTAGTTTCAAGTGTGCCTGTGAAAATGTTACCTTTCGTTTTAAGAGATACTGCAGTCAGTGGTTAGAGTTGGGTGTGTTACTGGTATGTAATATAATAGCTTATGTTTCTGATTTACAGATTTTCCACGACTTCCTTTCCAACCGTGATAAATGTCCTAGCATGAGTGATACACGTATGCTGTGTGTGCCAGAAACAGCAAACCCAAACACTGAAAGTGATCTCAGAGATTTTGGTATGTGCTGATAATTTACTACTGAGCATACTGTGAACTGAGACTAAGAGTAAAGTTACACTGATGTCTGGAGGTGATGCTACGGGTCACTTCCTCTGCCAGCTGTGTACTCCCACTTCCTGACATGATATAACTTTAAAAATTAATCTGGCCACAACAACAGAATCAGTTTCTTCTGAATCAGTGAATTAAATCAGGTTATCATGCCACTAGATGACAACCAGATTAGTACTGGTATTAGTGGAAGTGTGTGACTATAGGAGAGCTGAGAGAAGATGGTTGGTATAGGCTCAAGGGGGAGCAAGATTACTATTTCTGGCCATTGAATAGGTTGAGCTTTACCATGAGTTTTCACTCCACTACTCATTCTGTGCTGAGCTTGCTTTTTAATCTTGCGACATCCTTTATATATTTACTCCACCTATTAGCAGTTCAAAACATGACAAATCCCATAGGAGAGAGTGAAGTTACAGTTTTTAATGAATGCAGAAAATGCTCAGCCAAGCACAAAAATGGTTTTGTTCTGTGTTCTCAGACGATTTTAGTGAACAAATGAAAATGTGCATTTTAGTGGGAGCTTTTTGATGTTTGTTGAGAAATTATGACTGGAGGGAAGAATATTATCAGACACTTGTTCAGCATGTGTGGCTGTAAAAGGGTGCCATACAGATGCAGGATTGACAGGACAAGATATCTTTAGGATTGTGTGTCTACTTAGCTGCATCAGGAGGATTCTTTGTCTTTGGGGTTGTCATTTCCCTGACCCTCCAGTGAGTTCAGAAGTCAAGATGAACTTCTGATGATTTTTTTCATCATGGCATCAAGTTATTCAGTGTACAATCTCTCATACTCCTGCTTTTCTTTTGCTATTAAAAATTATAGTTCCTGTTTAAATAAATGTCTTTTTAGAAACCTCTGACAAATTATTATAGGATGAAAAGTTGCAGACACAAAATTTACTTCAGGACCTGTGTGCTCAATCTGTAATGATACAGTTTCTTCTTTCCACATCTTGTTTAGTGATAACTTCTGTCACTCGGGCAAAAAAAAATCCAGAAAGTAAAGAGAATGAGTTCAAGAGATGGGGTTAGAGGTGTTTAGATGCCTGTAGTGTGGACATGACCCATCAATGGGTGCCTTACAGATAGCTAGATGTGTGTGACCAAGCATTGGGACATCCTCTATGGACTTCCAAATGGAAAATCTTTCATGTGCTAGGTTATTTAAAAATTCTAATAAGGAAAATAGCTCTAAATTAGAGAAATCATACCTTAAAGGCTTTACGTATCTAAGGAAACGGGACAAGAAGAATGTTTTCTAGGTACTTCACTACAACTTCTTAGATAAAGAAAAATCTTAGGATAAGATGGCTAGCCATCTTTTTGAATGTGGATTATTCTATAAAGAGGACTAGTTTTGTACATGTAAGGAGGTAATAATGGTGTGTACATACACATAGTGGTATGTATGAGCTGTGAAGGCTGCCTGCAAAGTAGAGTTTAGGTTATTTTTTTTCCCTACTACATTTCTTTCTCTATATAAACAAGTAATTTGTTTTCTGTTTGTGCCAATCATTTGGAACTTATTGAAAGCTTAAAAAAAGAGTATTTCTAAATTCTTCTAGGGACCATATTACTCTGTATTAAAGCAGAAGATGGTTTCATAGAATCACTCTTAAATAACGGTTTTCTTAGCTGCCAGTTATAGACAAAACTGGGCAGCTTCTTAAGGTGTTTGGTGCCTACCATATGGTGCAAATTTTGCAAGAGAAAAATCTGGAATCTTAACTTGTAAAATTTCCTCCCCATTCTCCTGTCTAGAAAAATAAAACCCAAAATTTTTTCTCTTTACAAATTCACACCTGGTTAAAGGTAATTGCCATAAAATTGAAAGCTGTATTTGCTAATAAAACCACAATGCTGTTCCAAAGTTGTTTCTTAAAACTTAATTTCTATTTCTTTTCCTCTATCCCACCTTTTCTGAACTATAGAGTCAGAGATGTTAGATGGCCTATTTGGTGAGATGAACAGCTTTGAGGATGCATTCAATGTGCCTGAAAAGTCCGGTGAAACTCTGCTGATGCCACATGGTTTGGATGTAATAGAGAAATGGGAAATGAACACAGATAAAGCACAGGGAAACAAAGATGTTCCTTCCAAGCAGCCTACTGGAAGAAAGACTGGTATTTCACAGGAAGTGAGAACAACAAGCTGGACTGAAAAAAGCCACTCTACTGATATTAAAGATTCTTTACACCGAAACACAGGTGAAGATACAGGGGATGATAAGGATGGCAATTTGATAGGTTATGAAAAGGAATATGAGTCACTTGGGATTGCAGGAGATGTGCAAGATTGTAGACCATGCAAGTCATCTGAGAATGAGAGGCCTATCAATGAAGACATTCCACCTTCATCAAGCCAGTGGTCTCAGTTGAACTTATCTGATCTTGATGTAACTAATCTGGAAACATCTATTTGTAGCTCTCCACCCTCTGACTTGTGTGGACAGAAAAATTTAGAAGACAAATCAGTACTAATGACCAAGGATGAAAGACCTTTACTGAATACTTCAGGCTTGATAAAAGCTCAAGAGCTATTAAGTATCAATTTGTCAGAAAAGCACTATGAAGTGAAAAATTCTGAAAACAAGCCAACATCGGAAGTAATTCCAGTAAAATCTGTATCTCTGAGTGTTCAAGATCCAAAGATAGTCAAAGGATGTGCAACTGAGAAGGTTTCCAAAGTTAGCTTCTTAAACTGCAATTCTTTTTTAATTGAAAGCACAAATGTCACAGAGTATTCTGTAGTCTACAATGGCAGCTTCTCCAAGCATTTAAAAGCGACTTCTAAATCTGTTGTAACGGATATTCTCTCTCACCCACTTGTACATACTGCTGCATCTTCAGATAACTGCAGTGACCTACATTTAACAAATAGTGAAAATACCCTTACAAACTGTGGCTTTAAACACCTGAATGTGTTATCCAGCATGAGAAAGAGATCCAAGAGATTTATTTATACAGTAAACAATACTTTACTCTGTCAAGAAAAAATACATGAAGTAACCTCCAAATTGCCTGTTCATCCTATATTACCACATGCAGAATCTGGTTTGCTTGAATTTAAAGGCTGTCATGTGGCTAGTGTTGATGAGCAAGGTATGTTATTAAGCTTTTCATAATTTGTAGAGGTGTCTGTACTTATTCATTAAGAATATGGCATGTGAATGTTTCAGATGAAAGTGTACAGTGTTGTGTTTGTGACAAAGTGGCTCTGCAACTGGGAATTGAGATGCAAAATTGCTCTGTTACAGTAGTAGTGACAGGGTGGCATTATTTTCAAATATTCTCCTGCTAACTTAGTCATAGTGTCAGATTAGTTACTGGAATATAAACTTACACCTTGAACCATTTTTCTGACAGACAAGCTGAATTATCTGTTTAAACAGCCATAGTGTTGATGGCTGTCAGAGCTGGTAACTTGTAAGAGATCATGAAGAACGGTGAAGTTGTGTTGTTTTCCTCTGAGAATTTGTGGGTTTAAGATTGTGCATCTGTTTTTCCCAAGAGAAAAAAACATTTGTATTCTCTCTCAAAATATACTTGAGAGAATCCAGCACAGAGCCACAAAGATGATGAAGGGAGTGGAGCATCTCTCTGATGAGGAAAGGCTGAGGGAGATGGGTCTCCTTAGCTTGTTAAAAAGGAGACTGAGGGGTGACCTCATTAATGTTTATAAATATGTGAAGTGTGGGTGTTAGGAGGATGGAGCCAGGCTCTTCTCAGTGTTACCCAATGATAGGACAAGGAGGCAATGGGTGTAAGCTGGAACATAGCAGTTTCCATATTAAATATGAGAAGCAACTTCTTCACGGTAAGGGTGACAGAGCAGTGGAATGGGCTACCCAGGTGAGTTGTGCAGTCTCCTCTGGAGACATTTAAAACCCACCTCGACATGTTCCTGTGCTACTTGATCTTAGGTGATCCTGCTGTGTCAGGGGGATTGCACTAGATGATCTTTCATGATCTTTTCCTATCTCTAATGTTCTGTGATTCTGTGATATCAAAAACTAAACTGCATAATGAAAGCAAGCACGTACTCATAGAATCACAGAATCATTCAAGTTGGAAAAGGCCCTTGGGATCATCGAGTCCAACCATCAATCCTACTCCTAAACCAAATCCCCCAAGTGTCTTTTAAACTCATCCAGGGATGGTGACTCAACCACCACCCTGGGCAGCCCATTCCGGTGCCTGACCACTCTTTCAATGAAGAATTTTTTCCTCACTTCCAATCTAGACCTGCCCTATTGGAGCTTGAAACTATTCCCTCATATTCTTGTATTTAAAAGCTGCTGTTACTACTAGAAAAAATGCTTAATGTTAGGAATTGAAGTACTTCTTTTTAAAATTTGAAACAAATCCTTATGTGGAAATGCAAGGAATGGAAACTCATCTCTTCAAATTTCATTGCAAGTAAAAACTAATTTCTTTGTTTTAATGGATAGCATTAACTGCAGGCTGCCTACTTGTTTCTGCATATTAGAACATTATTAGGTAAAATAAATTTTAAATCTTCCCAAGGTGAAACAAAAAAATCAAACCTTTAAAAACAGAACTGTTATTTATGGTACGAGGGTTAAATGTGCATAGAAATTATTTTATGGGCCAACATTTTACGGAAATATGAATTTTGTTGGTTTTACTAAATGAGAACTACTTCATTAACATGCTTTTTTCTGCAATGTCTTCCCTTGTAGACAGCTTGCTTCTTTCTGAGAGAAAGCATTTGCCATCAAACATCGAGGAAAATAATTTCAGCACTTGCACTTTAAGTACAAGTGTGATGGATAACTCACCTAGTAGTACCTTCCATGATAGGCTGAAGCAACAAGGCCTGAGAGTCCTGGGGCAAAATGCAAGAAAAGATCAACCTACCACATCATTAAAATGCTTAGAAGCACCTACTATGCCAAAAGAAGACACAACAGATTCTTCAAATGGTGAAATAATTTCAAATTTAAAATGTAAGGATCTAACTTCAGCATGCCTAATGGCAAGAAGACAATCCAGATTGCTCCCCAAACGCTTAGCAAATGGTGAGGAAGGCAAGCGTGGGAGTGCTAATGTGAATGATGGAGCTGCTGTACCTCAGAGCCTTAAGGAAGAACTTGTGTGGTCTTTTCCTAGGGATAAAGAACACTTGATTGATACAGAACCTGACACTATCTCTGTAACAAATGGCAGCTTCAGTAATACTTTGAGTCAGATCGACTTGGGCATCAATGCAGTCAGTAGTGATTGTTGCGTTAAAATACCAACTGCTGAAAGGCGTGCTACAGACCAGTGGTCAGGAGTTGACTGTGAAGAAGTGCTTGGACCTTTGGGAATAAACTGCTCAGAAAATGTTAGTACTGGAGTAAAACAAGGGGACAAAACAGCTGCAGCTGCCTTTTCAGAAGATACAGCTGACAATCAAGAGCCAAAGTCAGCTGAAAACAACAAAAGCCCTCAAGCAGCTGCTTGCTGTAATGGAGATGTAGATACGGCTAAGGAATTGTTAGATTGTACGGATGATAGTTCTTCAGAAATTACTTCATTTAAACAAGTCACACCTATGTATTGCAGCTCAAAGTTAAAGGAAGAGCTACAGCATTATGGGAAATCGTCAGGAAATCTGAATGCATGCTGTGCAAATCTGGGCTTTGGTGGCTTTCACACGGCTTCCAATAAGCAGATTAAATTCTCTGAAGTCAGTGTAGCAAAAAGCAGAATGCTGTTTAAAGACCTTGAAAAGGAGTATGTTGAATCCTCCTCTATTGAGAGAGTAAAAAAATTTTCAAATCGGATGCAAAAGGAGAACACATTTTTCCCAGTTTCAGAAAGCACATCGGGCAGTAATTTATCTGACTTAGATTCACAAATAAGTTTACTTGAGCCCAGGCATACACAGTTTATTCCTCAGGAAGTTAGTTTGTGTAAAAGCTTTCCTAGAAGTCAACAATCCTGGAAAGAAACCAATCAAACTTTGACCGCAAGCCAAGAAGCAGAAATTGCTGAAATTTCTAGTATCCTAGAAGAAACAGGTAGTCAGTCTGAATTTACACAGTTTAGAAAGCAAAGTAACATGATACAAGGTCATGTCTTTCAAGAGTTGGCAGGGGTGGAAATGTGTGGAACACTGCGTGCAGAAAATATTTCTGAAGCAAGGCATGATGCTGCTTTTTGTAGCCCTTCTAAGTCTGACCATCACATCAAAAATACCAGGTATTCTACTAAGCAGGAAGACATAAATGAAGACTCTAAAGTGGTGGAGTATGAAAAAGAAAGTGAAATGGATTTCCATAAAAATGGCAAGAGGGTTACATTTACTGACTTAGACAGAAATAAAAGTACAGTATCTGATGGGAACTTTCTGTTAGCTGATCAGGACAGCTTTTCTAATTTTGTAGGCTTTATTTCAGCTGGAGGTAAAAAATTAAATATTTCTAAGGAGGCTTTGAGCAGATCTGCAGAGCTCTTTAAGGATTTGGATGATGATGATAACTCTTTGTTTAAGTCTCCAGAAACCAGTACTAGGTGCCGCAATTCAAGTAGACGTTTGTCTTCCAACTGTAATATTGTCAGACATAGCCTGACAAAGAAGAAAGGAGTAAAGGGTTGTGTTTCAGATTTCAAAAGCATAGGTGTCATTCCCCACACAGGTTGTGTTTCCCACCGTGCACAGAAAAAAAATGAGGAAAGTGTTAGTACATCGTTCGAGGAAGATGTGGAAAAGGAAGCAAAAATATCAGCAGTTGGTAATGACAATGACAATGTCAGTAGTACTACCACTATCATCAATAGTCTATCAGCTGCTAAAAAACAGAATCATAACACTTCCAAACAGTTTTTGAACCAAGAAGATTGCAAAGTTGAAAGTAGTTTTCAAGAAGACTCACTAGACACAATATATCTAGAAGATGTTGTTACAACTGGAGGAGAACATAGTTTATCAAACAAAGTGCAAAACATGCCTTGTAATCAGAAGGAAGAAGATGGAAATGAAAATGAGCATTTGTCACAAGAATTCTCAACTCCAGCTGGTGGTGTGTCCATTTCTGATGCTGCTTTGGATCATTCTCTACTCTTGTGCAAGATGCAGCATGGAGAAAGCGATGCAAATGGCTTGGAGAACTCAGATAAACAAAAGACAAATAGTAAAAATACGAAAGGAGGTGACACCACCCATGATGAGAACCTGTTGGTGAACCAAAGACTAAAAATAGCTTCTTACCAACATCATCAAAAACCTTTTGAGCAAGAGGCTGTTGAAAAAAGTGAAGAGAAAGGGACTTACCTAACTGGTTTTTGCACTGCTAGTGGCAAGAAAATAACAGTTGCTGATGGATTATTAGCTAAAGCTGAACAGTTTTTTGCAGAAAGTGTTGATGAAGGAAGGGAACGTAATGACAGTTTTGAGAACCTTGTAAAGAAAAAGAAACGTCGTAAAAGCTGTGTCAGAGATTCTGATTTATGTGCTGGAAGCATTGCTCAACGCGATCCAGAAAAACTTAATAAAAAGCTTGTTCCTGAGGAACTTGGAGATGACTTTAAGCAAGTGGTAGACAGCAGTCCCATTAGACATGTTGTGATTCTGGATACTGTTAATTTAGGTGAAGACTCTGAAAGACGTTTGGGATCTTCACACACACATAAGCAAACTGGCAACAGATCTGCAAAGTCAGAACTGGAATCCCTTCCCGGACAGGAGAGTGATACTTTAAGCAGAACTTGTTTGTCTGAAGATGGAAGACTGTTTGCAGGGAGAGAGATGGAATACTCTCCAACAAAGAGGGATGATTCAGCAAATGTGCGTGATCCTGTGCACTCTGCCCCATCACAGCATTTAATAAAGACATCAAATGGCAGTGACGGTAATACTGTGCTTGGAGGTATAAAAAATACTTTATTTGCTGAGGATATTAACAATAAATCTGATAAATCCCTCCTGTTAATTCCAGAAAGAAGCTGCTCTTGTTTGAACTGTGACGGTGAGGAATTTGACTTAGAAAAATTAAATGAATCTTGTAGTGATACAAACTGCTCCACAGACACCGTAGTTAACATCTTGCAAAACCAGTCACTAGTCAGCCTTCCCAGTGCAACTAGGTTAAAAGAAACAACGCTTAATGTTGGAGATCAGAAGGGTGATCTGAAACAAACTGTGTTTAATACAGCAAAAGGTAAAGCAGTTTCTGTTTCAGAAGGTGCTTTAGCAAGAGTCAGACAAATGTTTCAAGAAGATGCTAGTGAACCTGTAAAGTATGAGTTTCAAACAGGAATAGCTGGAAATTCACCGTCTGTCATTCATGCTGAGTATCCTAACTCTGCAAAGTTTTTAAATGCTGCAAGAAGTGAAGAGATTAATTCAATTGCATCCCATTTTATTAAAGTAAATATAAGTGCTAATGAAGGTGGTCATCAAGCTACAAACACGTTTGCAGATGCAGAGTCTGTTTCAAGTTCTCGGAGGCAATGCTTTGAACAAAATATTAAGCATTTAGAGCACTTGGATGTTCCAGATAAGGGAATGAAGCAGTTGGATTCTTCTCTCAGCCATCCTGGATTTTTTAGTACAGCAAGTGGTAAACCTGTTCAACTATCAGAAGAATCACTCTGGAAAGCGAGACAGCTTTTTTCTGATATGGAAGGCAGTTACTCATCACAAGTACAAGAAACATTTTGTACTGAGGAAGATGTTGGAAGGGCTGCTGTGCACACTGAGGGCATTCCGAGGAAAATGCAGATAGAGTTACCAAACAGAGAAGAAAATGCCAGCACTGAATCTATTTCATATCCTGCTTTTGGGTTCAGCACGGCAAGTGGAAAGCAGGTGACAGTCTCTAAAGATGCTTATCAAAAAGCAAAGACAATTTTAGATGAATCTGATGACTTTTGGAACAGTGAGCTTTACACTACAGGCCAGCATAACTCAACTAAAGAGCGCGGTCAGCATGTAAATCCTTTAACAGGTAAAGTTATCTCCAAATCCAAAACCGAAAAGAGCTGTACTGAAGATTTTGACTTAAGCATTAACCCCAATGAAATGAAGTCTTTTCCAGGCTCTTACTATGACAAAATGCCTGAGTACATACCACATAGCAAGAAAAATAAGCAGCTAATGTCATCTAAAAACAACTTTCCACGAGAGGAGACAAGGCCTTTTGGACAAGAGCGGGTCAATCTGGGGATGAAAACAGAATCTGAGGCAATTTCATACAGTGCTACTGATAAAACAGAAGTGAATATTGATCTTCTTGAAACGCCCAAAAATTACTTGGAAGTGGAGGCTACAGAAAGTGCAAGAGCTTTTATGGAAGATGATCTTTCTGATTCTGAAGTACAAAAGAATACTGCTGAGTCCTTCAGTGACAGACTGGATAAAAGCTTTCAGAATAAGACATTTGGGAAGAGGCACGTTGAAGAGAAAAACTCACTTGGTAGGTCTTCATCTTAAGTGTGCTCAAAGCTGTATTTTTGCATAGTGGGTTTTTTTGTGTGTCATGCTGGTTTTAAGGTCAGATAGAAGTTGATGTTCCTTCCCTAGATGTCGATAACAGAAATTATTCTTGCTGCAGGCAAAAGTTCATCTACTCTTTCCAGCCTTAAATGCACAGTACAAGCTAAATTTGTGACTAGTAATTTTGAAAGTGTGCGAGTTTTGTGTTATTATTGTGTAGCTCTGGAAGAAAGCTACTGTTTCAGCAGAGGTCTGGTTTTTTTCCTCTGCACTGGCTTAGTGTTCTTGCATGGAAAATTAAGTAGCAGTATTTCCTTTTTGTGTCTTACAGGTGAGGACATGATTTCACTTGTGTCAAGATTGCTAGTCTGAAACAGAAAATAGTTCTTAGTTTAAAAGTGTGTGTCTTTACCTTCCAAAACCAATCCAGCTCAGGGCTGAAGTGGTGGTGCTTAAAGTTTGCACAGTCACCCAGACCTGTGCTAGCTGAAAACTGTTTATGGAAGGATAGATTGCAACAGTCACTGCCTGGCTGCACAGGTTCAGGTACAAAGGTTGGGCAGGCTAATGTGAGAAAGTTTAAGTAGGCATCAAAAAGCAGATAGGACTCCTACCAGTTCAGTTTGAAACAGCTGTACCACAACTGAACCATATCCTTAGCTATTTATAATTATGTATTGGGTGTATTATGTATTGGGCAATGGGTGTAAGCTGGAACACAGAAGGTTCCACACAAATATGAGAAGGAACTTCTTCATGGTGAGGGTGACAGAGCACTGGAAGGGGCTGCCCAGGGGGGTTGTGGAGTCTC
>JAOXOE010000001.1:105729717-105799239 GCA_028565055.1 Phoeniculus purpureus | reverse complement strand
GCCCCTGAGCAGAGCCTGGCTCCATCCTCCTGACACCCACCCTTCACATATTCATCAACATTCATGGGGTCACCCCTCAGTCTCCTTTTTTCCAAGCTCAAGTAATCCAGCTCCCTCAGTCTTTGCCAAGCATGAAGATGCTCCACTCCATCATGTCTGTGGCTCTGCTTTGGGCTCTTTCCAGCAGCTCTGTGTCCTGGAACTGAGGGGCCGAGAACTGGATACAAGATTCTAGATGTGGTCTCAGCAGGGCAGAGTAGAGAGGGAGGGGAACCTCTCTCAGTCTGCTAACCACCCCCTTCTAATCCACCCTGGGATGCCATTGGCTTTCTTGGCCATCAGGGTTCACTGCTGGCTCCTGGCCATCCTGCTGTCCACCAGGACCCCCAGGTCCCTTTCTCCTGCACTGCTTTCCAACAGGTCATTTCTCACTCTATACTGGTCTCTGGGGTTGTTCTTACCCAAATACCAGATTCTACACTGCCCTTGTTACAATTTCTCCCAGCCCAGCTCTCCAGCCTCTCCAGGTCCTGCTGAATGGCAGCACAGTCTGCTGGGGTATTGGTCACTCCTCCCAGCTTTGTGTCATCAGCAAACTTGCTGAGAGTGCTCTCTAATCTTTCATCCAAGTCATCAATGAATGGATTGAACAGTGCTGGTCCCAGTAGTGAACCTGCCCTTCAGCCCAGTTGGTAGCTGGGCATGGGAAGATTGTGGGAATGTATGATTTCGTGCTGCATAAGGCTAAAGGGGAGTGTGGCAGAACAGATGGCGGTAGAGGGTGAAATGGAGAGCAAGCCAGCAGAACCCAGGTTGCTCCTGCAACCACTGGCATCTGACAGGGAGGTGTCATGGGGAAAAAATCACCATCTGGTGGCTTGGATTCTTCACTACTAGAAGGAAACTGAGGTGCTGCAGGGTGTCCAGAGCAGGACAGCAAAGATGTGGAAGGTCCTAGAACACAAGTGCTCTGAGAAGAAGCTGAGAGAAGGCGGCTCCAGAGAGAGACCATAACCTGAACAATGGGAACAGGACAAGAAGTGATAGTTAAACTGAAGGAGGGATGTTTAGACTGGAGAGAAAGAGGAAATTGTTGCTGCTGGGGGTGGGGAGAGTCCTCATCCTTGGCAGCATCCCAAGTCAAGTAGGCCCTTGGGGCTCTGAGCAGCCTGCTGTGGTTGCGGATGGCTCTGCTCACTGCAGGGGGTTGGACTGGATGAGCTTGGAAGGGCCCTTCAACTCAAAACAGTCTGTGATTTTCTGATTCCATGACTCGATGACTCAATATGGTTCTTTGATTCGGTGATTCAGTCTCAGTAATCCTTGCAGTCCCCTATTTAGACTCAAATTAGGATCAACTGGTCTGTACCTCAGTTTTGCAGCAGAGCTGCTTCCATATCTCGTGGGGGTGGTTTCCTCCCTTGTTGTTGAATTGCAGTTCTCTTTGCAGTTCCTGGCAGGTGCTGCAAATAAACGGCTGCCCAGCAGCAAGTGATGTAGGCTGTTTTACTGTTCACATCTCATCAACTTCACACTTTATTCCAACATCCTGCAAAGAGGAAGATGAAAGGAAACCCGAGCTGCAGTGGTTTGCACAGATTATGTAACATCTGCTCTACAATCAGTGAAAATAGTTTGTCTGCCTCATCAATGGCATTGCTCCAGTTTAGGCAGAGTAATAAACTGCATGACAAATGAGCATCTACCTTGGCAGCAGATCCTCACGGCTGCTTACAATAGAGCAGAGGCTGGGGATGGCAGGGATGTAGCTGCCTGTGGCATAGAGGCAATTCTGAAGAGCAAATGTGTGTTGCATTCCTGAACACGACCTGTAATTCCCCTACCACCATGAGACCTGAGGGAGAAAGGCTCCAGAGAGATTTCCGTGATGTTAAGCCCTGAGTAGCCTGAACTAAACAGAGAGAAACTTTCTTACAATGAAGACAAGTTTGTATGTTAGATTTCAATTCAAGAAGGACACAGAGCTGCTGGAGAGAGTCCAGCACAGAACCCCAAAGATGATGGAGTGGAGATCTCCATGATGAGGAAAGGCTGAGGGAGCTGGGTGACATGAGTTTGGAAAAAAGGAGCCTGAGGGGTGACCCCATGGATGTTGATCAATATGAAAAGGGCAGGTGTCAGGAGGATGCAGCCAGGCTTTGCTGAGGGGCACCCAATGATAGGAAAAGGGGAAGCGGGTGTGAGCTGGAACAGAGGAGGTTCCACATCAATGTGAGAAGGAACCTCTTCCCAGTGAGGTTGCCAGAGCCCTGGAAGGGGCTGCCCAGTGGTGTTGTGAAGTCTCCTTCTCTGGAGATGTTTGGCTCCAGACAGAGATTGGGCTCTGGACAACCTTGCCTAGTGAAGGCCTATAGCAAAGGATTTGGAAGTAGATGCACTTTATGCTTCCAACTGAAACTATTCTGATTCTGTTAAAGATCTGACATCTTTAATCATTGAATCATTGAGTTGTGTAGGTTGGAAAAGCCTTTAAGCTTATTAAGCCCCACCATTAACCCAACTGTCCCAACCCACTGCTGAACCCTGTCCCATGAAACTTGGCCCATGATCATGGCTTAGTGCTAGATCAAATAATAATGCCAACCATGCCTGCTCCTCATTGATCAGCATTTCCGATCAGCTGAGCTAATGGGTGAATAGAGGGCTTTTTTATCATCCATTGAACGTTTGCAGATGTAACTCATTGAGTGAGGGAGTTGAGGCTGTTCAGCATGGAAAAGAGAAGGCTCTGGAGAGACCTTATAGCAGCCTTCCAGTGCTGAAAGGGGAGCTTTGAGAAAGATGTGGAAGAAGTAAAATGTAGTACAAATTGCAGATGAATCAGACTGATGGAGGAAGTACGCTGTGCAAACTGAGTGGTGTTCAACAAGAGCAAGGGTCTGCCCCTGGGACAAGGCAATCCCATGCACTAATGCAGGTAGGGAGGAGAAAGGATTGAGGACAGCCCTGAGGAGAAGGAAGTGGGGGTGGGGGTGGAGCAGAAGTTGAACAGGAGCTATCAGTGGGTACTGGCAACCCAGAGAACCAACCATATTCTGGGCTGCATCAACAGAAGCAGAGACAGTCTGTCAAGGGAAAGGATTCTCCCCCTCTACTCTGCAGCTGCTCAGACCTCACCTGGAGTCCTGGGTCCAGTTCTGGAGTCCCCAGCATAAGAAGGACACAGAGCTCCTCAAAGGTGTCCAGAGGAGAGCAACTCCAGTGATCTGAGGGCTGAAGCACCTCCCCTCTCAGGACAGGCTGAGCAAATTGGGGTTGTTCAGCATGGAGCAGGTGAGGATCCCAGATGACCTTCAAGGAGCTTTCAAGCTCTGAAGGAAGTGGGCTACAAGAAAGCTGGGGAGGGTTTTTGACATGGGTGGTAGCGAGAGGACAAGGGGAAAGGGTTCCGGACTTGAAGAGGGAAGGTTGAGGTTGCACATGAGGAACCAATTCTTTGCAGTGAGGGTGCTGAGATGCTGGAGCAAGTTGCCCAAGGCAGTTGTGGCTGCCCTATCCATCCCTGGCAGTGTTGAAGGCCAGGCTGTGTGGGGCCCTGAGTAACCTGCTCTAGTGCAAGTGTCCTGCCTATGCATAACTGGATGATCTTTAAGGTCCCTTGTAATCCCAGCCATTCCGTGATTCTATAAAGTAACCTTTTACAGATAGTCATCACTAAGTCATATTGTAATTAAAAAGAAAACTTAGATGGAAATGAAAAGAATCTAATTTGAGTGACTCAACAACAGAAAGCATTGCATTAAATAAAATAAAGTTTGGATAAAATAGTTCTGGAGGTGCCTTACCCTCTATTGGGGTTAGACAGACCATGGAGTAAGTCTAGATATCTCCTATTTTCAGTGCTGAAGTTTAAGAGTAGTCCCAAGATGGGAGGGAAAGGGTTACAGTTTGTCTTTCAATAGCTGAGACCCATCTCATATTGAGTGACCTTCACTGAAACATAAAGATTTTCCCAGGATGTCTCATGGACAAGTGTCCTGTACGCCCTGTGGCCTTGAGGCATATTCATGATAAGAAGGGCACAGTCATGAGGAGATGAGACCCCAATCTCGAGGAGAGGGGGTGTCTTCAGCCAGAGCTAACACATCCATTGTCCAAAGGTAAGATTGCCTCCAGAGGTGGAGGCCTCCCCTGGAAATCTCCTATTGATACAAGGATGTCTCTGGAATGGCTTGGAGCCCCGAAACGCGGATCAGCCCAATGGCTGATCAAGGAGTGCTTGTGCTTGTGCTACACCTATTGTTTTGACTACAGACTCATGTTTCACACACACACACAAAAAATATAAAATTCAGTCGGTTATAGACTGGGGAAGGCAGCAGCAAGGTGGAGAAGTAAAGGATACCCCAGAACCTGGCACCAAAAGACTGAAAGGGGCATCGAGTGACTTTTCCCCCCTCCTCTCTGATCTACCTCTGTGGGTAAGATCTCTGCCTTTTCCCTGTACCCGCACTGCTCCTACGTTCATTTACCTATTTGTACCCTTTAACCTCTTTGTAACTGTAGTGCTTTTATGTCCAGCGTCTCTTCTGTACCCCTTACGGACACACACTGTTTCTGCAAACTAATCCTATCCACGGCAACCCAAAGAATCTATAATGTTGCTTGTGAACAATAACATCATTTTATAATCCAGTTTGGATTGATTTTATCCTCGTTGTCAATTGGCATTTGTATTAAGGTCTAAACTCAGCCGTCCCTAGCCCCTCCATCTGAGAGGACTCAGCTAAAACGCAAGGGGGTTTAGCCTTAAGGAAATTGACACAGCGCTTCTCATACAACAACAAGTCGATCAGGGAGGAGATAAATTCATCCCAATCAACAGTGCTGGTGAGACCCTCCAGACACAACCTCATTACTCTCCTTGGTTGTATTAAAGAGGAGCTAAGGCCTCAAATAAATCAAGATAAATGTTGAAGGAAGATGTACAGCAGGAATTTCTGATTATAGAGCCTGTCTGCAGGCAGATGATGTAATTGTGTCCTTTGGAAACCCAACAGAGGTTCTTATTTATTGCTGTGTTTAGAGTTTGCTTCTATGTGAAAAACATGGGTCTGTGTTTTTGCTGGTTTCTGAAGCTATGGAAAATTAGCATCACATATCAGAATCATAGTATTATCCTAGCTGGAAAGGACCTCCAGGATCAGCTCCCTAACCCCTACACCATGGCCTCAAGTGCTCTAGCCATTCAGTTTTTAAACATCTCCAGGGATGGGGACTCCACCACTTCCATGGGGAGCCTGTTCCAGTGCCCCATCACTCTCTCAGGAAACAACTTCTTCCTAAGATCCAATCTAACCCTCCTCTGACCCATCTTTCCTTCCTTCTGGATTTGCTTGAATTCACTGTTTTCACACACAAAGCTGGGGTTTTTTTTTTTCCTCACGGAAAGGGTGATCAGACCCTGGAATGGACTGCCCAGGGAAGTGGTAGAGTCCCCATCCCTGGAGATGTTGAAGGACAGCTTGGTCATGGCCCTAAGTGCCCTGGCCTGGCTGCTGTTGTGACATTAGGTCCTGAGCTGGGCTGGATGAGCTCAGAAGGCTGTTCCAAACTCAATCATTCTGTGATATTTGTGTCCATGTACAGAATTCCCTGAGAATAGTGATTGTGAATCCAACCAAACAACAGGGGAAATATCCCAGTCCAGAGATACTGCTTTTGATTTTTGTGTGTACGTGAATGTATTCATCTGAAGTCATTATTTACATTCAGTAGCTCCCTACTTGGTGATGTTGGGAGACAAAGGCTGAATAAATTCATTATAAAGGCGAAAGATGCATTTCATGCCGTCTAAATCCCATTTATCAAGCGAGCATTTGTTGTGAGGGGACAACTTTAAATCTCTGCCTGTGGCACATAACTGCCAACCCTGGGCCGTGTGTCACAAAGACATGTCCTGATATCGATAATTAATGATGTCTCACATCTCCCCACGCTAAACCGGGCTGCTATGTTTGCATTTTGTCTCTCTTCCTCCTTCCAGCTTATTCAGGGCATGCCAGCAATATTTAGGGCTCCCAAAGGGCTTTGTGGGGAAACAAGAAGCAAATCTATAAGGCTGTTAGTGCTGCAAAAGATACAGCAGTTCTGCTGGTAGCTCTACAAACCAGTTTATAATGATGGCTTCTTGGCCCTGCTTTCAGGCTGCCAAGCAAAAGGCAGAAATGAGGAGATAACTGCTTTTTACCAAGCCTTTAGGACAGCGATCCTTCTCTACAGTGAAAGGAAGAATTAGCTATTAGGGAAAAAAAGGGGGAATCACAGAATCACAGAACATTAGGGATTGGAAAGGACCTTGAAACATCATCCAGTCCAATCCACCTGACACAGCAGGATCCCCTAGATCCAGTCATACAGGAGCACGTTTGAAGCATCTCCAGAGAAGGAGACTTCACAACCCCCTGGGCCACTTCTTCCAGGGCTCTGTCACCCTCACCAGGAGGAGGTTCCTTCTCACACTGATGTGGAACCTCCTCTGTTCCAGCTCATACCTGGTGCCCCTTGTCCTATCATTGAGTGCCAGTAAGCAGAGCCTGAGTGCATCCTCCTGACACGCACCCTTTCCATCTTTATCAGAATTCATGGGGTCACCCCTCAGTCTCCTTTTTTCCAAGCTCAAGAGATGCAGCTCCCTCAGCCTCTCCTTATCAGGGAAATGTTTCATCATCTCTGTGGCTCTGCTGGATTCAGCTCTGTGTCCTTCTTGAACTGAGGGGCCCAGAACTGGACACAAGATTTCAGATGTGGTCCCATCAGGGCAGAGTGGAGGAAGAGGAGAAACTCTCCGTTTACTAACCACTCCACTTCAGATTCACCCCAGGATGCCATTGGCCTTCCTGGCCATCAGGGCCCATCCTGGCCATCTTTCTGGCCACCAGGACCCCCAGGTCCCTTTCTTCTCCATTGCTTTCCAACAGGTCATTCCCCAACCTATACTGGTACCTGGGGTTGTTCTTGCCCAGAAGTCACACTTTACACTTGTCTGGAAATGTTAGAGCAGTCTGTTTGTAACAGTCACCCAGGTACCCCAAAGTAGAAGGTCTGGATCCTAAAGAAGCTGATAAAGCACCAGAGGGCTGTGAAGCAGAGATAAACTTCTGTCCCCAGTTCATCCTAACAGACAGTGTGGGAAATGGATGAGAAATATGGATTTTATCTTTGAGGAGAAGTGCAGGCTGATGGGGTTGTAAGGGACCTCTGGTTAGACCCAGTCTAACCCCCCTGCTAAAGCAGGATTCCCTAGAGCAAATCCCACAGGAGCACATCTAAAAGGGCTTGGGATGTCTCTTGGAGCAGAAGAGAGCACCCAGGTCAGAAAAGGTGCTCTGCAACCCACCCACCCTTCTCCATTTCTGTGCAAAGCCCCCCAGAGCTGACTGCAGAGTGTTGCAGACACAAACCCTGAGCTTAGCGGGACAGGAGAGCAGATTAAAGTGATGTAGGCTAAATCAGGTGAAATGGAGAAGCCTTCACGTGTTTGTGAGTGAACCCGATGGGATGAAATGATGTGATAAAGTAATTCAATTACAACCTACTGTAAGACACTGGAGTTAATGATGGGTGGAGGGAGAGGATTTTAGGAAGAAGCTATTTTAATTTATGGCAGAGAAAGCAAATTTCAAACCTGACTTCAGTTCTGAACACCCCCGATGACCTACGTTTTGGCTATGAGGAAAAAGAAATGAAGAAATGAAAAAACTACAGCTGCCTTCTCACTGAGAAAGGAAATGTGTGGTCTTCCTGGGTCAATGGGCAGAGGCCAACAGGATGAGGTTTCACGGGGGCAAGGGCAGGGTCCTACACTTTGGCCACAAGAAACCCCTGCAACTGAAGACTAGGGGATGAGATGCTGGAGAGCAGCCTGGCACAGAGGGACCTGGCAGAACTGGGTGACAGCCAGCTGAAAAAGAGCCAGCAGGGTGCCCAGATGGCCTGAAAGGCCAATGGCATCCTGGCCTGGATCAGCAATAGTGTGGCCAGCTGGGCTAGGGACATCATTCTCCCCTTGTACTGGGCACTGGGGAGGCCTCCTCTCGAGTCCTGGGGCCAGTACAGGGCCCCTCACTTCAAGCAATGGAGGGGCTGAAGCGGATGATCTTTCAAGGTCCCTTCCGATCCCTAACAGTCTGTGATTCCGTGATTCTGTTATTCTGTGATTCAATCAAAAATATCAGTGGGATACCGTAAGAGACATTATTACCATTATTCTTATGTGAGGGATCCACATCCTTTCTGACTGCACCACCTTTCCACGTGAGTAATCGGTTTACAGTGGGTGTCGTTCCCCAATTACAGCAGCTGTAAGTAACTTATCATTCTTGTCCCTGGACTCTCCATTAGCACCATTCTATCCCACTTTAATGAAACTCAGGGGTCCCTGGAATAGCTTCTTTCAACCTCCTTCAGAGAGCACCTTTGGCTGGGTAGAGGAAGATCTCATTGCTTTACAAACTGGCTCATTAAGTTGGTATCTGGGGCAGGGTGGTGGATGAGTGGCTGAGGTGGGGATAAATTTAACCAGTTTAGCTCTAGTTCTGCACTTACACAGCTCTGTCTCATCTCCAGTCTGAGTCTGAACCTGCCCTCAGTGGCATTTCTGGGTAACAGGTGACATTAGCTCACAGGCATCTGTCTCCCCCACAGGATGACTTTGTTTCTGTGGCTGCACTGCCAGCACCGCTGAGAGAAAATTAAACCCTCTTGGAGGATGTGCAGCTGCGATGCTTCTGCAGCCTGGCAGCAGCTCATCAGGACGCAGGTTGTCATAGGTGCTGCTCTGCCTCCAAATTACTACCGGTTGTGCAGCCCTCTGCCAGAAAAACCAGTCAAAAATCACAGAATCACAGAATCACAGACTGGTTTGGGTTGAAGTGCCCTTAAATATCCTCTGGTTTCAACTGCTCTGCAGTGAGCAGGGACATCCGCAAGCAGAGCAGGTTGCTTAGACCCCCAAGGGCCAACCTGACCTGGGATGCTGCCAGGGATGGGGCTTCTCCCACCTCTCTGGGCAATCTGGGCCAGGGTCTCCCCACCCTCAGCAGCAACAATCTCTTCCTTCTCTCCAGGCTGGATCTCCCTCCGTCAGTTTAACCATTATTCCTTGTCCTGGTACAGCAGCCCCTGCTCAAATGTCCATCCCCATCTTTCTGGTCGGCCACTTTAAGCCCTGAAAGGCCACGCTGAAGTCTCTCGAGAGCTTCTCTTCTCTGGCTGAACCCCCTCCCAACTCTCCCAGCCTGGCCTCACAGCAGAGGGTCCCTGCTCAGATCAGCATTCCTGGAGCCTCTTGTGGCCCTGCTCCACCAGCACCAGGTCTGAGCTGAGGAGCCCAGAGCTGGACAAGCCCTGCAGGGTGTCTCACTAGAGGGGAGCAGAGGGGCACAATCCACTGCCTGACCTGCTGCCCACACTTCTGGGGACACAGCCCAGGACATGGGTGGCTTCTGGGCTGTGAGAGCACACTGCCAGCTCCTGTCCAGCCTTTCACCCACCAGTACCCTAAGTACTCCACAGGGCTACTCTCAATGCACTCATCACCCCGAGAAACTGGCACAGATCATTCTGTGCTCCACAGAGACCAAAACAAGAGGTGTGTGTATGTCACCTCTTACTGAAGTAGACACAAACCCAAAACCACTGAGTGCCCCCAGTAGCTGCTCAGGCACTTGGAAATAGAGGATGGGGTTTCCTCCAAGGTAACACTATTAATTTTCCTGGTCATGTAACATCAGCAGAATCCAAACATCATCCCAGACCCTGAACCCATGAGCTGGCACCACCATGTATTGATTTAGCTGTCACGTTCTGGGACTTTCTGCTTCCCAGCTCTTTCCACATCGGCCTCAAGGAGGAGGAAAAGCCACAGGAGATTGATAGGAAATGGGAAGATAGTGGCTGATAAAGGCAATAGATTTGGGGTTTGCTGTCTCTGGTGCTAAACTGAGGTTACAAATACAGTGGATATAGCTTTTTATGGGCTCTCCTTTCCCTGTGATGTCAGAAACATAGGGGAACATTCAACCCTCTCTAAGCAAATGGAAGATATTTCTGCCAATTCTCAGTGCAGCTGAACCTTTTCAGTCTCATTTCACTTCCGCTACAAACCCAAAGCCATTTCCAGAGGAGATAAATGATTCGCGCTGCAGGGATGCCAAAGTTCCACAGACAAAATGGGAAACTTTAGCTGGGGACTGTGTAAAGAAAAAAATGCCCTGTTTATTTTGCCTCAGAAATTGCCAATTTAAAACCCTTTGTGCTGATTAAAATGACAAGTATTTGATATATTTAGGAGGAAAAAGTGTGAAGGATCTGCTGAAGGAATAATAGAGTCATAGAATGTCTGGGGTTGGAAGGGACCTTAAAGGTCATCATCCAGTTACAACTCTCCTGCACAGACAGGGACACCTTCACTAGAGAAGGTTACTCAGGGCCCCACACAACCTGGCCTTCCACACTGCCAGGGATGGATGGGGCAGCCACAACTGCCTTGGGCAACTTGCTCCAGCATCTCAGCACCCTCACTGCAAAGACTTGGCTCCTTATTTCCAACCTCAATCTCCCCTCTTCAAGTCTGGAACCCCTTCCCCTTGTCCTCTCACTACCACCCCTGTCACAAGCCCTCCCCTAGCTTTCTTGTAGCCCCCTTCCTTCAGAGATTGGAAAGCTTCTTGAAGGTCACCTGGGAGCCTCCTCTTCTCCAGGCTGAACAACCCCAGCTTGCTCAGCCTGTCCTGAGAGGGGAGGTGCTCCAGCACTCGAATCATTGGAGTTGCTCTCCTCTGGACTCCTTTGAGGAGTGTCCTTCTTATGCTGGGGACTCCAGAACTGGACCCAGGACTCCAGGTGGGGTCTGAGCAGCTGCAGAGTGGCATCACTTTATGAGTGAAAATGCACATAGAGGAGCAGCACAAGTAATCCTTCTTCAGAAAAAGATATTCTCTGTAGTTCAAAGAATTACAGATTCACAGAACATTAGATTTTGGAAGGGACCTTGTAAGATTATCCAGTACAATCCCCCTGCCACTGCAGGATCCCCTGGATCAAGTTGCATAGGAACATGGCCTGGTGAGTTTTAAAGTCTCCAGAGAAGGAGACTCCACAACTCCCCTGGGCAGCCCCTTCCAGGGGTCTGTCATTGTCACTGTGAAGAAGTTCCTTCTCATATTTATGTGGAACCTCCTCTATTCCAGCTCACACTTGGTGTCCCATGTTCTAGCATTAGGTGATGCTGAGAAGAGCCTGGCTCCATGGCTTTAGGAGTGCTGAGAGCTGCTGATAAGGGACACTGCCATCCCTCCACGCTATGGTTTGCCTCTCCTGGAGCTAGTAACCTGTCCCGTGTGACTGGTTTTGCAGGCTATTATGACCTTGCTGCACTTAGAATCAATTCCTAACATCTAACCTCAAACAGACCCAGCCTTTTAGGCTTCCAGAAAGAGATGCTGGTTATGGTAACAGGCAGATATCTGGCCTTAGACAATCTTGAATACACATGTGCTGGCTGTGATACTTCCAGGGAAGTTATTTGACAGCGAAGTCATCCGTTCTGCATGATGCTGAAGATAAACAGATCATTAGGGGTTTGAAAGGACCTCTAGGGGTCATCAAGTCCAATCTCCCTGCTTGAGCAGGATCATAAAACCTATGGTAGGTCACACAGGAACACATCCAGATGGGACTGGAAAGTCTTTAGAGAAGGAGACTCCACAACCTCCTTGGGCAGCCTCTTCCAGTGCTCTGTCACCCTTACAGTAAAGAAGCTCTTCCTCAGGTTGAGTTGGAACTTCCTGTGCTCCAAATGACACCCATTGCCCCTGGTCCTGCCACAGGGTGCAAGTGAAGAGATTGTCTCCTTCTTGGCACCCAGCCCTCCTGGATTGATAGACAGTGGTTATTTTCCCTCCACAACCTTCTCTCCAAGCTGAAAAGCCCCAGGTCTCTCAATCTCTCTTCATAAGGCAGGTGCTCCAGTCCCCTGATCATCTTTGTGGCCCTCTATTGGACTTTCTCAATCAGATCTGTCTCACTTGAACTGGGGATCCCAGAACTGAACACATTACTTCAGATGTAGCCTCACTAGGGCAGAGTAGAGATGGCAGAGAGGCAAGTGCCATATAGGAGCAACAAAAGTTAACCGCATGCTATAGCAGTGACCTTCCCAGGATGGAATTTTATATCCCTCTAGGTGCTACCTCAGCTCAAGAGTGGCTGATCTGCTCTTTTTAAAAAGGAGCATTATTCTGTACTTGTATGTCAATATAATAAATCATTACATAATGGTCATAAATAATTAGAGCAAGCCAACATTTAGCTTTTTACTCTAAAACAAACTCCCCAGTTAAGCCAGGAGTGTCTTAGTCACACAGACATTTTAAAGGAAGGAGTGTAGCAATTTCACAAAGATGCTGAAGGGAGTGGAGCATCTCCCTGATGAAGAAAGGCTGAGCGAACTGGGTCTCTTGAGCTTGGAAAAAAGGAGACTGAGGGGTGACCATATTAATGTTGATCAATATGGAAAGGATGGGTGGGTGTCAGAAGGATGGAGCCAGGCTCTGCTCAGGGCCATCCAATGATAGGACAAGGGGCAGCAAGTGTGAGCTGGAACAGAGGAGGTTCCACATCAATCTGAGAAGGGACTTCTTCCCAGTGAGAGTACCAGAGCCCTGGAAGGTACTGCCCAGGGGTTTGTGGAGTCTCCTTCTCTACAAATGTTGAAAACCCGCCTGGCCATGTTCCTGTGTGACTGGATCTAGGGGATCCTGCAGTGGCAGGGGGATTGTACTGGATGATCTTTTGAGGTCCCTTATAATCACTAATGTTCTGTGATTCTGTGACATGGAAACTCTACGCTTTTCACAACCCTGTGTTTCTCCCTCTGTTTAACAACTGCTTCAGAAGGAGTTGCTATCTCAGCCTTGTGATGTCCTAATAACAATTTGGCAAGTAGCAAAATCATTTTCCATCATGCAAATGCAATACTGAAGGCAAGAATAGATTTTTCTAAAGCAAGAAACGTGAGTAATGAACCACTTAGTTCTGAGGGTGCAGGTTCTATTGGGAATTACATCAGTTTGCATTGAAATTGCCCTTAATCAAACAATCTTGAGGCTCATCACTAGTAGTAAGTAAA
The DNA here is from genome assembly GCA_028565055.1 of Phoeniculus purpureus. Lineage (NCBI taxonomy): Eukaryota > Metazoa > Chordata > Aves > Bucerotiformes > Phoeniculidae > Phoeniculus > Phoeniculus purpureus. Next base: position 105,786,086 of record JAOXOE010000001.1, on the reverse strand, counting down.
CTGTAAATTCCTTATCGAGACAGTTAAATGATAATTAGGTCAATTTAAACACCATAGAAGCTAAAAGCCTGGGATTGTTCAGCTTCTTTGCAGCTTAGACACAAGGGCAAAAGTTGAGAAAATAGAGGCAGGGCTGTTCAAATAGGAACTTAAAGGAAACTTATTCAATATAATGTAATTACATTAAGGAAATGTAATAAATCTTAGGTGAACGCTGGATCCACATCATAGAGTCACAGAACATTAGTGATTGAAAGAGACCTTGAAAAATCATCCAGTCCAATCCTCCTGCCATGGCAGGATCCCTGAGATCCAGTTGCACAGGAACATGGCCAGGCAGATTTTAAATATCTCTAGAGAAAGAGACTCCACAACCCCCCTGAGCAGCCCCTTCCAGGGGTCTGTCATCCTCACTGGGAAGAGGTTCCTTCTCAGACTGATGTGGAACCTCCTCTGTTCCAGGTCACACTCAGTGCCCCTTGTCGTATCACGGGGTGCCACTGAGCAGAGCCTGGCTCTATCCTCCTGACACCCACCTTTCACATATTTGTAAACATTAATGTGGACAACCTTGAGTCTCCTTTTTTCCAAGCTCAAGATACCCAGCTCTCCCAGCCTTTCCTCATCCACACAACCTGGCCTTCAACACTGCCAGGGATGGATGGGGCAGCCACAATTGCCTTGGGCAACCTGTTCCAGCATCTCAGCATCCTCAGAGCAAAGAATTTGTTCCTCATGCCCAACCTCAATCTCCCCTCTTCAAGTCTGGAACACTTTCTCTTTGTCCTCTCACTACCACTGGTGTCAAAAGCCCTCCCCCAGCTTTCTTCAGAGATTGAAAAGCTTCTTGAAGGTCACCTGGGAGCCTCCTCTTCTCCAGGCTGAACAACCCCAATTTGCTCAGCCTGTCATCTCAGGGGATGTGCCTCGGATCACTGGAGTTGCTCTCCTCTGGACCTATTCCATGAGCTCTGTGTCCTTCTGATGCTGGGGACTCCAGAACTGGAGCCAAGATTAGGGTCTCAACAGCTGCAGAGTAGAGGGGGAGAATCCCCTCCCTCAACCAACTGTCCCTGCTTCTTTTGCTGCAGCCCAGGATGCAGTTGGATCTCTGGGCTGCCAGCACACACTGATGACTCCTGTTCAACTTCTGCTCCACCCCCACCTCCAAGTCCTTCTCCTCAAGGCTGTCCTCAATCCTCTAAGAAACTAAGAGCAGAGAGGTGAAACAGGGAGAATCAAATAATTCTGAGGAACAGAGCTGATAGGTGAAGTGCATTGGGAATTTTTGCTAAACCAGAAAGAAAAGGCAAAAAGAACACTTATCCCCCTAAACAAACAATGATTTAGAGATACAGGGACTGTGAGGAAACAAGAAAGATGTAAACAAAGGAAATGAAACAAAGAATGAATGGTAAAGAGAGCAGAGGCAGAGCAACAAAAAAGAGAACGAGAAGGAACTTTTTTGCAGTGAGGGTGCCAGAGCCCTCGAGGGGGCTGCCCAGGGTGGTTGTGGAATCTCCTTCTCAGGAAATGTTTAAAACCTGACATCTTGTGTTCCTGCACAACTGGGTCTAGGGGACCCTGCTGTGGCAGGGGGATCGGACTGGATGATCTTTCGAGGTCCCTTCCAATCCCTAATGTTCTGTGATTCTGTAATGAGGGTTGAATAGAGACAGAAGGGAACATAAGCAGAGCAGAGAGCCCATGGTTTGGTGTTTAGATAACGATCCATATTTTTAGTAGAAGCTTAATCTATTGTGGCAGCCATAATTACGCAAAAGAGCAATCTGCGTCCTAAATATCGAGTAAAAAAAGCAGCAGTGCTGGTTTGCAGCCTTTCAGGGAACACAGACCATGTGGCATCAACTAAGACATTTTTCAGCATGATAGGTGTCATGATCAGGCTGTTCAGAAATCCAACAATTAGGATCCAGCGAAAGCCCATGTCATTGTGATCGTGCCGGTGCGCAGCTGCTCCTGTTCAGATGAAGTGGTTTTTATGTGAGTGGCTGACACTTGATGATTCCCTGAAATCAATAAGCCTTGGAGAACAGAGGAGTAGGGAAACAAAGAAGTGATTGCAATCATGGCTGTCTCCCCTCAGATAGTGTGTTGTATGTCTGAGCAAGAGAATCGGATGTCAATGAAACTGGCCCTACAGAAGCTTTGAAGTCTAAAATATGAGGATGAAAACCAGCTCATGGGGGAGAATTTTGGCTGACAGCAACCTGTAGATTCTCTACTGATGAGTTTCCTCTACTGCTGGACCCTATAAGGCAGCTAAGGAAGAACTGTTCAATAGAGTAGGGAATGATAGAACAAGGGGTCATGAGATGAAGCTGGAAAAGGGCAGACTGAGGCTGGACAGGAGGAGAAAGTTGTTGAATCTGAGGGTGGGGGATCCCTTGAACAGGCTGCCCATAAAGGTGGTGGAAGTTGCCATCCCTGAAGCCATTTAAGTTCAGGCTGGATGGGGCTCTAGGCAATCTGGTCTGGGAAGTGATGGCCCTGCTTGTTGTACTAGATGACCTTTGGAAATCTCTCCCTAACCTGTGATTCTATGATTTTATATTTGTTTTTCCACAAAGAAATCATCACAGGCTTCTCACTGGCCATTAGTTAAACAAACAATATATTGGACTGGTAATTCCAGAAGAAATAAAACAACACTTTGCTGTCCTGAAGTGCTTAACCATAACACCTGCTGGTAATGAATTTGCTGAGATGTTTCCCTCAAAATGTATTGGTTTGTTGGGATGTATTGCACATTTCCCAAATATTTGAGCTGGGTCTCTTGAGCTTGGAAAAAAGAAGAATGAGGGGTGACCACATTAATGTTGATAAATATGGAAAAGGTGAGTGTCAGGAGGATGGAGCCAAGCTCTGCCCAGTGGCACCCAATAATAGGACAAGTGGTACCGGGTGTGAGCTGGAACAGAAGATCTGAGAAGGATCTGAGAAGGATTCCACATCAATCTGCGAAGGAACTTCTTCCTAGTGAGGGTGCCAGAGACCTGGAAGGGGCTGCCCAAGGGGGTTGTGGAGTCTCGTTCTCTGAAGATCTTTAAGACCCACCTGGCCATGTTCCTGTGTGACTGAATCTAGGGGATCCTGTTGTGACAGGGGTATTGGACTGGATGATCTTTCAAGGTCCCTTCCAATCCTTAATGTTGTGTGATTCTGTGTGATTCTGTGATTTTCCATTGCTTTGAGGGCTTCATTCACCACTGCTTGCGCTGGGCACATGAGTATCACTAAAGTGATAGCGCTAGAGGTTTTTTTGTCCACGTTAAGCTTCCCAATTCTCTCTTCAAACATCTGAATAGTGCGATTAGCATCTTCATTTGGCAAGGAAATTCAGAGGAAACTCAACTCATTTTTAAGCACTCTGGAAAGTAACACGCAGCATCCTATAAAATGGAGTTAATCAGGCTCTTATTATTGTGATATCAGGACACTTTAATTACCACTAGTTTCACCACAGATTCACTAGAGAAGGCTGTGCAGAGCATGGACACTGCTTTTCATTGAAGACCCATTGGATGAACATTGTGAGATCCTTCAAAAAATCATTTCAAAGTCATCACTTTCGATTATTTGTCACAGAATCATAGAACATTAGGAAATGGAAGGGACCTCAAAAGTCCAATCCCCCTGCCACTGCAGGATCCCCTAGATCCAGTCACACAGGAACATGGCCAGGTGAGTTTTAAACATCTCCAGGGAATGAGACTCCACGACTCCCCTGGGCAGCCCCTTCCAGTGCTTCATCACCCTCACGGTGAAGAAGTTCCTTGTCATGGTGGTAATTGTTTTTAGAGGTATCTTTTCAGCCTAACGTCAAACTGGTTTCTTCTTGTTTTTACATTATGACGTTGACTGTCCCAAGTCTGGATACTGGGCTATCCAGATCCAGCTGGGAAGCTGGGGCTTCCCTTTGGATCCGTCAGAAGTTTCTGGTTTTTTTTCTATGAGATCAACAAGTTGAAGAGGAAAGTGGCAGGTTGTGAAAAATGCAGATTGAGGCTGGACTTGAGGAAAAAATTTTTGAATCTCAAGGTAGGAGATCACTGGAACAGGCTGCCCAGAGAGGTGGAAGAGGCCATATCCCGGAGCTATTCAAGGTCAGGCTGGATGTGGCTCTGAGCAATCTGGTCTGATGAGTGATGGCCCTGTTTGTGGTATGGGAGTTGGACTGGATGGCCTTTGGAGGTCACAGAATCACAGAATCACAGAACACACTAGGTTACTCCCTAACCTGGTGAGATCAGCTAACTATAACCCACTGCTGATCTTCTAGACAGGTGGGGAGGAAGCTGTATTCCATAGCCTGAGGGGAATGAAGAAAGACCTTAAGGCATTAGGACGTTTGGTGGAAGACTCTTGGGCACAAATTGTATTCTCGTCATTTCTTCCATTTTGGGGTGAGGACACAGGCTGGAATAGAAGGACTCGGTCCATTAATGCCTGGCTACGAGAGGCATTACAGGTGTTACAGGAAAAGCTTTGGGTTCTTTCATATTAACCGGTTTTATAAGACACCAGACCTTGCAGATACACATGGGAGGGGTTTGTCTCAGAGGGGAAAAAGGATTCTGAGGCAGAAGTTGGCAGGGCTCATTCAGAGGACTTTAAACCAGATTCGAGGTGGGGTGGGATAGTTGATAGGTCCCTTCCAATCCCTAGTGATTCTATGATTAGGGATTATAATGGACCTCGAAAGATCATCCAGTCCAATCCCCCTGCCACTGCAGGATCCCCTAGATCCAGTTGCTCAGGAACAAGGCCAGGCAGGATTTAAACATCTCCAGAGAATGAGACTCCACAACCCCCCTGGGCAGTCCCTGCCAGTGCTCTGTCACCATCACTGGGAAGAAGGTCCTTGTTGTGTTGATAATTAATTTTAGAGCTATTTTTTCAGCCTGACATCAAACTGGTTTCTTTTTGCTGTTACCTTATGAGGTTGGTTCAGATTCAGGCTAGATGGGGCCCTGGACAATCTGATCTGAGGAATGATGGCCCTGCGTGTTGCAGGAGTTTTGGACTAAATGACCTTTGGAGTTCCCTTCCAACCCTATGATTGTATGTTTCTGTGATCCCATTAATTCTATCACACTCATAAATACAGAACAGCTGTGAGTTTATTAAGTCTTTTGTCCTCACTGGTTTTCATAATATCCTTTTTTTAATTTGTATGAGGTTTTTCGGGGAAAAAAATGCATAATAAGAGAGGTCCGACAGTTCATATTGAGAGACAGAAACCCCAAGTGTACAGTCAGCCTGGGAAAGAGAACAAGTGATTATACTTTTTGCATAGTCTCTTAAAAGAAAAATACACAGAGTGATCCAGGATATCAACCCAGTTCTGAAGCTCTGCCTTGAGGCAGGGCTGCTGGCAGGGAGCAGAAGCAGAGGCTCTTGGATTAATTCCCATGTCCCTTTGATGACCTGGTAGAGGATTAAGTGAAACACAGACAGTGTCACGACTTCACTTGAGCTGATAGTGCTGTTTGTGGGAGATCTAGAAAATAGAACTGTCTTTTCCATTGAGGAAATGCATATTCATATTTGTCTTTGCCACATCAATCTGGAATGGAAGATGTCCAAAAGGATGTCAGACAAAGCCTGCATCACTGCTGATGTCAAAAGTAACAGCTGAGCTGCTGGGAAAAGAAGTAACAGACCCAAATGTAAAATTCCACTGTCATATTGATGAATTGCATTAATTTATGTGCATACAGAGCTCAAGGAGCAGCCGCTGCCTCAGACACAAACCAAACAGCACAGTAATTAGAGGGTTTCAGAGTATGTTGAGATCTAGGCACCGCAGTCCTAGGGTTTGTTTCTTTAACAAATTGCAGCATTTTCCCTAATATTTCAACTTCTGTCAGGTAAAGGAACAAGGAATCCTTCCTTAAGATACAGAGGTGCTGAGAATAAAGGAAAAGAACAGACTTGCATCTGCTCTACACTTTACCCTGAGGTCATAGAATCATTCAGGTTGGAAAAGATCATTGAGTCCAAACATCATCCCTACTCTACAAGTTCACCCCTCAAACACATCCCCCAACTCAATATCTAAGCGACTTTTAAACTCATCCAGGGATGGGGACTCAACTATCACCCTGGGCAGCCCATTCCAGGGCCTGACCATTCCCTCCCAGAAGAATTTCTTCCTGATGTCCAATATAAACCTACCCTGTTGGAGCTTGAAACCCTTCCCTCTGGTTCTTTTGCTAATTCCATGTGAGAAGAGACCAGCATCAACATCTCTACAATGTCCTTTGAGATAGTTGTAGAGAGCAATGAGGTCTCCCCTCGGTCTTATCTTCCTCAAAGTAAACAGCCCCAACTCTCTCAATCTGTCCTCACCAGATTGATTCTCCAGGCCCTTCACCAGCTTCGTTGCTCTCCTCTGCCCTTGCTCCAGCACTTCAACGTCTCCCTTGTACCGAGGTGCCCAAAACTGGCCCCAGTACTCAAGGTGCAGCTCCTCAGTGCTGAGTACAGGGGAGCAATCACAGAATCACACAGAATCACAGAACGTTAGGAATTGGAAGGGACCTTGAAAGATCATCCAGTCCAACCCCCCTGCCACAGCAGGATCACCTAGACCAAGTTGCACAGGAACATATCCAGGCGGGTTTTAAACACCTCCAGAGAAGGAGACTCCACAACCCCCCTGGGCAGCCCCTGCCAGTGCTCCGTCACACTCACTGTGAAGAAGTTCCTTCTGATATTTATATGGAAGTCACCTTCCTACTCCTGCTGGACACACAGTTTCTAAAACAGGCCAGGATGCTATTGGCCTTCTTGGTCACCTGAGCACATTGCTGGCTCGTATTCAGCCTCTGAAATGATTCTGTGATTCCTGTCAGTTAGAACCCCTAGGTCTTTTTCTTCCAGACTGCTTTCCAGCCACAATTCCCCAAGCCTGTAGCATTGTAGGGGATTGTTGTGACCAAATGCAGGACCTGATACTTGGCTCTATTGAAACCCATACAATTATCCTTAGCTCATTGATGCACTCTTTCAAGGTCCCTCTATAGCTTTATCACCCTCCAGCAGATTGACACTCCCTGCCAACTTGGTGTCGTCTGCAAATTGACTGAGTGTGCACTGAATTCCCACATCAATATCATGGATAAAGATGTTGAACATGAGTGGCCCCAGCACTGAGTCCTGAGGGACACCACTCGTGACTGACCTCCAAAAGGATTTATCTCCATTGACCACAAGACTCTGGGCCCAGACATCCAGCCAGTGTTCCACCCAGCAGAGTACATGCTCGTTCAAGCCATGGGCAGCCAGCTTATTCATTAGGATGTTGTGGGGGACAGTGTCAAAGGCCTTACTGAAGTCCAGATAGACTACATCAACAGGCTTACCCTCATCCATTAAGCAGGTCACCTTATCATAGAATGAGATCAGGTTTGTCAAGCATGATCTGCTTCTCATGAACCCTTGATGGCTGGACCTGACCGCCTGGTTGACCTTTAATTGATCCATGATGGCTTTTGATATTATCTGTTCCATAACCTTCCCTGGCACCAAAGGGAGACTGACAGGCCTGTAGCTGCTGGGATCCTCTTTCTGGCCCTTCTTGAAAATGAGTGTCACATCTGCCAGCCTCTTGTCCAATGAGACAACTCCAGTTAACCAAGATTGTTGAAAGATTATGGAGAGTGGCTTGGCAACCACATCCACAAGCTCCCTGAGTACTCTAGGGTGTAATCCTTGTGGCCCCATTGATTTATGAGCATCCAGGTAATGTAGTAGATTCACAACCATTTCCTCATGGATTATGAGAGGCCTATTCTGCTTCCCATCCCTATCTTCCATCTTAAGGGGCTGTGCACTCAGGGAACTACTAATCTTACTATTAAAGACTGAGGCAAAGAAGACATTAAGCACCTTAGCCTTATCTTGATCATTGGTCACAATTTTCCCTTCTGGGTCTAACAACATGTTGAGATAATTCCTACCCCTCCTCTTACTGTTAATCTACCTATAAAACCTTTTTTGGTTATCCTTCACCACAGTGGTCAATATTAGTTCTAGTTAAACTTTGGCCTTCCTAGTTTTCTCCCTACATAGCTTCACTGCATGTTTGTAATCCTCATAAGTTGCCTGCTACCCCTTCCAGAGACTGTAAAGTCCCCTCTTACTCCTGAGCCCCAGCTAAAGCTCTCTGTTCAGCCAAGCTGGTCTCCTACCCCGTTGTCTAGTCTTATGTGACTTGGGGATGGTCAGCTCCTACACCTTTAAAATTAATTTTTTAAAGTATGCCCAGACTTCTTGGGCTCCCATGTCCTCCAGAACTGTCTTCCAAGGGACAGTCTTAACTATGTTCCGAAAGAGACTAAAGTCTGCTCTGCAGAAGTCCAGTGTGGTAGTTCTGCTGGCCCCCCTCCTTGCTTCACCAAGAGTTGAGAACTGTAATATTTCATGATCACTTTGTCCAAGACAGCCTCCAACCATTACATTCCCAACAAGATCTTCTCTGTTAACAAGCTGCAAGACAAGGACTGCATTTCCCTTTGTTGGCTCCCTAATTGTTTGTGTCAGAAAGTTATCTCCCACACAGTTGAGAAACCTCCTGGACTGTTCCCTCACTGCTGTATTGTACTTCCAGCATATGTCTGGAAAGTTTAAATCCCCCATGAGAACAAGGAGTAGAGATTGAGAGACTTCACTCAACTGTCTCTACAGTATGTTATCAGTCTTCATCCTTTTTGGGTGGTCTGTAGCAGACTCTCACAATTGTATCTGACCTATTAGCCTTTCCTATGATTTTAACCCTGTCATCACCATCATTAAGTTGTAAGCATTCACTAACCTGTTGGAGAGCAGTGTAGGAGAAAGGGACCTGGGGGTCCTGGTGGACAGCAAGATGACCAGGAGCCACCAATGAGCCCTCAAGGCTAAGAAGGCCAATGGCATCCTGGGGTGGATTAGAAGGGGGGTGGTTAGTAGATCAACCCTGTCATCACCATCATTAAGTTCAAAGCATTCACAATTGTCCGTAACATAAAGGGCCACCCCACCATCTCTCCTACCTTGCCTGTCTCTTTTGAAAAGTTGGTAACCATCAATTGCAGCACTCCAGCTGTGTGACTCATCCCACCACCTTTCTGTGATGGCAACTGTATCAGAGCTTTCCATGTGCACAGTGGCCTCCAGTTCCTCCTGTTTTGCCCGAGCTGTGTACATTAGTATGGGTACACCTCAGCTGGGTCACCTTTTGGGTAGGAGAAGCCGTAATACCTTCCTGAGCACCCTCAGATCTATCTATCCTCTCAACAAACTTTTTGTTCTTCCTGTCACATGGGGTGTCATTCTCCTCCTTTGCCAGGACACAAGACTGTGAGATCCTGCTAATACACTCCTCTCCCACAATCTCTGTCCTGTCACGTTCAGGTTCCTTTTTGGTGATCTCCTTTTCACCTCCACCCCACTTCATACGTGGTTTGAAGATCTGTCAATGAGCCCAGCCAGTTCCCTTCCTAAAACTCTCCCTAGCCCCTGGACCATGGCCTCCAGTGCTCTAGCTACTCATTTTTTCGACATCTCCAGGGATGGGGACTCCACCACCTCCCTGGGCAGCCTGGTCCAGTGCCCAACCACCCTCTCAGCAAAGAACTTCTTCCCAAGATCAAACCTAAACCTCCTCTGATACAACTGGAGGCCATTTCCCCTCCTCCTGTGATTAGGAATTTGAAAGAAGAGACCGGCACTGGCCTGGCTACAACCTCCTTGTAGGTAGCTGTAGAGAGCAAGAAGGTCTCCTCTCAGCCTCCTGTTCTCTAGTCTCAATAACCCCAGTTCCCTCAGCCGCTCTCCATAGGCCCTGTTCTCCAGCCCTCTCCCAGCCTTGTTGCTCTTCTCTGTCCCCATTCTAGCCTCTCAATGTCCTTTTGATGCTGTGGAGCCCAAGACTGGACCCAGTACTCAATGTGTAGTCTCACAAATGTAGAGTCCGGGGGCACCATCACCTCCCTACTCCTGCTTGTTACCCCATTCCTGATCCAGATCAGGATGCCATTGGCCTCCTTGGCCACCTGGGCACCCTGGTGGTTCCTGTTTAGCCAGCTGTCACCCAACACCCCCAGGTCCTTTTCCACCAGGCAGCTCTCCAACCACTCCTGCGCAGATCAAAATTGAACTGTCATGATATAATGCCTTGTAATGTTTTAATCTGTGTTGTTACTTCCTCTTTGCTTGATAACCAGCAGCTGTTGTGTAGGACATCTGTACTGAGCAGGCTGGCTATGGAATAGGTACAATATTCCATCCAGATACCAGTTTTGCATGTCAAGAGTCTGGAAACACTTTCCAAATGCTGCAGCATTCCTTACCTGAAGCTGAGTAGTCAGTTGACTGTTTCAGGGGAAGAAATAGGGCTTATTATGTTCACATAATCATAAACAAAACCCAGTGTCCTTTATGGAGAAGAAACAACTGCTCTGTACTTTAATTCTAAGTTATTATAAAGGGATTTCCCAATAATTATGACTATAGCTGAGAACTTCCTTTCTTGACCTTCCCAAGGCACATAAATTCCCTACACATTCTCCTGCAGACAAGACAGAAAGTCAAACAGATTTCCCTTACAGAGTGGATCTTCCTTCCTTTATTTTGTTACACAGACAGTGATGTTGAGGAATGGGTTAAGATTCATCGATGGATCTTACCAGCCAAGCTGAGATCCGTTAATGCATGGAATCATAGAATCACAGAATGATTCAGGTTGGAAAAGACCCTTGGGATCATCGAGTCCAACCATCAACCCGACTCTACAAGTTCACCCCTAAACCACATCCCCCAACACTACATCTAAGCCACTTTTCAACACATCCAGGGATGAGGACTCAACCACCACCCTGGGTAGTCCATTGCGCTGCCTGACCACTCTCTCCATCAAGAATTTCTTCCTAATGTCTAATCTAAACCAACCTTGTTGAAGCTTGAAGCCTTTCCCTCTACTTCTGCTGCAAATTCCCTGTGAGAAGAGACCAGCACCAACATATCTACAGTGTCCTTTCAGATAGTTGTAGAGAGTGATGAGGTCTCTCCTCAGCCTCCTCTTCCTCAAACTGAACAGCCCTAACTGTCTCAATCTCTACTCATCAGGTTTATTAACCAAGCTCTTAATCATTTAGGTTGGAAAAGACCTTTGAGATCATCAACTTCAGCCGTATTCTGCTAAGTTGACTCACCACTAAACCCTGTTCCCTAACAGCACATCTCTGTGGCTTTTGAACACGTACAGTGATGTAGGCTCAATCATCTCCCTAGGCAGCCTTTTGCAGGGCCTAATGACCCTTTCTTTTCCTAATATTGAAGCTAAACTTCCCCTGGTGCAGTCTGAAACTGTTCCGTCTTGTTCTGTCACCAGTCACTTGTGAGAAGAGTGTAGTGCCCGCCTCTCTACAACATCATTTGCGGTAGTTGTAGAGAGTAATAAGATCTCCTCTCAGCCTCCTCCTTCCCTACCCTACAGCTGTACTTACTTTCTTGGAGTTCAGAAGATGACTTTGGGACCACCACCTGCTAACCTTGAATGGGTGGAGCTGAGTCTCTTGAGCTTAGAAAATAGGAGACTTGAGGGCTGACCACATTAATATGTGAAGAGTGGGTGTCAGGAGGATGGAGCCAGGCTTGTTCAGTGGCACCCAATGATAGGACAAGGGGCACTGGGCGTGAGCTTGAACAGAGGAGTTTCCACATCAATCTGAGAAGGACCCTCTTCCCAGTGAGGGTGGCAGAGCCCTGGAAGGGGCTGCTCAGGGGGATTATGGAGTCTCCTTCTCTGGAGATGTTTAAAGCCCTCCTGGCCATGTTTCTGTGTGACTGGATCCAGGGAATCCTGCTGTGGTGGGAGGATGGACTGGATGATCTTTCAAGGTCCCTTCCAATCCCTAATGTTCTGTGATTCTGTGGTTCTTCTGAACACCCAACTGTACCCTAAATCTTGGTGTTCCTCTTAGTTTTTCAACACAAGCATCCCCAGACATCCTCAAGAGAGGATGTTTTGAGATCAGTGAGCAGCCTGAGATTGGTTTGGTTTGTGTTTAGCTTTGTTTTACACTATGCAAGAGAAAATTTAGCCAACAGCTTCCACACTTGTTAAGATTTGCCCAAATTCTGTGAAAAACTCTCCCTGGTTAAAGGGCTATAGAGAGTAAGGGAAGCATTAAGTAAAAAATTATGGTAGCAGCTGCATACCTCAGTAGATCTCTTGCATTGCCTAGCGTCTGCATTCACAGATGGGGTATTAGCATAACGAAACACTCCTGATGATGTGCAGTAACTCATGCTTTATTAATAGCCAATAACTTCTCAAGTTCATAAAATGTCTAGTAACACCAGAGGCAATTGCCAATTAAAGAAGATAGGAAAGCTTTGTGGGAAAGGCTGGCTAGGAAAAGGTGAGAAGAACACTTGGGTATCACAGTGAAGCCAAGTTTCAGGGTTTATTTAGCTCCTGCTTGAAATAAAACAAATTATCGTACAATCACAGAATTGTTTAGATTGGAAAAGACCCTTAAGTTCATCAAGTCCAACCCTGAACCCAACTGTCCTAACCCACTGCTAAAGCCTGTCCCCGAGTTCCAGATCTCCCCAACTGTGAAACATGGCTAGGGATAGTGATTCAACACCGTCTCTGAGCAGTCTATTCCAAGGACTGAGGACTCTTTCCAGGGAGAAGTTTCTCATCAGAGCCAACTTCAACTTCCCCTGGGGCAGGTTGAGGCCATTTCTTCTTGTCCTGTCCCTTGTTCCTTGGGAGAAGAGACCATTCTGTGATTCTATTAAAAAATTAGAGATCTGGACTCTTTAATCATTCAATCATAGAGTTGTTTAGGTTGGGAAAGCCCTTCAAGCTTATTGAGTCCAACCCTGAACCCAATTGTCTCAACCCACCTTCAAACCCTGTCCCTGAGCTCCAGGTTTGCACGACTGTGAAACACAGCCAGGAATGGCATTTCAACCCCCTCCCTGGGCAGTCTGTTCCAAGGCCTGAGGACCCTTTCCAGGAAGAAGTTTTTCCTCAGGGCCAACCCTGGGAAAACTTGAGCCTCCAAAAAACGAAATCCATTTCTCTTTGAGACCAGTCTGTTCACAGGGGCTAACATACAGTTGTAGAAGATGACACCAAACCCATGGCTAAACCAGAGCCACATCTTCCCTCCCTAAGTTTTGCTGTTGACATGGTCTTTAGGAAATAACTTTTTCTCACTCCTGAGGGTGTACAGCAGGGCTGCAAACTTGAATTGAATGTAGGTCCCTCGTGGTGTTGCAGAGTAAGAGGAGGCAGAGCACATCAGAAAGTGCAGAGCACCTGGACAGGATGGAAATTTCACCCTTCAGCATTCCTGGGGGCTAGAAAATACCCCTAGTCATTGTAGCACATTATCAAAGATGATGGACAAAGGCTGCCGAAAACATGTCGGCTTCAAAGGGAAGGGAAGAGAATAATTACAGACCCGTGAGACAGCCTGATGTTTGTCCAGTTCCCTTTCAGAGTGAAGTCTTAATCAGAAAAAGCTTCATTTTTCTGGTGTTTCTGAAGCTCAGTCACTCTACAAAGTCTTAAAACCTCTAATAAGGAAAAGGGAACAGTGCCACCTAATTGTGGAAAATGTGGGGTTTTAGTCATTGAAGCTGCCTGAGCTCCTATTTTGTGCTTTAAATCTCAGAGGAAGGTGGTTCTTTTGAAGAGCCATTTAAAATACTATCAGTGTGTTTTCTGGGATAATTACTGAGAGAGCCCAGTTCTCAGTACAATAGTCTTTTTGATCACCCTGTCTTAAAAATACTGCGTTTGTTATTTCAAGCCAACTAATAGTATTGTGATATGGTTGGGGTACGGATTTGTGGGAGGTTCAAACATACAAAGATAATCACAGAATCACAGAACATTAGGGATTATAATAGACCTCGAAAGATCACCCAGTCCAATCCCCCTGCCACTGCAGGATCCCCTAGATCCAGTCACACAGGAACATGGTGAGTTGGGTTTTAAATGTCTGTAGAGAAGGAGACTCCACAACTCCCCTGGGCAGCCCCTTCCAGAGCTCTGCCACCCTCACTGGGAGCAAGTTCCTTTTCACATTGATGTGGAACCTCCTCTGTTCCAGCTCACACCTATTGTCCCTTTTCCTATCGTTGCATGCCACTGAGCAGAGCCTGGCTCCATCCTCTTGACATCCGCCTTTTCCATATTTGTTTTCGCAATGATCATAAAATGCAAAGCTTGTGGCTGCTGCCACTGAAACACCATGAATACTTCAAAAACATGAGTCAGCAGATGATTCGTAAAGTTCAGTGAACATCAGAGATGCTAAACTAGTATCACACGAGCCCTGTTTATTTTCAAGTAAACTTCCTGCTCACTTTTGCAATTATCTGCTATAAATTCAAGTCTATAAATGTGTTTTGAGTCAGTTTTCTGGTAGCAGCAAAGTCAAGATGTGATGAGGTGGGTTGTGGGGTTTACATATGCGTGTTGTCCTCAAGAGGAAGAAACCATCAGCTCTTTCTTAACATCTTATTCAGAGAACCATAGAATCACAGACTGATTTGGGTTGGAAGGGAGCTCAGAGCTCACGCAGTGCCAACCCCATGCTGTGGGCAGTGACACCTCTCACCAAACTAGGGTGCCCAGAGCCCCATCCAGCCTGGCCTTGGACACTTCCAGGGATGGAGCAGAACAGGTTGCAGATGGACAACCTGTTCCAGGGCCTCAGCACCCTCACAGGGAGGAATTTCTGCCTCAGATCCAACCTGAATCTCCCCTTTTTTAGCTTGAATCCATCCCCCTTGTCCTATCACCAGAGTCCCTCATAAAAAGCCTCTGTCCAGCTTCCCTGTAGCCCCTTCAGGTACTGGAAGGCAGCTGTAAGATCCTCTGGCACCTTGTCTTCTCCAGAACCTACTGAAGCTGCTTGGGTTTTTTCAGGTCATGAAATGTCTCACAAAGAAGAGGGTGAAAAAGTGCAGCAAAATATCCATCAGCTGAAATAAAAATATTTTAGTATTGTTTTTGAAGAAAAGCAGCAAATGCTCCTCTCAGACTCCAGGCTCCTTGCTTTGATGTTTCCATTGTAAATAGAACTTCATCTCAGAGTCATTTTGCATGATTTTGCCTAATAATGAGCTTTGCTGACTGACAGTGCTACTGATGAGAATCTCTTCACTTCAAAGCCTGGGATCCATCTTCATCTGACATTACCATAGATCATTACAGTCCTCAGAAAAGCAGAGCTCTGTGTCCTCTGCCATGGCGAAAGGAGCTGCTCTTGAGGCTGATGCTGAGTGTGTGATAGTGGAGTCTACTTCTCGAGAGACATTTAAAACCCACCTGGCCGTGTTCCTGTGCAACTGGATCTAAGGGATCCTGCTGTGACAGGAGGATTGGACTGGATGGTCCTTCAAGGTGCCTTACAAATCCTAACACACTGTGATTCTGTATCAGTCCCTCATGTGGTGTTTGATCTGTGCTCTTCAGCCAAGACAGAAATCACCAGTCTTTTCAATTTGAATTTTGTAGCCTGACAGGAAAACATCAGTAAAAGAGGTCAATGAGTTGTAAGATTTCCATATGATCCTTTATCACATTGCACCTCGCTGCATACACGCACCTCTGGGGTTTAATCCTCGCACATATGTGTGTGTGCCTGACCACAAAAAAGACTTCTCTTGTGATGGAATAGATTTGATTGCTTTTCTTTTCCTCTTAATCAGTAGGAAAAACCAAAGTACAAACAGAATCCCAGAATTATTTAGGCTGGAAAAGCCCTCTGAGCCCAGACAGTGTAGCCCAGAACCTAACATCACCACAGTGGCCAGACCAGGGCATTAAGGGCCACAGCCAGGGTGTCCTTCAACACCTCCAGGGATGGGGACTCCACCACTGCCCTGGGCAGTTCATTCCAAACAAATCAGTTTGTGCAGAAATAAGAGCATCAAGTGATGAAGAAGGCAATATTTTAAAAAATTAATTATATCAATGCTTGAAAAAGCAGCTACAAGGGACAATAGGAGTTGCTATGCTCCTTGAAATGGATCTTGAAAGAATAAATGAGTGTATGTCTTCTAGCCACATGCATTTATATATATGTATAAAAATATCCTGGAATATGTATTAAAATACTTCCTAGCATTAGAGAAAACAGAGGTGAGTGGATCCCCACCAGAAAATGGGGTGCTTTAGGCTGTAGAATGGCAGTCTTGCAGCCATGCTATATCTGTTTTAGCTTGCTGCCATCCAGCAGTACCTGGGTATGCTGGAGAGCTAGGTGGGGAGACACTGAATGAACTATAAAAAGGGCAGTGTAGAGTCTGACATCTGGGCAAGAACAGCCTCAGGTACCAGGATAGGGTGGGGACTGACCTGTTGGAGAGCAGCAGAGGAGACAAGGATCTGGGCATCCTGGTGGACAGCAGGATGACTATGAACCAGCAATGCGCACTTGTGGCCAAGGCCAATGGCATCCTGGGGTGGATTAGAAGAGGGATGGTTAGCAGATGGAGAGAGGTTCTCCTCCCCCTCTACTCTGCACTGGTGAGACCACATCTGGAATATTGTGTCTGGTTCTGGGTCCCTCAGTTCCAGAAGGACACAGAGCTACTGGAGAGAATCCAGTGCAGATCCACAAAGATGATGAAGGGAATGGAGCGTCTCCCTGATGAGGAAAGGCTGAGAGAGCTGGGTCTCTTGTGCTTGGAAAAAAGGAGACTGAGGGGTGACCCCATGAATTTTGATAAACATGTGAAAGGCAGGTGTCAGGAGGACAGAGCCAGGCTCTGCTCAGTGGCATCCAATGATAGGACAAGGGGCCCTGGGTGCAAGCTGGAACAGAGGAGGTTCCACATCAATGTGAGAAGGAACTTCTTCCCTAACAGAGGCTAACAGAGCCCTGGAAGGGGCTGTCAAGTGGGGTTGTGGTGTCTCCTTCTCTGAAGATGTTTCAAACCCACCTGGCCATGTTCCTGTACAACTGGATCTAGGGACTCCTGCTGTGACAGGGGAATTGCACTGAATGATCTTTTTAGGTCCCTTCCTTTCTATAAAAAGGACACCTTGAGAAACGTTTTGAGACCCTCCCTCCCCTTCTCCTTCTCCTTTCCCCACCTTTGAACTGTCTTTTTTGCCTCACCAACACTTTTCCATGGGGTTTCATCAATAGCTTATGACTACAACCCACCTGTACAAACACCAAGTGAGAAGCGAGCCAGATGGTTGCAAAAAGCACTTGAGACCTTGAGTCTCTTTTGTCTTTCAGAAATCAAAGCACTCTACATCCAGTCTTTGTACTGAGATACGAATCAGTCGCCTGTTATTTTGTCACATTATGGATTTTCTAAGTAGAAATCGCAGTCGGGGTGGGGTAGGGGTTATGCAGGAAAATAATAACATTTAAGGAGAAGTTAGAATCATAGGGTTGGAAGTGACCCCCAAAGGGCATCTCGTCCAACCGCCCTACAACAAGCAGAGACATCTCTAACTGGAACAGATTGCCCAGAGCCTCATCTAGCCTCACCTTGAATGGCTCCAGGGCCTCCACCCCCGCTCTGAGCAGCCTGTTCCAGGGATCCCCCACACTCAGATTCAATAACTTTTTCTTCCTGTCCAGTCTCAATCTTCATATTTTCCAGCTTCAAACCATGACCCCTCATAGTATCATACTCTGCCTTATTTAATAGCTTTTCACCAGTCCTTTAGATAGAGCCCTTTCAGGTATCAAATTTGGTTTAGGTTCCTCTACTTCCAAAACTAGTTGTGTGTGTCTTCACCTTTCATGTAACTTATTCCAATCTCATTAGAACAGAACATTGAGGATTGGAAGGGACCTTGAAAGACCATCCAGTCCAATCCCTCTGCCACAGCAGGATCCCATAATACAGTTGCACAAGAACATGGCCAGGTGGGTTTGAAACGTCTCCAGAGAAGGAGACTCCACAACAACCCTGGGCAGCCCCTTCCAGGGCTTTTGCACCCTCACTGAGAAGAAGTTCCTTCTCACATTGATGTGGAACCTCCTCTGTTCCAGCTCATACCCAGTGCCCCTTGTCCTATCATTGGATGTCAATGAGCAGAGCCTGGCTCCAACCTCCTGACACCCACCCTTTCCATATTTATCAACATTCATGAGGTCACCCCTCAGTCTGCTTTTTTCCAAGCTCAAGAGACCCAGCTCCCTCAGCCTGTTCTCATCAGGGAAATGCTCCACTCCGTTATCTCTGTGGCTCTGTACTGGACTCTCTCCAGCAGCTCTGTGTCCTTCTGGAACTGAGGGGCCAGAACTGGACATAAGATTCCAGATGCAGTCTCAGCAGGGCAGATTAGAGGGGAAGGATTAGCCTGATAATTTTTATTCTTGTTCAAATTTAAAAAAACCCAAACCCAACATTTCCTAGTTTTTTTAATTTTAAATCCACTTCCCAGGCTGAGCATCCCCTGTGTAAGGTCTGGGCAGACAGTGGCTGCCAGGCTGAGCCTCACATGCAGGGATTGTGCAATGCAGCTGCCTCTGATGTGCTTTTTCTGCTGATACCTCTGCAAAACTCCCTATGAATTACAAATGCTGCTGCTGGAAAGAGGAGCATTGTGGTGGTCAGATCCCAAGAGGAGCACAGAACTCACTGTACTTTAATGAGAGTCAGTGGGATATGCTGTGAACACTCATTATCTCCCAGGCTGGGGTCCAAATTGAAGACAAGACGGAGCAAGAACTGCTGACTAATGCTGTCAAGGAAGAGGATGAAAAGGAGAACAGAAAAATCTATGGTTCTCTGATATCCCTAAAGGCAGAACAACAGATAGGGGGAAAATCCATATCAGTGTAGAGGGCTGAAGCCTGCATGTCCAGTGGAGCAGAGCAGCAGTTGAATTGAGTATATAAGGACTTCTCTTGTGTAAATGGAACCAGGGGTGTGCAGTGTTTGACACTGCAGTACAGAAGGGATGTCGAGGTGTTGGTGAGAGGGCAGACAAGGGCAACTAGGCTGTTTAGGAGTCTGGAGAACAGGTCTAATGGGGACAGGCTGAGAGAGCTGGGTCTGTTCAGCCTGGAGAAGAGGAGGCTTAGGGGAGACCTCACTGCTTTCTACAACTACCTAAAGGGAGGTTGGAGTGAGGTGGGGGTTGGCCTCATCTCCCTAGGGACTAGCAACAGGACTAGAAGAAATGGGGTAAGGCTTTGCCAGAGGAGAGTCAGACTGAATCTT
Source organism: Phoeniculus purpureus (assembly GCA_028565055.1). Classification (NCBI taxonomy): domain Eukaryota; kingdom Metazoa; phylum Chordata; class Aves; order Bucerotiformes; family Phoeniculidae; genus Phoeniculus; species Phoeniculus purpureus. The sequence continues at coordinate 105,766,847 of JAOXOE010000001.1, read as the reverse complement.
AGGGAAAGCTTCTTCTCAGAAAGAGTGGGGAAGCCTTGGAACAGGCTACCCAGGGAGTGAGTAGAGGCATCATCCCTGGAGGGGTTTAACAACTGGGCAGCCAGGGTTTCAGGAGATGAGGTAGTGGTTGGGGATTTTAGGGCAGAAGGTTGGACTTGATGATCTTGAAGGTCTCTTCCAACCTTGATGATTTGATGATTCTATTCCCACTCATTCTGTGGAATTGGAGAGCTGTAATGGTGTAAGTTCAGCTGCCTTATTACTTGTCGTCATCCAAGCACTGGCTCCGCTTTTCAGCTTTGCTAGTGCCACAAGTAGTGACAGAATTCTGTGGTTCAAGAACACCCTCAGGAGAGAAGCTCCTCTTACCTTGGCTATGGTTACCATTAAAATCACAGAATTGCAGAATCACAGAACATTAGGGATTGGAAGGGACCTTGAAATATCATCTAGTCCAATCCTCCTGCCAGAGCAGGATCATCTTGACCAAGTCTCACAGGAACATACCAAGGTGGGTTTTAAACATCTCCAGAGAAGAAGACTCCACAATCCCCCTGGACAGCCCCTTCCAAAGCTGTTGCTGTAGATTCAAGTGAGAGGTGGTAAATGCTGTGATAGCAAATGATCCTTAGCTTTACAACTGTGATATCTGAAGCCTTACTGCCATCCTGGGGAAACCTCAAGACTCCTCCTCTGGCGATTTGGGATCCCAGGGTTTAGCTTGCTGTGACTGCCACAGAGAAGTGCTCTGGGACCTGGTTCTTCTCGGCAACAACACAAAAAGACCCTAAGAATCTGCAAATGAGCCAGATTATGCAATGTCTGTGGGACTGGGGGGCAGCTGCATCTTAGAATCATAGAATCATAAGGGATTGGAAGGGACCTCGAAAGATCATCTGGTACAATCCCCCTGCCACAGCAGGATCACCTAGACCAAGTTGCACAGTAACATATCCAGGAGGCTTTAAAATGTCTCCAGTGAAGGAGAAGCCACAACCCTCCTGGGCAGCCCCTTCCAGTGCTCTGTCACCCTCACTGTGGAGAAGTTCCTTCTGATATTTATATGGAATCTCTTATGTTCCAGCTTACACCTGTTGCCCCTCATCCTATCTAGATGACATTGAGAAGAGCCTGGCTCCATCCTCCTGACACTCACCTTTCACATACCTATAGACATTAATGAGGTCACCCCCTCAGTCTCCTCTTCTCCAAGCTAAAGAGACCCAGGTCCCTCAGCCTCTCCTCATAAGGAAGATGCTCCACTTCCTTCATCATCCTCGTTGCTCTACACTAGACACCCTCCAGCAGCTCTGTGTCCTTCTGGAATTGAGGGGCCCAGAACTGGACACAATACTCCAGATGTGGTCTCACCAGTGCAGAGTAGAGGGGGAGAAGAACCAGGTTAGGAAGCTCAGACTTGTAAACTCCTTGGAGATCTTTACCAAAAGCACGCAAGGTGCTACAGAAGACAAAGATTGCTGAAGATTTTACAGATATTCAGGTGAAAGTTGAACTTTTTCAGCTTTCCCAGGTTTGGTGTGATAGTACTAGGAAGGAAGAGTAGAATTTTAAAGCTCTTATTTCTCCCCGACTTGTCTTTATAGCTTTTCTTTACCATCAAGCATTAACACATTACATATAACTGCCACTGTACAGTGTTGCCTTCTAAAGTGGTTTTGTCTGTCAAGTAGAATTCCACTGGGTATGTGAACGTTCTGATGTTATATACACATACAGATCCTTTATGCTATCAAACACAGCATTTATATGAGGAACGTACACTTATCAGTATGTGTATTGAATTTACGAAATTAAAGTGATAGCTGTGTAATTACAGCGCATTTACTGAGTTGTTAAGATTAACACTTTATGATTACGTTAATTGGTGCCCATTATTAAATTGTGCTATTTAGAAGTTTGGCAAGAAATTAGCAGTCAGTTATGGTTTATAAAATGGTATTTAAGTAAGGAGACATTATACTGAAACATCTTTAAACCACAAACCTAATAACAAATAAAGGGATGATTGACTTCAAGTTACAACCTTATATAAAGTTGTCAATCAGGGCAGTAAAAGGGCATCTACATCCCTAAGAGAGGTGATCATTCAGTAAGGATGGAGCCAAGGCCTTCTCAGTGACATCTAAAGCTAGGAAAATGAGCAATGGGTGTAAGCTGGGACACAGGAGATTCCACATCAATATCAGAAGGAACTACTTCACGGTGAGAGTGACAGAGCACTGGAAGGGGCTGCCCAGGAAGGTTGTTGAGTCTCCTTCTCATTTAAAACCCACCTGGCCATGTTCCTGTGTGACTTGGTCTAGGTGATCCTGCTCTGGAAGGGGATTGGACTACTTGATCTTCCGAGGTCCCTTCCAATCCCTAATGTTATGTGATTCTGTTATTATTTGCCAACAAATATTTTAATAATATTGTTATTTGTCAATAAATATTTTAAAAACCAGGTAACTCACATGTGACTTTATGGTCTTTTCAAACTCTGAGAACACAGACCATTCATAACTTCTGTCAGTGAAGGCAATTCAAACCGGGTGTCATGACATAGGCTATTTATGAGAAAGGGCCAATGTTTAATTATGTACCTCTCCTCTCTTCGAATCATAGAATCATTAGGGATTGGAAGGGACCTCGAATGATCATCTAGTCCAATCCCCCTGCCACAGCAGGGTCACCTAGACCAAGTCTCAACCACAGAACATTAGGGATTGGAAGGGACCACAAAACATCATCTAGTCCAATCCCCCCCGCCACAGCAGGACGCCCCAGATTGAGTCGCCCCATATCTTCTTCCTTTTTGGACATGTTTTATTTACATTGAGAACAAAATTATCCAGAGAAGAATTCTATTTGCACACCTTTCTCTGGAATTGTGTGCCCCTCAAAAAGAGTCAAGGGTTCAAGACTTACTGTTCTAATAAAAACATAGAACCTGAAGTGAGACATCCGCAGTGATACTGCATCATCAGTAAAGTGAATCGAACAGACATCCTATCCTTACAGTGAGCAACTTCAGATCTCATTTCTCCTATAGCACCGGGAGTGAAATGAAGCTGAATAGAACAAATCCTGATTTTTCACATCTGCTGTTATTAAAGAATGGAACAAAGTAGTGCCGAGGGGAATTGGAGAATAAAGCTATGGTTATTCAGTTGTGAAGAAAGTAAATTAATAAAACTAACCTCATTTCTTTTGTACATGCTTTCAGTTGATGCCCTCAAGAGCAGTTCCCTTTATGGCAAAGAAAGGTGGAAAATGTACAGTATAGCCCCTTGCTGTATCCTGCCTCCGTACTATTGACAAACGTGTATCATCGTCATCTAATAGGTTGCCTTTTGGTTTCTTCCAGATATACTTTTCCATGTCTTCAACTAACCCTCCTGGATGTGTATTACCTCCACAGCTTGATAGACACAATTTAATTGTGAAGCAAGGTTTAAATCCTGGAAGGCAGGCAATGTTCATAACGTAACAGAGACCTTGTAAGAGAGACTATGTTGTTAAACTGTTCTTCATAATACAGTGTGTTTCAGATTAACGTAAAATATTAAGTCCATCTTAAGTTTTTTGATGTACAGGGCCTGGACAGGCTGGAGAGCTGGGTGGGGAGAAATTAAATGAACTATAACAAGGGCAGTGTAGAGTCTGGCATCTGGGCAAGAACAACCCTAGTGACCGTCAGGAGGATGGAGCCAGCTCCATTCCGTGATTTACCTATGGAATTTATCACTATAACCTGATTTTCAAACAAGCATCATTCATTTCCTAAGAACTCAGAATCACAGAATATTAGGGATTGGAAGGGACGTTGAAAGATCATCTAGTCACCGCAGCATCACCTAGACCGAGTCACACAGGAACATGTCCAGGTTGGTCTTAAAAGTCTCCAGAGAAGGAGACTCCACAACCCCTGTGGGTTAGGGTTAACAGAGCACTGGAAGGGGCTTAGGGTTAGGGTTAACCCTAAGGCCCTTCCAATGCAACATCACCCTCACTGTGAAGAAGTTCCTTTTCATACTGATGTGGAACAACCTATGTTCCAGCTCACTCCCATTGCCCCTTGTCCTGTCACTAGATGACTCTGACCAGAGCCTCCATCCTTCTGACACCCACCCTTCACATATTGATCAACATCAGTGTGGTCACCCCTCAGTCTCCTTTTCTCCAAGCTAAATATTTCTCCCAGGTTTTGATCCTAACCCCACTGGTCGATTTACTTCTATCTTATATTAGTCGACTATCATTAGCTAAGTGGATGTACTTCACAAATTAGCTGTTGGCAGAAAAAAGAAAGAGAGGGAACATAACTTGAACTAAACAGATATTTCTGTGTACATTGCTAAGTGCTACGTATTTGGAAGGAAACTAATTGGGAATCTACTGGGAGATATTTAAAACATAGACAAAATGAAAATGCACTGCAACAATAATCCATATTACTGACTAAAGTGGCATAAAACATTCTCCAACTATATTACCTAAATAAAAGGGAAAGGCTTCAACCCCGCAGCACACTGGATTAAAATACAACCTCCTTATGAAATAACCATGAAATTGAGTTGAGGCACATGCAGAACTAAACAGATTGCTTGGAAAGCATTCAGCTACAAATCTGTGCTTTTTTTCAGGCCTGATGAAATCTCAGCTGATTTCAAGGAAACTAGTTTCAATTATTTGCTCTGCTGTTTAAGCTGCTCATATCAAAGCCTATAGTAGTGTGGATCTGTGAGAATTACTGTTGACTCGTGAAACAAAAGGTATCAACACTTCTCAGGGGATAAAAGACAAAAAGGATGGAAGAAGAATCTAGATTATAGAATCACAGGATCATTAGGGATTGGAAGGGACCGCAAAAGATCATCCAGTCCAGTCCCCGTGCCACAGCAGCATAACCTAGACCAAGTCACACAGGAACACATCCCTATTGTTTTCTAGAAAATTAGATGAAATACAGGTCTTAAAAGAGGAAAGTAAACTTTGAAAAGATTCCCTGGCAGTTCAGGAAAGTGAGTGTAACCCTCAACTTAGCACTGGAAGGGGCTGCCCAGGGAGGTTGTAGAGTCTCCTTCTCTGGAGGCGTATAAACCCACCTGGATATATTCCTGTGCAACTCGATATAGGTGATCCTGCTGTGGCAGGGGCATTGGACTGGATGATCTTTTGCAGTCCCTTCCTATTCCCAATGTTCTGTGATTCTGTGATTCAAATCAGGCTTCATCCTTCAAAATTCATTTGGAATCCACAAAGACTGAAGGTACCAACCACTTTCTGATTCTGTTTAACTTCTGAATGACTAGCTGTGCTAGGTGTCTTTTCAGCTCAGTAGTGCTGTTGTTTTCCATTCAGCGGAACCATGTTCCTTCCAATCCCAAACGATTCTGTGATTCTAAGTCCTGAGACAGCCAGGAGAATCTCTAGTCACAGCAGTGCTGCGATGCCGTCACCAGGTGGCGCTGTTACACACGGACTTTCTCCTTGCTCAACCCACAACTTCTAGCTTCAGAAAAAAACCATCAAATATTTTGAATTCTGGTTATCTTAAGAAATTTGTTGAAAGTATTTATGGTTTGCAAATACTAGTGAATTTTACACTGGCTGCTTTGTTTCCTTGAGTTAACGTCAGTCTTGAGCAACTGCTCTACAACAGCCAAACACTGCAGACGACCTGTCTGAAAACAATTGGGATTGTAATTGTACAGCACAACAGGTGTATAAAAACTAAATGTCACTACTTCCTGGCTTGGCATTGAGACTTTATTTTCATACAAAACCAATCTCCAACACTTCAGTAGCTACTGACACTCAGCATAAAGGTACGAGTTAAAGAATCAGAGAATCACAGAACATGAGGGATTAGAAGGGACTTCAAAAGATCATCCAGACCAATCCCCCCACCACGGCAGGATCAAACAATCACAAAATCATAGAACCACAGAATCATTAGGGATTGGAAGGGACCTCGAAAGATCATCATCAGAGAATCACAGAACATCAGGGATTGGAAGGGACCTCGAAAGATCATCATCAGAGAATCACAGAACATCAGGGATTGGAAGGGACCTTGAAAAATCATCTAGCCCAGTCCCCCTGCCACAGCAGGATCACCTAGACCAAGTCGCACAGGAACATGGCCAGGTGGGTTTTAAACGTCTCCAGTGAAGCAGAATCCACTTCCACTCTAGTTGGAAAAGACCCCTGGGACCATCAAGCCCAACCAGCTACCCTACCTTACAAGTTCCCTCCTAAAACAGATCCCTTGACACCACCTAGATCAATTCACTGTAAAGAATCATTATGAAGCGCATTTCACTGACTGACAAATCACAGTTTTATTAACTATTGAAGACTTGAGTTTGTACTGTTATTCTTCTAAAACTGCTTTTCATTTTGGACGTTATGTACTTCTTCAACGGGCATATCTGGACTCTTAAAATCCAAATCTGCCCAAAAAGAAAAGATTTTACATTATCTCCTATCTTCGATTGAAATAGTGAAGACATTTCCATTGTGTGTCAGTAAAGGGAAAGAAAAAAGAGAACAGAAACGGACACCAGTCACAGTAAAAAACCTCACTGTCTACAATTTGTATGAATTTCTTCTCAGTGTCATCTAGTGATAGGACAAGGAGCAATGAGTGTGAGCTGGAATACAGAAGGTTCCACATCAAGATGAGAAGGAAGTTCTTCCCGGTGAGGGTGACAGAGCCCTGGAAGGGGCTGCCCTGGGGGGTTGTGGAGTCTCCTTCTCTGGATAAATTTAAAACCCACCTGGATATGTTCCTGGGTGACTTGGTCTAGGTGATCCTGCTCTGGCAGGGGGATTGGACCGGATGATCTTTCAAGGTCCCTTCCAATCCCTAATGTTCTGTGATTCTGTGATATTTATCAATAAGCTCTATAACAACACATTGCAAATGTCTGTAGAACCACAGTTAGGTGTGAGATTCATAATAAAATAACTAATAAAATTGCCCAAACACGTACAGATTTTGTGGAGTATTAAGATATATCAAGTGTTCTAGCTCAGTAGCATTTAGTTGTGCTAAAGCAAAATTCTGTGCTGCTTTTCTGACACATATATTTGATACTCACAGATTCAAGCCAAATGCCTCCAACACACTGCTTAATCATTTCATTTAGCTGAGCAACAATTCAGTAGCTCACCTCATTAAAAAAATAACCCTTTTAGAGACTATTTTTAGCTTTCCTGTCCTATTCTTGGCATTTCTCCTGCATTCATAGCTGATGAAAGCGTAAATATTAAAAGGGATTTTTTCACATACGCACTAATATCTTTGGAAGCTAGACCTGTCAGACTGTCAAGATCCAGACTTGAAGCCTTTTCTGTTTAGGTGAAAATGGCATTCCTTTGCTGTGGAGTAAATGGCAGGCTGTAACAATCAGAGGGGAAAAAAGCGCCTGGATTAGCAGCTATGATATTGTAGAATCAATCATAGAATGAATCATAGAATCATTAGGGATTGGAAAGGACCTCAAAAGATCATCTAGTCCAATCCCCCTGCCACAGCAGGATCACCTAGACCAAGTTACACAGGAACACATTCAGGTGGGTTTTAAACTTCTGCAGTGAAGGAGACGCCACAACTGCCGTGGGCAGCCCCATTCCAGTGCTTCTCTGTGTGAAGAAGTTCCTTCTAGAATGTCTTGGCACAGAAGACAGGACTGTTTGGCCACCTTCTCCTGATCCTCAGCAGTTATGGCAAAGTCATGATTCAGGGGAAGTTTTGAAAATTTCATTGCTTGACTTTCTAAGCTGTTAAATGTGACAGAGAACTACAAAGGCAACATGAACCCCTTCTAGGAAGAAAAAAATGCAAGCGGCGTTTTCATGGCGATAGTAAAGGACGTTACCCAAATGAAACCCTTCATCCCCTTTGGATGGGCAGTGTCTTCTGTGAGACTAGTGTCCTGAGCCATTTTTGAGCCATAACAGACTCGGAAGCCTGGCAGGTGGGTGTATTCAGAGTCACACATCAGGTTTGCTGGTGTCCATGTGAGAGTCTCATGTGGCTGAAGGAGTGCTCTGTGGAAAAAGTGGAGATCTGAAAACAACCTCCTTTTCCCTCAGTTACTTAAACCTTTACCTTGTGAGATCCAAAGAGTTAATTGCAATTGTGAGGTTATACACTCACAGAATTACTGCTCAATGAAAACCTGGTCAAATGGCACATTATGACCATTATCTTGTAGTCTATGAAATGGCTGTGTGTGACAGGGAAGAACAGAGGCAGCTGGCAGAGCCTCTGTGTAATTGTTGTTTTGTACCATCTCCCCAGCTTCATTGTGAAGGAGACTGCTTTTGGGCCCATACTGAGATGCTCTGAGCTTGATGGGTGTGTGAGAGATGTTGAGAAGTCTTGCTGATGGCAAACCTGAAGCCTCCTTTGAATTTTGAGTTTTTTACTTTATGCTCTGGCTTACTTCTGATAGCCATTCGTGAGTCATTCGTTAGCACATACAACAGTTATCAGATGCAACAGGAGCGTGAAAAATTTCCACTCTAATAAACACTATCGTAACTGTCACCTCTTTATGATGTGCAGAAGGATATGTGCACAGGATTGCCAGCTTTTCGTCTGCACCAAGTCTGACACCCTTCTCTGGGGATCTCAGGTTTTCATAAAACTGTCCTCCCTGTGAGTTAGCTCGGTAAAGTCAAGACAGGTACAGTGTCCCACAAGAACCTGATGGTCTGCTGATTGCTGCAGAGAGAAGCTGTAGGATCAAGGTTAATGGGTTACTCTTGTGTCCTGCACTTTAATGGATCAAACTGATCTGTTAATAGCAGAGGATTTTGGATGCCAGGCTTTTTCTCCTAATGTTGAAATAGAGAATACACTGTCCCTGAGAGCAGATGCACCTGACGTTCGTGCAAAACACAGGCACTTATGGAATGAGTTATTCAAGTGAGGCTCTTAAGAGCTGGCTCATCGGATGACTTTCTTAAAATTTGGGAGTGACCTTTAAAAGAGGAAACAGGGAATTCCAAAGGCCATATGAAAAATGCGAATGCAGCCACACACGTGGAAATGCAGCTGTCGCGTAGGTACAAATTTGTGGGGGCAGAGACTTGGCCATAGTGGCAGGACAGGAAAATAATAATCTTAAATCATCTCACATCACCTTGACACCTCCTTTTAAACCTTCCCTGCCAGAGACATGTGAAATAACTGCAGTACACAGGAGTAGCCTAAACAAAGATCTTTTGGTTTCCAATGGGCTTCTATGGTCTGTGGATAGATCTGACTCATATCCTCCTCTATGTAGAAGTCATCTCTGGAAAAACTTCATCAGCTTTTTCATCACAAAATTCTGCTCTTGGCTTTTTGGACTCATATTTATCCATGTGAACAAATAGCAGGTTCTGTAGTCATCTTCACATAAGTTGTAAAACTGGATGCAGACTTCTAATTACCTGCACAGCTGAGGGAAGTAGCAGAATTCAGCAGAAGACCGAGGGAATGTGCAGGAGCTGAAGGCTGAGGTGAAAAGAACCATGCAGTATAACTTCAGTTCTCATACATTTGTGTGTGGCTTGAAGAAAACTTGACAATTAATATACATCCTGGATTTTTATGGATTTGTTGTATCTGGAAGACAAAATCAACAGGTGTCCACATTCATAGGTCCATTTCTTCATTGCAGGACTTAGGGAAAGAGTCACAGGACGTACCAGTGAACAGCCTAACCAAGCTAAAAGCAGTAGTTAATTGCAAAACTCACTCCAAAAACACTTATCAATGGCTTAGTGCAGAAATAGAAAGGTACAGTAAGTGAGGTTTTTTGTAGGTCTAGCGATATTTCATTAAAGATCTGTGTCATGGACCAGAGAGAGTGCTTATTACTGTTCCAAATGACACAAACTGAGAAAGGTTGTGATTGTGTTGGAAGACAGGATTAGAATTCAAAGTGATAGGAGCAGGGGAAATAACTTGAAGAAAAGGATGCAATTCAAGAAAGAAAAATTCAAGGTCCTGTGCCTCGGCGAGAAGAATCAGCTGAGCAAGAAGAAGATAGGGAAACAACTGCTTTGAAGCAGGTTCTGCAGGTCAGTCAACTGAGCATAGGGTGAGCACGAGTCAGCGATGCTGACATGTGGCAAGGAACTGGAATATACGAGGATGACTGCGACCTTCAAGGCATGGGAAGGTCACAGTCTGTCCAGTGTCTCTTCTGTCCTCTCTTTTCTCTCTCCTCTCTTCTGCCCAGTGCTGCTGAACATCTGTTTCGGGGTGCTGCAGTTCTGAAATGTGGAAAGCAGCTTAAAGAGTCCAAAAAAAATTGCTTGGGGAGGAAGACAGAAGAAATCTAGAGGATGGGGGAAGATTAAGTAAATTAGAGTGGCCTTGCCAGAAATACATCATCAGAATGGTTCTTTTCCACAATGCCTGCTTCCTGCTTCTCTCCCTCTACTTCCACACCACCCACCCTGCTTCTTCCTTCTGTTTTCCACTGATAAAGTTGGCAGTTTGCTGCAGGGAAGGCTGAAGTCTGTCCCCAGGGATGAAAAAGTTCTTCAAAAAACAGAGGGGAAATGGTGTTTCTGTAGCCACTGCCCATTTTGGAAGTATTAAGACAAACCACTGCTTTCTGGCTTGTGTGTGTCATGTAGCTTGTTTCCGTTGGCTACACTGCTTTCCAAGTCCTCGTACCAACTGAATTTTGGCTCTAGGACTGGATTTTAATATAATAGCTGATAATTTAATGACCTACAATAACATCTGTAATTGCATCCATTAAAAGGAAGGCAACCTCATCTCATACTTCTAGGTCTTAGAAGGGCATTAGAGAGCAATAATCTTTCTGTTAAAGCCATTACGCTCTCATGTCGAGGTTCACACAGGAGGTCTGGGCAGTGCCCTGTCTGCAACGCCTCAGGCAGCGACGCTGCCCCAAACACCTCTTGGCTGCAGGTTGGACCAAAGCTGGCAACAATGGATTTTCCTTCTGTGAATTTGCCCAGTTGCTTCGGAACCCTACTGAAGCGTTTCATGCCTACGTCTGCTAAACACAACAGATGCTTTTCACTTCTTGCCAGAATGAGCTTGAAGGGCAGATGACGTGGCAGCAAGCCGTAAGGGTCTGGGTGACTCTGCACAGAAGGGCGTGCATTGCCGCAGTCAGTAGTATTTCGTGACCTGTCCACTGAAAAAGCAGAGACAAATGCAAGTTATTTTAAGTTCTCATTTAGTGTTCCAAATGGATACGAAACTATTTGGGGATATCAATACATTTTTAATTTAAACAAACCTAATTATAGTAAATTAAAGATTTATTTAGCTAACTTGGTAATGTTTAATGCTTAAATATTCTAGATGTCCAGATAAACATAATAAAATGACGCTATTTAATCTACAAATTAATCCAAAAAAATAAATTGCATTTTAATTACATCGATAATGATCAAGCCCAAGTGTGATTGGCATGTTCCTTCCCCGAGACAGCCAAAAGGCAGAGAAGCAAACACTGTGGGCCAGATTCAGTGCAGTCCTTACACCGCTGGAGGTTGTGAAGAATTCTGCTAAATTTTGCACGTACATTTGAATTTTATACTGATCTAGCTGAGCAGAATATGGCCTTGTACCTGAAACTGGTCCAGCACATTCCGACACCAAAGATGAGTCCAATAATGAAAATCTGTCTTGCAAATGAGTCATTGTGAGAAGACTGTGCTGAAGATGTTGAAAATCGGGATGATGCATGTGAAAATGAAATTAATCAATATGAAGATGAGGATCAGCAGTCTATCACAGCAGAGCTGTTTGATAATAATGAAACTGAGGAAGCAGGCACTGCCAGGGAAACACATGAAATCGCAAGAAATGTCAGTGATAATAATGAATTAGGAGCTATTTCCAGAAACAGGAGACACTGGGTTTGCAGACAAAGGAAGGCGTGCTAGGAAGTTGTGATCCCTGTACGGGTCCCACGTTTAGTGAAGACTCGGCCACGTGAATGTACACGCAGAAATAAGCTGTTGTTCCGTGTCTGTGGTTACTCCAACCGAGCACTCCAGTAATTGTCGCTCTGGGTGACTTCTTATGCAAATGAACATGCAGCAGACAAATCAACCCTGGGCAGAGCAGTTGGATTCTGCATGTGCTGCTTCTGTTGTGCCTCTCTTGCTGTCCCAGGACTTACAAGAAAAAAACTTAGGTTTTAGCAAAGCTGGAGAGTGAATTTGGTGTTACTAAAGGATGAGGGGTTCGTCCTTGCTACTGGGTTAGAGCAGCCCTGAACGTTGCAGCTGTCAGCCCTGTCTGGTGAGTTTATAACCTTACAAGGAGATGCAGCGGCTGCTATTTACTAGCTGTTACTAGAACTTCTGAACCACAGCTGCTTTCACGGACTCTTTTCCCCTCTGTTTCTTACAGCAAACATTCTTTATGGCATTTCTCAGAAGTTCTATCACGCTGGTGCAGACTGATAGCTCTGTCTGGACTCTGGCTCAGCCCTCGCTTTTGGTGAGAGGTTTCCTTGTATCTGGGAGAACTAAATGTTTTAGACTGGAATCCAAAAGGGTCTATTCAGTGGGAAAGTAGCCAAAAAACTGAGTGTAAACTTGGTGGTAGGAGAAGGTGTTGAAAAGTCCCTCATTTCAAATCCTTAGGAATGAAGATCACAGAGTCACAGAACATTAAGGATTGGAAGGGACCTCGAAAGATCATCTAGTCCTATCCCCCTGACACAGCAGGATCACCAAGACCAAGTTGCACAGGAACATGTCCAGGCGGGTTTTAAACTTCTCCAGAGAAGGAGACTCCACAAACCCCCTGGGCAGCCTGTTCTAGTGCTCTGTCACCCTCACTGTGAAGAAGTTCCTTCTCATATTGATGTGGAACCTCCTGTGTTCCAGCTGACACTCATTGCCCCTTGTCCTATCACTAGATGGTCAATAGAAAGCCGTGAGTTACAAGGTGATGGTGTTTGCCTGTTCCAGACACACAGGTCTGGTAAATCTACCCAGCCTGCTCTTTCAGAAGAAGCCCTTTGAGCAAAGGGCTGGCTTCCACCCAGGTTCAAAGCAGATTGCTTGCCAATGGGCTGTGTTAGCAGGAGTCTGTGAGCAGCTAGTGGGAATGATGAAGCTCTCTGTGATAGGGTAGGAAAGACCCTTCTCAGGGCAGTTGGGGGTTTTTCTGATTAGTTTTGTGTGATGGAAATCACACCAGGACCTGAAGAAGGGAAAAAACCCTTTCCTGTAAAGCGAAGCTCTTGCCAGCAGAGATGCTGGTGGTTCTTTCGTGAGGTTTGTCTTAAGCAAGCCCGATTCTTATTCTTTTATGCTGTGTCTTTTGTGCTATCCAAAGCTTGCAGCTGTCCCCATACCAGTTACCATGTTTCTTATAGAGGTCTCCTCATGGCCTCCTAATTGCATTTAATTAGCATTTTATCCTTACTAAAACCACCCACAAGTTCTGCAGGCGGTTGTTGCCAGTCCTGTGGCACTCACTACCTCTTTGGGTTCTTGTGCCGGGTGCATCGCTGAGCCAACACGCTCCTTCCCCCCACGGCTGCTGCACCAGGCTTCAGCAGAGAAAGCCTGACCGAACCAGGGAAGAGCGATGCTGATGCTGGCCCAGAAGGGCTCCTTGTATGGCTGTTGGTAGCTGTGCAGTGAGTGGGTTTTAGTTACCTCCTCACTGTGGGGCGGCAGAGAACACGGCTCCTCGACAAGCTTTAAGGAGCAAAGCACTACTTTGGAAGGGTGAAAGCAAAGCAAGCTTTTTAAAAGTGCTTTGAGGACCTATGTTGATTGTGAGAATCACAGAAGATTAGGGATTGGAAGGGACCTCAAAAGATCAGCTAGTCCTGCCAGAGCAAAGGATGTGTGAAGGGTGGGTGTTACAGAGGATGGAGCCAGGCTCTGCTCAGTGGCATCCAGTGATAGGACAAGGGGCAATGGGTGTAAGCTGGAACACAGGAGGTTCTGCATCAATATGAGAAGGAACTTCTTCATGGTGAGGGTGACAGAGCACTGGAAGGGGCTGCCCAGGGGGGTTGTGGAGTCTCCTCTGGAGATGTTTAAAACCTGCTTGGGTATGTTCCTGTGTGACTTGATCTAGGTGATTCTGCTCTGGCAGGAGGATTGGACTAGATGATCTTTCAAGGTCCCTTCCAATCCCTAATGTTCTGTGATACAGCTTCTCTAAAAGACATGTTACATACTTTTTTTAGAATTCTGGACAGTCTCTGAATGCTGAAAGTACAGAAGAAATGCAGGTGAGCTGTGCTGCTTAAGTTCAGTGTGGGGCATCTGCCGAGGCAGACCACCTTGAGTGTATTTGAAAGCTTAAGGCTCACCAATTTTACTTTGGATGGAACAGACACCAAAAGATTCTGCAACAGATTTCATTATGTCAGGTGTTGAAATCATTTTTGGTAACACAGCACAGTCATTCTGTACACAAGGAACGTTCTATAGATTGTGGTGAGGTGGCTCTGTTCTAAAAGGCTGTTCAATACAAACGTGCGATCAGAAAATTCGCTACTTCTGCTTGCTCTGACTTCATGAATGTTTTATTTAGAAATTATAATTAACTTAAATGGTATTGGCAAGAAGCTGAACTTAAAAGGAACATCACTTCTAAAAATCTGTGGTTTCATCCTAGGAGAACCTCCAGTTAAAAGACAGCTACTGCTTGAATTTAACAAAACAAGGAATCCCCCCAGATCTCTGACAGCTACGAAAAGTACTCCTGATGGTAATTTTGTCCTTCTTGTGTTCTAAGCAATAATCTGATGTCAGTTGTTGTTTTTAGAATGCTTCAGTTTCCAATAAACTAAAATGTAATTAGATTGCTTAACTGCTTCTTTTATCAATATAGTCACAGAAAGTCAGGGAAGCTGCTATGATAATAAGACTATGATAAGTCATTTTCTGCCTTGAAATCAAATGATTAATGTTGTTGTGCCTTATTGTGTAGAATCTAAATATGTTCTACAATTTACTGCAAGAACTCTGATTTGATTTTCAGCTCAAATCCAGTTTCTTACAATTGTAAATCTCACAGATTCTAGTCTCAGGAGGAAGAATATACTTCATTGAGCTGTAATTTATCACTGCATGCTGACATCTAGGATTCATCAAATACATTGGTTTAATGAGTATATTGATTCCTGAATGCTGTCTTAAATATGTTTTATCTATACACCCCACAATTTAAAATTTTAAATTGAATTTGGAAGTTGCTGCCACATAATGATTTTTATAAACAATATAAATACTGTCCTACCCTGCAGCAAGATCTGAGCAGTGTTATTCTTTGGTGGAACAACTGAAAACAATTCTAATCTCCTCTACCTCTTGCCTCTGACTTCTAGAGCATGTGGCACATGGTATGTGTGGCTTCTCCAATAAAACTTCCTCTTTGCAGCCTAAGGGCATAGCTTGGTTTTAAATTCCAAGCAGATGTGATTTACTTTTATGAACGATTCCAAGATAAGCATGTCCTTCAGTGATGGACGAGTTTGTGCAAATGTGCCCCTTTCTGTTGTAACTTGAAAAATAGAGAGCTGATACTAATAGAATAGTTCTAAATTGAATTGTTAGCCTACATGGAATTAAATATATGATTAATATTTCCCTTTCAGGACCCTAAAAATATCTTGCAGAGTCACAAATACGAACTTTTGAAAGTTGAGCATTGTGGTCACTTAGATATGTCTGCAACCAAAGTAAAGACGGTCTGTAGAAAGAGTTATTGGGTAGGGAGAGCAAGACTGTTTAAATGCGCTCTGGAACTTTATATATATATATGTGTGTGTGTGTGTGTGTGCATAAAACACATAAGTATAGAGAAAAGGTGCTGTAAATACACTGTATTTACTGTGCTGTAAAGGTGCTCCAGAGTCTCCTCCTCTGGAGACGTTTCAAACCCACCTGGATATGTTCCTGTGCAACTTGGTCTAGGTGATGCTGCTGCGGCAGGGGGTTGGACTAGATAATCTTTCAAGGTCCCTTCGAATCCTTAATGATTCTATGAAATACCTAACCAGTTAATGTACCATTTCAAGCTGTTTTCTTTAATTACAGGCATTTTCAAAGACAGAAGAAGATTTATGTACCATGTTCCTTTAAAGCCCATAACTTGCCAACCTTTTGGGTGAGAAATTTTTAATACATTTTAATACATTTTTAATTTTTCTTACATTTAAATTGTAATTTCTTAGAACGTCTTTGTTTCTTATAACTTTTAAAAATACACAGTAATAATTTGCTAGCCAACATTATAAAAGAGTATTGATTTTATGTAAAAATATCAAATGGCCAAAATCACACACTGCTGCAGTAGTTCAGCAGCACATTTTACACTTGTGTTTCTCCTTTCTCATTTGATAGAAATTAAGTCTCCACTTTTTCAAATGTCAGAAACAGCGGTTGTCTCTTTATTGTTGAAAGTTGTATTCTATGTAAAACTTGTGACAAAGGTTTTTTTTTTCCAGAAGCTCACACCTGTGTGTTTAAATGTTTTCACCTCTGTAGGGCAACTAAACAACGGCAAGAAGTCAAGAATCCTACCCTTACTCTACCAGATCAAGACTTCAATGGATTCAAACATAAGCCTGCCATTTTTCAGCTCTGTGCACTAAGGCAGTCTTCAAGTGATACCTCAGGGGTTTCTACTCCATGTAAAGCCCCAGTGAAGGAGAGCGAAGAAACAAGAAACTCGTACAAGTCCAGCAAAACTGCTAAAACTTTCATTCCACCCTTAAAAACCAAGCTGGTGTTTCCTACAGGTAAACAAGACAGCAGCAAAAGATGCAACTCACCGACCAGCAAAAATGAGACTGAAGAGACAGGACTAAATCGGATTGCAACTGAGCAGAGTCTTCCTGACCCTCAAGACCACCAGTCTTGCATCCAGCACGCAGAAGACACTGACCCAGAACACGGCAATCTAGGTATTGTCAGATTTTGACTACTTAACTGTTCTGAATACTATTAGAATTGAGCCTTTAAGGGTATTACATATTCTGCCAGGACCTCTTTAAATGAAAAACCCTTATAATTAAGCTTTCTTTTTATTTGGGCAGGGAAATTAGACAATAATTACTTCCTTCATATTTTATATTGCACTCATAATAAAGCGTATACAGCTTGTCTCCAGAGTTAATTAAGAACATGAAAGATTTATTTTCACACAAAATCACAGAACCACAGAACATTAGGGATTGGAAGGGACCTTGAAAGATCATCTAGTCCAATTCCCCTGCCAGAGCAGGACCACCTAGACCAAGTTGCACAGGAACATGTCCAGGCGGGTTTGAAACGTCTCCAGACAAGGAGACTCTGCAGCCTCCCTGGGCAGTCCATTCCAGTGCTCTGTCACAGGGTGCTAATGGTTTATATTGCATTTTGTAATTGTTTTTATAAACCTCTTGAGTAAAATATTTTAGGAACCTTAAATAACAGCCTTGCTGTACTTCATTCACTTTTACAGAAAGTTGTTTTCATTCAGTTTTCGAACTAAAACATGGACTTAACAATCTAAGTGGCTCATTATGCCATTTTCATAGAAGCAGAATTTAGATACTCAACAGTTTGATGTTAGTTAGCATGTGGGCTTATGCCTGCTAAGATCTTCTGAGTGCTCCAGTGTGTATAATTTCCATAACCATTACAGTCACATAGTTTGGGTTGTTTTTTTTCAGGACTCATCCTGTATGTTTGAACAGGTGTATGAACATTTGCAGAATTAGATTCCACATTTACAGGTCAAAATCTCAGCATCACAGACTTTGTAGTCTTCATCAACTAATTTCTGTTAATTTTGATTTTTCTGTAAAGATAGAATTCATCTGATGAGGAAATATGTAGATTTAAGCTTAGTTAAGGAACTTATATTCATTTTATATCATTAATTTAATATAAATTTTAAGTTCAAATGCCTTCAATAAACACTGCTTTTTAAATGCATTTAACTTTGAATATTTAGACTGTTGCAGTTTCTAAAAATCTGCATTGAAGCTAAGAAAATACTGGTCTTCTGAATCTGCTTATATAGGGCTAGGGTATGTCTTAAATTGATAAATACTATAGAAAAGATTTGATATTTTGGAGGTTTTTTCTCTTTGCAGCTATGGTCAAGATGATAACAAATCTCCACTGTGCCAGAGATCTGCAGGAAATGAGGATTAAAAAGAAATACAGGCAAAATATTCACTCACAGCCAGGCAGCCTTTATGTCATTAAAACATCTGCAAGAAATAGAATCTCTCTCAAAACTGCAGTAGAAGAGAAATCTCCTAGTTTTCATTCTACAGAAGAGGTATATTGCTGTCATTTTACTCTGTGGCTTTCCCAGGACTCATTCCTTAAGACAAACAAACAAAAACTAAGTATCTTCTGAATAGAGATCTCCTTCAGTTTTGAGATAAGTATTGACAATAGCTATTAGACCAGTTGCTGCAGTTTTGAAGTAGCTCTATAGTGTTGTACAACAGAAGCACCGAATAAGATACAAGTCCACCAATTGTTGCTATTGACTTGTAACCTATATGAACAGCTGGTTTAAGAGCAGTTAAAATTTCAGTTTAAGTAGGTCTGTATCAGAAGCCTTTAATATAGTGAAGGTACAAAGCTGTTTTAAAATACTCTGTGATGCTGTTCTGCTAAGGTAATTGCTGGGAATTACTCTGTTCTCCTTGGATTGCATACAAATTGACAGTCAGACAAAAGCTGTCTCAACCTCAAAGAAATGTTTTATCTGAATTTGTAGCATTAGAGATGAAAACTATCAGCTGAATTCTTAATGTGTTGTCATCGTTTTGTCTTTTCTCATTTAATTTTTGTTTTTGCAGCTTTACACATACGGTGTCTCAAAGCATTGCTTACGAGTTAACAGCACAAACGCCGAGTCTTTCCAGTTCCTCATGGAAGACTTTTTCAGTAAGGAGTACTTACTGGCTGGAAATGGTGTGCAGCTTGCTGACGGAGGATGGCTGATACCTACAGATGAAGGAAAAGCTGGAAAAAATGAGTTTTACAGGTACTGTTACTTAAGAACTTGAGACAAGTATGCTAATGGTTCCCTTAGCCCATAGCGTTAAGTCTATCCACAGCATGTTGTAAATTTATTATGTAGACTGTTACTGAGTGGATATATTCAGTAATCTTCACTGCTCTTACTAGTGAGTCAGCATCATTTGCTTCTCCCACATGACATAGGAAAACATTTTTGATGCCACAGTCATTGCCGAAGAGTTTATGATGTCACCAATATTCATTTTTGGGAGAACTGGAGATGTTCTGTAACCATACCCAACAACTACTCAGTGTACTGGTATTTGACAGGCAGTACCAGTCAGTGTCCACCTACTGGATTTTGTACTGTCAATTCTTTATGCTCAGCAGTCCAGCCAATCTTCCAACTTATTACTCCAGAGGCAGCTTGTCCTTAACAATAATTTTCAGGTGTGTTTCTCATTCTGTGGTTAGGCCACCAAATGAAAGGATTTCTCCACATTAATTTTTCAGAAGCAGGAGCAAGAAACCATTAGCATACAGCTAATTATTACAGAATAGCCACAGTGGTTTTGGTATTAGAACCTGCTCTGACATCAGTTTTGATCTGACCCTATATACCAGAGAGCTTCTTGATCAATTTGTAGAGGATGTTCCCCAGGAGGTTGCTCTCAATTCCTGTGTCTTTTCTGGATTTGTTATATGTTTAAGCATGTTTGAGAGTAACTACTACCTACTGGCTGGCCAGGTGAATTGGTCTTTTAATCTCTTTAAGTATGTTAACTGGATCTTCATCAGCTGGAGCATAGAAGTGTCTTCATTCACTCATCTGTATTAGGATCCTTAAAGATAGAATTCAGTTCAAGATTAGCTCCTTAATTGCATTGTCCTTTTCAAAAGATGACAGAGTATCTCCTCAAGTTTGAGGTTGCTTTGCTGTCTTCTAACAGTAATAACTTGGTGATCAGGCCTGCTCCTTATCTTTCTGTAAGTGACTTTTTGGCTTTAAAATTGTTTCTTTTCCTCATCCAACTGCAATACAGTTCCTTAATCTTCTTGAGCTGTTCTGTTATGTCTCAAATTCACTTTTTGATAGGACTTCTATGATCTAGTCAGTCTAAGGGCTTAGCTATATTTCAGTCTCTGGTCTAGTTCTTTCTCTTCTCCCTGTAATGAAGTGGCCTTCCTAATGATTGTAAGAGATGGAGAGAGTAGATGTTTCCAACACAACTGCTGCAGGTCATGGTGGTACAGACTGGACCTAAAACAGAATAAATGTCTGTTTGAGCAGTCACTCAGTGGGGAAAGTTCTTATACAACTGAAAGCTGTTTGAAATGTTATCCACATAGATGCTTAAAAAAACCCAGACTCCGAAGCCAAATTCTAGAAACGTGTATGCACAGGCGTGCTGCTGGAGCCTATGAGAAAAACCATCAGTATTCAGACAATAACCAGATCAGATGATGAAATGGAAACTCCCTGTTGTCACTGTCACAAATGGTCCGTTGTTAATGTTGCTTATGTACACCCACCGAATACCCTGCTAGGGAACAACAGTCAAGGAAAAACTTAAGAGTTAATTTATTAATGATTTATCTGCAGAGCTCTCTGTGACACTCCTGGTGTGGATCCCAAGCTAATAACGGAGGCCTGGGTTTACAATCACTATAGGTGGATTGTATGGAAACTGGCAGCTATGGAAGTATCTTTTCCACATGAATTTGCTACCAGATGCTTGACACCAGAAACAGTGCTGTTGCAGCTGAAATATAGGTAAGTTTATAGCAATGGATCTGGGGTAGTAATTTGCGATGCTGGGTACTTTCCAGTTCATATTACAGAGCAAAGAAAAATCTTTCCCTTGCATTTACTATTTATCAGAATGCTCTTATTATGTGAAACTTAAGAGATCTGTAAACAATAATAAATGTAGTGCATGTTAGTTCAAAACATTTGTAGAACACATGCTTGGCTACAGTGGTAGTTAATCATGTAGCCTGGCTAAGTGATGGTTTACTGCCGATGTTTATAAGGAACTGTAATGTGATGGATTTTGTTTGCTTTAAGAAAGCATCATGAATTCTCTTTTGTAGGTATGATTTGGAAGTTGATAAAAGTAAACGATCAGCAATCAAAAGAATAACAGAAAGAGATGATGCAGCAGGTAAAACACTTGTACTGTGTATTTCCAAAATCATATCGCTAAACACCGTTGTATCTCCTAGCAGTAGCAATAAGAATGTGGAAAGTAAAAAAGCAGCAGCAATAATTGAAGTTACTGATGGCTGGTATGGGATCAGAGCTCTTCTGGATCCACCTCTCAAAGCTTTCTTACATAGAAGAAGGCTGACTGTTGGTCAGAAGATCATAGTGCACGGAGCAGAACTTGTTGGCTCTCAAAATGGATGTACACCACTGGAAGCCCCAGAGTCCCTTATGTTAAAGGTAAAACAAAATATTAGTTCAGTTTGATTGGAAGTGACTGAGCAATGTGACAGATGTCGTTCAGTTGAGCCACATTTTGTGAACAGAGATGTTTTGTTGGGCTTTAAAAACAGATGAGGTTTTGTCAAAGTTTAATAACCAGGTTAGTAAGGCACTGTACAAGGGTAGCTGACACCATTCAAGTTGGAAGACAAGTTTCTAATATAAAATTCTGCCATGTTTTGCTGCGTGTTTTGACATTTCTACTTCCTTAATTTGGATAAACGTCAAATTACACAAAGTATTTACTCATCACAGACAGTGTGGATGTTTGAGGAAGAACAGGGGTAAGAAAACAGGCTGCAAAGAGGGTGGGGTTGCAGATGAGGGTCTTGACTTGTTTGAGGATGACTGAAGGGCTGAGAGAGGTTTCAGCACACTCCTCTGATATAAAGCAATGGATTCTCTCATAGATGGTCATTTCCTAGATCATTTTAACTCATGACATTTTTAGTTCATGTTTAAAATACATTCTTCAGTGTTAAAAGAATCCTTGAAATTAAGATGTGTAATGAGTCCAGGTGAAAACATAGGACAATCTTAGGGAGTTCAGTGTGAAAATAGTCTTTCCTCTAGATATATAGCATTGGATATCTTTTTGACCTATCGGTGACAGTTTATCATTCAACATTTAACTTATTCAGATTTCAGCGAACAGCACTCGACGTGCACGATGGCACGCAAAACTAGGATTTCATCGGGATCCCAGACCTTTTCCTTTGCCTTTGTCATCGCTTTACAGTGAGGGTGGTGCAGTGGGGTGTGTTGATGTAATTATTCAAAGAACGTATCCTATTCAGGTACAGTATAAGTATTTTATGAATCTTAGCGGCTCTGTGACATCTAAATTCTGTTAGCTAATTGCTCTTTCATTCCTGAAAACAGACACAACAGAACTAAAAAAACAGGAAAAGGTATTGTTGTGTAGTATGAGCAGAAGTGGTTCTTGTGGTGTCAGGGCTAGAGTATCCTGCTGTAAGAAAAATTTGAGTCTGTGCTCAGTGTCTTCTGCCTGGCTTTGCTTTCAGCCTCAATTTAATTTTGGCTCTGTAGTCTATAAAGCAAAGCACTTGTTTTAAAGGAGAAAAAAGCATTGCCAGTTTCAATTCCCAAGTAGATGTGAAGCACAGTGATGGTGACAGAGCACTGGAACGGGCTGCCCGGAGGGATTGTGGAGTCTCCTTCTGTGGAGACATTTTAAACCCACCTGGACACGTTCCTGTGCGCTTGGTCTAGGTGATCCTGCTGTGTAAGGGAGATTGGTCTAGATGGTCTTTGGATGTCCCTTCCAATCCCTAACGTTTTGTGATTCTGTGATTAACATCCACATCCCTGCAAAGAAGTTAAATATTTATAACCATTATTCAGATGACTTTTTCTTACATGTAGCTGGCTATATCGCTTAAAGTCTATTCTTTAAAGTCCTACTGAAAATACAGTGTGATTGTAGTATTAAATAGAACAAAGATCTTTCAAATACAGCTTGATAATTGTTAAATATGGTCAGCATTAACTGTTACTACTTGCCTTTATCGCAACACCAACTACAGAAACAATGTTTGTTGCTAATACATCCATTTGATGTTAACAGTGAAAACAGCGTAGGACTATCAGATTTTCTTATCTTTTCTCAGAGTATTTTACAGCTGATATCAACAAATAGGGGGCTTTTTCATTGCTGCCTGCTCAAGTGTTGTATAACTGTTGGCTGATGTACAATGAGTTCTGCAAAGGTAATGGCTGTATGTTTGGTTTGGCTCATTACATTGATATTTGGATCATAGTTTAATGGAGGAAATTGCAACACTTACTGAGCAACCTGTCTGACAGTAATGATATTGATTTAGGTCCCAGAAAGGGGACTGTAATCTGTAACTGCAGCACCATAAACAGTTCCCAGAAATGGGAGGAAAGTGGCACTTTGTGTCTCACTGTACCAAGAGGTTGGTGTGCTGATGTAGATTTTTCTTAGAACACAGAGATTCTTGCTCAAGCATACCAAAATGACAGGAAGACCTGGGCTGTGTGTCTCCTTTTACCTCAAGAATCAAGGAGTGTAGGAATCCAGTAACCCTAATTAAAGGTGTCGAACTGTGAATAGTGGAGGAAGTCCACAGACTGCAGTTATTGAGGCAGGCAGAGCCTATTTAACCAACTTGCTCCCTCATGAGGATGAGCTCTTCAACCCTTCCTTATCCTGCTCTCACTATACTCTTTGGCTGCGTCTGTACGCTAAATCTAGAGCTTACCTGATCCTGTTGCTTAGCTAAAGCATTAGTCACTAAATGAGGAGTAACTAAGTAATAATTAAACAAAACCAACAACTACAAAAATCCCCACAACAAACTGCTGTCTATTGAATAAACAGACTGAAGTCAGATATGTGCTAGAGCTGGTGGAAGGGAGAAGAGAGGACAGTGCAGCAAGAGGCAGGAGAGGGACTGCTTTAAATAGCAGTGAGCTCTGTCTCTTCAAATTAGGCAAGCCTCTTGTAGACAAGACTGTAGTAGTCCTGTGGGACCAATTCAGGCAGGAAAAGTTGAAGAGCATCTGCAGAACAACATCAGAGTTCTTCTACAGCATCTGATCCAGCATGCTAAAACAGACAGCACAGTTAATATGGAGGACAAATAGGGTAGAATGCACTTCTGGTACACTTGTAGGGGTTGAGTCTCATGGTCTGTATCTTTGTGCATCCACCTGTGGGATCCAGCTATCTCCTGTGCGACATTACTGTGATACCTGTGTAGTATAAGCCATGGCTTCTCGAGCCGTTAAACCATGCGGGTTTGACTACTCCATTCTGTCTGTGTGTCTTTAAAGTGAAGATTTACCAACCACTGCTGTGGGGTTTTGCCTTTTATTTATTGTACTGAAAGAACTCACTGCTTGTTCATTTGTTTGAAGTATTAGAAGGAAGGTAGACATGGGTTTTATGGGATTGGTTTGGGATTTTTTTAAGTCTTTGTTTGAATCTTTTTATTTCAGTGGATGGAAAAGACATCAGCTGGTTCCTATGTGTTTCGTAACAGCCGAGCTGAAGAAAGGGAAGCAGCCAGGCATGCAGAGGATCAACAAAAGAAGCTGGAAGCTCTGTTTGCAAAAATCCAAGCAGAATATGAACGGCGTGAAGGTATAGGTTTCGTTATTTCAGGACATACTATACAAGCAAAAACCTTTTTTGGTGTTTGCAGAACAATTTAAAGAAACTGGCAAAAACA
The DNA here is from genome assembly GCA_028565055.1 of Phoeniculus purpureus. Classification (NCBI taxonomy): domain Eukaryota; kingdom Metazoa; phylum Chordata; class Aves; order Bucerotiformes; family Phoeniculidae; genus Phoeniculus; species Phoeniculus purpureus. The sequence continues at coordinate 105,742,136 of JAOXOE010000001.1, read as the reverse complement.
ACTCTGTTGATATGAGAAGCAGTGATTGATAGGGTACTGCTGCCACTACTAGCAGTAGTTTCAGGTCTACTTTTGCTGTCAGTGGCTGCATCTTTGTGAAGGTCACTGCTGCACCAGAAGCATGTTTGCTTCCCCTTAGGTTTCTCTCAGCTAAACTGGAATGAGGAAGGATTGTTAGGATTCTTGTCACACTGGTTATGGATTCCAGCTGCTTTGATACTCTGGGAGCTTTGGGGGAGAAGTTTTATTTTTTTTTTTTTTTGCTTTGGTGTTCCGGTACTTACTTTTCCAGGAAGATACGAGATTTTTCTGTCACTAATGGTAGCCTGAGCAGTTCAAACTTCATAGCATCTTAAAGACCCAGCTCGCCTCTCCCTTTCTGTAAGTCTGTCTTGTGACACTGAGATGTTCGCTAAATGCCTTCTTAGAACTTGGACTCCCTCACAGGTACCAAGGAGCAGGCAGATAAAGCCATCTCATAAAAAACAAAAAGAACCCTAAACACCTTTCCCCTTCCCCACTCCAAAACAAGCCCCCACAACCCACCAGTGAACTCTTGGTTGGAATCAGAGATTGCTTTATAGTTCTTACCTTCACTGATACAAACTTACACGTATCAGTCACCAAATGGTGTTATCTTTGACTGGTGTAAACTTGTCTATACTGAAGTCTATCACACTGAAGGAATTCATAGAATCATTTGGCTTAAAAAAAAACCCTTCAAGATAGAGTCCAGCCATGAACTTAACTGTACCAAGCCCACAGCTAAACCATGTCCCTAAGCTCCACATCTACATGACTTTCAAACATGTCCAGCAGTGGTGTTTCAATCACCTCCCTGGGCAGCCTGTTCCAATGCCCAATGACCCTCTCAATAAAGGAGTTTCTCCTAATGTCTGACCCAAACTTCCCCTGCCACAACTTTATCACAGTGCTAACAGCAAGAAGACGGTGGTAATAATTTAATGTAATGAAGTTAACTTGGCTTTTAGCTGGTATCCTGAGAAGGATTTGTGTGCAGGCCTGTGATCTCCTTGTGAGGCCTCAGCCAGTGTACTGTGTTCAGTTCTGGGCTCCTCATTATAGCAAAGACATTAAGATGCTAGAATGTGTCCAGAGGAGAGCTACCAAGCTTGTGAGGGGTTTAGAGAACAAGTCGTGTGAGGAGAGGCTGAGGGGGGACCTCATTGCCCTCTACAACTACCTTAAAGGAGGTTGTAGAGAGATGGGTGTTGGCCTCCTTAGTAACTAATGACAAAATGGCTTGGATGTTAAGAAGAAATCCTTTACAGAAGGAGTGGTGAGGCACTGGAACGGTCTTCCCAGGATGTGGGTTGAGTCACCATCCCTGGAGGTATCTCAGAAACATGTAGACATGGTGCTTCAAGCCCTGCTCTAGTGGCAAGCGTGGAGTGGGTTAGTTTGTGTTTGTTGATCAATCAGGTATTTAGATATTCAGGTATTTAGGTTTTTTGTTGTTGTGGGTCTGGTTGGACTCAGTGATCAAGGAGGTCCTTTCCAACCATGATTGTTCTGTGATTGAGTTATCCCAGATCCTGATATCTTTGAGGTTTGCCGCTGTATGAGAGGAAGTGACAGACATGGAGAAAATACAGTCATGTGTGGATTAAATTTCACAGCAGTCGGCCAAGTCTTTGACCCTCTGCTAAGGGCAGACACTTTATATGGGTTTCCCCAAAGCTTCTCTAACATTCTGATCTATGTTGTATTTACATTAATGAGGTCATTTTTCTTGCTTGCATTTTTCTCATATATTCACACATGTATCAGTTCCTCAGTGAAAGTGTTTTGTATTTTTAACTGGGCAAGACCTGCTGAGCACTACCATGCTTCTTCCATATTGTTCTTCTTTCACTCGTGAGCTGTGCTGGTTTGTACTCAACATAGTGGCTTTTTTTCAACAGAGAGAACCAGCAGAACTCCGAGATCCCGCATAATCACGAGACAGCAGATCCATAATTTACAAGATGGCGCAGAACTTTATGAAGCAATTCAGAATGTGTCTGATCCTGCATATATGGAGGTAACTGTAGATCCTGCTGGGCTGGTTTTGAAATGCTTGTGGAATAACTTACAATTCAGTACTTCCTGCTAAAATCAACCACAAAATCACTTCTTTTTTAGTTGCCTTGTGAGATTTTCTACAACATGCTTATTGCTAATTACAGTTAAGGGATGATTAAAGAAGCGGAACATGTTCTTTATGAGGAAAGGCTGAGGGAGCTTTAGCTTGGAAAAGGGGAGACTGAGGGGTGATCTCATTAATGTTTCTAAATACGTGGAAGGTGGGTGTCAGGAGGATGGAGCCAGGCTCTGCTCAGTGCAGTGGCATCTAATGATAGGACAAGGGGTGCAATGGATGTAAGCTGAAACAGAGGTTCCACAAAAATATCAGAAGGAACTTCTTCACAGTGAGGGTGACAGAGCACTGGAATGGGCTGCCCAGGGGTGTTGTGGAGTCTCCTTCTCTGGAGACGTTTAAAATCCTCCTGGACATGCTTCTGTGCATCTTGACCTAGGTGATCCTGCTGTGGCAGGGGGCTTGGACTAGATGATCTTTCGAGGTCCCTTGCAATCCCTAATGTTCTGTGATTCTGTGACTTTATTTGATAAAATGTTCTGTGTGCCTGTGGTGCTACACATAAAGGCATCTGGGATCTTGAAGTCTTGGCTGGAAAGGAAATACTCCTGATGCATTTTAATGTAAATCACCGTGTCAGCTCTGGGACAGCAGCCTGCTCAGGGGTGCAACTCTTCTCTTACAGAGATTTTTTCTTACATTTCTTCTTCCCTATGATTCCCTGTTACATAGATCGTTTACCTTAGTTGTTCTATGGGATGTTCGCTTCAGTTACACTCCCTTAAGCAGGCGTCTCACTAATTATCACATAAGAACAGTGTGTAATGGAATAGACAACAGCAGCTGAGTACTAGACTGGTGACTTCTGCCAACCTCATTTCAAGTCCTAGTACTATTCTAAGTTGCACAATAATTGTTCGTAGCAGACAAACACTTAATGAGGCTAACCAAAACTCTTGACTGGATTCTTTTAATTAATAACAAGTGTGTTTTCTCTTGATTATAGGGATATCTCAGTGAAGATCAGTTAAAAGCTCTGAATGCTCACAGGCAGTTGATGCATGATAAGAAGCAGTCTCAGATACAGGAAGAGTTCAAGAAGGCTTTAGAGTCAGCAGAACAGGAAGAAAATGGTTGTTCCAGAAGAGATGTGTCCCCTGTATGGAAGTTGTCTGTGGTAGACTACAGAAAGCAAGGAAAGCTTAAAGGTTAGTGCTTGGAAAATGATAAGTAATTTCTACAACAATCTGGTAACTGGTCAGCACAGCAGACTGGGTTGAAGGGTTTCCCAACACTGTTGTAGCTCACATCTTAATATTTAAAGTTTTATTGAGTTTGTGGTTCAGGGTTTTTAAGTAAGAGGGAATGTTGTGGTTTTGCTGTTTAACAGCCTTCAAATCAGTATTGCCCAGCTAATGTATCCTAATCTGATGCTGTTAGGAGTGATGCTGAATATCTGGCGTCCAGTGCTAGATGTTTGTTCGTTGTTAAAGGAAGGCAGTCGGTACAGAATCTACCAGCTGTCAACATCACAGTGCAAAAGAAGATCGGACTCATCGAATGTACAGTTAACAGCCACAAAGAAAACTCAGTATCTGCAACTATCAGTAAGTGCTGTCAGTGCATGGAGATGTATCACTGAAATGTACTGCAGTCTGTACAGACGAGTTGTAAATAAATAAACAAACATTTTCTCTTTCTTCAGGTGTCACAGGAGATGCTGGCACAGGTTTTCTTTCCAAGAAAAGCTCTAAAATTCACCAGTTTGTTGGATCCTTCTTTTCAGCCACCATGTGCTGAAGTTGATTTGGTGGGAGTTGTACTTTCTGTTAGCAGAACAGGTATGTTGGGGACCACATGTCCTCCCGTTGATTACCACTAAATATTTGTGTTTCAGAAGTGAAAATTACCTCGGTGCAGTGTTACCTCCTCAGGCCTGTGAGAACCTGCTAATGCAGCCCATCCCATCACCACAATGTTTGTGCTGGCAATTAGTTCCGGTTTCCTGTAGAAAAACTGCCTTCACTTAGTGGCTCGGGAAGGATTCTGTAAGGGAGGATCTAAGCTCAAGAGAAGCTTTTCTTTATTTTATTTTTTTTTTAATAACTTGTGTTTCTAAGTTCTCACATGGTGTTCAGCAGCTGCAGAAGTACATCATGCAGGTATGAGAGCTCCCTCTTCTGCGTATGGTGTCATGGAATGAGTGGAACCAGGCACTGGGACTCATGGGTCCAGACATGGGCAATCTGCAAAAAGGAAGGGCGCTGTAGGACTGTGGCCCTTTGAGCACAGTCTGGAGCCATGGGCTGAGGCCAATGGGATGAGATTTAACAGACCCAAGTGTTGGGTCATACACTTGGGTCACAAAGACCCCCAGCAGCTACAGGCTGGAGAGTTGCCTGGTGGATAAGGACTTGGGTGTGTTGATTGACAGCCAGCTGAACGGGAGCCAGCAGGGTGCCCAGGTGGCCAAGAAGGCCAACAGCATCTTGCCCTGGATCAGGAATGGTGTAACCAGTAGAAGTAGGGAGATGATGGTACCCCTGTACTCTGCAATTGTGAGACCACACCTCAGGTACTGAGTCCAGTGTTGAGGGCCACAATATAAGAAGGACATTGAGGTGCCAGAGTGGATCCAGAGAAGGGCAACGAAACTGGTAAGAGGTCTGGCAAACTGGTGCTATGGAGAGCGGCTGAGGGAACTGGGGTTATTTGGTCTAGAGAAGAGGAGGCTGAGAGGAGAGCTTGGTCTCTACAGCTACCTAAAAGGAGGTTATAATGAGGCTGATGCAGGTCTCTTCTCCAAAATTACTCATGATAGGTTATGGGGAAATGGCCTGAAGTTGCATCAGGGGATGTTCAGACTGGATCTTAGGAAGAAGTTCTTTCCTGAGAGAGTGGTTGGGTGTTGGAACACGCTGCTCAGGGAGGTGGTGGAGTCACCATCCTTGGATGTGTTTAAGAGCTAGAGCACTTGAAGCCATGGTGTTGGGATTAGGGAGATGTTGGGATGAGGGTTGGACTTGATGATTCTGGAGGTCCTTTCCAGCCACGAAGATTCTGTGATTCTATGAACACAGACTTTTGAGTTGCATTCTGTGTTCAGCAAAGAGATCGTGTAGATTATGAAACATGTTATGTTTCTCAGTTCTCTTTCAAGATGTGTGTGACTTTTACAGACACACGCTGCAGTCATCAACCTGCAAGTTAAGGTGTAATTTAGACTTTTTTCTTGCTCTAAGGTTTCACTACAATGGTCTACTTATCTGATGAAAACTATAACTTAGTGGCAGTAAAGATCTGGACAGATCTCAGACACTTGGCTATTGAAGACATTGTTGTGCGCGGCTCGTTCATTTCTGTGAGCAACCTTCAGTGGCAGTCTGAATTCAGATCAGACATTCCAACCCTGTCAGCTGGAGATCTGTCTGTATTCTCAGCCAGTCCAAAGGAGAAGTATCTTCAAGAGAAGATTCAGGAGATGCACAGTACCATCAAGGTAAATTTGTGGATTTTTATTTAAATGAAATTGACCATTTAATATCAGTAACTCAGCTTTTAGTACTAATAGATCTTTAAAAGAAGTAACACACGGATTGCAGGGTTTGAAAGGATTCTGTGGGAAATAGAGGACAGTGTTAATGGACTTTTCCTGGAGGACCCTGCATATCACCTGTTGGATATTTATTTATTCATTCATTCAGATTCAGCTTAAGCAGCAGTTTCTTTAGGATGTGCACAGGGTCTGGCAAAAAAATACCGTGCCTGTCAGTAGGGAATTTGCCAGGGAGTTTGGCTCTAGTCTTTGAGAGGCTGATGCTTACTGTCTTGCTGAGCTGAACATTAGCTGGGAGGAGTGGCTGACACCCCAGCAGGGTCCCATTCAGCAGGACCTGGACAGGCTGGAGAGCTGGGCAGGGTGACATATTAACTATAACAAGGGCAGTGTAGGGTGTGGCATCTGGGCAAGAACAACCCTAGCTACCAGTATAGGTTGGCGACTGAGCTGCTGCAGAGCAATGTAGGAGAAAGGGACCTGCGGGTCCTGGTGGCCAGCAGGATGACCATGAGCCAGCAATGTGCCCTTGTGGCTAAGAAGGCTAATGGCATCCTGGGGTGGATCAGAAGGGAGGAGTTTAGCAGATAAAGAGAGGGTCTCCTTGCCTTCTACTCTGCCCTGGTGAGACCACATCTGGCATCTTGTCTCCAGTTCTGGGCCACTCAGTTCCCAGAGGACACAGAACTGCTGCAAAGAGTCCACCACAGAGCCACAAAGATAATGAAGGCAGTAGAACATCTCCCTGATGAGGAAAGGCTGAGGGAGCTGGGTCTCTTGAGCTTGGAAAAAAGGAGACTGAGGAGTGACGACATTAATGTTATCAATATGTGAAGGGTTGGTGTCAGGAGGATGAAGCCAGGCTCTTCTCAGTGGCATCTAATGGTAGGACAAAGGGTAATGGGTGTAAGCTTGAACAGAGGAGGTTCCACATCAATATCAGAAGGAACTTCTTCACAGTGAGGGTCACAGAGCACTGGAAGGGGCTGCCCAGGGAGGTTGTGAAGTCTCCTTCTCTGAAGATGTTTAAAATGCACCTGGCCATGTTCCTGTGCGACTTGGTCTAGGTGATCCTGCTGTGGCAGGGGGACTGGAGTAGATGGTGTTCCAAGGTCCCTTCCAATCCCTAATGTTCTGGGATTCTGTGATACTCACTATTGCATTGTTGATTTAATATTATTATTTCAATGTTCTATCTCTGCTCAACAGCACGTCTTAAGCCTGCACTCTCACTTGTTACCAAAAAGTGTAAATACAAAAGGATTCTTTTGTTAACAACCGGAGGAAAGGATGACATTTCCCTCCAGTCTCCTGAATTGTTTAGATATAAAATGAAATTTTAGTGGGATTAGGGTGGTGAGAAAACAAAGTCGTAACTACTTTGTTTGTACTTAAGCAATTTGAAACCCAACTGTTCTGCATCATGAACTGTTCTCCTTTGTAGGATGTGGTCTCCTTTTGCTCTGATGCAGAAAGTAAATTGATGAATTCGCTACAAAGATACCTCCCGCTTACACCCGGATTAGCTAACAGAAGTGGCGTGGAATTCCCCTCTCCCTCCTGCAGTGCAAGTCTTTATGCTGAGGATAAAAGTTTGGTAAGTCTCTGGTGATGAACGTTGTGTTTATCCAAAAGCAAGTTTTATACTGCAAGCTGTGGTGAATGGTCTCCTTTCTCATTCCCCCCCCCCATTCTCTGCAGGGCAGTGCAAGCTGTTGGGGAGCGTTCTCTGTGTGTGGGTTTAGGCTTGTTCCACCAGAGCAACCGTGAGACTGTTCTTCCTCCAAACAGTACACGACAACCTCCCCTTGCGGCCTGTGATTCACAGCACACTTTACATGTTCTGAATTTTGTATGAGCAAAATGAATCATCACCTCTAGGCAATTCATGCTGTGGCAGGAGGATTGGACCAGATGATCTTTTGAGGTCCTTTCCAATCCCTGATGTTGTGTGATTCTGTGATCCTTTCCCTATAGATGATGTATCACTTCCTGAGCGCCACTGTGAAGACTATCTGACATGGCTGTCACTGGAAGGAAAACTCTTAACCTGTAAACTTTTCTTTCATGGGCTTCTACAGGGCCTTTCTTTTACCTCCTGGCTGTCTTTCTGTAGATACGGTTCTGTATTTCCAGAAGGGAAGCAGTATCACCCAGTAACATTTACATTTTATAGTGCTCTGGACAAAAATTGAGTTAAACAGTACTCAAGATTCCCACGAAGGCTGCTGGTGGCAGCTTGTTCCTCACATGGAGTACTGAGTGCAGTCAGAATAAAGCTTTTCCTACTGCTAGTTGCAAGGGAGGTGGAAACACTTCTGTGTGAGAGCAGCTCCTGGGGACTACATTTTAGGCTTATTAGACATCTTTTCCCATGTCATAGAAACCACTGATGTTTAAATCTAAAGGTTTTGTTGATATCCAGTTAGGTTGGACATTAGGAAGAAATTCTTTCCTGTGAGGGTGGTGAGATACTGGAACAGGTTGCCCAAGGAAGTTGTGGCTGCCCCATCCCTGGAGTTGTTGAATGCCAGGCTGGCTGGCACCCTGAGTAACCTGCTCTAGTGAAGTTGTCTCTGCCTCTGCAGGGGGGTTGGAACCAGAGGGTCTTTAAGGTCCCTTCCAACCCCGGCCATTCTATGATTCTATGAAAAGGTGTTCTCACAGCGTGTTTGAATGGCTCTACAGCATCTGTCTTCTGGGTGTTATCTTCAAAGGTTTATATCTACATTCTGTCCTCCTATTTAACAACCTGTCAAGGACCCATCCAATGCAGTAGGAGGCACCCCTTTTCTGTGAGTGGGTTGGTTTCTGATGTCTGGCACAGAGAAATTCCCACACGTGCAGCTGAGATGTCAGAATGTCAAGTTGCTGTCTTAACATGCAGTCACTATCAGAAAGTGTCAACCCACAGTTAAGTTGGACGCGAATGCTGAGAGAGTGTTTTTATGTCTGGGATTTTTTTACCTGCCGTGTCTAAGTAACTGAGGAACTCAGTGTAAAACCTACCTCTTTTTTCACTAGGTCTCCTCTAGAATGGAAATAAAGCAGCCAAGCCCTTTGTCAACCAGCACACCGAATACAAAGCTTGTCACGCGAGCGTCACTGAAAACACCTTCATCTGCTACAATTAACGAAGATCATCCCAAAAACAGCAAAAAGAGAAAAGCAATGGACTTCCTCAGCTGCATACCTGTCCCTCCACCGCTGACACCACTGTGTTCAACCTTTTCTCCATCTTTAAAAAAGGCATTTCAGCCTCCACGACGGTTGGGTTTACAGCAGAGCCAGTTATCAAAAGAAACCAATGGGCACGTTGGCTGTGTCACACCCTGTAGGAAACTGAGAGAAACTGTCCATCTTCCTGACAACGACTTGGTGGCTGATGAGGAACTGGCCCTGATTAATACACAAGCACTCATGAATAACTTACCAGAAGGAAAGAGACCTGATTTATGTAAATGAAAACAGCGCTATAACAGCTACTAATTCATCTGACAGTCTTTCACAACAGAAATAGTTCCAACTCTGCAGAAGCAAGTTAACTCACCGAGAAGTAGTTCTGAAGTAGCTGAAGCTCTTCAGAAGGACACAAAGGAACCCGAGGACTCGTTTCCAGCCCGCAGAGTACTACAAAGACAAATACCCTGGAAATGCTGCTGCAGGCCCTTGTACATGATTGTAGATATTTACAGTTGGAATTAATTTTTACACTTTGTACATTGAATTGATTGTATTTAATAAAGCTCTGTTACAGAAACAAACTTGTCAAATCACATCTGCAACATTATTTGCACTTGAGTACTTTTACATTTCTCATACAACCCCGTATCATACAACAGCGTGGGTGTCTCCCAGGACAGGCTTGTAATTAGCAGGGCTTGGGAGCCACAGCGCAACAACAGGGACAGCTTGCTCGCTGCTTATGGTCACAGGCAAAAAAGACAGATGAAACAAATTTAACAAGTCTTCCCCAGGCAGCAGCTTGGTGTCTCCCATGTCATGTGTGTCCCCTTCCCACCCAAAAGAGTTCTTCAGTCCCTGCTCTCCTCTGCATGGTGGGGGCTCCTGCAGGCTGTGGTCCAGCTCAATGTCCAGCAGCTGTGGGATTTTTTCCAAGTCATGGCCTCCTTAAAGACTGGTTACTCTGCTCCTGCACACTGACCTTCACAGGCTGCAGACAGGGCCTTCTGACCACCACAGGCTTCACTGTGTTACAAGACAGCTGGCTGAGAGCTTCCCCTCCTAAGTCAACCTGCTGTGCACTCCTGGGTGGTGGCAGGGCTGAATCTCCCAAATACACTCGTTCACAGAGGTGCTGATTCATTGAGCTGGGTGGGGGGGGTCTGCCCTGAGGTGAGGGGAGTTTGTGAACACAGATCATGCCAGTCCCTACCCCCACTACCAAAACCCCAGCAGGTTCAAACTACAATTGGTCAAATGGAGGACTGTGTTTCAGAAGTGAGGCTGCCAGTTCACACTCAGCAACCTTTCGCGGTCCTGTGCCATTCACCTGGCTCAAGTTTATTCAAGCCCTCTTACACTTCCTGTCTGCTAAACTGCCAGATGGACAGCAGCTTGGCCTGGGTTTCTTAATTTCCATTGTGAGCTGTCTCCACATCCTGCTGTAAAACAACTCGCTGCTGTCCAGGTCTGTAAGCACTGTCCAGAAACCCACACCCGCTTACAAAAACAAACCATCATAAACACAAAGTTTAAAAGCAGTTCACAAGGCTTCCTGATGATTTATATAATCAGCAGAACTTGGCAAGGTGGCTTTTTAGCCACTGCAGAATTGCTCCATCGCTCGCTCCTCCATCAGTCAGTGACTTCTTGGCACTTGCTGGTGGAAGGAGTTGGTTTCTCCACTAACCTTAAGTCATTGGTTTGTACTTAATGAGTTGATTATTTAGGTGTCTGGTAGCCTTGTGCTTCAGCAGTTCAGAGCTGGTCCAGCAGCCCTGTTCCTATGCAGAGATCAACAAGCACAAGCTTAACACAAATGTTTACTTTTAGAAGCCTCCGTACATGGAGGTCTCTTGGGCTCACTTGAACTGAACGCCTATGTCTTGTCTCAGTTTTGTGAGTTAAAGTGTTTAGCCTCCAGGTTGGAGAAGCTGTTTGGCTGTGACACAGTGAGGTAAGCCCAGCATGAACCCAGACAGCAGAGGCACAGAAAAGGGACAGCATCAAATTGTGCTACAACCTGTCAGAGCCACCTTCACCATTAATTTTGCCTCTTGCAAAGCCAGCAGTAATGCACGAGGTGAGATGGAGTGGGAATCAGAATCACAGAATGGCAGGGGTTGGAAGGGACCTTGAAAGGTCATCTAGTCCAACACCCACCACCGTCCCATGCCAGAGCAGGACCACTGAGTATACGTCACACAAGAACACATACAGATGTGTTCTGAATGTCTCCAGAGAAGGAGACTCCACAACATCTCTGGGCAGCCTGTTCCAGTGCTCTGACACACTCACAGTCCCCCTTTACATACATAACCAGATAAGAAGTGTGAAAAGGGCAAGAAATGATGACAGTGTGGAGAAGGAATGGGCTACATGGCCTGTAAGAGAGAGAGAGAGAATTTAGGCAGATTTACTGTTACCTGTTAGCACGATGCAGGAAAACAACCCAAACGAAAGAGCATGCTGGCACAGCCAACGTGTTCCCTGTGAGCTGGAATGGATGCTTGTGGAGGGAGAGGCATGAGAGGGATTACAGTCCATACTGGGGAGATTGGTCACACGTTGCTGGGAGATCATGATCCAGAGACAGTTAAAGATTAATAAGAAATAAGAGTAATTTAAAAATGCAGTAGAAAAATAGAAGAATAAAAAACAGTTTAGAAAAAAAATTAAGACTAGAGATTTTTACACCCTGATAATTAAAATACACTGAGGGATCCACTTCCTCAGTTACGTGGCCCGTTGCTGTATGTATGTGCCACACGAGGTCTTCTGCCTGAGAAGGCTGGCGGGGGCGTGCAGTGGGCAACGGAGCTGTGAGATGTACTTGGTCCGCTGGAGCTTCTCTCGTCCCTGCTTGGCTTCTCAGAACGAAGAACACTGTGGAAGGTGACATTGTGTTCGTACTGGTCCTTCATCTGTTGTATCTTTTCCCGAGGGACACGATGAATGTTTCTTCTGCAGAGTCAACAGAATCACAAATGTTTAGCTACCCAGGTACCAGAGGTTGTCTTCACCTTGTTAAGGTTCCTGGCACGTTTGGGTTCACTCTTCATGTCCTTGCTGCTCTATTTCTAGACCTTTTCCCCAAAATTGTTAATTTCCACCTGCTTGTTAAAAGTACCTCTGTGACTGATGGAAACTGTGATGCCAACACTGCTGTGGGCAGCCAGGGCATAAGAAGTTAGGCAAATGCTTTGAAATGTAGGCCAGGTCAGGAAGAGCTGTGTACTAGGCCTGTGTTATTTTACACGTGGTTTAGTGGTGACGGCTTGTTAGCCCTGGGGTGAGCTTTCATAAATCTGGAGCACAGGCTACAGATAGCCCAGACACTGACCCAAAATCTGCAGAAGTGGGGAAAAATTGTAACTGAACCTGCAGTTTAGGCACCTGAGCAGATTTGTAAATTACAGGTTGGAGAGGGAAGGGAGCAGGGGAACACTCTCACACAGGATAGACCTGAAACAGCTGCAGACTTTCTGCATGTTAGTGGGAATGGGCTGCCCAGGGAGGTTGTGGAGTCTCCTTCTCTGGAGATGTTTAAAACCCACCTGGACATGTTCCTGTGTGACT
>JAOXOE010000001.1:105685845-105729617 GCA_028565055.1 Phoeniculus purpureus | reverse complement strand
TCTGGTGAGACCCCACCTGGAGTACTGTGTCCAGTTCTGGAGCCCTTATTCCAAGAAGGATGTGGAAATACTGGAGCGTGTGCAGAGGAGGGCCATGAGGATGATCAGTGGGCTGGGGCACTTCTCCTATGAGGACAGATTGAACAGTTCAGTCTGGAGAAGAGGAGGCTCCGAGGTGACCTTCTTGTGGCTTTCCAGTATCTGAAGGGAGCCTACAAAAACGCTGGGGAAGGACTTTTTAGGATATTAGGTAGAGACAGGACTAGGGGGAATGGAGCAAAGCTGGAGCTGGGTAGATTTAGAGTGGATGTGAGGAGCAAGTTCTTGACCGTGAGAGTGGTGAGAGCCTGGAATGGGTTGCCCAGGGAGGTGGTTGAGTCCCCATCCCTGGAGGTGTTTAAGTCCAGGCTGGATGAGGCTCTGGCCAGCCTGATCAAGGGTGGGATGTTCCTGCCCATGGCAGGGGGGTTGGACTTAGATGATCTTTCGAGGTCCCTTCCAATCCCTTATGATTCTATGAACACCAGTAACACACGGGTTTATGTTGTAACTTTCCTAGCCGGGGTTTCTGTGTTGCCTGTTTCATTAAAAATACTCTTATGTGAGCACTGGAAATGGAATTGAATTTTGCCTTTGCAGTTTACTTAGTAAAACTGTCTTCAAATTTGTTGGTATTGGCACTTCTTTCTGCTGATGTAGTGTGTAAGATGAATGTGCGGAGGATCTTGTCATTTTAAATGCATAACAAACTTGAATGTAATTGTGAAGGCACTCCCAGGGGAGTCTTGCTACCCAAGGATAGATTAAAGATTCATTTGGAAATTATTAACATGGGATCTTGTTTATAATATGTATTATTAATCTACTCACTACATTTCACTTGATCTGTGTACATTGAGCCAAGTGGGAAATACTAGAGACAGTTAAGTCATGTTTTTCTTTGATTACAGCAAAGATGTGATTTGGAACATATTCACCAAAAAATACTGGCTCTGGGTCTTTAGACCATTAATAGAACTTTTCTAGCAATTTTATTAAAAACTTTGCATTGAATCTAAAAGCCAAAGAAATTCTGAATGGACTGGTGTTGTACCCAAGGTGTTCAAGTTCAGTTTAGTAATGAGCAATCACCTGCTGGCCTACAGCAGAAGTCTTCTCTTCAAAAATTATTGAACTCCCTCTTACTCTACATTTATTATTTCATGTTTAAATAAGAATAAAGGAAATGTAAGATTTATTTTAAATGTTATTTTATTGTCAATGAGAAAGTAACGTAGTCTGGAGGAACATGCTGTTATGTAATGGAAAAGTAGACATTCGGTTAAAAGGAAAAGTTTGTTTTATTAAGCCAGTATTTGTTCAAACCCTTGAAAATTAAATGGAAGGTGCTTGCACTGAGCAGCCGAAGCAGTGAAAAATGGGACTTATATAATAAATGACTATTGAATATTTTTGTTACTAAATATTTTGAGGTACTTCAGTGCCTATTTGTGGAATCCCATTTTCTTGTATCTTTTGAAAAATAATAGTTCTCATCTCCGTTGATGGAACCGTGGTCATGATGGTAATCATATTGCCAGGTATTTTTTAGCAAGAGTAACTGTCTTTATAAGTAGGGACTTAAAGAAACAGAGATGACTCTGTGTGACTGTAACTTCAGTGGCTGCTTTGTTCGTCTGGGAACGCTGCAGTTGCCCACACAGCATGCTCTGAGGGTGTTTATTGTTGGTTGCTGCTCTCAAGTGTAAGACTTGTTATACGGTGTTCACTATCCCACAGCTAATTGCATCTTCCTTCAAGATGGCTGTAGAAAATCGACATTTTTACTGAAGGAACAAGTTTCTTTTTATTTGGGTGGTTCAGATTCTTATCATGTTTTAAAAAAAACACCTTCAGATGCAGAGATACTTCAGTAGTTTGATAAATAAGAGAAATGGTGGAAAACTGCAGAAAAGTAGGTGTATTTCTGTATGTGTAGTTGTACCCTTGAGTTTACACCCATCCCTCTAGCCATCCTTGAACTTTGCAGGCTGGAAAACATTAGGCAGTCAAACTTTCCCTCTCTGAGGGTAAAATTTAGCTGTTATTAGGGGAATTGAAATCATCGGTTTGGATTTAACGCAGCAGAGGTAACACACTTGTGTAAACGTGTTTTTTTCCTCTAGTGATAATTACTCTGTGTGTGGTGATCCAACAAAACCTTCTGTTTTTCAAATTCTATTTGTGTTGCTTTTTGTGTTGCTTCAGCTACAATTACGTTTACAACAGACGTCTAGAGTTACGGCTAAACAAGTGGTTATTACGGGGTTGAAGGGAAATGTCCCTGCCCATGGCGGGGAAGTTGGAACTGGATGGTCAGGTGGTCCCTTCCAACCCAGAGTGATTCTGACTCTATAACTTCTCCAGTGAAGTGATCCTGCTGTGGCAGGGGGATTGGACTATAGATGATCTTTCATGATTCCAGGACTCTGTGATCAGTACCAAGTGAACTGATTGCATTCTGGCACTGGATGTCGATGTTCACAAGTAACTAGGCCAGTCAGAAATTTGACTTCTGCTGTCTGCCCTCTGTCTCTGATACCACATTGGAGTAATCCTTTGGCATCAATGAAAGTTGCTTCGTGGCTGTGAATTTGTTATGCTATTGTGCACGCTAAGGGCAGAAGAAAGCCTTGTGGCCATACAGTCTCGCCTGGCAGGACACTTGCTACAGAAATTTTCCATTGAAACGTTGATGTGTACCTTGAATGTTTTATTCTACCAATTTATATCACTTGTATAAAAACTCCTTAGTGACAACTTCATCCCTGTCCTCAGCACCAGCAAAAATAGAATCATAGAATGACAGGGTTGGAAGGAACCTCCAGAGGTGATCTAGTCCAATCCCCCTGCAACAAGCAAGGCCATCACTCACCAGACCACTGCCTCATCCAGCCTGACCTTGAATGGCTGCAGGGCTCCACCACCTCTCTAGGCAGCCTGTTCCAGGGATCTTCTACCCTCAGAGTAAAATCTTTTTCTGATATCTATCCTAAATCTACTCTCTTCCAGCTTCAAAGCATGACGCCCCCGTCCTATCATTCCTTGCCCTATGGAACAGTTCTTCCACAGCCTTCTGACAGTCCTTTTCAGGTATTGGAAGGTTTCTAAATGAGTTATAAACATATAGCTCAGACCTCCTGTCCTGTCTTGCTTGTTGTGGTCCAGTGTAACTAAGTCCATATTCTGCCTGTTTTGATATGGACATTCATTAGGAAAAAGAAACAAACCACTAGGCAACTGTCCCCCTGTAATGCAGTTCAGCTAGTCAGAATTATGACCACCCTTAATTCTCTATTCCCCTTAAGCGTATTTTGGTCTTTAGACCATGTAGACCAGGACAGCAAATTTGATTACAACATAATTCAGCATCAAACATATTGTGTCATCATTGCTTGGCACTCCTAGAAGCATCCTACGGTGCTGAGGAAAGTGCCACCTGACTTTGCTGTCTAGCCCATTATTATTTGTTATATAAATTGGAGTGGTGAGAGTTAAGCTCTTTCCAAATATATAGAGTAATGGTCTTTGTCCTTTCAAGAGCCTGCATGGGAATGCCTTTCCCTATCAAGCCAATGTATCACACCCACTCCATTGCAGCCCTGGCAGATTTTGTACTGGCTGGTGATCCATGGCTTATTTTCTATGGAGCTTGTCTCTATCTTAATGAAATGTCATTATTCTAGATTATTATCTATTATTCTTTCATTGTTAGATTTATTTTATTATTATTCTTTCATTATCACAAATTGTTTGCTGTAGGAATCATTAGGATCAAGCATTATGGAGAACTTTGCAAGGTAGAGGTGTCAAAACTTAAGATTTTCTGATTATAGTCCCATTTTTATTTTATTTTATTCTTTCAGTTCAGATTTTATAATGACAAGCTGCGGCTGAGTGGTGTGGGACTGTTTGTCCTGGAGAACAGGAGACTGAGGGGAGACCTTACAGTTCTCTATGTCTACTTGAAAGGATGTTGTAGAGAGGTGGAGGTTTGTCTGTTCTCTCTAGAGGCCAGTGATAAGATGATGAGAAATGGCCATAAGCTGTGCCAGAGGAGGTTCAGGTTGGATGTCAGGAGGAATTCCTTTGCTGAAAGGGTTGTCAGGCATTGGAACAGCCTGTCCAGGGATAGGGTTGAGTCACCATCCCTGGAGGTGTTTAAGAGAAGGGTAGATGTTGCGCTGGAGGACAGGGTTTAGGGTGATGATAGGGCTGGGAAAAGGTTGGACTTGACAATCTCTTCCAGCTGCAACTATTCTGAGATCCTCTTAAAGGGTCCAAGGTGTTCTAGGTGATTTTGTGTTTTGTAGAATCACTTTAAAAGCACCCTGTATTTAGAGGAATGCAAATCGACACCTCAGGTAAGTTCTGTCAGGAAACAGGGTCCAGACAAGAAGAGCGATAAGCACCGGATAACGGGGGTGGTTGTGCCTGAGTTTATGTACAGGTGCTGTTCATTTAGACATCGTGCTAACACGGCAGTCTAACAGTCAGTCAGGGAATGTGTGATTGCATTCTAGCAGGAATGTAGTTTCTGCAGTTTTACTGCAAACACTGAGTAGAAAGGGACTGACATGTGTGATGACATAACTGCAGAGAGTAGTAAGGGTTTTTCTCTTCATAAATGGATGTTCTCGTTAAAGTCATAAAATACAAACAGTAACCCCAGCTGTCTTGAGTTTAGCTGCCCTGAGCACCCAGGGCAGACTCAGCTGTCCAAAAAGCCGCTAGGAAGCACTGGAGGAGAACTCACAGCCCAGCTGGAGTTCTTTGGGGTTTGTTTTTATAAAGGACTATTACAGATTATTCCATAGCTGGGTAGTTGATTAGAAAAGCTCTCAGTGAGAATGGAGATGAATGTCTGTGATGCCAGCAGACCTGTGAGGGACATAGAGCCCCATTTGCTGGGAGCAGGTGATGCACTATGTGTGTAAATACAACCGATAGCTTACAGACAATGAAGGGGTTCATTCCTCTTAGATAAAAAAGCTTCCTTATGTTTTAATTAAACAGTGCAATAAAAAACTGGTACCTTTCCAAAATGCCCACTCTTTCATAGAGCACACATGTGTCTAGCAGAGCTGGAAGCTACAATGCAAAAAACAACAGGATAACATCCTTTTCATTTGGTTCCCTCATTACGGTAATTAGCAGCCTTCTGGTACCTGAAGGGGCCTCTAAGAAAGCTGGGAAAGGGTTTTTTACAACAGTTTGCAGTGATAAGATCAGGGGAAATGGCCTGAAGTTAGAAGAGGGGAAATTCAGATGACATATCAGGAGGCAATTCTTTACACTGAGGGTGCTGAGGCACTGGAACAGGTTGCCCATGGATGTTGCGGCTGCTCCATCCCTGGAAGTGTTGAAGGGTGGGTTGGATAGGCTCTGGGCAACCTGGTCCGGTGAGAGGTGTCCCTGCCGATGGCAGGGCTTTGGGACGGGATGATCTTTAATGTCCTTTCCAACCCAAACAGTTCTATGATTTCTATGGTTGTTTTCCCTGCCCCTCGTATTGTCACTGTGGCCGTAAATGCTTCTACCTTAAAGAATTTACATGAAACTGTTACTGCACGGCTCATTGGTAGCATCCACACCCAATCCCGTCACTAAACAACTGTAGAGAGATTTTTGCCAAATACCATTTTTCTTCTCATATTACTCTGGTTGTCTTTTTCCTTCTGTATCTTGTTTCTGGCTTTGGGGAGAGGGGCTTGGGATTTTAGCGTGTGGGATGTTTGCTTTCACCTTTTAATGAGCAGCACTACCGAGGTGATGGATTATCGTCTCCCAAAAGGTGCTGATTGAGTATCTCTGCAACCTTTCAGCTACTCTTAACTACTGAATTGTTTATGAGCATGGGTCGGGTTTTGCAGGTGACTGTACAAGTAGGTAGGGAGAAGAATCTCCAGGAATGGAGCACGTGCTGTGGAAATAGAGGGGAGAGTTTTGCCATCTCAGCTTACAAGCACAAGACTGTTGTCTTCAAGGTGCACAGGGGAGAAATATTTGTAAATCTGCTTCTTACACTTAGATCTCCTGGCAATAAAGTTAACGCAGTGTGTTGCCAGACAGTCACAGAAGACCCTGAAACTCGTTCTAGAATTTACTCTTTCCTTCTTGGATTTCAGAAACCTGAAATCCTGAAGGACGTTTTTGCTAGTGTAAGGCAGCAAAACATAGTAGAGCTAATCCTGCCTTTTAAGAAGTTCGTAGAAAAATACTGATCTCTCCTTGCTTTGCATAGGTCTGTGGCAGGTCTGTAGCATAGGTAATGTGCCACAGAGCTGATCCTATGAATTATTACAGGGTATGAAAAATAGGTACAGCTTTTACTGTGTCAGAAGCGTTATTCCTCAGGATGCCCCAGATTCCTTTTCTTGACTTAGAGAAACAACAACTTAAAACTTTATAATTGAAATACAAATTATTAATGACACGGATGCCAGGAGTCTGTTACGAAGCCCTTTAACAGCAGAGTGTTTCAAGAAAGCCTTGATGCGTTACGCGGCACATCCAGATATAACTCCAGACCAACTGCACAGAGCCTTCAGTGATAAATGCAATTATTTCTTTGGCAATTTTAAAGCTTGTTCTACTTCTCCTTTTATCTAGTTGGTAGCGATTGAATTGTATTTGGTACAATAAAATGCCTTAGAGGCAATTTAGCAGTGGTATTGTTTTGCTCTTGACTATAACCAGCTAACAGTACATGCCTATGAGGCATAGGTAAGGGGTTTAGGATCCACTCCTCTTGAGGTGTTTATGCAAAGGCTGCCCGTGGATCTTAACACCACACTGTCAGATGAATTATGAAGATGTATGCAGCAAGACTTTGCTGTAACTCAGTGACCTAACTGTAGCACAGTGAGATCTGAACTCGGGACTGAAATCCCGTAGTACTGAGCAAACACCTTCTTTAAAGTCTGTGACAGAATAATAAATTAATCTAAGGGAAATCTTTGAAGGGAAATGTCACCGAAAGGGGCAGCTTATGGAGATTACAGTAAAAAGCAATGAATGGATGTCGTATTGGAATCACTGCAGTCCCACTCTGTTTGGCAAACACTAAACCTGCTCAGCACCCACCGATACTGCTCTGGTGGTGCAGGAGCAAACCACAGGTGTGTTATCCACAGCTGTCCTCAAACTACATTACGTGTCTGCACCTCATGTTTCGCTCCAGCATGAGAAACAGCACTAACCTTCAGAAAATGTTTGTGTGGTTATCCTGACTGGCTTCAAAGTGAGCAAATTGTATGGCGAGAGCACTCACCTCAGCATAAAGAACTTCTGCAACAGAGCACTGGAACAGGCTCCCCAGAGAGGTTGTGGAGTCTCCTTCTCTGGAGACTTTTGAGACCTGTCTAGATGCATTCCTGAGTGATCTGTCCTAGTTTGGGTCCCGCTCTGGCAGGGGGATTGGACTCAATGATCTCCAGAGGTCCCTTCCAACTCCTGACGTTCTGTTCTCGCTTTATTGAGGACAAACAAAAGCTCTGCCTACAGATGGAGACCGAGAGGTCTAATAGCACTTGTTTAATTTCCTGACTGGATTACATGAAATGCAGTTTAGTTTTCGTTCTGTAAAGCACAAACTTCCAAAGAGCAGTCTGCATTGATAAAATAGATGGGTTTGTACCATTTTTTTCTGCCCCTTACATACCAGCCAAATGATTACAGTGAGGCAGAACCTGTGGACAGCTGTGGGAACACCTACCCAGTTAGAAACAAAATCCTGGCAGAGGATCATATACAGCAAGTATTTCACTAATTCCACCGGCTTCTCTGTGGGCAGTAATCCTGAAATCTTGTGTTGCCTTTTACAGACACATTGTCATTGCCACGTCCATGGGCTCACAGCAGCCTGCCAGTACCTAAAGGAGACCTGCAAGAAAAACAGAGAGGGACATGTAATGACCATGGATTTAGACTAGAAGGATGGAAGGAATTGCTTAGGTGAGACACTGTAAGAGGTTGCACAGAGAGGCTGTGGATGCTCCTGGATGGTCCTGTGGATGCTCTCTCCCTGGAGCTGTTCAAAGCCAGATTTGGCAGAGTTCTTAACAACCTGGTTTAGTAGGGAGTTACTCTGCTCATGGCAGGAGAGTTGGAACGAGATGACATATAAGGTCTCTTCCAGCCCAAACCATTGTATGATTTTATGGCTTCTTGCATATGTACACATTTTAGCCTGGTATTTATCTTAGCCAAGTTTGTGTAAGTTTGCTCTGTGGATGACAAGTATGGGTATTTTTAGCAAACAAAGACCTGTTTGGTTTTGGCAGAATGTAGGCTCAATAAAATTCACTTTGCAGTTATGTCCTCTGCTAAAAGAGAGCAGGTAAGCAACAGGCTAAATTGCAGCAGGTAATAAATGAGAAATTATGTCGATTCATGATACTAAATATGTTGCATTTTTCATTGGATTAGCTTCGAATTACTGGGCCAGGTGCTTTTGTAATTGCAACTCATTTGGAAAACGTTAGCGTTCAGTGATGCTCGAAGTTGAATAGCTGCTTTTGGTGGTGCTGTTATGATGCAGTGCCATTTCAGGTAATGTCAGAATGCCATCTGTCCTCCCTTTCAATAGTTTTTCTTATGCTACAGACGACATCCGTGCTCATTTAGCTGTTGAGTTCTATGTTCTGCTGTTTGCAGGAAATTACAGATGTCTTTTTTATTAAGAATCTTTCTTGCTGACTGCACAAATTCCCATTACCCCAATGTGTGTGGTGGTAGAAGGATTGCCCTGTACGCAGAACGTGCTTGAATGGCCTCCACAGGAAACTACTAGTAAATTTCATACTTTAGTTATTTTAATTTTTTCATTTGATTGTTAGTTTGATTTTTTTCCATTGCCTTAGTTTCGTTTCAAGTCCTAAGGAGGCACACACACAATACAAAAGGCAAGCTAGAAGAAGCTGGCAGCTAGAATGAGCTTATAGAGCAAATTTAACTTGTCAGAATGTACCCAAACTGAAATTGTCCTGGGTTGTTACTTGGTCTTGCATAGATCTAGTGTGAGTGACTTCCGTGGCTCAAAGACTATCCAGTGGGAAAGACGACTGAGTTGGCTGAACAGCCAAAACTGTTCTATGATTCTGTGATTTAAATTGGCATCCAGCTGACCTCCTTCTGCAGGAGAAAACTGCTCTCCTCCTTTACGAGCCCCTTACAGTTCTCTTGAAGACATTCGAGTATCATCCTAAACACTGCAAGCTTGAGCATGGTTAATGAAGGTCCACTCTGCCCTGTAAATGCAAATGCAGTTAGGGTATTACCAGAGGAAGGTGACCTATTCCTGCTTTCATTGTCTCTTTCTGTGCTGCTTTCAGCACATTTGTGAGTCTGTAGCATGCATGTCCCCTGGAGTGGGTGCTTTGTTCAGGTCTCTGTAGACTGTCACCTCAGCTCTCAGGAGTTCAGGGGGCACTGCACTGCCTCTCATGTAGCAGATACTCACCTAGACATGGGTTCCACTGGCTGGATTTGGTTAGTAACTAGTTCTTTTCTTGAAGAGACTGACTGCAAGAGTCATCTAGTAGGAAGTACTACAAACAGTGCGTGAAAACGTGAACATGTCTTCCCTAGATCCTGATGAATGAGACTTGTTGGGTTTTTTATATCAGGACAAACCCCAGAACCATTAACAAATATAATATTCTTCTGGGGGAAGG
Organism: Phoeniculus purpureus; assembly: GCA_028565055.1. Taxonomy (NCBI): domain Eukaryota; kingdom Metazoa; phylum Chordata; class Aves; order Bucerotiformes; family Phoeniculidae; genus Phoeniculus; species Phoeniculus purpureus. Next base: position 105,719,901 of record JAOXOE010000001.1, on the reverse strand, counting down.
CTGCATGGGAAAACTCCACACTCACGGTAAGGTTATGAAAAGGATGGTTCAGGGAGTTAACATCTACATATGTCACCCATAATCCCAAACGATCATTGGAATAGAAATACACAGGGGGATTACAGTTGTTAGAATTGGACTTCTCATTTACTTCTGCGTGTGAGTTATAAACTGTGGAAGATTTTAAAGTCAGAATATGAAGAAGTGTAATACAATTATTTCCTTTCGACTACATCTATAGTAATATATACTTACTGTGATTTCTGTAGTGGAAATATATAGTACTTGGATTACTTTAAAATGTCTGAAATGTGTAGGGCTAGGATGGCAAGTCAGAAATCCATCAGACAGTCCAAATCCCTGCTGTGAGCTTCTGTAATTGCAAATGGTGCTGCTCAAAAAAGGAGAAAAGAAGAGATGAAAGGACAGTAGCTTTTTTCTTGATCAACAATTATGTGAGACGCTACCTGGTAGCTGGCCTGTGTGATGGGCAAAGTCCCTGGTTTCCAGGCACAGACATTTGGAAAGGAAATACTTCTGGCCCTTGTGCTATGCACCTTGCCCAGAACAGCCCTGACAACTTCATCCACTTGCTGCACACCAGACTCTTCTTGGTTTTTCACAGTAGCTGCTACAAATCTTGAGCATTTATGGAATTCCTGGACAGGACAGTAAGTCATGTCCATCCCAAAGGAGCAAGGTGTGTCCTAAAAGGCTACAAGCTGTTGCAGTGTGCTGAGAAGCAGGAGTGACTCGAGCCTTGGTTTCTTTCTTATTTGTAGACCATCTAGTGTTCAGTAACCTCAGTGGAGGCAGCTGAGTAGAAGCACCCCCCAGCCCAGAGGAGTCTCTGGGATTTGCCTCAATGTGTCAGGCAGATGACGTCAGGAGGCACAGCTGGCATGTCAGAACTAGGCTAAGAGTCTATGCTGTAGGTAGTCTGCGTGTTTGAAGATTGGGCCAGTGAAACCTTCAGTAGCAAAAAACCCAGGTGTTTCTGGGCAAACTGCAGGGATTCCTGCATTTAAAGTTATCCAAACAGGCTGCGAATATTCAGAGCAGCCCATCATTAGAGAAAAAACATCATGGCTCTCATCAATCTGGGGAGTTTTTTTGGGTCCGTGGGTACCATGAACTTCACTCTGCCAGGAATTGCTTAGTTTGCTTACACTCAAAGTGCCATCTTATCTTCTTCCTGGATCAGCGGAGTATCCTTGAATAGATGTAATTTTTAGAAAGACATTCTTAGTGTAGGAAACAGTAGAAATGTATGTGTTGATGGAATCCAACTTCATGTTGGCAGGTTATCTGGCAAGCAGTGTGGTCATGAGGACTCTGGCATTTCACACGAGCAAGCACTGACTAGAGAGTAAGGGTTGTGTTTCACCTTCCAGTACCTGAGGGAGGTCTACATGAAAGCAAGGGAAGGTCTTTTCAAGAGGGTTTGTACGGATAGGACAAGGAACAATGGGTTCAAGCTGGGAAAGGATAGATTTAGGCTGGATATTAGAAAAAACTTCTTCAACGTGAGGGTGGTTGATCACTGGAATGGTCTGCCTAGGGAGGTGGTGGGGGCCCCATCCCTGGAGTCATTTAAGGTCAGGCTTGATGAGGATGTGAGCAGCCTGACCTAGGTGGAGTTGTCCCTGTGTAGGAAGCTTGGACTAGATGACCTCTAGAGGTCCCTTCCAGCCTAGAACATTCTATGATTCTATGTTGTCTACTTTGACTTCAGCCAGGCTTTTGACACTGTTTCCTGTAGCATCCTCATTAGGAAATCCATGCAGTGCAGGTTATATTAGTGGGCAGTGAAGTGGGTCGACGTGGTTGTATGACATAGCTGAACAGGGCAGGGTTAACTTGGAGATTTGTGACCAGTGGTGTCCCCCAGGGATCAGTACTGGGTTTGGTCTGACCCAGTGGACAGCTGGGCAAAGATGAATCTAATGTGGTTCAAAGAGAGCAAGTGTAGGGTCCTGTACCTTGGGAGGAACAACCAGACACATCAGTGTAGGTTAGAGGTAGACTTGTTGGAGACTAGCCCTGAAGACGGAAGTCCTGGAGTCCTGGTGGGCAATAAGTTCACCATGGTCAGACAGTGCGCCCTTGTTGCCAAGAAGGCCAGTGATCTTCTGGGGTGCATTAAGAAGTGTGTGGCCAGTAGGTCTAGAGTGGTCATCCTCCTCCTGTATCTTGCTCTGGTGATGCCACATCTGGAGTTTCCAGTTTGAGAGAGACAGGGAACTGCTGGAGAAGGTCCAGCAGAGTGCAATGGAGGTATCTAGAACATCTGTTTGTGAGAGCTGCATCTGTTTGGCCAGGAGAGAAGGTTGAGAGGAAACCTGAATCCACACCTGTATATCTCTGCAGGGTGGCTGAAGGAAGATGGTTCCACTCTGTTTCTGATTGTGCCCGGTGGCAGGCTATTGGGCAATGGGCATAAGCTGGCACACAGGAGGTTTCATTTAGATGTGATGAAAAACTTCTGTACTGTGTGGGTGACTAAGTACTGTCCCAGGCTGCCCAGGAGGTGATGGAGCCTTGTGCTCTGCAGGCATCCCAAACCTCCCTGGATGCAGCCCTGTGCTGTGCAATGTGCTCTGGGCAGTCCTGCTTTGGCAGGGGAGTTAAATTGGATGATCTCTATAGGTCCCTTGCAGCTCCAACATTCTCTGATTCTAATAACAATAAACACTTTGAGAAGAAGATTTGTTTCCTGTAATAAAAAATATCTAAACTCTAGCTGAAGCCATTTTCCAAGCCTTGGAGGATTAGGCTCTGTCATTTATTCCAGTGCAGAAAGAAATAATGAGTTTGGCTTGTTCTGTCCTAAGTCTTTAGAAGCTCACACCAAGGTTTCACCTGCGAGCGTATCTGTTAAATGCCTTGTAAACAAGTCTGCTCCTTTTTAGTGTCTGAAATGTAAACAAGCGTGTGAGGTCTCACCAGGAAGACGCAGTAATTTCTAAATTATTTCAAAGCCAAAAAAAAAAAGGGTTAATGATCCTTGAAAAAAATGTTGGCATGCTAGATCCTATATTGAACAGCTTTGAGGAGGGTTCAGAAAGGTTTAAGCAAATTGGGAAGGAGTTCAGAAACTGTTTCCAAAGCGTTTCACTCTGGCACACTGGATGGCATTTCTATTAGGCAAGCTGTCAGTCTGGTAAATAGGCTTCATGCAGACAAATAATAGCATATTCATTTTTCATTAAGGGAGATTATTTTCCATAACAAAGGATCTTGCTTGCGAAGTCTACCTTCTAAGACTCTTCTAAGACACCCACATCATCAGCAAACAGACCTTCAAAAACATTAATTTTTTTTAATTTAAATTTAAGAAGCCTGTCTGAATCTTACACTGTTATAGATTAAAAACTACCTACATCAGATGCAAGGACAGACACCTGGCTCCACTGTCCTCCTTTGGCCTCTTCAAGAAGCAGGGTAGGGTGTTGAACTCTGGCCGTGCAGATCAGTGTGAGCTTGGGGTAACAATGTGAAAAACAGTTGGAGGTGGTGGTTGTCTAGTAACTGAAGGGGTGTGACATTTGTTCCATATAAACTGGGACAAAAGACAGAGATACTCTTCTGAACTAATAAGGCTTCAAGCTCTCTGGTTTCCCTGGCACCGCCTGTGACCATTTACTCAAGGTGTTTTCTGCTATTTGAGTTTGTTTGGGGTTTTTTTGTTTGTGTGGGTTGGTTGGTTGCTTAGCAAAGGTATATTTTGGAAACACTTGCATGTCATTTCCTTTCACGAGTTTCATGGACTTGGGATTAGACACTGGGCAATAACTGCTTTTTCAATAAATAGCTCTGCACAACCAAGAGTAACAAGGTTGGGATCATAGTGATCATCTCTTTACTACCAGTGAATTATGGTGCATCCAGTTGGTGTAGTTACGTTCTGGCTTGGCACAGTCTGCAGTGGTGATGTACCGGCAATGATGCATCAGGATACCCAGTTAATTTAGCAATATGTTTTCCAGATTTTATGGACCATTTCTTTTCTTAACAATTCTTTGTGATGTTTTGCCATGGTCTGCAAATTCGTGACACTGCCAAGGTAAATTTAAACATACTGAGATATAAATATTGCACAAGCTCCATGTAAAGAAAAGAGTGCCTATTATTCCTGTCCCTTTAAATCTTACAAAGTTGCAGGAGGTACAGAAAAGGAGGCCTTTCAATGGAAGGAATTTCACAGCTTCCATAAAGTGATAGCCTGGACTGAGGAGTTACTGTCCCAAATTGCAGTCCATGGTGACCATACAGAGGTAAATGAACAGGCATGAAACGGTACTCGCTTTGCGAGGGCACCTGTGGCGTGAGGTCCCAGTAGGGAGTGCCTGTAGACAGCTCATAAACGGGTTCAGCTCAGTGCCTAAGTTCTTTTTATTCTTTTTTTGTCTTTTTTACTACTTTCTCATTCAAAGGTCTGCACAAAGGAAATGTAATTTGGCTTGTAGTTCATTATGCTCTTGCTCAGCAAAACATGAAAACCTCAAAATTATATATACATATCTGTATAGCATATATTATGTACGTAGCACTTTGGGGTGTGAGGTCACTTTTCATGTTAAAAATGTTGGTTACTTACATGGAAGTAATGCTTTTAAAGAAGTGGTTTAAGAGAACATGTACTGAAACATCCCCTACACAAACCTTGCTGAAAACGCAGTGAAGGAAGTACTCACCAGTCTGCAATGTCTGACCTCACTGGGTTTCTGTCACTACTCTGATTTCTCAGATGTGACTAATTTGAAATGTCATCCACATGACCTGCTAATCTGTTGGGTTTTCCTCATGTCCAGAAAAATGCCTCAGCGGAGGAAGAGAGTCTTCACGTGGCCGTGAGAAAGGAAGAAAACCAGAGCATCCAGGAGTGCGATTCCCAGAACGTAAGTGTAGCCCACCTTGAAATCAGCATCGTACAACAGCATTAGTGCCTTGGGACTTGCTTCTCCTGGTCAACCTGGAACACGTGTATGGTCTGCATTAAGGTGCTGAGGAGTAAAGGCTCTTTGCTGCCAGTCTCTGCTTACTTAGACTGCTTAATAGACTCCTTAATAGAACTTACAAGACTTACAAAGGCTGCTTAGCAGAAATTTTTGCAGGAAGAGCAGCAGTGGAAAAGCAGCAATTTGATGTTTTTACCATTTCAAAGACTCCCATGTTCATGGCTGAAGAACTGGCGGTACAGCAGGATGCAGCACCTACTTTACATATTGTTTCCACCACTAATCCGGCCCAGATGCTTCATCCGATACCACAAACCTTTCAGGGAGATGTAAAGAGGTGGCAGCATAGTTATGGAATCTCATCCAGTGCCAGTGTAGGAAGGCTGCAAGCTGTGCTTTTCTTGTGCCTTTCCTGACAGAAAGCTCAATCTACTGCTGCTGCTGAGGCAAACAGCACGGTGGGAGCTGTTAACAGCAGTCCCAAGTGCACGAACTATGGCTGCAATTATAATGATGCAAATAAACCAGGAAAAAGCAGAAAGAGACTAATTTTCTTGATACGGTGTGTTGCCTGCTCAATAGTCCCATAGTGCTTCCTTCACTGATTTGCAGGTGAAATATGGAAGGCAGTGAGGAAAAAGTCTATCTCAACAGCTTTTCAGTGTCCTACTGAACACATTACCTTCCTCCAGATATAAGAGACTCCTGCAGAGGGCACTGGACAGCTTGCTGGTAGCCAGCATCACAGCATACAGCAAGGTGAAGAAAAGTTTGGAAAACAAATCCAAGATAATTGTAAAAATCTGGATGTATCTCTGGATGTATCATCTATATGTTACTGGCTTTATTATTTATCAATGATAAGTGGTAAATAGAGGCTGCAGCCTCTAACGGGGGCAGAAACAAGGAGGAATTGTGTATCCGGGAGTAGACTCCATCATTTGCTGTTATGCCCCTTTCTTAGTGTCTAAAGATGAAAGAAACTTCATTTCTTATTAATAAAAATTGAGATGGTAGATGAAAGTCTAGGATATAGAATTCTGAACTTGGATTGAAGTCCAGTTAGAGGCTTCAGTCACTGGAAAGCTGTGAAAAGTGTGATGGAACATAGGCTGCTTTAGATAGGGGCTGAATTTATTTAGGCTGAATATTTGGGGAAAAACTTTTCAAGCAACTGTTTTTGTTTTTACAGAAGTGAATACACTAGAGCAGGGTCCAAAAATTGAAGGTTCAAGCATTTCACCTCATTAATGTTTATAAACATGGAAGGGGCAGGAGTCAGGAAGATGGAAGCAGGCTCTGCTCAGTGGCATCCAATGATAGGATAAGGGGTAATAGGTGTAAGCTGGAACACAGGAGGTTCCACATCAGAGTGAGAAGGAACTTCTTCACAGTGAGGGTGACAAAGTGCTGGAACAGGCTGCCCAGGGGAGTCTCCTTCTCTGGAGATGTTTAAAACCCACCTGGACATGTTCCTGTGTGACTTGATCTAGGGGATCCTGCTGTGGCAGGATGATCTTTTGAGGTTCCTTCCAATCCTTAATGTTCTGTGATTCTGTGAAATGCTTTGCCAAAGACCACCAGGGATTTCTGCTTGGCTGTGAGGCTGCAAACTCTGAGCATCTTTGGATCTGCCACTTAGATCTATTAAGGCACAAGTGGTGTCCAGAACTGCATCTCTCAACATGTTTTATCACAGCGACAGCAATGTAGCCGGCTGGCAGCTGCAGCATCCCACTTTTAAAGCTGTGCTACAGACAGACAGTATTTGTTACGATTAATTTTAAAGAACAGAAAGGTAAATATTGTCTGTAGTGCTCAGATGTGGTTTTGTGCCAAGAGTGCTGCTTCAAATACAGAATGAAAACCAGGGCTTCTGCCCCACGCAGCCTGCAGTACAAATACAAGCTTCAGCGAGTTGTGTTTTTTACTGCCTGACTTGCTTCAGCACAGTTCAGCTACCGAGTAGCAGAAGTTTTCATAGAGTCATAGAATGAATGGTTTAGGTTGGATGAGACCTTCAAGATCATCTAATTCCAACTCCACTGCCATGGTCAAGGCCACCTTCTGCTAGATCAGCTTGCTCAAAGCCCATCTGACCTGGCCTTGAACAATTCCAGGGAAGGGACATCCACATTTTCCACAGCAATTCTTCAGTGGTCAGGAAAGCAGGTTACTTTTTCAGGTACATGGAGAGGGCTGACATTGCTCAGAGCACATCAGTAAAACAGAAAGCTGTCAGCTGTAAGAACAAGAAAGAAGGCTCACCTTGTGAGTTCTCGAACATTGAACTTCCAGGGAGTATCAGGTTCTTGGAATATAACCTCATATCTATTGTCACGTGCCTGAAGAAAGACAGAGTTTCACATGTATGGGTTCTGAGATGAGGAGTAGCCAGTCAGAACCCCCACCCTGAGATTTTGTCTGGCTAAGAAACGTATCACATGCAGCAGGACCCAGACCACCATCAAAGTGCTGGTCTGAGTCCCAGTTTGTTCATTCCTTTCTACATCAAAGGATTTGGGTCTCCCAGCAAAACTTGCCTCAGCACTGCCACCAGTTCCCATCTATCCACAGCAACAGCACCCCAGAACTTGAACTCTCTGGACGTCACTGATAGTTCATGAGCCGCACGCTGACCACACTAACCTGGAGCCTCTGGGAATGTGAGGTCAACATCTCACCCTCATGCTATTGCCAGCCACTGAGTCTACAGGCCTCAGTTTTTTGTTAAGGTAAAGCAACATATTTGTGTGTGTGTGTGTATAATTAATTTCTTAAAAATTAATTATTGATTGATTTGGGAGGGTTGATTTGGGAGGGGAAGGAGGCAGGGAAATTTATTGACCAGCTCAACTGGATCTAAGGGATCCTGCTGTGGCAGGGGGATTGGACTCAATGATCTTTTGAGGTCACTTCCAATCCTTAATGTTCTGTGATTCCATGTTTCTGGCTACATGCTCCCACTTGCTTCCTTGTCACCCACAAGCATTCACAACTGCTGCTGGAGTAGCATGTCTAGACTTTCCAGCACCACTGCTGATTCCCACCTCTCTTGTGATCCCATGCAAGCAATACCTGGACTCAAATTTCTTAACTGCCAAGCCGATAGCCCAGGAGCAGAAGCATGAGGGTAAAGGTTATGTGGCTGACTACATAGAACAACTGCGCTGGCATCATCACACAACTACTTCATGGCACTATCAATCCTGAACTACAATGAAGGAACTAAGGAAAAATGGATGTAGTTCTTTTTAGCCATGGTAAGATCTGCTTACATCACATCACCTCAGAAATGTCACAGCTGAGCACATAAAAGCAATAAATCAGAGCTTTCCCTACCATCATCACATACGGCTTCATTTCCCAAGCATGGATGTTGGTATTATCAATAATAACCGGGCTTTTCCCATTCTTCATTGCTTTGTGTGCTGTAACGTAACACATCAAGTAAAGCTAAAACGTATTAAATAACAGCCTGAGACAGGTCTTGCTAGCCCCAAAGTGTCCTCTCCTTGCCCACTGCTATCAGGCTTGTTCCCCACCAGACCTGGGTCTATAGCTACCACCCTGGCAGCAGGTGTTCTCCTGGGGCAGGTGATGCAGCTGCTGGCTGTGCTAACTAGCAAGATCTGACCTCCTGTAGGGCATTTACTGAATAATATCACAGTAGTAGGACTCTACAGCAGCAAACAATCACTGTTACTTGCAAAAGATAGCTGTTACATGATCTCAAGGTGTTTTCTACTGCCTGAAATGACTACAGAGCACAGCCACAAAAGCATCTTAGATTCTTCGCTCCAAAGTAGAGAAGATTTAAGTAGGTTGTTTCATTCTCAAACTTAACATTAGGTTTGCAAGTTTTCCTCCCGGCTATCCCTAACTCCACCCTGATAATACCCACTTCCAAGTGAGGACGGACATCTAAGAGGGTCACAGTCCAAGGGACATGGCACAAACAGCTGTACTGAGCAGCTGCTGGGCTGGTATTTGCATGCCAACTGCTGTTACCACACTTCAGCAATGCGCCTGATAGTCACCAGTTTACTTTCTAAATTAACACCCATCAATCACCAACACTTTTTTCACTTACCAATTTCTCTCTTGGAAGTCAGAAGAAATAAAATCAGGAACAGCAAATTGATTTTTTCTAATCACCCCAAAAACTGCAGAGGATGACACCACTGTGGGATATTTTATTTTGGGAGCCAAGTTTAAACACGACTGAAAAGCACAATTATTCTGCCACAGCCTTGGATTAAGTTCACTCACCTCTCTTTTGGTTCCATTTGTGTGCATCCTCGAGGAAGTCAGGCTCAAACACGTACACACCATTCTCGATGAAGAAGTCATCAGTACTAAGAACCACAGCACTGGGACACTCACGTTTTAGTTGCCTGAAAAACAGTAAGAAGGATCAGTATGTGGTAACACCTGCCTCTAACAGAGACCATCACATTGCAGCTTGAAGAATTCTACTCTCGTAGTTGGGTAGTTTTTATTGTTCAGCTTTTCACAGAATCACAGAACATTAGGGATTGGAAGGGACCTAGAAAGATTATCTAGTCCAATCCCCCTGCTGCAGCAGGATCACCTAGATCAAGTCGCACAGGAACATATCCAGGCGGGTTTTAAATGTCTCCAGAGAAGGAGACTCCACAACCCGCCCTGGGAAGCCTGTTCCAGTGCTCTGTCACCCCCACTGTGAAGAAGTTCTTTCTCGTATTGATGTGGAACCTCCTGTGTTCCAGCTGACACCCATTGCCCCTTGTCCTATCATTAGATGGACAGAGGAATGCTTCATTATTTAAACCACTACATAAGCCTTCCACCTCCTGCAGCCTCTCTGCAAGGCACCTGGTCAGCTTACCCAGGACGTGTCAACCCTGGGCATCTCGGGTCCGAATAAGCATTGCTATGGGACACACATGGGAATGAAAAGAAAGGGCCTTGCCCTGTGCAGGAGACTGTTTTATGTTGCATTTGGGGCTGCCAATCCAGACAATTCATTTTTGTTTATAAAACACTCATAAGGAGACAGAACTGCTGGAGAGAGTCCAGCACAGAGCCACAAAGATGATGGAGCAGAACACCTCCCTTATGAGGAAAGGCTGAGGGAGCTGGGTCTCTTGAGCTTGGAGAAAACGAGACTGAGGGATGACCTCATTAATGTTGATAAATATGGAAAGGGTGGGTGTCAGGAGGATGGAGCCAGGCTCTGTTCAGTGACATCTAATGATAAGACAAGGGCCAGTGGGTGTAAAGCTGGAACACAGCAAGTTCCACATCAATATGAGAAGGAACTTCACAGTGAGGGTGACAGAGCACTGGATGGGGCTGCCCAGGGAGGCTGTGGAGTCTCCTTCTCTGGAGACATTTAAAACCCGCCTGGACATGTTCTTGTGCGACTTGATACAGGTGATCCTGCTGTGGCAGGGGGGCTGGTCAGGATGATCTTTTGAGGTCCCTTCCAATCCCTCATGTTCTGTGATTCTGTGATTCTTCGAGTCCATGGACAGAATGGTCTATCTTTTTCAGTCAAGGGAGTGCTGGGTGGGAAGGAGTCTCGGCAAGAAGTCAAAGTGAGCCCACAGCATCATCTCACCACTCTATGTCTGCCTAAGGCCTTAAACATCTCTGGAAAAATATGTAAGGCCGATCGAGAATTCTTGTGGCTCTCAGACATGAATGCTGCTGCCCTGCTATCTTGCACCACACATGATCTCCAGTCCCTGGGACTCATTTCAATTACCCTGAAAAAATGCTTCTCTTCCAGCCCTGTAAGCTGCAGAACTATTTCTCAATGTCTTATTGAATTGAGCAACAGCAAGGGAAAAGGTGACTCTACGCTATCAGCAAAAAACCAGACAAGACAAACAGGAAAGTCCTAATTCTGTTGTCTCTAGCTCTGCCCTAACCATCCACTTACCAATTTTACCCTACTCTGCCTGCTGGCAGCAATTCTTCACTGGAATTGCCTCTTGCAATTAGCTGAATAAAGGTCAGCTTCTGACTGTTTCGCCTCCACTGTAACAATCACCATCTGCTGATTAAGATTATTTTCTGATAAGAATTGCCCCAGAGAGCAGAGACTCAATGCTGAAGGACTGGGCTGCAGCCACTACTATGTGTCATTCAGCACCTACACAGCATTATAGTTTAAACTCCAAAGAGACATTTGATTCACGTAATTACTGCTAGGCAAACAGACCTAACAAAAGCGATGGTGCAAACTTAGCAAACAATTAAACTATTTTTACTCTGGGTCCCAAGCAAAGAATTCTTACCACAGCAAGCAGAGGAACACTGAAGGCTTATCTGGTTATTCTTGTACTGCTGAAGTGATACACTCAGCTCTCATGGTAACTCAGCACCTAACCTTTCACATAATCACAGAACATTAGAGATTGGAAGGGACCTCGAAAGATCACCCAGTCCAATGCCCCTGCCACCTAGACAGGAACATATCCAGGCGGGTTTTAAATGTCTCCAGAGAAAGAGACTCCACAACCATCCCGGGCAGTCCCTTCCAGTGCTCTGTCACCCTCACTGCCAACTGCTGGTATCTTCCATGACTCCAGGAGTGTGGCTGGAGGCCTCTGCAGTGAAGACTGAGGTAAAGAAGTCATTGAGAACCACACCTTCTCTAGCCTTCTTTTTACCATTAATATATTTGTAGAAATTCTTGGTGTTCCCTTTAACCTCCCTGGCTAGGTTCAATTCAGACTGTGCCTTGGCCCTGTAAGCAGAGGGGAAAGAATACCCTCAGCAATTTGAAGGCACCACAACTATACAGTGAGCAGATCTCAGAGGTGATAAATTCAAAAGCTATTTCCAGAGATCAGAACATGTGTGTACTGACATCACATCTAACCCCTTGCTCTGGTTGCTCTTCCTCACACAAAATGTTCCTGTGGAGCTTAAAAGCCTTTGATTTCAGCAGACATTCACAGCCATGAAGTCTGGAGCACACGCCCAGTACTATCAGTTGTCTGCTGAGTTTTAACAACCTCCAGTGCCCCGAGGACTCTGCCCCAGTGGGAGCCTGCCAGGTGGTGGCTGAGCTGCTGGCAGAGCACAGACCTTCATGTCTCACATGTCTCACTCCTGGGGAGGCACTTTGTAAAGGAAAAGGAAGGTCCTCTGAAGTGGTTTCATACAAAGGTAGCTGTTTACAGTACACTGGCACCTGGAAACAGGAGCTGTAGAGCTGAAGTCCATGAAGCTGGTCAGAGCTGCAATTTCACAGCAGGGTCAGAGTGCTGCTGGCAATGCCAGGACAAACCAGGCAAAAGCAGCAGAGAGAACTGGAGAAGGTACAGATTATGCCAAATAGTGAGGCCTCAGTGCCAATGCATTTTTCCTTCCTGTTCTGGGAGATTGCTCCCTCTGTGCTTCATACAGAAGTACAATAATGAACTCATTTCAAGTAATAAATCAACAGCAGCAGCTGAAAAAGCGACAGGTTTGATCGTGCCCAGCCTAGCACTTGAGCAGAACTAGACAGAGGATCACATGCTACTTGAGCTGTGCATCACAGCGATGTACCATACAAGAGCTTGAAATACAGCCACTGTGCAATGAAGAGTCTGTTAGAGGAGCAGGTATGAGCTTGTACGTGGCTCGTTTGATGTTTTTTGAAACATTTTCGGAAGCTATACCCGCTACTGCCACTCAGATAACTGTTTTCATAGCAGCTGCCCAAGTCTGATCATCAAATCTGTACTGGGAAGCTGATGGGGCTGCATTAAGGAGGAGGGTGTTACAGCTGATGGAGATTGTTGAAGATGTAACTCCCAGCTACTCCTCTTCTCCTACTCACTTCTGCTGGTAGTGATTTGTTACAGAGAGACACTTAGGGTCACCTAAAATATGCAGTTCAAGGATGTATATCCTTACGAGTGAAGCAAGAAAGTTTGGAGCTGGGTGGTGAGCAGACCAACTCCTCATTCTGCCTTGAGTATTCAGTGTACCACAGGTAGGTCCTTCGTTGTCTTTACCAGAATATGAAAACCAGACCTTAATCAATCCCTACTACTGTCAGATGCTCTGAGCTGGTAGAGCGACTGGGATGGGGAAACCGATTTAACAAAGATGCTATAACTAAATCTTATAAAGGTCAGGGAAACCAGATCTGAGGCTGTTCCTAGGACTGGAACTGAAAGGTGAGGAACTGAAAAGAGGTCTCACTGCTGGAGCTACTACCATGGGTTGTGCTATCACCAGTGATACCATTCAAGGTTCACAATGCTTCTGAGCACTGCAAAGACTTACAAGTTGTAACTGAAACACTGGCTGATTGTGTGAATGGAGGTGTGCCTGAAACCACAGAAGAAACAACAGAGCAAAGGCTATAACAATGGTACACACTGACAACTAAGAACAGCAATAAAATCAGTAACAGCAATAAAACTGAGAAGGTCTCTGTTTATGCACAGCCTGAAGGCCAGCACTTCACTAAGGCCCAGCATGGATGGCTCCCTGCTGTGTTCTGACAGCCAGAGGATGGCCAAAGGGCACACCATCCTATACACTTTCCTTTTTCCCCTCCTTCCAGAAAGCGGAGAGGCTGCAGTTGAAAAGTCACTCAAAACAGGAAAGTGAAACTAATGCACAAAAAACTCTGCCTTAAATCCAGGGATTACTACAGAAGCAAAAGATACTGACACAGAAACTGCTGGCTGCACGGTGACATAGAAACCCGACCAAAATACAACCAAGAGGAACCCAGAAGAGAAAGTGAGGATTGGACAGGTGAAGGTCCTTGTCCTCTCCAATTCCAGACAGACCACATGTGATCTTGGTGCTTGCAAGTATTTAACTGTGATTGTCTGAGTGAATAAAACCCGAGAACAAAACCAAATGCAGGAGCTTACCAAGGGCTTCTGTGAACAAGCACCTTCCTCTTCAGGTAATGCTCTTTGTTGCAGGAATTATCTGCAAACATCGCTTTGCTTAGTACACTGTGTTTCCCAACACCTAAAGGGACCCAATGTGGGAATCAGATTTTAGAATCTTCGTGGCAAGTTCCCTTTGTAATCTGGACAGAGTTAATGGAGAAGCACAAAATGCTATTTTTACAGCTGCCCTTTAACCTGTAGACTGCTGAATGTGTAAACACAGTGATACAATCAATAGGGGCTAGAAACAGAGTAAGTTCTTCAAACATCCATCTTTGCAGCTGATTTTGCAAATATGTTGTTAGTAATTAATCTTGTGTTTTGACCTAAAAAAGGTTCCTTATTTGCATGGCCTCAGAATACAGCCCCAAATCCTTGTTCTTATTGTACTACGAGAAGAACCAAACCCCTTTAAGGGAGAAAGGCCTGCACTTAAATGACATCTTTAGAGAGAGACACCTAATTTGGGTGTCAGTAAAATCATGATTGGGTTGTTGATTAAAGCACTTGGTCTTGCAGAAGTCCTGTGAGGCAGAAAGCTTACAGAATGTATGGAAAAGAGAAAAACTAGATTAACCCAGGGTTATCATATAACTTTACGCTGCCAACTTCCACAGCAACCCATGATTCTGGAACAGGTCCTCATGGGAAGCTGTATGAGAAAACAGATGTTCCTCGTCTGATAAAGAGTGGGTGACACCAGGGGCTGTGAGATACAAGACTGTGAGACACCATGATACCAGATGAAGGTTACACTTCCTCATGTTGACTGTGGTACCATCTCCAAGCGCTCCCCTCCCGCTTTCTCCACTTGTTTTTATCTGAGCCTTGGAGCTGTTGGAAGAGTGGAATGGTCATAGAATCACACAAGGGTAGGGCCTGAAGGGACCTCTGAAGATCACCTAGTCCAACCCCTCTGTGAGAACAGGATCACCCAGAGAAGGTCCACACAGGAACACATCCAGGAGGGTTTTGAGCACTGCCTGCGAAGGAGCCGTGGGCATCTCCTCCTGCCTGTTTCACACACTCCCGCAGTTCTGACCAGGGGCACAGGGCATAAGGAAAACTGAACAGAGGGCAGCACGGGTGAAGTGCTCACGATTAACCAGTCTGGTGCTTTTTGGAGACGAAAACAACAACTATCTTGGCTTGGACCTTCCCTAGTACAAACACCCCTTGTGGCGCGCCTCCCGCGAACAGCACCACACACCGTCTTGTAAGGGCAAGAAGATTCCACACAGCCTTATGAAGAGTGCATACCGAAAGCAGATACAGCTGCCAGCGACTCCTGGAGCTCTGCAGACGCTCGCTGAAGGGTCCTGCGAGTCGGGCCCTCTCCCGTTTCCCACAGAGCGAGGGCAGCCGAACCCCCGCCACCCACGGCAGACAAAATGGCGGCCGGGCCGCGGCCTTACCTGGCCAGGGTGCTCTTCCCGGCTCCCGGCAGCCCCCGCAGCAGCACCAGCCGCTTCCCGCCGAAGCGGTCCCCGGCGGGGTTCAGGCTCAGCTCCCTCAGGGCGAGCAGCAGCCGCTCGTCCATCGCCACAGCTGCACCGGGAAGGAGGCGGGAGCGGCCAATGGCTGCTCCCGCCCCTTATTCCTTCATCCCTCCCTGCTTGCCGGGGTTGCCCCGTCCGACGCGGGGAGCCGGCCCGCAGCGGGCAGGGCCACCCGAGGAAGGGCGCTGCTCGTAGGTGCCGCCGCTCCAGGGCCACAGACGCACCGGTTCGCTTTGTATTAATGTATTTGACTGCAATACTTCTGCAAGGCCCGCATTCAGTAAGTATAGGCTTTCAGATAAACATCACTCCGTAAATAAAGTAGGGACAAGCGACAGACCCCCTTGGCTGGAATTTGTCTGAAATCTTCTTCATTTGGCTGCTGCCACCGGTACCTCCCGGCAACCTGAAGCTGCGGTAGTGGCCAACATGAACTCACCTTCCGCCCCCCGCTCCATTACATTCCGGCGGCGGCAGAGCAGCGCATTTCCAGCCAGGGATGGGGACGACGAGAGATGCAGGATGAAAGGCGCAGCTGGTGAACTTCGCCAGCGGTACAACACTGCTTTAGAAGTACAGACATCTTCACCTGCTTGCATGTATGCGCCCTCACTAGGGACGTGGTTTAGTGGGTGAGCGGTGGGACTTGGTGATCTTAAAAGGCTCTTCCAGCCAAAGTGGTTCTGTGATTCTGTTGAAGGGGATAGTGGGGCAACACTGGCAACTTAGACCACAGCGGAGCTTCAGTCAGGTCCTGGCTGGTGCACAATGGAAAAGGTGCTGGGAAAGATGAGGAGGAAGTGGAGGTGAATTCATAAATGGAAAAATGTTCTGGATCTGGACGCTGCGGAAGTGGGAAATACTATTTCTGACACACATCACGCAACCTAAGCTTCCTTGCTTCTTCTCACTGATCTTTTCTCACTCTTTTCACCATAAATGAGGTGACAGTTGTCTTTCCCATCACTTGTTCTCACTACAGACATTTCCAACCTTATGCATAGCTTGTCATCGACAAAGGTTGTGCTTGCAGATTATTTTTCTGATTAATTATCAATTAGGTATAATTTCATTTGTACTTTGTTCTCCCTCCATTCTCTACTGCCTGTCTCACCATCATGTCAGCAAGCGAACACTCCTGATTTGTCCCACAGATAGCTGTCCTTTGTGATCCTCGGCTGCCCCCACAGGCCCCTTCTTTTTCTGGCCTATCCCACCCACATCTCTTTGCTTTCTGCTTTCCTCCTCCCATTTGTGGTTAAAATTAAGTCCTTCTGCAGGTGAAGGTACCAGCCACCTCAGCATCATGAACTGAGTCTACCCTCAAGCACTCCATTCCCAGGTATCACAAGCATCACTTTAAGGACAGAAGCACAGAACACACAGCAATACACCAGTGAAATTTTGTGCTTCTTGGATTTTACTGTCAAGGGTTCTTCAAGTTCTGCTGCTTCTCTCCCTCTGAAAGTCAATATTGGTGTTAGTGGCCAGTTTGTCAGTAACAGAATTGCTACCAGTACGGTTACTCCTCTAGTTGAGGAACAAACACCGTGCTTATTTTTGAAGGAAAACCACAATATTTTTAAAAAATGCGAACAATTGCTTTTAGCTTAAGTTTATCCTTGCATCATATGAATTTTAAGTAAAATATGGTAAAAGGAATACCACAAACAGAAACATCAAAACACTGTTTACCAGTGCTAGTTACAGGTCTTATCCATCTACCACAAACCAGACACATCTTTCCACCAGTGTGTTTGAATAGGGTCTGAATCAGCTCTATAGTGACAATCTCATTCCTGCAGTCCCAGATGGGTCTAGTTAAAGGGAAGCATTATGCCTGGTTTCAGGACAAAGTAAGGTAACTTGTGCACACATGGATGAAGTAATAGGAACAAATTATTCTACTTGAGGTCATGAAGAGACCGAGATGTATGAGTGACAGAATAAAAGGCAGAAGTAGAGTTAGACATGTAAGAAGGTCTTTCCCCACAGGTAAGCATCACTACCAGTTCATGTACCAGTTCAAGTGGCACCATCTAATGATTTACCTGAAATACAAATGAATTAAATACCTGTGTGAGTCTGAAGCCCACACGTTGTACTGACAGACACCTCCTTTCTGCTTAGTGATCTCTGCTCTCAATCTCTTTGTACCACACTTGGGTATGTACTGAGAAAAAAAACCCCACTGAATGATAGAATGGTTTGGAAGGAATCATAAAGATCATCTAGTTCCAATCCCCCTGACATAGTCAGGAACACATCTTCCACTAGACCAGGATGCTCAAACCCCACCCAACCTTGAACAGTTCCAGGGAGCAGGGGTATCCACAACCTTCGTGGGCAACCTCATGGTGAAGAACTTTTTAAAAACTAATCTAAATTTACCCTCTTTTCAGTTCAAAGCCATTACGTGTTGTCCTACCACTACATGCCCAAGTGGCTTTAAAAGGTGACCTTTTGCCACACACAACAAAGTTACCTTAATTTTAATTTTTATTACATGATACTGGTGGGGCTGAGAAGGGTGAGCTGGGGTGGGGAAGGCAGCCAAAGATTCACACCAAAAATCTCCAGTGGTTACTTTTACTTTCTTCCAGGTTATTCGTCACATTCAAAATCCTTGGTGGGCAGCTGAAGTCCCTTCCATAATGGAATCAAAGTGAGAAGTTTCTGAAATTGAAAACAAAAGAGAATCTGCTGAAATTTCACAACACCACAGACTGTAGAAAGACTTTAACAGTAGCAACATCTGACCTTCAGACTGGGAAGAGTTCCACTGCCTAGTATTTTTTAAAGTCACTCTTTCTCATACTCAGATGTTGGTTATTTCTTTAAGAAGTTAGAAAGAACAGGGAGGAAGCAGGTGATGGGAAGCAATGGAAAAATTAAAAAATAGATGTCAAAACTCAAGACAGTAAAGATCTAGCAATTGTCAAGGCTGAAAAATAAGGACTAACAATGGAGCTGTTTCTCCCCCCTCTACACATGGTAAGCACCATACAGTGAGTAGCTGTTCAATCAATACCACTACAACAGAGCTGTAAGTCGTCATTGTTTTGTTATGTTGTAATTTGTTCCTGTTACACTCACTTAGTACCTCACAGACCTCCAAGTTACGGAGTTCTTGTAGCACAATCTGATGGAGCTGATGAATACTCTTTCCCAAGAGCTCCAGCAACGTTGTTCTGGGCAGTTTTTATTTCCCCAGTAGTGCCACGTCCATTCTTTTATTAAATACCTCCAGGGATGGGGACTTCAACATCTCCTTGGGTAGTCTGATCACCCTTTCTGTGATCAGATGGAAACATCCAACCTAAATCTCCCCTGGCACATCTTCAGGACCTGCCCTCTTGTGCTATCTCTAGTTGCCTGGGAGAAGAGCCTGACCTCCACCTGTCTACAACTTCCCTTCAGGTAGTTATAGAGAGTGATAAGGCCCCTGAGTCTCTTCTTCTCCAGGCTAAACAACCCCAGCTCTCTCAGCCTCTCCTTGTAAGACTTTCCCTCTAGACCTTTCACCAGCCTCGTTGCTCCTCTGGACCTGAATAGAATTATTAGATCGCCCTTTGATTCATCTTTTGAATCTAAATGATTCTATGATCCCTCAAAACCCGTGGTACCATTGACCAGGAAAGCTCACCTGCCTTTCACAGTGTTTACACATGGAGACTTCAAAGGACAACTAGAGCACCCATGTGGGGTCTGGCAAGGAGTCTGTATTACCCGGAATCCTGTGCCTGACAGTGAGCACAGGTTGATTGAAAACTCAAAGAGATGCTTTTTGTTGATCACATGGTTTAAAAAAAGAAATCAAAAACAAACTGAAAAACACCCTAACATGTCTAGAAGCTTAAAAGCAGTCTTTTATCTGAAGGTATGGTTGCATAATATGTGCTCTCTGGTATCAGTGCTGATTACAGCCCATGCAGGAAAACCAGCATGCCCTCTCCTGTGTGTCTGCAGCAGCACGGTGATGCCTGCTCTCTGGCCTTGGCTCTGGCACCAAGTTGGACCTTACACAAGCTTTTTTAAATTTGCCAGTGCAGTAAGAAGCAATTAATCTGTTTCCTGTGAGGTTAAATTATAGCGTTCATGTCAGCCAGCGAGTGCAGGTAACTGGAGCAGGGCTGCAAGGAAGGGCACTCCCCATTTTTGGCAGCAGTGAGCCTTCACAACAGCTCCGCCTGAGGTAACAGACCACAGTTCTACAGAGTCACAGAATCACAGAACATTAGGGACTGGAAGGGACCTTGAGAGATCTAGTCCAATCCCCCTGCCACAGCAGGATGACCTAGATCAAGTCACACAGGAACATGTCCAGACAGGTGTTAAATGTCTCCAGAGAAGACTCCTCAACCCCCCTGGGCAGCCCGTTCCAGTGCTCTGTCACCCTCCCCATGAAGAAGTTCCTTCTCATATTGATGTGGAACCTAAACCCTTCTGAGCTCTGGTGTCTCACACTCTCCCTCCAATAGTCATAAGGACTGTTCCATGACTCATCATGAGAGTCATGAGAAAAAAACCCAACAAACCAAAATAAAAACCCCAGAACAGCCCCCTAACTTCCCTCCAACTCCCAGTACAAACCCCAAACAGCTTTTCCAAGTCTAAAGGTGAAGTTCTGAGTGCAGAAGCTGCTGCAAGGAGGTCTAGACCATGAAGCCAGGCCCAGGGCAGTCAACTATTAAATAGAATTCATCTGCCAGCACTGACCTCCAGCTTAACACCACCATGCTCAGCACAAATCTTCATGACCATATCCTTCTGAGCAAAGCATTTTTAAAAATAATAATAAGGCACTGACTTGGGGGGGGGGGGGGGTGGTGTTCTTTCATGGCAAACTACACACTCGTATTCCCTAGAGCTAACATCAGCCAGTGCAGCAGAGTATCAGGCTGCAGCATCACCTAAAAGCCTGGGGTTTAACTGATGCTTTGTTTCAGACCTGCAGTCCAGAGACTGGCTCACAAATACACAGGGCTGCAGATCCCTTCTACTACACATGGGACAGGCAGGAGAGAGAGGAAGACAAATAATTTTGGGAGCAGCATGGCAGACAGACAAAGGGGCTAAATCTAATAGGAAAACAAACAGTTTAGCACAGAAATATTTTGATCAATAAACCTGGTTGTTTCTGGGTAGTAGTTTATGTTGTAAATCCAGGCTGAGACAGCCAGTCAAGTATCATAAGCAAAAATCTTGACTCTGGAGTGTTCCCATAGAATAGCTTAGCTTGGAAGGGACCTCAGAGATCATCTAGTCCTAACCCACCTGTCATAGGCAGGGACACCTGTCACTTTTATTAAACTACTGTTTTATTGCTCACACAGTGCTCTTCACAACTGGACCTTTGACAGAGTCAGCATTGCTCTCCATGCTGAAGACACACAGAAAATAAGACTGAAATTCCATTACTCACAACAGTTAGCCACAGGAATCACAGAACACTAGGGATTGGAAGGGACCTTGAAAGATCATCTAGTCCAATCCTCCTGTGCCAGAGCAGGATCACCTAGACCAAGCTGCACAGGAACACGTCCAGGCGGGTTTTAAATGTCTCCGGAGAAGGAGACTCCACAACTCCCCTGGGCAGCCCCTTCCAGTGCTCTGTCACCCTCACTGGGAAGAAGTTCCTTCTCATACCATACGCTCACTAACTCCACCTAGAACATAACACAGCTCAACAGCACTTCTACCTGTTGCAGCACTGCTGCTCCCCAAGTCTCTACCGTGTTCAGCTTACAAGTGCAGGATGTCGTTTTTGCTACAGGCACTACAGTAGCACCAGAAACATGCAAGAAATAAGCTCCCCACAGATAAAATACCGATGGAGCTGAGCTCACAAAACGTGTTCCACGTTCAGAATTGAACGTTTATAATCAATGCAGTTAGAAATTGGTCTCTGAATTTATTTCAGCATCTTAACGATACCCGTTACTAGATCTCTCCTCTGTCAGGAGCTCGTGTAGGCAGGATTATGACAAAGCCTCCGCTTTAGCAGCTGCACAAAGCAATGCAAAACCTCGACTAACGGTTTTAGTAGCCTATATACATGACAGAAGGGATATTGCAACTGTTCAAGCAAGTAATATGCACTTAGGCTTCAAATGAGCAGAGGCTGCGTGGCGAGCAGCTTCTAAATTAACAATGGACAGAACAGTAACAGCGCCACGACAAGTGCAAACAGCGGGGTTCTTGTTCTCTAGGGGCACTTTGCTAAGCGAGTTGTGAACAGAGGAAGGGGCACAGTCCTGCAGCTGCCTTCATAGGAATGTTTTCTCCGGGCATAAGAGTGATAGGACACCAAGCAAGGATTCTGCAGATCTCTTTATGCTACAGCTGCTGTATAGGGCTGCTCGTGAAGGTGAAGATCTAGTGATGTAGATGAGAAGGACATGAGAGACCAGAGGAGGACATGAAGACATCCAACCTTTATGGTTCTATGAGACCTACACTCAGTTCAAGGATGACATTGAGCTGCTGGAGGGAGTCCAGCATAGAGCAACAAGGATGATGCAGGAAGGGACCTCAAAATATTATCTAGTCCAATCCCCCTGCCAGAGCAGGATCACCTAGATCCAGTTGCACAGGAACATGTCCAGGTGGGTTTTAAACATCTCCAGAGAAAAAGACTCCACAACCCACCCTGGGCAGCCTGTTTCAGTGCTCTGTCACCCTCACTGTGAAGAAGTTCCTTCTCACATGCGGAACCTCCTGTGTTCCAGGTGACACCAATTGCCCCTTGTCCTATCATTAGATGACACTGAGAAGATCTTGGCTCCATCCTCCAATGCTTAAATAAATTCAGCTGCACACAGATAAGCCTGTTATTCCAGGAATAAGTTCATGCTGGTGCATGGATTTGAGGCTCAGGTGGGATACACATCCAGATAGGAAAAAACCCCCAGGTCCAACAGTCCAGACACTGCCATTGCAAACTGCAGCCAACCAGAACTACCTAAGGAGCTTCCAGAACAGATCTACCATGCAGTCAGCACCAACACATGTAAACCATAAAACTCCCTCGTAAATGAGGTGTTTCTAGCTGATTTTCAGCAAGTTTGAGTGAAGACAGCTTGCCAACACCTTATTTTCAGGAAGCCGATCAAAAAAACTAAGGTGAAACTCGTCGTGTGAATTCAAGCCCTCTGCCACTTTTCACCTTTCACAAATTCAGCATGGGTATAGACCTGCTGTTTCCATCCTTCAGGCACACAGGAGGTGCCTAGAGTCTGGGGTTAGATGTGCAAACATATTATTGACCTTGAAACATTATTTATATCGCTTCACTCTATTTATATCTATAGATCTTCCAGTTTCTGGGATATTTTACACCCTCCAAGGGTGACTTAACTAAGTAAGAAGGCAGAAAGAAGAAGTGATTCCTTTTGGTTGTGACTCATAGAATCATTCAGGTTGGAAAAGACCCATAGCATCATCAAGTCCAACCAGCAACCCTACTCTACAAGGTCACCCCTAAACCAGATCCCCCAACACTACATCTAAGCCTCTTTTAAACTCATCCAGGGATGGGGACTCAAGCACCTCCCTGGGCAGCCCATTCCAGTGCCTGACCACTTTCTCCATCATGAATTTATTCCTGATGTCCAATCTAAACCTCCTCTGATGGAGCTTGAAGCCCTTCCCTCTGGTTCTGTCACTGATTCCCTGTGAGAAGAGACCAGCACCAACATCTCTACAGTGTCCTTTCAGATAGTTGTAGAGAGCCATGAGGTGTCCCCTTAGCATCCTCTTCCTTGGACTAAACAGCCCCAACTCTCTCAATCTCTCCTCATCAGATTTGTTCTCCAGGCAAATGTTTATTCTCCCTTGAAGTGTTTGGAAAATGCTTCTGAGTTACTCTAAAGAAACTTGAAATCATCTGTTAGTGACTCAGATTTGGGGTTTGATGACTGTGTTTGTAAAAATATTTAGCTGTATTGTATTAGCACCAGTGAGCACAGAGTGTTTGAGTCACTATTATGAAATCAGATATTTCACATGGTTTCTCTACTCCAATTTTGCTGCAGTTTTACTCCCGTGGGGTTTTTCCCCCCTGTTTTGTTTTCTGATGAGACAATTTAAAAAGTAAAAAGCAATCATCAATTACTGTAATAACCACTAGAGGTCTACTGATATCAGAATTCTGCCAATATCAATTATTTCAGCAAGTATTAAAAAACCTGAAAGCAAGTGCTTCTTATTAAACCTTGTTTGCTTTGTGAGTTTATTTTAATTCCCTGGATTTTTAACCTCTTAGTGGTTTGTGGTTTTAAAAACTAAATAGATTTAACTGCAGGAGGGAAGGGTTCCAGTGTTAAGCTCACCAGTGACTTAAAATGCTGCCAGCTCTAGTCATCAAGTGAGTACAGTGTCACGTAACTCAGGGAATAGGATCTGTTTCTTCATGGTTGATCCTGCAGCAAACGATGTCTTAATGAAATTGTTCTCCAGTTAATGTCTTCTTGTGGCGTTATTTAATTCATAGAATCTTAGATATGGCAGAATCACTCAGGTTGGAAAAGACCCTTGGGATCATTGAGTCCAACCATCAACCCTACTCTACAAGTTCACCCCTAAACCACATACCCTAGACGCTACGTCTAAGTGATTTTTAAACACATCCAGGGATGGGGACTCAACCACCACCCTGGACAGCCCATTCCAGTGCCTAAATTGTTACTGTCACACTGTATTAGGAGTGCTTCCACTGAACAGTGTCTGGACAAGGGAGGCTGTAAGAGTCTCCTGCAACTCAGAGCAGAATTCTCCCTCCTTTTTCCCAGGGCCACATTCCTTGTGGATTGGATCATATCATAGAGTGGCCAGAGCTGGAAAGGACCTTAAAGAACATCTAGTTCCAACCCTCCTGCACAGGCAGGGACAACTTCACTAGAGCAGGTTACTCAGGGCCCCACCAGGTTGTGCTGATGTTAGGTCCTGGGCTGGGCTGGATGAGCTCAGAGGTCTTTTCCAGCCTCAATGATTCCGTGAAACAAAATAACAAACTAAAAATAAACAAACAAACCACAGAAATCAAAACAAACATTTAGTGATACTTCTAGAAAACACACTCTCACCTTCCAGTAACACGTAATTCAACTACAACTGAGGTAGATGATACCTTTGTCTTAAACAATAATCAACAGACAAAACGTTCCAAAAGTCTTATTGCACCATCGCTACTGCAGCGTCTTCTGGCACAGAACTTGGGAGCTTAATTAAATATAGAATTAACTTCCCAAAGACAGAATTAAAGACACAATTAACTTCACTGTCTGTCCCTAATTCAGTTTTTCCATGATGCAGAAGTGAGTTAGTCTGGACAGAGAAATCATCCCCTTTATGCACAGCTGGGGAGATGATACCGAGAACACTGCCTCCAGTTCTGGGCCCTCCCCATGTTAGAAACAACTTCTTTCTATATGATAAGAAGCACCAGACTTGTAGATGGATTTAAAAAGAGAAGTACCACAGTGATTATGCGGCAGCTTCTCCTCTTTACAAACAAATGACCTGGTAAACTTTCAGCTAGAGAACAGGGTTGTCACTAAATGCAAGTAATCACTTTTCACTTGCACCCTGTGATAGGACAAGGGGCACTGGGTGTCAGCTGAAACACAGAAAGTTCCACCTCAACATGAGGAAGAACTTCTTTACTGTAAGGGTGACAGAGCACTGGAACTGGCTGCCCAGGGAGACTGTGGAGTCTCCTTCTCTGGAGACTTTTAAGATCCATCTGGATGTCTTCCTGTGTGATCTGCCCTAGATTCTATGATCCTGCTTGAGCAGGGGGGTTGGATTCAATGACGCCTTGTGGTTCCTTCTAACCCCTAATGATCTGTGTATCTGTATGTCCTGCAAAGAGCAAGAACAAAATTGATACTGAGCGTAGGAGGGAGATCTTTCCTCTGCCCACAGCATCAGAATCTGTCTCGTTGTCTTAAGAGCTCTGCAAAATGAACCGAAACCCACTATCGCATAAAGAAACTGAGAGCTAAGCGATTACACTAAGAAGAGTGGTTGATGGCTAAACTGTAAAGACACGTGGAACTTCAAGTATTTTATAAAGAACTTAAGATTTAACAAGCTGATTGTGAAGATAATAGAGACCCAAGAGAAACCAGAACCCTTAGAAAGTCATTTAAGGACAGTACAGAAGACATCAACATTGTTCGTGTCTCTTGAATTAAACTGCTCTTCAAGCCAAGACAGCCCAGAAACCAGAACACAATCAGAGGTTATTTATGATGGAAATTTTTTCCACTGCAAGTTCAATCATAGAGCCAGACAAGAGCTACCAATGTGCAACTGCAGACCAGAAGGCCAACCACATCCTGGGCTGCATCAGAAGCAGTGTGGCCAGCAGATACAGAGAGGTGAACCTGTTCCTCTGCTCTGCTCTGGTGAGACCACACCTGGAATGCTGCGTCCAGCTCTGGATCCCCCAATACCAGAAGGACCAAGACCTGTTGAAGCGGGTCCAGAGAGGCCACAAAAATTACCACAGGGCTGGAGCCCCTCTGCTCTACAGACAGGCTGAGTTGGGGTTGTTCAGCCTGAAGAGGATAAGGCTACCAGGGGACCTGACAGTGACCTTCCAATCCTTGAAGGGGTTGTCAGAAGGCTGTGGAATACTATTCAATAGGGCAGGGAACAATAGGATGAGAGGTTATGGTTTGAAGCTGGAAAAGGGCAGGTTGAAGCCAGACAGCAGAAAAAAACTCTTGAATCTGAGGGTTGGGGATCTCTGGAACATGCTCCCCAGAGAGGTGGTAGAGGCTCCATCCCTGGAAGCCATTCAAGGTCAGGCTGGCTGGGGCTCTGGGCAATCTGTTCTGCTGAATGATAGTCCTGCTTCATGCAGGGGGTTGGACTAGATGGCCTTTGGAGGTCCCTTCCAACCCTGTGATTCTATGATGCCATCCTTTGGTCTGCACACAGACTTTGCAGAGTCAACTTACTTTTCTTTCTTTTCCTGTTTGTGTGCTTGCCTTGCAAGCTGGGCGGCTTTTCTGCTGTACGGATGGATCACCTTTTTCTCTTGCTTCCCTCCCTGGGTTTTTCGTAGCTTTGGCTGAAAGGAAATCAAAGATGCTACTGCTGAAGTTAAGCGAAACACTAAATGAAAGATTAAAAACAAACGTCACAGTCAAGATTTAAGAGGTCATGCATCAGTTACCTCAGAAAGCCCTTAACACTAGCAGCTACAATTTTCACCAGTTAGATCTTACCCTCCTCAGCAACAAACAATTACTTGAGCAGGGTACATGCTGTAGGGAAACTGCTGGAGCATAGAAAATCACAGAATGTCAGGGGTTGGAAAAGACTCTGAAAGATCATGTAGTCCAATCCTCCTGCCAGCACCTAGAGCAGGTCACACAGGAACATGTCCAGGTGGGTTTAGAAAGACTCCAAGGAAGGGGACTCCACACCCTCTCTGGACAGTGTGTTCCAGTGTAAAACACTGTTAAAACCCTCACAAATGTTTTCAAAATACATTTTTTACACAAAGCTGAAGCTAGGAAACTAATTTCACCACTCGAGATGTGCAGTGAATGTCCCTGTTCAAGCTTCTAGCTGATGGCTGCACTCAGGTTTATGACAAAGACCAGGTATAATCTGCACAACACAACAGACAGGATACTGTTGACCCTCCCTGCAGACCAGGCAGCAGCCAGAGGTTTTCCTTTCCAGCTCTTCTGGCAGCACAGAGCAGGAATACAACCAACAAACTTTAAATAATGTTGTAACACTAGTGCAAATTACTTGTGTGTAAAACGGACACCTGAAAGCAAGCAACATGCAACAGGGGAAACAGCCATCAACACAGACACCAGGGCACCCCATTACCTGTGTCTGCATCGGTCTTCTGGATTGTGAAAAAACAATACAACTTTTCTACTGAAAGGCTGAGGAGAGGCCTTATTCCCCTCTGTTACCCTCTTGTCGCCCTCTACAACTACACGAAGGGACACTGTAGGCAGGTGGGTGCTTCTCTACAGGTGTCTTCTCACAGGTCACTAGTGACAGAACAAGAGGGACTGACCTCAATTTGCACCAGGGGAGTGTTAGGCTGGATAGGAGGAAACAATTTTTCCCTGAAATAGCAGTCAGGGCTTGGAACAGACTGCCCAGGGAGGGGGGCTTAGTCCCCATGCCTGGAGTTGTTTAAAGATGGTTTAGATGTGGTGCTGACACATTTGGTCTGGTGGTGACTTTGGCAGAGTAGGGCTAGGGGTTGGACTTGACGCTCTCAAGGGTCTGTTCCAACCCGAATGATTCAAAGATAAAATCAAAGAAACGATCCTGAGCACCTGATGGAACTTCACAAGGGCTCCTACTCGTCCCTGCTCCTTCTGCCCAAACAGAGCTGCTGCTGGCACACACCCGCCCCACGCTACCGCCGGTCCGGGACCCCCCCGCTTCGCTGCCGCCTCCCGGGGCCTCGCCAACACCGCGACGGGACCGCTCCCCACGGGAAGGGAAAAGGAGAGGTTGCCAGGGCCGAGAACGCGGCGGGAGAAGCCGAGAAACCCAGAAGCAAAGGCCCGCGATCGCAACCCCGCTCTCCCAGCGCCTACCATGGCTGCCGCCTGCTTCCTCCGCCGCGGTGCTGCAGCCGGAACTGTCCGGGCGGGCAGCGGGGCTGCGCCTCGGGGGTTCCGGGTGGCCTCACCTCGGGGGTTCCGGGTGGCCGCGCCTCGGGGGTTCCGGGTGGCCGCGCCTCGGGGGTTCCGGGGAGGCTGCGGGAGTTCGGCGGGGTGCTCGTTATGTCCCGCTGTCGTGACAACGATAACTTCCTGGTTTTAAAGAATTTAACGTTGGTTGAGAAGAGATGGAGATCGGCCCTCCTTTGGTTAGGGCTGACTTCTCACCGGGCTTCGGAAAGGACTTTCTCACAGGGTCATAGAGTCGTGGGGTTGGAAGGGACCTCCAGAGGTCCAACCCTCCCGCAACAAGCAGGGACATAGAGTCGTTATGGCTGGAAAGGGCCTCCAGGATCATCACACCCAGCCCTCATCCTAATCCTGGTATTGAGCTTGGTGGCCTCAAGCGCTCTAGCTACTCAGATCTTAAACCCCTCCAGGGATGGGGACTCTGCCACCTCCTGGGCAGCCTGTTCCAGTCCCCAACCACTCAGGAAAGAACTTCTTCCTAAAACCCAGTCTAAACCTCCTCCAACATCACGCCCCAGAGCCCCAGCCAGCCTGATGCTGAACAGCTGCGGCGATGGGGCTTCCAGCACCTCTCTGGGCAGCCTGTTCCAGGGGTCCCCCACCCTCAGATTGAAGAACCTTTTCCTGACACCTGACCTCAATCTGCCCTTTTCCAGCTTCAAACCATGACCCCTCATCCTATCATTCCCTGCCCCATTGAACAGTCTTCTCCAGCCTTCTGACAGCCCCTTTCAGCTGTTTCACACAGATCTGCTGGAACAAGAGGGTAACCAGCTTTACTGCTGAGCTGGAGGATATGGCTGGGCCACAAGCTGGAGCTGAAAGGTGCCCACAGTGCAGGATTACTGAGCTTTCACTCTACCTACCCTTATTTTATTTAATTACGACATTAAGAACAAAACACCAGCTCTGCAGATACCTAATGGGCAGCTCTGAGGGGCTATTCAGCTGGTCTTTTGCCATTCAATGTAATGAGACCCTTGGGCGATGATGCATCTAATTTGATGTCCTAGTTACAAACTCCGAGCTATTCAATGTAAATGTGCACTGATTTCTGGCCCAGAATTGTTCTCTAAATAGTTCATAATGTGGAAAAAAAAATTGCTGCATTTACAGACTTTACTCTCCCCATCTACAAAGGATCTTTTCTAAAATGTCTTGACGGCTGTGTAGAGTAATTGCTCTCTAAGTTCCCTTAAATCATGTATTTGCCCTGTGGGTGAGGGAAAACACAAGAATCCAAGGTTGACGAGTTGCTATCTGGAACTTAATTTGCATTTTCTTGCATTAATTTTAGCTATTCCTTTGCAAATGCATCAGTTAAAATCAAGGGACATCTTCAGGCCGTGATAGTCTTCCCTACAGTGTTCTGTACCAGCAAGGCAAAAAGAAGGAGGTTTGCTAAATGTAGATTAAATATTCTTACAGCTGCAAACAGATTTGCTGTTGAATTCTAGTTAATATGGAATGTCCTGCTAAATGTTGTAAAGCAGTGACTGCAGTGTGGTTTTAGGAGACAGCAGCCATGTAATTCGGAGGAGACCCCATTATAAGGACATGTAGCAGAAATTCTGACATGCAAGAGTTAAACCTGTTGCTGTGTGGGAGTTAGATCAATTTCTCAATATTCCTAAAAAAAAAGTGTCTGTTCCCAGTGAGGGTGACAGAGCCCTGGAAGGGGCTGCCCAGGGCACTTGTGGAGTCTCCTTCACTGGAGTTGTTTAAGCCTGTCTGGATGTGTTCCTGTGTGACCTGGTCTAGGTGATCCTGCTGTGGCAGGAGGATTGGACTAGATGATCTTTCGAGGTCCCTTCCAATCCCTAATGATTCAATGATTCTATAATTTTCATAGAATCATGAACTGGGTTGGGTTGGGAGGGAGCTCAGTGCTCACCCAGTGCTAACTTCCTGCCATGGGCAACGACACCTCTCACCAGACCAGGGTGCCCATAGCTCCATCCAACCTGGCCTTGGACATTGCCAGGGATGGAGCAGCCACAACCTCCCTGGGCAGCCTGTTCCAGAGCCTCAGCCCCCTCCAAGTGAATTACATCTTCCTAATTTCTCATCTAAATAATTTCTAACCTAAATTTTCTGGTATTTTGCAAACTCCTGGGCAGCATGACTGAGAGTCTGGCCACAGCAGACATCTAGGGACTTTCTTCTACCCTCTCCATGGTTGCCTTTGTGAGGAAAAAGCCTCACGATGGAAGCAGAGAGGAGCTGGAAGGGAAAAGCTGAGAAATACAAGAACATCCCTCATTACTACAGAAGCAATTTGCACTTTCAGCTAAAATCGCGGCAGCTTTCCAGCGAGTTGGAGGCAGAAGCGTTTCTGTGTCACTGCACAGACTTAATAAGAAGGGGTGACAGCATGGGGCTTTCAAGTCTCGCTGCACGGGGACTCCCTGTGCTCAATGTGCTTTGACCCTGCGAGCTGCGGGGCCAGAGCTGGGCTGGGCGGGTTTTTCTCCCCTTTGCTCTCTGCAGACTTGCTCTGTCAGCAGAATCCCAGCGAGAGTGGCTCAGTTGCCATCCGCAGGCCAGACCTGTCACCAGCGTCCCCAGCGAGGGGAGCGATGCCAGGTTCCCACACTCTGGGCATGCACAGCCCTCCAGAGCAAACAGCCAAGGAGGGGGTGGTTGTTTTCCCTTGTCACCTGGGCACCGCAGGGTTTTCCAGGAGCTGATCCTCCTCCAGGGATTCTGTACGACTCTGCATGAACCCAAGCGGGTGGTGAAACAGGTCAAAAGAGAAAGGTGCCCCCTCGCAGCATCTCGGAGCCAAGGGATGCCGGGGCAGCAGGCACGAGGGGCCGTCCATAAAGAGGTCTGTGTTCCCATCCACCGAGGGAGTTATTTTCGCCTCTGCCTTCCAAAGTGCCCACAAGCCTGGGTGCAGCGGGTTCTGCACGGCCGGCTGGGCTGAGCTGCATTCCCAACCACCTGGTCCTCAGAAGCACTCCTGGCCCCAAAGATGTAAAGTCAAGCTGCGAGGAGGAGACGCTCGTTACCCGCAGGCAGACACCAAGAATTAGCGGCAGCTCCTCTGCCCAGGTCCATGGTTTGGGGAGAAGATAATTCCTCCTTCTCTCCTGCACATCTGCACTGGGCCAAATATAATGAAGCCCTCTATTTGAATGGGCAGCAGTGTTGAACATCTGACATTAGGTAAATAGACCTTCCTCGCCGCTAGAATAATTTCATACAGATTTTAGGGTGGAGCTTTGAAAAGCTGCTGGGTAATGGAGTACGAAACCCGACGGCGCTCAAGGCTGACACTGTTTGCAAAGTCCCACCCTTCATCTCGGAGCAGCAGAAAGTCTTCCCCAGCCAGCAAATCTCCTCCTCTGGGTTTTCAAGAATGGTTCCACCACCAACAAAATAAAACATTCAAAAAAATGAAACCCCAGACCCCAACACCTGAGGTCACAAACCGCCCCCCCAGCCCCAACCCTGTTCTGGTGGTGTTTCTGAGGACAAGCGGTGATGTCAGACATGGGGGGAGCCCGCGGGGGGAGAAGTTCTATTTATGCAAAAGCTTTGGCAATGCAGGGCAATGGAAAAGGACATAAAGAGAGCGAGGATGGAGCTGCAATGTAAATAGCAGTTTGTATGAAATATGTCCCCGAGTTAGTCCATGCCCGACCCAAACAGCTCTTTGAAACGCATCTGGCTGTATTGTGCTGTCTTCTCGGCTTTAAGTACTTTACCAGCCTATCTACGGCCGTTGGGTGGATGTCGGCGGCAGCTCCGCATTTCGAATGATAGATCTTCTCGGATGAAACCATAAATCTTGATGGACCTACAATTGACTTCCTTTTAAAAGAACGTGGGGAACAGCACATGGAAATTTACAGCCAGGGGATGGGGGTGTCTGGGCTTCGAGGAGCAAACTTGCATCTGCTGTCTCTTAAAGGTGGGGGGACTCTCCTCATCGGCATCAAGTGCAGGGAAGGCATCGGTTGGGAAAGACGCACGAGAAGAGCTTATGGAGAGGATAAAGTGTGGACTGAGCTGATCTCACCTTAAAATTAGTGCTGAGGGCATAGGACTGTGAGTGATGGATTTAGGGGCAACAACAAACCATTTATTAAGTAGGGTAAAACTAGAAAAACAGATATGATGGGGGGATTTTCAAGCACTTTCCTGCAGCAGCATTAAAAGTCTGGGCTTGGTGGGGATCTGAGGGAATCCAGCCCAGCGCTGCTGTCAATCCAGATGTGAGGAGGTGCTGATGTTCCCCTGCTGATGACGCTCACAGAGGTTCCCCTGGTTCTCTTGTGGTTCCTCTCCTTCCCTCGTGGCTCCTCTGGTTCCCTTGTGGTTCCCTGGGTTCCCTTGTGCCTCTGATGCTACCAGATGTGGGAGTGCAAAGACAAAGCAAAGTCAACCCAAGGCTTAATGCTGCCAATCTGTATTTAGGATGGAGAGCAGGGAGGAAGGGAAAGTTGTCTTGAAGCCACAACACCAGTCCCATACCGAAACCTGGGTGAACATGACGGATGTGGTGGAAGAAAAGCTCCTGCACGGCTGAGCCAGAAGGTTCCTCTGGTTTGCACAAGGGAAGTGGGGAAATGAGGGTTTAATAAGGCAGTGAAACCGGCCTCTGGGCTTCACCTGCCCTCGCAGGGTTCAGAAATCACCTCTGCAGTGTTTTGTAATGAGACCGCAGGCACTGAAGACGGTTTCTGTTCCCAAACATTGACCTTATGACAAGGTCACAAGATGTCTCTTCCACTATTTTCCTGAACGAGATAACAATAATAATGTCATAAATTATCCTGAAATAGAATAACAGAGCCTCCTTAAATCATAACATCGAGAACCTGAATTGTTTCTCAAAAGCGAGTTAAGGAGCCCATTATGTGATTTATTCTCTCTCGCTGCACACGCGAGGCAGAGCTTATTTTTCCATTAACATCTCGCTGGTCTCCAAGCACAAGGAGGAAAATCGCCTGCAAACACCACATTTTTTTAGGGCTGGTTGAGTTGGAATAAACTTCAAGCATCACCTTTTAATATTTAATGCATCTAGCAACACTGTGCTGTCTCATTTGAGGTCTGGTTTTTTCAGGACCCTAAAACCAACTTGAGGTTTTTCAGCTTTTCTTGCAGGGAACTGACTCAACTTGACGATGGGAGTTTGGTCAGTGTGGGATTGGAGTGAGTGGGTGCCCAGTGTAGTCCACAGTAACGGTGCTAAGCTTAAAAACAGGCTCTGGGTTGTGGGGGTTTTTGTGGGGTTGATTAAGCAAGACAAAATCAATTAGTGTCTGAGACCTCACAGGTTTCTGGAGGCAAATTGTTCCAATTACCGGCACCCGAGAGCAAATTAGGAAGCAATTAAAAGGAGCAGCTGCAATTTCACTACAGTTACTCCTGTCACTGTCATCCACGTTCTGCTCTGGGCTCATTAAAAAGGCATTTTGTCATTTCAATTTTTCTTTACAGAAAAACGTAGTAAAAAGGCTGAAACAGACATTCCTGAACTGGGGATAGGAAAGGGTATGTGCACACGGACACTTCTGGTGAATGTGGTTCAGGTGAACTCCTCTGAGGGGTTGTTGCTGCTACTTATTCACAGAATCCCAGAAGGATTCAGGCTGGCAAAGCCCTCTGAGCTCAGCCAGCCCAGCCCAGGACCTAACATCACCCCAGTGGCCACATCAGGGCACTAAGGGTCACAGCCAGGCTGGCCTTCAACACCTCCAGCGATGAGGACTCCATCACTGCCCCGGGCAGTCAAGTCCAGGCTCTGAGCACCCTTTCCCTGAGGAAGGGCTTCAAATACCCAACCTAACCCTCTCCTGGCAGCCTCAGGCCCTCTCTTTCTGGAGCTGGTTGCCTGGGAGAAGAGCCCAACCCCCACCTGACTACAACCTCCCTTAAGGTAGTTGGAGAGAGGGAGAAGGTCCCTCCTGAGTCTCCTGTTCTCCAGGCTAAACACCCCCAGCTCCCTCAGCCTCTCCTCATCAGCCTTTCCCTCCAGTCCCTTCCCCAGCCTCGT
>JAOXOE010000001.1:105647758-105685745 GCA_028565055.1 Phoeniculus purpureus | reverse complement strand
TTGTCAGCCACTGGCAGTTTATATTTCTATGCACGAGGACCTGCTGACTTGCAAAGAACAATTGTGAGAACAGGACAGTAGTTGCCTGCTTCATAGAAATTCCAGGTGGGAAGGTAGTTATATCAGAGTATGCTTTTGAGTCAAAAAGCTTGGCTTTCTTATTTGCTTAGGTATAAAGTAACTAGGCTTCCTTGGGCACTAGTGGGAATTCCCCAATAGTAAGAGGTAAATCATAGAATGTACTGGATTGGAAGGGACCTCTAAAAGTCATATAGTCCAATGCCCCTACAACAAGCAGGAACATCTCTAACGAGATCAGATTGCTCAGAGCCCCATCAAACATGACCTTGAATGTCTCCAGGGATGGGGCCTCCACCACCTCTCTATGCAGCCTGTTCCAGTGATCTTCCACCATCACATTAAAGAACTTCTTGCTAATGTCCAGCCTAAATCTACCCTTTTCTAGCTTAAAACCATAACCCCTCATCCTATGATTCCATGCCCTTGGGAACAGTTCTTTTCCAGCCTTCTTATAGGTCCCTTTCAGGTATTGGAAGATCCATATAAGATGCCCCCACAGTCTTCTCTTCAGGCTGAACAACCCCCACTCTGGCAGCCTGTCTTCATAAGAGAAGTGCTTAAACCCTCTGATCAATTTTAAGACCCTCCTCAAGTTCAGAACTATTTTCAGTATAACATCTTGGTTTATGGGGCTGTAGTTTGTTCTGTCCATTTTTGTGAAGGCAAAAGAGAAGTCCAGCTGCATGAACCTTTGCAATGCAGCATCAGCATAGATCCATTCTTGAAGATAGGACGTAGTCGGCCACAGCTGAAGTGGCTCAGGGACCAGACTGTCCCTTTCAGAAGCAACTGGCTGGTAGGCCAGTTTTATCTAAAGGGTAGCTGCTTCCCTGTGGAGTAAAGTTTCACAAGCTTAGCCTTCCAAAGCAAACTGGCATCATGGCATTTTCTCCTACATGATACAGGAAATGCTTTACACACCACGTAAGCACAAGCAGTATGTTCTCTGATATTTGCATGTACGTAGTAGCCAGTGGCAAACTTTAAAAATGAGCATATTTGATTCAGCTATTTCTTAAGCAGACAGTTACCTACGAAAAGTCATTCCAACTGAAAAAGAAGATAAGACAAGATACTAAATTTTGAGGGGGCTTCCACGATGATCCATTTTAAGCAGAAAAGAATTTTACTTGGGCATTTTTTCATTCTGAAGATTTCACCTACATGCATTCTCCCAATATATTGTACCTGTAGTAGTTGAACATGGTCTGTTTTAAATGAAAGGTCTGTTCTTTTGCTGTTTCTTTTTGGTACATCTTCCTTCTCAGCAGCCACCTCACTAGTGTGACTACTTTTTAGCACGCTGTGCTAAATATCCTTTCATCCTTTATGCTTTAATAAAAAGATGGGGTTTGTCTGAGTTAATGACACAGCAGATACCCTGTCAGCAGAACGGTGTGCCTAATGGTTGCTGAGGCTAGAATTAGCTTTAAGGGGCACCAGATATCATTATAACATGGTGACATAGTGAGGCTGAATAGGCACTACAACATCCTTTTGTTCTCATGTTTCCCTGAACACTTGGTTCTGTGACAGGTGGTCAAGAAAAGCCATTCCTATGTACATTTACTCAATTATATTTGTGTAGCAGCCTTGAAAAAGCGTTAATATATTAACCATTAAAAGTAGCTGACGGTCTCTGGAGAAGTATTTTGTGTGCCTACATGAATAGAGGGCTTGACTAGTGTGTTATTTTTTAGATAAATTCTAAATATTATACTTAGCTGGTGTAGGTAAATGGGGTAAAATATACATTTGCCGTTGAATGTTCGACCTACTCTATTTTACTCTAGTAGTGTTTTCACAGCAGCAGTGAGACAGAGGAAGGAAATTAATTTTGAGGTGAACATTCTGTTTTGCAAGCATTAGCAATACAAAAAGTCTGGGCAGAGTTATTGAAAAACAGGTAGTTTCAAATATTACATGCAAAATTGTTTTTGCTGAACTTTGTTGCTTATCTCTAACATGTATTCATATCATGGGAGCTACCAGCATGATCAAATACAGCGTGTACAATTGAAGGCAGCACTTCAAACAAGAAAAAAGGATGTTTAACTTAGTGATTAAAAATGGGAATGTTATTATTGAGAGTCCATTCTTCTGAAATTTTCTGATGTTTTTTTATAGCCCAGAAAGCTGTGGCTCTTTCAGATTAATAAAAACTTTCTTTACTCATATTTTGTGGTTGTAGGCTTTGGCTCCAGATTCAGCCTACCTATTCATCCAAGATTTGGGAGACATTTCTGCAGAATGTATGATAGCTACAGAGACTCAAACTGTGTCAACTCAAAATGTAAAAGGGCCTCTTTAGCATTTCTGTGTTGGGTGGGCAGGAAAATAAATACAAATAAAATACTGCCTTGTGGCTGGAAAATGCTTTTAGGATTTTTTTTTTTTTAAAATAACTGTGTCTCCAGGGTAAATAGACTGCAATGAATTTCTAGTACTCAGAGGCAATTTCACTTTATTTACGTTTTAACTTCCCTTTGCCAGTCCTGAATCTTTGGTATAAAATGAGAATGTCTACCATGAGCATAAATATATTTATGTAGTAGCTGCCATAGCAACGGTGTTCAAAATAGTGCATTAAATGAGATGGCACGATTTGTAAGGACATTAGAGCAAACTAGTATAGAATAGACCAGTTACTTACAGTAGATGAAAAAAAATTATCTAATGCATTGAAAAATAATACCATGTTCAAAGAACACTTGAAGTATCTTCATGTAGTTAGTTGAGTCATCTGAATTTACTCAAAACTGTCTTCCTGATGCAGTCCCTTGTTGCGCTCCTCATGTAAGCAAATATCCTTTCATGTTTTAGGATCTCAGACATTATGTTCATCAGCAACTTGGATGGACACAGTAGACCCTTAGTAGGTTTACTGATAATACAAAGCAGGGAGCAATGGCTGACATGTTGGATGGCTGTGCTGCCATCCAGTGTGACCTGGATAGGCTGAGGAGTTGGGCAAAGAGGAACCTAATGAAGTTCAACAAAGGAAGGTGTAGAGCGCTGAAAATGAGCAAGGACAACTTCATGCATCAGTACAGGTTGAGTACTGACTTGCTTGAGATCCACTATGGGGAAAAGTACCAAGAGGTGCTGGTGGACCACAGGCAATGTGCCCTTGTGGCCAAGAAGGCAAATAGTCTCTTGGGGTGCATTAAGAGAACTCTGCTCTGCCCTGTTTAGGCCACATCTGGAATACTGCATTCAGTTCTGGGCTACCAGTTCAAGAGGGGCAGGAAATTACTGGACAGAGTCCAGTGCTGGCCCACTAAGATAGTAAGGATGCTGGAGCATCTCCATTGTGAGGAGAGGCTGAGAGAGCTGGAGAGCTGGGTCTATTTAGCCTGGAGAGGAGAGTGAGCGGAAACCTCATAAATGCTTATAATTATCTAAAGGGCGACGGGACCAGGCTGTTCTTGGTCGTGCCCAGCAATAGGAGAAGAGGCATCAGGCAGAAAGCTGGAACACAACCTAAACATAAGAAAGAGCTTTTTTGTGGTGAGGGTAACAGAGCACTGGAACAGGCTGCCCAGAGAGGTCATGGATTCTCCTTCTCTGGAGATACTCAAAACTTGCTTTGATGTGTTCCTGTGTGATCTTCACTAGCTGATATTGCTCTGGCAGTGGAGATTGGACTAGATCTCCAAAGGTCACTCCAAATCCCTACTATTCAAAGATTAGTGATAAAATAAGTAATAGTAACTTCTACTTTGAGTTTTCTCAAATCTTCAGGTCCCAGATATCATTTGTTTATTGCCATTCACTGCAGCATGAGTAGAATGAGGAGCTCTGACGTGGGCACCCTGCTCACAGATCCTTGGCTTTATGGGTCAGCTTGGATCTAGGCTTTGCTACAGTCACTGCAGGCACTGTCCGTTGCGAAACTGTACTTGGAAAGAGTTGAGGAAGAAGCAGCAATAGCAGCAACCCAGACAGGATAATGGAGACAGTGCAGCAGCAGTTGCTGCCTGGAAAGATGGTGAGGAAAGGGGAAGCAGCAGGATCAGCAGTCGGTGCATGATAGGATGAAGGGCAGAAAAAGGGTGACAAGGAACCAGATAGCTCATGTCTGCCTGAAAAACTGAAAGCATTTCTGCAAGATTTAGGTATTACTGTGACAATCAGGCATCGCAGTGTCTGATACCAGAACACAAAACTTTTTCACACCAAAGCCTTTTTTATTGAAACGGACCTTAAGAAACTCCTGTGTCTTCTAAAACAGAATCAGAAACTGAGTTTTTAAGAAACTGTTGTGTGTTGGCTTGGATTTTTATTTAAACGGCACTAGTTCTCAGCACATTGATTTGTCCAGAACCCATGAAAACTTAAGAATCTTTTCCCTTTTAAGTAAGTTAAACAGTACTTTTGAAAGATTATCTGCTGTCCTTTCCAGTGTGCTGCCAGACAGAAGTGTTGTCCTCCCGTAAGACACAATTAGGTGGGGTAGCAGAGAGTTACTGTTTGAGGAGGAGGACTATGGTGGGGTACTGTTGTGTGCCTTTTCCTGGGCTACAAGGTTTTGCTGTGTGTATTCATTACCAGTAATCTGTCATAAAGTTCTGATTAATAGTTATTGTGCCCTTATTGTAATCTGAAGGAGTCACTTTAGACATTCAAGATAACAATGAAAAATACTGATGACTGTCTTAGATAAATCAGTGACTCAGAAGAAAATATGTTGTTATTTTTCTATCTGATGGGTAGTCAGGGGATACTGTGGTCACCCTGCAGCCAGCTTCCTTGCCAGCTGGCATGAAGGAGGAGATCAGCATAACGAATTTCAAAATCAGTCATCAGATTAGACTGGCAGCATTTTCTCCAGAGAGAAACATTAAATAATAGAAGTCTTTGGACTGGCTCAAGTCTCTCTGTTCCATTATCTCAGCAGCTTTACAGA
Organism: Phoeniculus purpureus; assembly: GCA_028565055.1. Classification (NCBI taxonomy): domain Eukaryota; kingdom Metazoa; phylum Chordata; class Aves; order Bucerotiformes; family Phoeniculidae; genus Phoeniculus; species Phoeniculus purpureus. Next base: position 105,680,755 of record JAOXOE010000001.1, on the reverse strand, counting down.
TTTCTTTGTTTTGCATCTCACATCCCCTGGCAGTGATGGTATGTTGCCTGATGAATTAGCAGATGCTGATGAGAGGAGTAGTTAGCTGAAAGCTGAACAGAAAATATCATGCTGAGTGGTGGGAAAGCCTTGATCTTGCAGCTGTAGAAGATGATGTATGATTTACAGAAGAGTAAGTTGTTGGCACATTTCAGACACCAGCAACAGTAGTGCAGTTCAGTGCAGAACTGCGTTGGTGACTTTTCAGATTGACATTTGACTTCACGTGTTGCTTAATTTCACTGTGGTTCAGGAGATTTGTGTACTGGACTGTGTACCTGAGTAACTGAGCCTGCTTGGCTAAAAAGCCATAAAGGTGAATGGGTGTTCACACGCAGGGAGTTTCAGAGTTAGGTAATTTCCTTGGCCTTCCCAGGTACTCTGAGAACCTGCTCTGAAAGTTTCCTTCCTTTACAAAAACTACTTTAGAGGGATTTTATTTTTTTGACTAATATGGACATTTTTTCCCACACAATTGTCTTCCTTAAAATGAACTCTGATACTTAATTCTTCTTTCTTTCAGTATGTGCTGCATGATGCACTTAATCTTACGCCATGTTTGTATTGCCTGGTAGTACTATAACAAGATGCATCATGTAGCTGAATAGAGCTCCTTGAATATTTATTGGAAGAAATACCAGGTGCTTTCTGGGATTTTGAAATAATTTATTGTTAGAGTAAGCACCATGTAACTTAGGTTTAATGAAAGGTTGATCCCTTTCTTTTTTGGCATACTAAAGACACTGGTGGGATATCAAGATCATGTGTATGCAGAGGTCTCCTTTCCATATGTAACAAATCATATCCAGCATGAAACTGCTCAGGAAGCAAGTAATGTGAGTAAAAATCTTACAGAAAAATAATAACAGAGTTGACAGAATCTAGCACAGTGTTGATCTTAAGTAATACCTGTTTAATATATTTTCTTTCAGGAGAAGCCACTGACCAAATCTCTGCAACGAGGAGAAGACCCCCAGTTTGATCAAGTAAGACACTTGAAATTATGTTATTTCCATTCCTCAGGCTGTAAGACGATTATTTGGAAGGCACTCACCTTTTACTATGTTGAATACTGCAAGAGCAGTATCTCTCAGTTGTACTTTAGTAGAATAATGAGTGCTTTGTTTAAACATTCTTGGTCTTAAGTTAGGAGAATTTTTCCACTGCTTCCAAGCTCTATATTTTTTTGCCATAGAACTGATTACCTTTTACAATGTATTAGGCAGATGAAGCAAACTTTCTGTCTTTCAGAATATTGTGTTTCTGAAACAGGCACATGCCTCCTAGTCATTCTTCTGTTGGGTTTCTGTTATGATTAGTATGAGAGTCTTTACAGTCATTGCCATTTCCATCAGTCTCATCAGTCAATTGTGTCTGTGTAGCTATGACCCAGCACGACTTACATGTGTGCTGCCCTTCACATGGGCTGATCCAACCTGTTGTATTTAAAACAAAGCATAGCTTCACTTGTCAGACTAAATGCCTATATGTGAGAAGGTAAACAATAATTAGAGAAAAATGGTTGTTAGGGGAAAAAAAAAACTAAATTTGAATTTTTGTAGTGAAATAGATTTCATTTAGTGACATGATAAAACTGTTATTAATATAATTACATTTATATCTGGCATTAAATTAATAAGTCCATTACATAACGGAAATGAGGCCAGTGTAAAAATGAAACCAACAGCAATATGCACACTCTTTAATGATGGTATAAGAGAGTTAATTTTGGTCATCAGACTTTTCCTGAAACAAAAAAAAAAATCTTAAAAAAATTCCTACGTAAGTAACCTATTTTGAAATTAGGAAAGATAGGTGTTTAAGAGTTTAAGTTGCATAAAGGATGACAAAACTCACTGCCAACAAAGAGGAAGGATAAACTCAAGGTGGATCATGGGCAACAGTTGTTTGCTGCTCTGCTCTTTCTGCTTCAGCTGCCATTGCTATCCCCACTGCTGCTAACTCCATGGCTGCCAGCACTACTGTGCTGCCAACGGTGCCAAAAGTACTGGACCAAAGGACATAGCAGAAGCAGCAACAGCAGCAACTCTGAAGGAAAGTGTGGGTAATGCCATAAGCTCCAGGTTCTGTACCAATTAACTTAACTTTGGGAGAGGAGATAGGTTTGAGCAGGACTAGAATCCATTAAATCAAATGGATTTAACACATCTGTTCTGTTTTCTGGTACACTACACTAGAAGCAAAGATGCCCCCAAAGTGGGACCCCACTGGCATTCACAAAGACTTACTTCATCAAAACAACACTCTAGGTTGTTTTGTAGCTGCTTTTTTGGGAGAGGTAGCCTGCTTGGTGGGCTGTTCAGAGCAGGAAGTGAATGGTAGGACTTATGCTTTGCACTGGGGAGGTCCCTGTCCACCTCACTGACCACAGAGAAACTGTGCAGGGGAAACCAGTCACAGTAGGCTAAAGGAGGCTGCTTTGTGAGTACTCCTTAGCTGCATAATGAATTTTTTTGTGATATTCTGATATTAATTTTAGGGTTTTTTTTTTCTTTCCTGTGGGAAGTGTGTCACACATAAGTAGGAAAGAAAAACAAATTAAGCTATCCATATGAAACCGTCTGATACTGTTCCTGCAGTGTATTAAACCAACACATAATGGGTGGCCGTGATTTGATTAAATATTCATGGCTAAGCAAACTGCGGCGTTTTACAAAGAAGAAGACTTATGCTTCTCTTAGTAACTAGACTGAAAATTGAAGAATTAAAGTCAATTAAAGAGAACAGTGAATGCTTCCTAGAGTGAAACAATTGTGCATTTCCTACTGTAGCAACGTATTGTCAATGCTGGGTGAAAAAAAACACATGCAGACAAAAAAAACCAAAGGCAAATGTGCACTGCATTTGCTTATAACTGTATTTAGAGTCCTTTCGATGTGTAGAATTTATAGAAAATAATGGAGCTTAGACTGCATTAGATGTCCTCTTGGAAAAACTTGTTTCCAGTTCCTTGAAATTTTCCAAACTAGTAAGATTGACATTTCCAGACTCCGTCTGCCTCAGCTCCAGCTGTTGGGAATGTTTCCTTTTTTCAGGTTTCATACTGTTTTCAGCTTTAGCAACATGATCATTTTGAGGTGTTCTAGTGCTTCTGGGATTAGTCTTTGCCTGTGACTCGGAGATGGGTCTTGAACCTGGCTGATGAGCCTTTTTTCAAAAATGTGGTTCATACTTGCCACAATCACGTTAGCTTTGCTAAATTGCAGTTAGTCTTTCGTTCAGAAATTTGTAATACACAGTAGAGATTTGAAGATTTGTTACAACTCATCTGAAGTAGACAGGAAGATAGAGCAAAAAGTCTTTCTTGACTTGGCATGTTTCTCCGAGTAGATGAGGTCAATACATCTCAGTATCATAAAGCTGTTTTGCAAATGATAATGTGTCAGTATTAGAAAGTTATCGTCAAAATATGGCTGATTTTGCCAATGCTAAAAATGAAGGTGTGGTCTACCTGGAAAACTCAGAAGATCATGATTCCACATGATGATACAGCCATAGAACCATTAAGGTTGGAAGAGACCTCCAAGGTCATCCAGTCTGTCAACCCGATGCCACCATTTCACTACATAGTGTTTCCAAGTGCCAGATCTACACATTTCTTTAACATCTCCAGGGACACTCCACCACTTCCCTGGGGAGCCTGTTCCAATACTTAACCACTCTTTCAGTGAAGAAATCTTTCCTAATGTCCAATCTAAACTTCCTCTTGTGCAACTTGGAGCCATTTCATGCTATCACTAGTGACTTGGGAGAAGAGACCCACGCCAACCTGTGTGCAACCTCCTTTCAGGTAGTTGTATAGGGTGATAAGGTCTCCTATCAGCCTTCTTTTCTCCAGACTTAGTTCCCTCAGATACTTCTAATAAGACTTGGCCTCCAGGCCCTTAACTAGCCTAGTTGCCTTTGAACACTGAAGTCCAGGAGGGCACATGTTTTTAAGTCACACCATTTAAGCTTTATTCTTTAAGTTCACTCAAGTATTTAAAGGGTCTGTGGGATGAAGGAAGGCCATTTTGATAAACCCTTGCTTCTCCCTTCCAGGTGAAGTTGTGGAAGACTTTGGTGTTTGTTCCTAGAACACATTAAGTCATCTAGAAAAAACAGGAAAGACCACATATAGTATTCCTGAATGTTTTACTATAGATATGAAGGAGGAAAATAAGGAGAATCCTCATGAATAAACATTTTAGAAGGAGTGTCTAATAATTTTGAGTTTCAGTTCAAGGCATCAAAAGTCACATACTGTCAAAGGAATCTAATTTTCTGCTCTGCCCTAGGGAGGCCACATCTGGAATACTGCATGCAGTTCTGGGCTCCCAGTTCAAGAGGGACAAGAAATTACTGGACAGAGTCCAGTGCGGGGCCACTAAGATAATCAGGGCGCTAGAGCATCTTCATTGTGAGGAGAGGCTGAAAGAACTGGATCTGTTCAGCCTGGAGAGAAGAGTGAGTGGAGAACTCAAAAATGCTTATAAGTAGCTAACGAGCAGGTGTCAAGGTGATGAGACTGGGCTTTTCTTGGTGGTGCCCAGCAATGCAGTAAGGAGTAGCAGGTACAAGCTGGAACACAAGAGGTTCAACCTAAACATAAAGAAAAGCTTTTTTGTGGTGAGGGTAACAGAGCACTGGAACAGGCTGCCCAGAGAGGCTGTCGATTCTCCTTCTCTGAATATACTCAAAACCTGCTTTGCTGTGTTCCTGTGTTATCTTCTCCAGGTGATCGTGCTCTGGAGGAGAGGTTGGACTAGATGATCTCCAAAGGTCCACTTCAGCCCCTAACATTTGATGATTCTGTGTGATTTTTTTTTTTTCCTTTATTGAAATTATCTCTGTTCAATTTGAAAGAAACTAGATAGGTCATCCTGAAGTGACCATGTTATTAGTCACTTTAAAATATCTTAGTTGTATCTTATTACCATAGGTATTAAAAGCAGCAAGAGTAAAACATGACATGACTTAAAAATTGCCTTTTGCAAGTCACCTTCAGAAGTGGACAAAAACCAGATGAAGAAGCCCTTTGCAGTAACTTAAAGTGAGCAGTATGGGACTTTAGATACCTGGAGTAAATCAGCAACAAGTTTGAGACTGAAACCCCTGAACCATTTAAAATTACTATGAAATCATTACTTGCTTCCCCTAAACATCTTTATCTCTGAGAACCAGTGGGGTTTTTTCCTGCCCATTCTTAAACACGACTTCAGGAATGCTGGTTGCAGTTGTGGTGATGGATCCAGCGTCTGTGGGCCTGACTGGGCACAGGCAGAACTGTTTCTCTCCATATGGATGTAGCGTCAGTGCCTCCTGTTAGACAGACAGCATTGTCCTGCGGGCTCTGTCAGGCTGCCAACTGCACCACCCTCGTCAAACTCATAATAGTGTCTTGAGCAATCCATGAAGTAATCTTTCTTACCCTGGCTTGCAGAATGGCTCAACATTAGCCTAGAAACTGCGAGTCCTTACGCTGACTGTATTTACCTTTTTTAGATGTGCATGTATCTAAAGGAAAAAATATAAGGGAAATTAGGTCTCTTTTTCATATGGCTTTAAATGTCTTTATAGTATACTTAAAATCATGTTTTAAAAGTTGTCGGTTGGACAGCCCTAGTTGCCTGTTGGCAAAGAGCAGTGCTGCTCCAGCATTAGCATGCTCTCTGTCCCCAATTACAAAAACGTTATTAAACATTGTACTACTCAGCTATGACTTAAGCTTCCTATTACAGGAAGCCATAAAGTCGCAGGACATGAGAAGATCAAAAGCTAGGAAGAAAAACCCTATAATTATCCAAGAAGCTTATCCTCACCCAAGGAAAAATTTTTATTAGTCTTTTCTCAGCCCCTGCTAAAGTGTCCTCTGTTCTTACTATGGTGTATGGATGTTCTGTGAGGTGACAACGCTGGAGGCAGACAAGGGGCCCTGTGTAATCTTGGACCAATCTGCAGACATTTTTCCATAAGAAAATGCAAAATTAATGTAATGTTTTGGCAATGGAAGTGAAAATGTATCAGCAAGGTTTAGTTTTCCTACTAAACTGTCTATGTGAGGTGTCTGTTGCAGGAGTTTCAGCTTAAAATGCACACCAGTTTGTGCTCGTTTTAATTACACTGCTCTCTTCTGAGAAGTGCACTAGGTTGGAGAACACACATTAGAAAGCAAAAACATTGCATGTTTTATACACTTCTAGGAGGTGGAAACAAAAACCAGGTCAAACTACAGACCGGAAAATAAAACTGAATAATAATAATGTGAGAAATACAAATACAGATAAATAGCCCTTGTACTCGGCCCTTGCGAGGCCTCACCTCGAGTAATGTGTTTAGTTCTGGGCCCCTCATTAAAGGGGAGTCATTTTGATGCTGGAAGGTGTCCAGAGCAGAGCTACCAAGCTTGTGAGGGGTTTAGAGAACAAGTCGTATGAGGAGAGGCTGGGGGAGCTGGGCAGGTTTAGTTTGGAGAAGAGGAGGCTGAGGGGGGACCTCATTGCCCTCTACAACTACCTGAAAGGAGACTGTAGAGAGGTGAATCTTGGCCTCTTCTCCTTAGTAATTAATGACAAAATCAGGGGAAATGGTCTGAAGTTGAGGCAGGGGAGGTTTGGGTAGGATATCAGGAAGATATTCTTGACAGAAAAAGTGCTGAGGCCCTGGAAGGGCCTTCCCAGGGCAGTGGTTGAGTTGCCATCCCCGGAGGTATTGAAGAAATGTGTAGGCCCTGGTTCAGGCCCTGCTCTAGTGGCAGGCGTGGAGGAGGTTCTTTTGTCTGTGTTGATCAATCAGGTATTTAATATTTTTGTTGTTGTGGGTATGGTTGGACTTGGGGATCTAGGAGGTCCTTTCCAGCCAGGATTATTCTGTGGTTCTGTGGTTCTGTGACACTAAGTAATATACTAATGATTAGGTGTTCCTTTTTCATAACAGCCTTAACATGGTAATTGAAATACTGATAATTATTGTCATATTTGTTGAATTAAGAGAATTGTAGTATCATCATCACTGCAGTAGCACTGCAGCCTGTGCCTTCTGTGTTTTCCCTTTCCCTATGTTTTGTGCCTTTTCTTTCAATACCAGGAGGAGGGCACATAGTAGAGGAAGTATAAGAAATGGTGGTCATGGGGTTGTAGAACAGCCCTTAGCTCTTTATCAGAGGTTTGGGTTCAAGCAGTGTGTAAAGAAGTAAATCTGAAGGCAAAATTAAAGGTAACATGTACAGAACTGACCTTGCTATAGACTAGAAATGAACAGGTTTTCATTGAGGCTGTATCCTGACTGCAAAATAACTATAAATATTGCTATTGTGGAAGTAAATAGGTGGAATTAATCTACTGAATTATGATATTAAAATATTCTGCCTTTTTTACTCACAAAACCAAGGCCATAAATGAAAATTAATGAGGCAAACTTAATAGTTATCAGTTTTAACCATTCCCACGGCAATTTGACTTCATAGCACTGTCCAAAAAACTGCTTAGAACAAAGATGAGACTGAAAGGAGTCCTGCACAAACAACTGCACTACTTACTCCTAATGTTTCATTTTACAGTTGACTTGTCTAGAAGTCTGTCTTAAGCAGAAAAACTCCAGTTTTCTCTCAAAGCATTCAGCAGAATTACAGCATGAAGATGCTGTTACTAGAGCTTAGGGCAGTTCATGCCTCCACTGTCCCTCTGCTCCAGTCTAGAGTATTAAGGATAGGAAATGTTAACTTGCCTCCTTAATTTCATATTTTACATGTGGAATTCGAGTCTTGCTGTGATCCATGAGACCTTTGCTGTTGATTTCAAAGAGCGAGAATTTTGTTGCTGCTGTTTTCTTCATTTAATCCGTATTGTTTGTAGTTTGGGACTGTATTATAGACATGCATGGAAAAACATTCAGTGAAGGGAAAATAGTGTGTGGCTGTGGGTATTGTAAATCACAGAATCACAGAACATTAGAGACTGCAAGAGACCTCGAAAGATCATCTAGTCCAGTCCCCCTGCCACAGCAGGATTACCTAGATCAAGTCACACAGGAATATGTCCAGGTGGATTTTAAATGTCTCTAGAGAAGTAGACTCCACAACCCACCTGGGCAGCCCATTCCACTAATAGCAAGTGTAAGATCTCATTCTTTATGTCCGTTATTTGTAATCTATGCAGCAACGATTTGAAGAAAGAATGTGCAGACACTGTAGAAATAATAAATAAAAATCCTAAATGAACAGCATGCAAAATGGCAATAAAACACACACTTGACATAAATACCTACATACATGGCACATGAGAAATATGCACAGCCAAGAAATTCATTATAGCCTTGGAAACTGAAGGCATGAATGTATTTGTTGTTAAAGCACATAGAAATTCATGCAGGAAATAATAATCAACATCTATCTGCTCTTAGTGGAAACATTGATTGTATTTTTATTCTGACAATACAACAAGACTTTTATGAAAGTCTATAAATTGTAGCAAACCATCTAGGCAGAATTTAATGAAATTTACTCTTGGATATCAGTCCAAAATAAATATTAGGCATTTACATGAAGTATATTTACTGCTCTGTGAAGGCAAGTTTTAAACAGCTTCCTACTTGTGCAGCTTTCTTATCCTTAAGCTATATAGGTAGTTCATTTATGATGGAAGAACATGATCATCTGTCCAACAAGGACATACTTGTACATCTGTGCACTCCCTTTCAGGAGCAGCACAGAGCTAGAATTCATCTCACTCCTGGACTTTCTTCCAGTAAATGAAAGGGCTGAGTAACCAACATGCTGGCTAGACTTTCCTCCCTTCCTGGTCCCTGAGAGCCAGGTCTTTGCCCAGTCCACCCTTCCTTCCTGTATTAAAAGTGCAATGACAGAAAGAGTGAAAAAAAAGACTATGTTGACATTCTAGCCCTACTAAAGGCACGTGCTCTAAAGTCAGTAGAGAAAGTATGGCTTGAGGAGATTTAACAGGAATCACTTTGATGCTTTGTGGTGAGTGAAATTGTATAGCTGGGATTTTGAGAACAGCATTGATAAATGTGTCAGTGAATGTGCAGGAAGACCTGACTGAAATAACTTTTCACTTGTTAAATATTGTGATCTCTTAAGAGATACATAGGTTTGCTATGGGACAGACTTTTTAGCAGGGCCTATTGTGACAGAACAAGAGGTACTAAAGAGGGTAGATTTAGACTAGCTATAACAGACAAAGTTTTTACAATGATTGTGGTGAAACACTTGAATAGATTGCCTAGGGAGGTGGAAGATCCTCCAACCCTGGAGACACTCAAGGTCAGGTTGTACAGGACTCTGAGCAACCCAATTTAGCCAAAGATGTCCCTGCTTACTGTATTGTATGGACTAGGTGAGCTTTGAAGGTCCCTTCCAGCCCAAAGCACTGTTTGATTCTGTAATTCTATGATTCTGTGATTCTTCCCCAACAAACCCTTTTACACTGCTTCTCATAACTAACAACTGGTGTTATGCCAGCTTCATACAATTTTTTTGGAAAACGGTAGAGAAGGGATTGAAATGTCTGAAAGTCCTGACTTGGTAGTGAATAGTTTCCACTAACACTTGGTGATTCATATCGTCTGAGTATTTATATGAGGTTTTATGCCTGAAGGCTTTGGTATAATTCAAACTGGGCTCCTGTAGTAATTCTTCACAAGAGGCTTTCTGTCATTGCTGCAAGCAGTACCTTAATGCAATCTTTCACAGCAACTTGTTGTATATTTCAGGTAATAAAATATTGGAAGCATTGGACTGAAAGTTTTTCTAAAACAGTACTTTTATCGATGCTTTTATTTTTACAGGGGCAGCTGTTAGAGCTTTCTGATGCTCTAAGTTTAATTTTATTCCATAATACCTGAATGATAATACTTTCTCCTTAAAGCATCTCATTAACTTTAGGCCACAACATCACTGTGAGTTAGTTGTGAGAGTGAAAACCAGAGTTACTGGCCTAAACTAACAAGGACCATGAGAACCCCCATGGAAAGTGCAATGGAAGATGCGAGGAGGAAAACAAGACCAAAACCACCCAGGAATTCAAGAGAGCTGTTGTCTTGGTCAGGCCTTCACTCAAATGGATGAAAAAACTCAACCAAGCTTATAATAAAGAAATAATACTAGAATCAAGAGTTGTCACGGTTAGAAAGGACCTTAGAGCTCATCTACTCCAACCCCCTGCCAGGGGCAGTGACACCACTCCACCAGACTTGGTTGCTCAAGGCTAACCTGACCTTGAACACCTCCAGAGAGGGGCCAGCCATAGCCTCTCCAGGAAATCGATTCCAGAGTCCCTTCACCCTTCCACTGCATAACTTCTCCCTAACATCTAGTCTGAACCTCCTCTCCTTCAGTTTAAAACTGTTTCCCCTTGTTCTATCACTGGATCCCCTTGGGAAAAGTCACAGAACCACAGAATCATTAAGGTTGGAAGAGACCTTCAAGACCATCCAATCCAACTATCAATCTCACCCTGCCCACTAAACGACATCCCCCAGGGCCACATTTACCTGTTTTTTGAACCCCTCCAGGGATAGTGACTCCACCCAGGAGACTGAGGGGTCGCCTCATTAATGTTTATAAATATGTGAAGGGTGGGTGTCAGGAGGATGGAGCCAGGCTCTTCTCAATGTCATCCAATGATAGGACAAGGGGCATGAGTGTGAGCTGGAACATGGGAGGTTCCATATAACTATCAGAAGGAACTTCTTCATGGTGAGGGTAGCAGAACACTGGAACAGGCTGCCTGGGGGGGTTGTGGAGTCTCCTTCTCTGGAGACATTAAAAACCCACGGGAACATGTTCCTGTGTGACGTGATCTAGGTGATCCTGCTGTGTCAGGGGGATTGGACTAGATGATCTTTGGAGGTCCTTTCCAATCTCTAATGTTTTGTGATTCTGTGATTATCAGGTGTTTGAGCCTAATAGTAAGGAGGATGCATCTGCACATTCAGTTGGTTAATATTATTTCAGAGGATGTGGGGTTCTCTATATGTTCTTAGTTTCAGTAGGGGCATCCAACCTCTGCTGTTGTACATACAGCCATGAAGACCGTACCTATGATTCATCATTTTTTGTTTCCTTGTAATGTGCTTAAGCTCAAATAAACATTAAATAGCAAATAATAATAAACCCCATGACAAGTGGCTTGTTTTATGTTGTACTGTAAGATGTGATAAGTAATTTTAATGAATTTCAGTATCTTTAGTGGGGGGACGCTGTCAACATACAGACCATTATTGCATTCCTGCTGATCTTTCAATGGGAAATGGAAAATGTTAAGTCGCTGTTTGTACCACAGATCTCAAAAATTACATGAAAACAAGAAAAAATACCTAACCACTGAATTAGTTGTTGGTTTCTTTCTAAGAAGAAGGGGAAACTTGACACCAGGTCATTTGTTGTATTTTTTCCCATAGGTAATAAGCTCAATGAGCTCACTTTCAGAATACTGTCTACCCTCTATCCTGCGCACTTTGTTTGACTGGTACAAAAGGCAGAATGGCATAGAAGATGAATCTCATGAGTACAGACCAAGAACAAGCACTAAATCCAAAAGGTACGATTATTTTCAATATGCATACATACGTTATTGACAAATTCAAATGTAAATTGAATTACATTTTACCGTCAGCTTTTGTGAGGTTACAGTTGCTTGGAAGTAGTTGTCATCTTTTTCTCCTTGTTCTGAAACTCTTCTCTCAGCTTCTAGTTGGATGGAGTAATTCTGTCTTCAAATTATGTTCATGATAAGTCAAACATAGTTTCTTACTGCTGATTTGGATGCTGTAATTTAAATAGCTGTTTGTATAAACTGAATCTATCTATAATTTATATATGTGAGCAGGGAATAATTCTGTGATACTCAGGTTTTGTTTTACAACATTCTCCCGTCATAGAAATTTTGCAGACACCTATTCTCAATCCAAAAAACTGTGAATCTATCAAAGAGCTTTAGCAACACTGTCTTAGCTCTTAAAACAGAGAAAAGCAAACAAACATAAAGACCCCAAAACAGATATATTGATATGTTATGATATCAGTCATTCCTCAGTGATAAGGGAAGAGAATGATCTGGGTTTGTTGAGGTTTGTTTTGAGGTTTGATGCAGATGTTTTCTTCAAAGCTACGTTTTCTATGAATACTTTGGTACTATATTTAAATATTTTAATGAAAGAGCAGGAGAATCAACACATGGAAATCAGGCTTTTGGTAACGCATAGGCAATTCTTCACAGTAGATTTACATTATAATCCAGCCAATAGTTGCTGAAACAAAAGGCTAGGAGCCGAACCTGAATCAGAATATTCCAGTCTCTCTGTATCAGTAAAAGTGAGCAATATGAAGGCATGGTTCATCAGTTAGATGTGTGCTTATGGATGGGAAGAATCTTTGCCTTGCAATGTCTCTTTCTTCAGGAACTCCACCAAAAATCTTGCTGGAAGTTAGTCTGAGTGAACCAATGCCACTGTATCAGTTGATAGTGTTACAGAAAGAGCACATAATTAGCCCTTTTTTCCATTTAATGTGAAACTAGGAAAACCAAAATGCAAATAATTTATTTTATCAGTGATTAAGCAGAACTTAAGTGAGTGTTTTATTATAAGCATGTAAGTACAACTGACATCACCAGAGTCCTTAGTGTTTATTAGAATTGCGCCAAATTTGCAGAAACAAACTGAAGTCAGTGACAGTTGCCTCAAATGGACTGCAGAACTGTCCTTTTAACATTTCCTTTTACAAAATGTATTGTACATTTCATGTTACGTTTTCGGTACTCTTTGGAGTATTTGTCTCAGATTTTAAGAGGATATCAGTGCATTTCTGAAATGCTGCATTGTGGTTTCAAAAATAGAATACAATCCTCTGTTATCCTTATTTTGTAATTGAAGACGGCATGTAGTATGAGTTGTAACACATCTCCTAAATATTGTGTTTCCTGGTTTGATTTTGCAGTGATGAACAGCAGAGAGACTATTTAATGGAGAGAAGAGATCTGGCTATTGATTTCATTTTTTCTTTAGTGTTAATAGAAGTTTTGAAACAGGTATGGAGCTCTTAAATTATTGATTAACTAATAAATTATGGAAATTGCCAATGGAACTGAATTTTAGGGTTATCTTTTATTTCTATCTTTAAAGGTCTGGTAAAAACATCAGATGCATCTTGCATGCTTGTCGTTACTGTCTTTCTTGCACCCATAGGGTACGTAGTATTCAGTGTTCATACAGACATCTCTTTGCCAAGTGTTTGGAACTCAAGTATTTCTCTTCAATGCTAAGTAGACTTTAATACATGTTTTGTTAGCTAGATTCTGCTTCATCTGGTACCACTTTCTATATGGAAGATCCCCATGAGTAACACCAGCACTAAAATATGCAGCTTGAAGTATAATATATGTGCACTCGTTATGGTTTACTTTGTGTTTTCAGATTCCACTTCATCCTGTAATAGACAGTTTGGTACATGATGTTATTAACTTGGCTTTCAAGCACTTTAAGTACAAAGAAGGGTAAGACTCTTTTTCATACAGAAATTCCATGAAAAAAATTTCTTAATTTTTTATTAATGGTGGCTTAAGCTACATTGTTTCTCAGCCAAGAATTCTTTCTTGTTTCTTGTTAGGTACCTTGGTCCAAACACTGGAAATATGCACATTGTTGCAGATTTGTATGCAGAAGTACTAGGTGTTCTAGCTCAAGCAAAGTAAGAAAATTTAATATCGTATTTCCTTTGTAAATCTGTGATGATTTTCTTGCTTAGTATATGAATATTCTGATTTTCTCACTTTCTTAAAAGATGGTGTAGAAAGAAATCATTTTTCCTCATTGGCCCTGTATTCATCTGAGTGGTCGAGAGTTTAGAACTCTAGGAAGGCAAAAGTTATTTGCATCTAGTCCGATGATACTGAATAAATTCAGCTTGACTACAGCAGCGTTATTTTTCTTATCTCAGCAATGATGTCTGTGGAAAGCCCAATGGGCTGAAGAGAGCTATTTAAATTAATTCTTTTCTGTATGCTATTTTTTCTCTATCTGGGCAAACCTAAAAATGGGTTTGCTCCAACATAACAACATTTAAAAATCTCTCTGCAGTTCTTTTAGCTCATAACATAATGCAGCTGTTTCTGAGTCCTTCATGCTGCACTTCTCAGAGCAGCTGACATAAAAATTCAGGTCTTAAATTTTTAATCTAGAAGCAGACAGATTCAACAACTTATATACCCAATATATCATCACATCATATGCTTACACTACAAGCTAAGCAGAGGGTGAAATTTACTGTTCCAGAACAGTGATCTCTTCTTCTCGATGTTGCTAAGGTAGAGTGTGTCTGGTCTACAAAACCAGTCAACTTAGCTTGATGTATCCAAAACAGTCTGAATTCATGGAAATAATATGTTTCATAGACTTCAGCTAAGGCCTTACCTGGGCTTCTAAGTCAGTTGGATCAAAGGCAAAAGGGAAAGTGACATCTGGATTCAAAGTTTTAAGTTGACTGTCAAAGATAAAACATATCTGTTCTCCATAAATACTCCTTTTCTTCTCCTGTTCTGAAGGCCCTTGATGTTAGTATCAATAATGGGCTTCTTCCTGACAACCTATTTCTGTAAACACTCATATGTTCTCTATCAGAAGTGATAAGAAGAGTTTTCATTTTGTCTCAAAAAAAGCAGGGGGTTCCACTGGCTGTTCCTTCTGTACGTTGTTTTTGTGGACATTGTGCCTCAAAAGTCACTTCCATCAGATGCGTATAGATCATAATTGGTTACAGATCCCTCCATCCCAAGTTGTTGTAGTTATTGCTTAAGTTTTACTGTAATAGAACAGAATCATCCTGGCTGGAAAGGACCTCCAGGATCATCAGGTCCAGCCCTCATCTCAACATTTCCCAAACCCCTGCACCATGGCCTGAAGTGCTCTAGCTACTCGGTTTTTAAACACCTCCAGGGATGGGGACTCCTCCTCCTCCCTGGGTAGCCTGTTCCAGTGCCCAGCCACTCTCTCAGCAAGTAACTGTAATGGCTACTAGAAACAAATTGAAGGGAGAAACAGCCCATCTGACTATTTTAATCATTACCATTTAAGCATTTTTCTTTTGAACATGTTGCATGTGCTTGAAGAAAATTGCCATTCGTCTTAGATTTTTCAAAACCTTGGCAAGGGGATTATTCCAATGACATTGTTATCTCTTGTCTGCCTCTGTTAGCAGGCAAAAAAAAAAGAGCCTGTTAAGAAGATTATTTGAAATATGTGGTTAACTAAAGGGGCTAAGATGAGGATGTATGATTTGCTTTCTTTTCTGATTTTGTCAGAAATGAAAGAAAACTAAAATCCATTCACATACCGACTGAAATGGCATTTTACAACCAAAGTTGAATCTTCTTTAGGCTTTTCCCCATTTATATACCTGACAATACATTTCAAATAGTAATATGTACATTTTTATAACTAACCAATGTGAATTCATAGATTTCCTGCTGTAAAGAAGAAGTTTATGGCTGAGTTAAAAGAGTTACGGCATAAAGAACAAAGCCCATATGTAGTTCAAAGCATTATCAGTCTTATAATGGGAATGAAATTCTTTCGCATTAAGATGTATCCTGTGGAGGACTTTGAAGCTTCTCTTCAGTTTATGCAGGTAAAATTCTTAGCTTTTCAGACCTTTTAGAATGGGCTCCCCTTCATCTTCCCCGTTACACTCCAGATTTTCCAAGTGTCATTCCAACCTAAATGTATGTGCAGCTACTTCTACTTGTTCTGAACCTTGAGTGTATCATGCTGTTCCAACTTTTCGTCAGCTCTATACCTCTAGTCCCTACAGCTTGCCCTCCAACAAAACGTGCTTCAATTCTGTAGACCCCTGTCTTCCACTGTTCCTTTTCACAGCTGTTCCTTGCTCAGTGTCCCTGCTTAGCTGTATCTCCCTAGCTGCTCACTGCCACCAAAGTGAATCTTTCACCGTCAGCATAGTTGCCAAAGAGAAGAACTGCTTCTGACGAAGAAAAACACAGAGGATGAGACAAATAATTGAGACAAAATCTGGATGGAATTTCTCTTGGATGTGTTGTCTCCTTCTATAATACTTTCGTCTCCTTTCCTGAATGGAACATTGTATACCCACCCAGTTTAAGAACCACTACTAGTGCAGATCATAGTTTAATTATGATGAGTGCTTTACATTAATAAATTTCATGATTTGGTAAAAATAAAGAGAATATGTGTAAACATGTTAAAAGTCCACACTGTTGCTGGTAATGTAGAATGGGTTGTCTTCCCATCATCAGGTTTATTTAGCTCAACCTTTTTAATTCCTTGGTTTTTTTCTTGGTATGATTTCTAGTCACTCTGGATATCCAATAAAATACATGTTTTATATAAACCTCCATGTACAAATAAATTTGTTGATGATACCAAAGGAGTGAAAAATCCATGTTAGATTCATAAAAAAGGGTTTTGCATTAGAATACAAATATAGACACACGGAGCCATTTCTCGAAGCTCTGAACAGGAAGCCCATTCTATTTCATTTTTGTATTGTGTTTTAAACTGTATTTAACAACATAACTAAAACATATTTAACAATACAGAAACAGCTCATTTTTCTTCTTGCCTTACACTTTATTAAATGAGCCCATCTTAGTGTTGATTTAATGTAAGTTATCCAGAGCTGGCTTGTGCTTTGGCTACAAGCTCTGTCATACCACCTCTGCTCTAGAAGAGAGTGGCACTTTCAAAGGGTGAGCTAATCTCAGGAGTGAGCTGCAGAAGAGCCTGTCTTCAACCACAGAGTGTAGAAGCAGCTCAGGAAGGTTCCTGCCTGCCTTTCCATAGGGGCCTCAGCTGTGCAGCAGAAGTTGCTAGAGTAACTGGAGCCATGTGGTACAGAATTTTGCAGCCTGCTTCGTGGTCTAAAATGTAGACTGTCCTCCATACGTGCCCTGGGCAGAAAGTCAGTGGGGACTTTGCTTTTAAAGTTGATGACTGTTGGGGCCTTGGATTCAGAAAGAAAGAACTGGAGCAACATGATTTGTCATTTTCAGAGAAGTTGTACATGAGTGAGTGGAAGCTTGTTTCCCCTCCCTCACTTCCTGAGCAGCACAGCTATGTGCATAGTGTCTGCTCTATGTTTAAGGCAAAAGTACCTTTTGACTTGCTTTCACAATCCTCAGTTGCAGGCCAAAAATAGTGGTGGTTTGTACCACAGGTTTCTCCCTTTGCACACTTGTATTATTGACCCTTAATCAGCAAGGGATCCTAGCAGTGAAATTTATCCTAAAATGCTTACAGTAAGACCGTTCCTTGCCTTGATTATCTTACTAAAGAAGAATGTTCCTTTACTGGCCTCGCAGAGCTGTGTGTAAAGCAGTCCTACTAAAGTTATACAGCAGTAAAGCAAGTGGTCTAACTCTAAGTTCAACTGCATCACTCAAGTAGCACCAGGAATAGCTGGAATCAGTGGAGAATTTGTGGATAATCATGGTCAGAGTAGCAGATTTTTTATCTAGACTTATGCCTTGCTTTGTGCTTGCTGCGAGCTTTAGGTGTAGAAGCAGACAAACGTTTTCTGTGAGACTTGCATGAAAAGATGTCACTGGCATTTTAAAGACATTCAGCAAACATTTAGATGTTTTATTTCCAGCTGATACGCAATTTGTGTTTCTTGTTTTGTTCTAGGAATGTGCACATTATTTCCTTGAAGTTAAAGACAAAGACATCAAGCATGCACTGGCAGGACTGTTTGTTGAAATTCTTGTCCCTGTAGCAGCTGTGAGTTTATTTTTCAGGTTATTTGCATAATTTCTTTAAATTAGATAAAAAAACTTCTGGAATAGTGTTTTATTAACATGATGTTTTTTTTCAGGCTGTTAAAAATGAAGTGAATGTCCCCTGCCTGAGGAACTTTGTTGAAAGCCTGTATGATACAACACTTGAACTTTCCTCACGGAAGAAGCACTCGTTGGTTAGTAACCGTAAGAAGCAGAGGTTAAAATTCTTTGTCAGAAATATCTCTCAGCAAGACTCTTGGGAAATTGCAAAACTTTTTTCTCTGTTTGGCTTTGTAACTGATACATTTCTGTTTACAGGGAAGGTTACTGTGTTTGCAGAAAATAACCATATTTTATTCAGAATATGTTCTTAAGTTAGTCTGAATCCAACAGATGTTTTCAGCTTCTGGTTTCACGGATATTAAATGGTTAGGTTTTCTCATACTTGTTGTGCGTAACTATTAGGAGGAGAAGAGAAAGAATAGAGTTCATTTCTTGTCAAGCAAGAACAAATGAGGCATGTGGGAACAACTCTTTCACGGACCTTAAATAATACATTGCAGGAATGAAAAAATGTATAACACATGCCCTTTTAAATCTGTAACTTGGCTACCGTGCAGCTCCCTGTTTCATTTTTTTCTTGTGACATGAACAGTGGCACTGCAGTGTAATTTTGGAAGCATGAGTTGATCTGAATTAAATGAGGATCTGAGTCAGTTTGATGCTGGCCGCCTTAAACAGTCTGTCCCTCCAACTGGGTCAGTGCATGTCAGCAGTGTGGCGTTAGCTAATCCATTTTGAAGTCTTGGACCTTTTAAGTTAAGAAAGTTGTCATTTGTCCTACCTCATTCTATGGGAAAGTCAAAAATACTTCCCTGTTTCCAGTGCTTTCAGCAAATGCTGGTGACTAGCTCTAGCGAATCTGCCAGGAGGACTGCAAGAGCATGCTTGAGCTCTCTGACGCCAGTTCCACCAGTCTCAGGAGAGACTCGGAGCATCCCCTGGGGTACAGTCCTGATCCTATTTAAATTAGTGTGAGTTTTGGGATGGATCTGTGATTTAACTCCATTTTGTGTGCCTCTGTTTCACTCTGCAGTGTTAACAAAAGATTATTTGAACTGCAGTAGAGTAAAAGCTTTGCTGTACAGTTTTTACACTAAATAGAACTTCCCCAAACTGGTGACCGTACTTGCCAAAGTCAATACTATGTGCTTGAGCAAGGATTGCGCAGCTGGGGCTTTGCATTTGATTGCTTGTCTACACATTCCACACTGGAGGGTGTATAGTTAAAAGTGACAAAATAGAATAGGTTCTTAGGAGGGTGTGATTAGAAATACAAACTTTGCAAGGAGGAGGAGGAAGGGAAAAGCAAACAGTTAGCAGAAATAGCTGCAGTGCATATTTCAAGACTTCCAGAAAGAATGCACTCTTTAGAGTTTGATGAAGACCTTCCTTTCCAAGATCAGTGTTTTGTGAATTGGTCCACTCAGTCTACAGGCAGGATGGGAGTGTTCATTTTGCCTCATTTTCTATATAAATGTATCTAGGGTGAGCTACTCATTGAGGTTTTCTTGATAGTGAATGGAGAGAAGTAGGAAACTCCAGGAGATGGTTTGTATTTTCAAAGGATTGTAGCACTCTTGAAATGTTATTGAGCTCTGTGATCCTGTTAAGTACTCAATAATTATAGTCAAAATCATGGTAAGAAAGTCTTCCATGAGAAGACTTCAGTTATACTATTCCCATCCGTGTCTTGGGCATGAAGATTATAAATAATAATGATGAACATACATTTGCCATTTGCTCAAGGATCAAGGTCTATCCTAGCTATAGACAATCTGTTATTTATTACAGGAATGGAAGTTGGGGGTCGTGGTTTATTTATTCATTGAGCTGTGAATGAGGTTAGGAGTTTTAGGGTTAATTTTGAGAATCATTGATCTTTAAGTTAAAGCTACTGTATTTTTTACTTAGAATTTTAAATTTTAGCATATTGACATAGCAACTGAAACCGAACAGTCTGGGGTAGGAATGGATCATGATTGCAAGTCTGATGAGGAGCAGCTGAAGGAACTGGAGGTGTTTAGCCTGGAGAGGAGGAGGCTGAGGGGGGACCTTATTCCTCTTTGCAGCTACCTGAAAGGAGGGTGAAGAGAGGTGGGGGTTGGTCTCTTCTCCCCACTCACTGGTGATAGGACAAGAGGAAAGAGCCTGAGGTTGTGCCAAGACAGGGTTGAGTTGAACATAAGGAAAAACCTCTTCCCTACCAGAGTGGTCAGGAGTTGGAATGGGCTGCCCAGGGGAGGGAGGGAGTCATCACCCCTGGAGGGGTTCAAACACCAAGTGGATGTGGCCTGGGGAAGAGGGTTTAGTGGGCAGGGTGGGGTTGGAGTGGTGGTTGGACTGGATGATCTTTGGGGTCTCTTCCAACCTTAATGATTCTGTGACTCTCTGACTCTGTCTTCCTGAAATAACAAAGTAGGTTTCAAAATTAAAGATTGTCAAGATTTTATTTTTTATTTCTTTTGGATATTTGACATAAAGGTTGGACTCGATGACCCTGGAGCTCCTTTCCAGCCATGATGATTCTGTGATTCTGTGATTCTGTGACATGTCTTTCCATAGAAATTTTGACTGCAGATTTTGAGAAGTAAAACACATCTGAACAATCACAAGTCCCAACAATCTTTGTGGGTCCAGTTGTTATTGTAATAAAGATCAGTTATTTCCATGCTATCGTTTCTTAGTTAGCTGAAAGAACTTAACCTGAGGAGTCTGTAAAATCGTGTCCCGTTTTTTGATTTATGATACTGCTATAAGAAGGCTTTTGGTTGGTTTTAGTTCGTCCGTGAAACGTATCTGTAATGGCTATAAAGAAAGTTTCCTTTTAAATTGTACTACTTAACAATATGTTTGTATTGGCCAACATGTATTGCACAAAATGGGGTTAGAGGTTTAAGTTTGCAGGAGCTCTATTAAGTTACTATTACATTGTGTAGACGTGCAAATAATATGGTATCAACATCCGTTTTTTGTTTAGGCTTTGTACCCTTTGGTAACGTGCCTGCTTTGCGTCAGTCAGAAGCAGTTCTTTTTAAATAGATGGCATATTTTCCTCAACAACTGCCTATCCAATCTCAAGGTTAGTATCATCTGGTTTAAATATTGCATTGAAACTTCAGTGTGCAATACTGATTTGTTGCATATTGATCTTACTTGAATGTGCTGGTTTATTGCTATTAGCTAATTCCTTCTTTATTCCCAATAGAACGAATTCTTTAGCCATGCAGATTTTTGCCTGGTTTGAATTTCTGCTGTTTGTCTAACTCAAACCAACCCTGAGTCAAGCAGCTGTGGAACAGGCAATATTGTTGACAGAAGTTATTAGCTCGAGAGGTTTATCAGAACTGACACACTGCTTTCTTTTTTTTGACATTGATATTTTCAGACAAAGGGGTTCTTACTCAGAAAGGGGGTGGTTAGCAGATCGAGAGAGGTTCTCCTCCCCCTCTGCTCTGCCCTGGTGAGACCACTTCTTTGGTGTTGCATCCAGTTCTGGGCCACTCAGCTCAAGAGGGACACAGAACTGCTGGAGAGAGTCCAGTGCAGAGCAACAAAGATGATGAAGGAGGTAGAACAACTCCCTGATGAGGAAAGGCTGAGGGAGCTGGGTCTCTTTAGTTTGAAGAAGAGGATACTGAAGGGTAACCTCATTCATGTTTATAAATATGTGAAGGCTCTTCTCAATGTCATCTAGTGACAGGACAAGGGTCAGTGGGTGTAAGCTGGAACATAGGAGGTTCCACATCAATATGAGAAAGAACGTCTTCACAGTGAGGATGACAGAGCACTGGAACAGGCTGCCCAGGGAGGTTGTGGAGTCTCCTTCTCTGGAGACGTTTATAACCCACAGGGATATATGTTCCTGTGCGACTTGGTCTAGGTGATCCTGCTGTGGCAGGGAGATTGGACTAGATGATCTTTGGAGGTCCCTTCCAATCCCTGATGTTCTGTGATTCTGCTTCTTCAGAAAGGAACTAGTTGCAGGACAATAATTTGATTGCCTGTTGCACTCTGTTTAAAAACTCTCATTTAAAAAAATCTAAGAACTGTTTTGTTTGCTCTGTGCATCCATTCTTATTCCTTTACCATTTGTTAGATCTTTGAAGTTTAAAACCAAGTGTCCAATGCAATGTGCTGTGGTTCCTGGCCAGCACATACCATTCAATACACGTTTGCTAGTTACCATT
Organism: Phoeniculus purpureus; assembly: GCA_028565055.1. Classification (NCBI taxonomy): domain Eukaryota; kingdom Metazoa; phylum Chordata; class Aves; order Bucerotiformes; family Phoeniculidae; genus Phoeniculus; species Phoeniculus purpureus. Next base: position 105,658,698 of record JAOXOE010000001.1, on the reverse strand, counting down.
ACTGCTCCTTGTTTCTTTTACTTGTGCAATAACTCATGTCCTATTCCACACATAAAGTGGATCCATATGAAAGAATGGTTCTGTGCCTTACCTGAAGAGGCAAACTTAAGAAGCACAGTGAAGTTATTAGCTCAAGTGAAGGGACTCCAAACTGCTGCTTGACGGACCAGCAGCTAGGAGGCTTCTGCAAATAGCACAAGTAGAACATGCAACCTAAGTTTCAGCTTCAGCTTAGAAGCAAACAGTAATGTCTGTTCTCTAAAAGTTGAATCCCAAAGTTTGTCAGCAAGATATACATATAACATCCTTTATTACTGTTGCTTTCTTGTCCTACTTTGTCCTAATAAAACTCTTTGTATTGAATCTCTTCACATGGATCTGACAGTTAGAATAGCGCTTCAAAATGTTCATACTCTGAAAATTTCAATCCACCTGTGCTTGAATTACTGTCTTTTGCTGAAGATGTAATAGAAACTAAGAGATTGCTAAGAGATTCAGATAATAAACGTGTTATTTAACGGGGTTTTATGAGGTTAAGGAAGCTTTAGAATGTGCATGTGTAATATCTTCAAGGAGCCAGCTGGGAATACAGATTTTACTGAAAATGAGGGGGACCTTGACAAATTGTTTGAAACCATCAGAAAAATTTTAAGTGGGTCTTACCTGACCAAGGCAAAATCAAATTGCACTTTACCTGCCATCTAAAATTCATTGATGTATACGTTCATAGGGCATGTAGATTAATGAGATGGCACATTCAGTCTCTAGAGAGAAGGTAAGGTAACCAAACACATGGCTAAATAAAGAACTTGGTTGGGCCAGTCTTTCTTGGTACAGAGGAACAGATATCCCAACAATTATACTAATCATCTCACCGGTCGGAGTGGCACTTAAAAGCCCAAACCAAATTCATGTATCTAGAAGAAGAGTGAGGTCAACAAGAAGGATCAGCAGAAATGTATTGTGTGAACGAGGACAGTATGTAGGACTCCACAATCTTATGTGAGCTCCCATGAACCAAGCTCATGGAAAACTGGTCTACTAGTTTCTGAAAGCTCCAACAATACCAGTCTCAGCCCTTTTCTCCTCCATCTTTCTCAACTGCCCTTGTGGCTGAATTATCTCATCACTGAAATATTTGGACTTTTGCTTATAGGGATGGTTTCCTCCTCTGCCACACAAGCTCTCATTGCCTTAACTCAGCCAGTGTCTGCTGTTTTCCTAAAAGCTTTGGGGTAAGATTAAACTTCGATAAACGTACTCCATTGATGACCAGTTGAAGAAATCAAGTTCTTAGGGCTGAAATTTACGATTACTGGCATGATCATGGCTGATAATGGATCAAAAGTAAAGTTATTGAATAAATTGATTATAACAAATGCTATGATTCTAAAAGCCCTCAAAGATTAACAGGCCACATAAACTTTTTCCTACTTATCATGTGCTACAAGCATTATATGCTGCTATAATAAACAAAAAAGATTTTCAATTTTCTCTTCCGTGTAGAAGGCTTTATGTGTTCCTGTGCGACTTGGTCTGGGTGATCCTGCTGTGGCAGGGGAATTGGACTAGATGATCTTTCGAGGTCCCTTCCAATCCCTAATGTTCTGTGATTCTCTATAAGATGTGTTCCAAGGAGTTAAATGGAAATTGCAATCCAAGGGCAGTGTTGCTATTCCTGAACTTGTGAGAGATGCCACATTGGAAGTTGGAGTCATATCCCATATCATCAGTGGGTTCTCTTTGTTCCATTTTGCAGGACCTGTGCCAGTACACATTTTTCGAGGCATTATTGATTGCATTGGTTGCTGTTTCTTTGATCAAGCCATGGTCTTTGATCTGTCACTCAGCATTTGTGTGCACTGAAAAATTCTGCTCTTTGTTGTGGAGAGTTGCACTGTGGGCCAGGCAAATCTTATCTTGGGTCAAAGTGTACTGGATTCTTTCAAGGTTTAACCCAGCAGATGTCCCAACATCCATGAGACCATCTGATTGGACTGCTTATATCTGCACTCTACCTACCACAGAAACGGGAAGCTGCATATAACCAGAGAGACCAAAGACAGTCTTGTAGTACTTGAAAATTTTCCCAAAATAAAGAGCAATCCAGAGATAATCCAGTTCAGTCCATCTGATCCTAGATGCTATGTTAATTAGGCCAGCGTAAGCATCCACAGATTTTTGTCCTTTCACTTTTGAGTATGTCAAGTACATTTCTTTACCTGCTGTTCTTCATACTATGTCTCCACCACAGGGCAATAGCTTTCAAACTGACAGATGAAGTTTTCAACTGAAGATGAAGTTTTCTTTTCAGAGTCAACTTGAGGTGGTTTTCAAATAATTTAACAAATTTAATACTTGGATTTTGCAATAACTTGAGTGATACCAGGAGAGGTGGGTAGGATGCATAAGCACCTGCAGCTACAGGAATGAGTTTGGGATACTGGGCAGCTGTGAGGCTGTACCTTTTTGTCATGTCATTATGAAAACTCTGAACCTTGACATCCATTACATGCAGAACTTCCTTTCAATTCATCCCTAAAATTTATTCTAACATTATGTATTTCTCTAGAATAAGGACCCCAAAATGGCTCGAGTTGCACTGGAATCTCTCTACAGACTTCTTTGGGTTTACATGATCAGAATTAAATGTGAAAGCAACACAGCTACTCAAAGGTAACATGCTGTATTTGTAGTGAAAATCAAGCCTTGTAGGGTGGATGTTGCCAGTGAAGCGGTTTACAGTTCTGCTGAATTCCTTTGATTCCTGTTGTGAATTAAAAACCAGAACTGTACACAAAATATTCCCTTTTGTGGAGCCATCAGTTATTCTCCCACCTATTAAAATTACCATAAAAAACATTTCTGCTTTTGGAAGAACTTAAAATTACACTTTCCTGGCTTAGAAATACTTTTATAGTGGCATAGTGTCCATGACTGGTTTGTTATTACTTGTAGTGTAGTAATGAAATAAAATAATTACGTTGAATTTGTTGGAAAGAACCAGAACAAGGTATCTCATTACATTTGCATTCCAAAGGAAATGTATTTTAGTCTTTCTAAATGGCACAGGATTTTCAGCTTACATTTCATGGTAAGTGAAGGTCTGCAAGGTCCAGAAATGTCTAATCCACTTTTTTCCTTCCTTTTCAGTCGACTTATTACGATTGTCACAACACTTTTCCCAAAAGGGTCCCGAGGTGTTGTGCCAAGAGATATGCCTCTTAACATCTTTGTGAAGATAATACAGTTCATTGCACAGGTATGGGAGAACCACGTGTATGTCTTTCCAACTAAAGGATAACTTGTTTTCCCAATAGCGAATTAACAAGTAACTAAACTCCTATTGTATTTTTTGCCACCGTTATTTTCGGTGTCTTTTAATCGAGTCAATGATAAAATTATTGGTTGAACTGGGGCACATTTCTTTTGAACAGCAGGTTTTGATTAACAGCATTCTACTGAAAATGGTTGAAAATGTCTTCATTTCAACACAAATGTATTTTTGTTAGTTTTTTGGAATTGCCAGCAAGTCAGCAAATGCATTTGTTGATGGCTTGTGAGTGTCAGTAATGTTCAGAATAATAGGCCGTGTGTTTGTACTGGTACTGTATCATTCCTATGTTTTAACAGCCGATCCCCACAACATCAGTGCTTTAGTGCAATCCCAAGCACCATAGAGACTTCTTTGCAATTGCAGACTGTGTGGAAAGTACTTTGTCATCTCTTTTAGAACTTCATATTAACCATTTGATGCTTCTCCCTAGTTTTGGTCACCTGGCATTATAATGCTGATTTTGCATCCTGGTGACCAGTTACTATTTGGCCCTTTGTGTTAATCGTGGGGGAATCTCTGGAGACATTTAAAACCTGTCTGGAAATGTTCCTGTGATACTGGAGCTAGGTGATCCTGTTCTGGCAGGGAGATTTGACTAGGTGATCTTTTGAGGTCCCTTCTAATCCCTAACATTCTGAGATTTAAGACAATGACTTGCACTGCTTTTAAAGCAGTTAAGTCAAAGGAAAACAAAGTCCAGCATGTAGTTGACACATTTAGTTTTCATTAGTTCAAACGGGGCTTGCTAAAATAAAGTAGCTTTCATTGCTGGAAGTTTTGTTTCTTTTATTACTTAAATTCTGAAAACTATTTCCACTGTGTATAGCACTTAAGCACTTACTTAAAATCTTGGAATAGGAATGAATTAAACAGATGCTTTAAAACTTCCCCCTGCCATCTGTGAACAAGCCGATTTTATGTAAAAATATGTTAGTACTGTAACTAATAGACTTTAAATGAAAAAATTAAAAGCTTTATTTCCTGAAATATTTCTTTTCTATTTAAATGCTATAAATTTTTGAATTTGTCAACATACAATGGTGTTGAAAGGTTATATCTGCATAATTCTGAACATTAGTTTTTCTGTACATTTAGATAAATCCCTGATTGAACTGATGTTCAACTGGTTTTTCTGTTGCCTTACAATAAGTAGTAGAAGTGAACAGCTTAATGATTTGCAATATTTTTCGTATTTTAGGAACGTTTAGATTTTGCAATGAAAGAAATTATCTTTGACTTCCTTTGTGTTGGAAAACCAGCAAAAGCTTTCAGTCTCAACCCTGAGGTATGATGTACATCTGCAGTTTTTTTGTGTTAGTATTGTGCTGCCTTTACTTTCAGGTTATATTCTAAGCAACAAGCTTTCACCTTTGTCTGCATTTCAGACTAAAACTTCAGCTTGATTTATTGGTAAAAAATTCTCCAAGGAAGGAGTGGCCAGGCACTGGAATGGGCTGCCCAGGGTGGTGGTTGAGTCACCATGCCTGGATGTGTTTAAAAGTTGCTTAGATGTGATGTTGTGGGATCTGGTTTAGGGGTGAAGTTGCTGAGTAGGATTGATGGTTGGACTCAATGATCCCAAGGGTCTTTTCCAATATGAATGATTCTGTGATTCTATGAAAACAATTGCTCCTATATGCAATTATTTGAATTATTTTAATATAAAAATACATTTTCTATAACAATCTCTGTGGTTTTCAAAAGAGTTTTAACTGGGATAATAATAGCTGCAATAACTTTAATTGCAAGAAGAACTGAAGATAACAGAAAATGAAACTCTAATAAAGTTTTATGCTCTGACCAGTAGAGCTCCACTAGTGTTAGTATCGTGAGTCAGCTTTGTAACGCTTTCCTTAAAATAGTAACACTTGAATTTTAAGAGTTAACACAAGGAAAGTAAGGCATTTGTGATCATCTGCTAAAATATGGCCATATTAATCTTACAATATTAAAAAGCATATTCACTAAGATGTTAAAATACAAAGATTAACTGTAAAAGAACGATATTTGATATAAAAAATCCTTGGAAATGTAGGTCAAACATTTTACTGTCAAAAGTAGATGGAAGATGAGCTTTACTTTGAGCACAGCTGTCAACATTCTTCTGCAAAGAAAAATGAAACAATCCTGGAGCTGGCTGTCCCCACCACAGTCTGGGTCGGTCACCTGTAGTGTTGACTTAGGAAGGTCCTGATAAAGACATTGTGTACTAGTATTCCACAGAGCTGAGCTCATGGGGAAGGGAAAGAATCCTTAGGTTCTTGATGAATCTACATCTGAAATTTTATTATTTTTCCACAACAATGTAAATTTGAAAACAAGGAAATAATAGGGCTACTTTTTAATGTATGTAGAGTTTAGGTGTCTGAAAAAAATACCAAGATCTATGTAAGTGCCTCTCTGGGAGACCGTCCTCTATGGCCGTGAAATACATTCCTGTGAAATTAAAAGCATTCTGGTTTTCTGATTGTTTCAGTGCAAAGCCTGCAAGTTTTCCTATGGTGGATTCCCAGAAGGCATTCAGGTCACTTAGCCTCATTTTCCCAATGCTATCACATTGCAGTTTCTGCACTGAGCAGCGTTCCAGTCTTTCCATTCCAGTATGGTCAGCCCTAGAGCCTTTCGAGTTGGTGATCTTTTTTATAAATGGGCCGCAGAGTACATTTTTATTTAACTGAAGGTCCAGATAGTCTCACGTTTTATCCTGAAGATAAAAAGATAATATACCAATGAAGATCCTTAGAAATAAAGCTTTGAGGAGAGAGAGAGAGAGAGAGAGAGAGAGAGAGAGAGAGAGAGAGCACTACTCAGTTAATGCTTTATTTCATGAATATTTTTGGTAAAATCTCACTAGTCGGTATGGAGAAGATGCAGAAAAAAAATGCTGTCAAGTGCATGCTCAAAATTTTCAATGTGATTGAAGAATATAGGTAGAATATTATTATTTTATTATGATACTCATTCACCTTCTGAATTTTACAGAGAATGAATATTGGTCTGAGAGCTTTCTTGGTAATTGCGGATAGCTTGCAGCAGAAAGATGGTGAACCTCCAATGCCCGTGACTGGAGCTGTCCTTCCTTCTGGAAACACTCTCAGAGTGAAGAAAACATATTTGAGCAAAACTCTTACAGAGGAGGAGGCTAAAATGATAGGTCAGTAAGAGAATGGACAACATGAAAACTTGGATGAGAATGAATGTGAAAAAATGTTCCTGAGCAGTACAACTTACTAATGTTAAGTATTCAATTGATGTCGTTATTGTAAGCGGTTACTTAGTTTTGGTATCTCATGAAATGCAGGCTTTTTTGTAATTATTTTAGGAAAAGTCCTTGGTCATGCTCCACAAGTGCTAGCAAACTTGTATTCTGGAGGGTGATGAAGTTAAGAATTAGCTTCTTTCATTGCTAAATAGCTGTGTTTATTCATGGATAATAATCTCATTACAAACAGTGTTGGTGCTCAGAAAATGTACCAGCTTTGAAAACCAGCAAAGACTCCTTTCATATCCTCATTTTCGTTGTGTTATCTCGCATCAAGTTAAACTTTGAAAATGATAGAAACTTTTAAATGTAAAATAAAGCTGAGGAGCATTAAGTTAAAAGCACCATTACCTTGAACTCCCTTCAAAATCAGTGAGAGAGAGAATACTGTCCTGTAGAAGAGCTTCTGTATCATGTACTGCAGGTGTCTGATTTTGCTGGCAAGAAAGAAAATTGGGTGCTTTGTTAAGTTCTGTAGTGAAGCAAAGCCTATTCTAAGCTTATATTATCAAATAGGAAAATGAATGGGTGAAAGCATAGATGATATTATTCAGTGCTAATTTTTAGCATTTGATGAACCAAAATTAGTTAATTCAAGTTCTAATTTTAAGGCATTTGATGTCCATCAGCTACTGTGAAGCTTTATGTCTAATATTGTTTTTAACATAAAATATCATGCCATTAATTGTCATCTCAATAAGTTCTGAGAGAGCTCATTCAGATTCGTTTTTAATCCTTGCCTGTAGTTTTTAAACCTTGCACTGGATCAAAGCTTTAACTTCTCTCATTAAGGCACAAAATGTAGTCTATAACTTGGCAAACTCGGCAGCTTCATTTGACTATGTGAGGACATGTTTTGACTGAGTATTCTAATTTTTTTTATTCAGGAGAAATATGTGTATCATCTTATGCATATTATTTATAAATATATGTGTCATTTGGGCTTTGTTTACATAGCATTAACATTCTTTCTGAAGAGGGCAACATATTCTGTCTCTGAACTGGGGTATCATTATTAGTGGAATATGCTAACTCACGAGAAAAACCTTTTTCTTAATTCATGCAGCACAGCATGAGTAAGCAGCTTTCTTTCTCAACATACATGTATCTATAAATATCCCAAATTATACAAGAGTGCATTTTATTGCAGGCATGTCATTATATTATTCCCAAGTAAGAAAAGCTGTGGACAACATACTCAGACACCTTGACAAGGAAGTGGGTCGGTGCATGATGCTAACCAACATACAGATGCTTAACAAAGAACCTGAAGACATGATTACGTGAGTGCTAAAACCAGTAAATCTCATAAAATACTGACATGTAATTTCAGAACATTTTCTTTTTCTCTCTCTTTATATATCAGTAATCAGAGAAACAGGAAGAAACAGGAACATTCAGAATCATGAAATGGCTTAGGTTGGAAGGGACCTCAGAGATTGTCTAGTTCCAACTTCCTTGCCATGGGCAGAGAAACTTCTCACTTCTCACTAGACACAGATTGCCCAGAGCCCCATCCAATCTGGCCTTGAACACTTCCAAGGTGGGGCATCTACAGCTTCACTGGGCAACCTGTTCCAGTGCCTCAACACCCTCATAGTGAGGAATTTCTTCCTAAGATCCAATCTAAATATCCCCTCTTTTAGCTTGAAACCATCCTGCTTTGTCCTATCACTGGAGTCTCTAGTAAAAAGTCCCTCTCCAGATTTCCTGTAGGCCCCCTTCAGGTACTGGAAGGCTGCTATAACGTCCCTCCAGAGCCTTCTCCAGGCTGAGCAACTTGTTCTCGCAGCCAGTGTTCACAGGAGAGGTGCTCCAACCCTCTGATCATCTTTGTGGCCCTTCTTTGGATATACTCCAACAGTTCCATGTCCTTCTTTTGCTGGGGTCTGTAGAACTGAACACAGTACTCCTGGCTAGGTCTCACAAAAGCAGACTAAGGGAGCTCACAGTGATTCTCAAGGAAGAATGAGCTCCCTTGACCTGCTGGTGACACTTCTTTTGATACAGCCCAGGATACAGTGAGCTTAGTTAGTATATACTTTGAAAAGCTGTTTATGAGAAGTTGTTTGTACTTCTCCTACTGCAGTGTTTGGAATTGAACTGATGCACTCAGCCAGAATCTCTTGTGAATCCCACTAACATTTAAATGGTAGAAGGTGAAAGCCCAAATAGAAACTGTTTCAGGATATGTTTGCTTAATTGATCCTCAAAATGAATGCAACAAATTCTGTAAATCTTTATTAATGACATTTTTAAATTTCCCTTATAATTCATGTCAGTAATCAAAATCCAATTGTAATTAAAAACCCAAGTTATTTTGTGATATGTGCTGGATTTAAGCAGTTCTTCAGTGGAGCAGAATCAAACCAAACTATTTCAAGCAGTGTTCAATAGCAGTATTTTACATACTCGTACAAAATTAGTAATGACGGAAGTTTCATGGAGTGAATTCTACTGAGCCAGTCATCTAGTAGACTAGAGGCACAGAGACACCATTTGGTACATGCAGAGCATGGACTGTGAAGAACTTGACTGTAAGGAGGCCTTCATATTTTTTTTCTTAGAGAGGAGGACCCCTAGTGAAAAGTTAGAGGTGTAATGAAAAGAACGTCGGTCTGTTGGAGGCTGATTTTTTTCATATAGTGTCAAAATAAAGCCAACTTGCTGGAAGTACTGTGAGTGGTATGGAGACTGCAATGACTAGCCAAATTCAACTCCCAGATTTAACCTTTAGGTTTTAATACCATTCCTCTGCCTTCTTTGTTGCTATGACAGTATAGATGAGTTTGTAAGCTCTTTGTGTCTTTAGTATTGTCTCACTTCAGTTACATTCAATGCTAGAATGATATCCAGTAATATTATGAAACTTTCTTATAGTGCTACCCAGTGTACTGCTATGTGCTCACAACCAGTTTGCATAACCATTTTGATTGTCAAGGTTTTTGTGAGAGGGAAAGGGAGTTTTGAAACTCACATTGTGTTCCGAAGACGTAACTGCATAGTAAAACCTTGAGCACTTAGATAAGCAGTGTACTTAATCTTAGCTATATATGTCCTTTCTATGGTTTTTCAGCATCACCACAGTGGTTTTTTAGTTTTAGGGTCAATGAACAAAAATGCTTAAAAGGTTCTCCTCCCCCTCTACTCTGCCCTAGTGAGACCACATCTGGAATATTGTGTCCAGTTCTGGAGCCCTCAGTTCAGAAGAGGACACAGAACTACTTGAGAGAGTCCGGCACAGAACCACAAAGATGATGAAGGGAGTGAAATATTTCCCTTATGAGGAAAGGCTGAGGGAGCTGCATCTCTTTAGCTTGGAAGAAAGGAGACTAAGGGGTGACCTCATTAATGTTTATAAATATGTGAAGATTGTCAGGAGGATGGAGCTGGGCTATTCTCAGTGTCATCTAATGATAGGACAAGGGGCAGTGGGCATAAGCTCGAATATAGGAGATTCCACATCAATATCAGAAGGAACTTCTTTGTGGTGAGGGTGATGGAGCACTGGTACAGGCTGCCAAACTCTGGAGGCTCCTTCTCTGGAGACGTTTAAAACCCACCTGGCCATGTTCCTGTGCGACTGGATCTAGGTGATACTGCTCTGGCAGGGGGACTGGACTAGATGATCTTTCGAGGTCCCTTCCAATCCCTAATGTTCTGTCATCCTGTGAAAAGAGTTTTAAATTTAATGACGTCTTATGGTTTGGTAGTAACTTTGGTCAGAGACAAAGATTTTTAAAGTTGAAATGTCTAGACGTTGGAGGTATTTTTTGTGTTGTGCTTTATATCCAGATGAACTGCATGTTTATATACTGGAAAGGAAAAACACATTAATAAACATTTTTACTTGTTGTTCCTAGTGGAAAAAAAGTCTTAATTATCAGTCAATCTAAAATCATGTGAACTCTTGATAAACATCATTAGCTGTTACTATCAGCATTTAAAATGGCCCATTTTAAAACTGCATTCTGCATGGTAACTGGAAAAGCCAGTATATTTTTGGTAATGGCTTACCATTTGATTCACAGAACTTCATGCTTCATTGAGTCTGAGTTCTTACGTGCTTTAATAAATAGATAACACACTACGTTTATCTGTAATTTAAATTTATGGCTTTTGCCATGTTTACTTACAGTTAATGTTATTGTATAAACTTGAGTGATATTTTAATAACAAAGTAAGAGTCAGAGGGAAGTGGAGAGGTGATGGATTATCATAACCTTTTAAAGCAACCAGAATCTGGAATTTTCTTTGGCAGTGCTAGACATGCTACTCTTTTTAATAAGTGATCCTTTAAGCATTAATTGTTAAAGTAGTAAATGCCATTCTGGAGAGTCT
>JAOXOE010000001.1:105614637-105647658 GCA_028565055.1 Phoeniculus purpureus | reverse complement strand
AGGTGAGAAGAGCTGTCAGTGTACTCATCTAGAGCTTGTCCTGTGAGGCCGCTCCATGCCAGACACTTTGCGTGCTGTGCTTAGTAGCTCAGATAAGTAGAGAGCTTGAGCCTCATATTTGGATCTTCTCCTTCTAGTTTTCTGAGCAGCTGATAAGCGACAGAACACCCACAGATTTTGTATTTATAAATAATTACTCATTTGCCTTCAGAAGAGTCCTCTCACACCTGTCCTCTCACACTATTGTTTTACATGCCTCCATTTTAAATACACAGACTGTTTACCCTTGCTGAGGACTAATAATAAGGAAACTTATCAAAATTTCAAGTCATTGAGAAAGTTTCATTAGTTTTCCTGCAGATATAATTACCAATGACACTTTACTGTTTACAGTGATAAAAATATCATCTCTTGCACTTGTTGTTAAGCCAACTGGCGTTTGCATTTGATATAATAGTTCAAAAGGATTTGTTTGTAACCAAAATCTCAGTTGAGATGCTGTATTTTACTCTTCTCCAAGTCAGTTACTGATACCAACTTTCAAGTCCTCTATTGGAATACACACAGTGTGACAGAGATAATTCATTATGCGAATAGCTTCCCTTCATTGTGCAATTGAAGTCAGTAGATTAAAATCAAAGAATCATTTTATTAATGTAATATATATTCAAGCTGATAAGGATACAGGGTGTTAAGAGACAAAAATGGTATTCTCTACAGAACTGTCTGTAATCTTTGAATTAACTAAGCCTTCTGTCAGTTCATACCTTTTCTATACCCACTATTTCACTGAACTCTAGTGTGAGTCTGTAGGTCTTATTTTAGACTTCTGAGACGGTATTGCATTCAGGATTTCTCTGTGACTGGGCACAGAAGGAAGGTATCGAGATGCAATGTCCTTTGTTGGGTGGAGAGGCAGAGTAGTGTAGTAAGCGGGGCATTGGACTGGGGTGCAGAAGATCTAGGTTCTTTTTTCATTTTCTCACTGCATTTCAGTGCAATGTTAAGTGGTTTACAATGCTTCTTGGAATGTCTCTTTTTCCTACCGTTCCTTTATTGTTCAATCAGAAGCACATTAAAACAGGAACAATGTTCTCTGCATGTTTATAGTAGGCTCCCTAAATAGCACCTTGCACTTTTGATTCCTCCAGAGCTTATTACAGGCTAGTGATTAATCATAAAATTGTAAACATTGTACAGTTTTAACTGCTGTTCTGCTTTGTTTCTTTCCTTTGTATTCCATATCAAATAATAGATCATTGAGTTAAAAATGAACAAATAAAGAAACCCACACGTGGGGTCTGTCTGATGCACTTCTTTAATCTGCATTCTTACAAATATATTGGAAACAAGTCAGAAAACAACTGCATCTGTTGTGAACATAATCAGCAGCTGAAACTTGAGCTACTTTTAGAAGAATTACAGAATTCTAACCTAGTTTTTGATTCATCGTGAACTTCAGACTCAGATGCTTCTCCAGGCTGTTAGGGAGCAGTTGAGCCATTCCACAGATTAGAGCAGCTTTGAGGCTACTAAAACGTGTTTTAACTGATAAGGATTGCTAAAGTGCTGCTGTCTCAGTCAGGGATCAACAGAATCTCTGTGATCATACCTACTTCTAAATTATGGTTCTTTTTCAGTGTTAAAAAATGTTTATGCTGATCTTGATGGAGGAACACTTCTACATTATAACTTTGTCGTGGTGTGTCTGCCAGTTCATCTCAGAAAGAAGCAAATGAATTACTAATAATTGCTTTTTCAAGTACTGTATGGATACCATGCATGAAAAGTCAAAATCGAACTCATTCTTTCAATGGAAACATGAATTCATGTTACCTTCTTATTTCATTTAATAGTGATAGTGTATAGTTTTCTGTCCTGATGTTCTTGGTAGGCCTGTGGACTCCACTATGTTCAACCTTTTTTCTGAAAAACTGATGATTTAACAGAGTTATTTGTTAAGCTTAGTCAAAATTCTGTTTTAATTTTTTCAGTGGTGAAAGAAAACCAAAAATAGATCTGTTCAGAACCTGCGTTGCAGCTATTCCTCGATTGCTTCCTGATGGAATGTCAAAACTTGAGTTGATTGACTTGCTGGCAAGGTAAGCTGCACAAGCATAAAATTACTGCTCAAGGGAAATAGAATGAAAATCTGAGATGTGAAATGTGTAACTGTTTCTTAGACAAAACCTTGCAGTTATAAGAAGTAATCTACTACTAGTGGATAAGACATAGAAGCACTAGAATTTTTTAGTCATTGTGTTTATAGTATAGACTCATAATTTTGTATGACAGTAGAGACGTCATCCAGAAGTCTTTTCTATTAGTATGTAGGTTGTATGTTATTCTCTCTTCTCCATTCACTCTTTATTACCTCTTTTAACTGTCACAGTATTCTGATTAACAGGAAAGAACATCCTTTCTGTATAGTGTAAAAGCATGGAGATACCTGTTTTGATTTACAATTCCCATGATGTCTGCTCAGTAAAACAGAATATTCTAGATGTGTTATCTTTCAAAAAACTTTTTAATTATACGTAAAATTTTTAAAAAAGGAAATTTAAATATCATGTCCTCCCTGTTTATGGCCCATCGAATTTATCTAGATAGACTTGACTTCACTTAGCATGGTTAGTCTACAGACATGTGACTGCTAAAGCAAGTTACAGGTGTTCATATCAGAGCTTTTCTGCAAGTGATTATGATAGCACGTTCTGGTCAGTACAGAAAAGTCTGTTACATTTTCAGTCCTACTACCCAAGTCAAGGATTCCACCACATGTTCCTGTGTGACTTGGTCTAGGTAAATCTTGCTGTGGCAGGGGGATTGGACTAGACGAGGTCCCTTCCAATCCCTAATAATTTATGGTTCTATGTTATTTATGTAAGTGAATTGTGGTAGTAAATTGAGTCACAAAGCCCTTGCAGCATATTGCTCTTAGGTAACTGTGACAAAATGATCTTCGCCACTCTGTTCTTGCTTTTGAAACATCTGTGAGCAATGACAGATGTGGGAGCCAGAGGGTTACGTGCATAAGCTGCTTTTTCTGCTGTATGAACACTCAACTCTCAGCAGCATGCTAAAATAGTGAAACAATTCAGTCTGCAAATTAAGAGTAAAGTGTGCGTCCAGACAGCCAAACGAGCCAAATCTGCAGCCAAGAGTAAGTGTGCAATGATGCATGGCCAGCTTGATTTTCTTGTGTTTACATCCTCTGCATTATCATTGCATTATCAAATTATACAGATACCATATTGAACAGTTGCATCAATTCTGCGTAAGGGAAATGAAAATGCACATGTTTTCCTTTAATCCAATACTTTCACTAGCTTTCCATCCCTAGTAATGGCCTTAACTGAGCTGGTGGAAAGCTCATATCCATTCTGGTCACGATTCTTCGATCACAGAGGATCGTCCAGGTCAGATCCATCACTGTTCTTAAGCAAGTTTAAAGACCAATATGGATTTCTTAACAAATTAATGCTTCCCTCCTTAAGTCTCCTAAATGTCAGTTTAACTATTAGTCTAATCTATCATCAGATTTCATGCAGGAAAGGTCAGGTTTGATTCTTTTGTAAGCATTTCTTGAGTAATTCCCATGCTGGGACAATGTAAACAAGAGATCTGCTGGGTTATCAGACTCTGTGAAAAGAGGTGAGACTCAAGAGGAGCTAAGGACAGCAAATCAGTAACAGCTTTGGAAGCAATTACTTGTTCAACCTTTCCATGACAAGGAGACCTTTTTGAGGCTGTTCTTATCTCCTACATGTAGTCATGCTGCAGTGTCTTTGAGACATTAATACTGTTTCAAATCAGATTCTCAAGTATAAGCAAGGGAAACACAATAACTAAAAGTAAGTGGACGCACCATAGGTTGGAAAGAAGTTAACAAACAGTTTGTGGTTCAGGAAATGTATAGCAAGGGGTTGAAATAACTGGGTAGGGTTTCAGTACTGCACAAAAGAAGTGGTTTTCCCATGAAAAGACAAACCTTATTTAAATGTGTGGATAGGAATAGGTCTAAAAGATACTTTTAATAAGTTCTTCTGGTCCAATCAGTGTCAAGGATGCCTGATTGGAAAATAATGGCAAAGCTGAGACATTGCAGTTAAAGAAGAAACTCACCAGAGAACATGGGAAGGAAAGATCAGCAGGCCAAAAGGATTAGGTCTGTTTAGTCTGGGACAGAATGGACTGAAAACAGTCTACAAAAACATAGTTTCAGTGAAGAAAGTCATAAACTGTTTAAGGAATTAATACCTGGCCTAATCCTAATCTAAGTCTCTGGACTCCCCTCATGCCAGAGCTGTGTCTACATTCTCTACAGTATCCCATGTTTATTTGGGTACAGATTTCTTCCACTTATGAAAAAGTACTTCCAGAAGGTAGGTTTCTGCTGTTCTGGGCAACACTGCATTGTAATGTTGTGGCTTTCCTGGGTCAGAGTAAAAATAAATACAAGGATAAAAAACTTCGAAGATGTGGGGTCCCAAATCCTCCCTGGTTTTGAAAAGAACCTAAGAAGCTGTTCTGCCGGGGATTTGTGTGGGTCATGTTGTTAGGATAGAAAGCTGTTAAATGTTTTCTTTTCACCGAAGATAAAATAACATCTTTGGGTTAATGGGTTCTCTTCCTGACAGTTTGGTTTGAATTTTTCATCCTCACAACAGATGTGTCTTTTGGCAGTCTCCAGGAGTCTGTTAACTCAGCAGCCAGACTTTCTTCCAGGACAGCTGTTTTCAAATTATAAACCGTGAAGCAGATGTCAAGTGTATACTGTACCTTTTGCCCTTTCACTGCCCTCTGAAACCATTCATTACAAATTCCCAAGTAGGTTTTCAGTATAACTTACTCAAGTGCAAACAAACAAACATTTACTTACTTCCTCGAGCTGCCTGTCATAGAGTGGTAATACACAGAGGCATTCTTAGGCTCAGTTTAAACTTCATCTCTTCTGATAATGCCATTGTGGAGCCTCTTGGGTGTAGAGACGTATGTCTTTTGTATCCTCTTTCCTGGTTGTACTTTGTGTCGTTGCAAAAGTCATTTCATGGGTGACTTCATCATACTCTCAGTGGGTTTGCTTGTTTTTCTGGTTTTGGCATTCCCAAGAGGAGACAAAAATGGCCCTTTCTTACCACAACAAAATGCTGTGTCTCAAAGTAGAAAGTCATATGGTTATTAAAGCATAACTGTTGCTTTTGGTGTCATATTCACCAGGGGTGAGTTTTGCGGCAGTCATTTTCCTTTGACTTAAATTGAGTGTCCCCTGCCTCCCAATTAGGCAGCTGTAATGAACCAAATTTGTCATGAGCCACATCTCTTCATACACTTCCAACTGCATGGAATTAGTTCCACTCCATTTGGCTGGTTTGATTTTTTCACGTCTTTCTCTCCATTTCTCTTATTATGCATCCTCACTTTCACCTACATAGATTAAATTCAAATAAATTACTTTAAAAAGTAATTCTCACAGATTTACAGAAAATTAAAGTCTCGTGGGTAATTAAAAGGAAATCCATCCTAAAGCAAATTAAACAAAAATTACAGAACACACTAATCTGAATTTACTTTATTGTGCTAAGTTACCAGCACAGCAGTGGCTTGATAATTTTTGTGTGAAAAGGAAGTGTAAAGAATTTTTCTCTTTAAAAGATTTTCAACATGAAGCAGATACAGAAAGAGAGTAAAATTTGAAAATGAGATCTAAGACTGCGCTTTCTGGACTTCAGGAGTATTCAGTGTGTTTCTAAAAGTACAGAAAGCCCTGAGGCTGTTCTTCTCATTTCTGTCTCCTGAGTCCTTTCAAAAATAAAAGAGTCTTTTGATTCAAATAATTCCTTTTATTTGTTTTTAAAATTTGCTTTTCAATAGTTTACACATTGAGTTGGAAGGGCCCTTCAAAGGCCATCGGGTTCAACCCTCCTGCTCAAGCAGGATACAAATTACTTGAAAAGCATAACCCCCTAAAAAGCCTAAATCAACTACAGAAAACTGCATCCAATCAGGTCTGAAACATCTCCAGAGGAAGAGACTCCACAATCTCCCTGGGCAACCCCTTACAATGTTTAATAACCCTGACTGTAGAGAAGCTTTTTCAAATATTTAGGTGAAACTTCCTGTGTTCAAGCTTCCATACATTGCCCCTTATCCTGTCTGACACCATTGAAAAGAGAGGATTCCTTTCTTCTTGGCACCCAGCCCTCATGTATTTATAGACAGTAATTAAATCCCCTCATAGCCTTCTTTTGTCCAAACTAAAAAATCCTGATATACTCAATCTCTTCATAAGACAGTTGTTCCAGACCCCCAGTCACCTTTGTAGCTCTGCATTGAGCTCTCTCAATTCTCTGTCTCGCATGAACTGGGGAGACCAGAACTGGACACAGTATTCCAGGTGCAGCCTCACTAAAGTAGAATACAGAGGTAGAAGAACCTCCCTTGATCTGCTAGATACACTCCTCTTGATTCATCCTGACACCCTGTTGGCCTTCTTGACCACAAGGACCAATTGCTGATCCGTTTTTAGTTTGTTATCCACAACAACTCCAAGATCCCTCTCCCCAGGGGTGCTCTCTACCTGGTCACTACCCAACTCGTGTTGATTCCTCCCATTATTCCTTCCCAAGTGAAGGACTCTGCATTTGGTTTTGTTGAAACTCATTCAATTTCTCATAGCCCAGCTCTCCAGTCAGTTGTTTCCTTTTTTGTGTTTTGCTTTTTGGCTAAAGATTCATTTCAACTGTTAGGCAGCCGAGGTTGATTCCTGTCTTTTTGTATCAAAAGTAAACAAGTAAATGCTTATATTATAAACATATTTGTTAACCTCTAACCCTTTTATTAGAATAGCTAAATAGAAGGGTTTTTATAAAGAAATAAATCCAAAGTTTACTGGTTCAAGGAGACAGCAAAGTTGTCAAGGTGTGTACTTTAAAGACACTGTCTTTCAGGAGAGAAACAAAAACTCCTTTTAGATCCATTAATATGTTCAGATGCTGTCATGGCAAAAATTACGGTGTAAAAACCATTTAAGGATGTTAATTGTGGTCAATAATAATGAAATCATGATAGCATCCTTGAAATTTGCACTTTCATTGGGAATTTTCCATCAGTGTTAAGTTGCTAAGAAACGTACGCTCCTTATCACACAGTAAGCATTCCTTAGATTTTTATTACCTGACATTTACTTTCTCTTGCAGGCTGTCTATCCATATGGATGATGAACTTCGACACATTGCACAGAATTCTCTTCAGGGTCTCCTTGTTGACTTTGTTGACTGGCGGGAGGATGTACTCTTTGGTTTTACGAATTTTCTGCTGCGTGAAGTGAATGATATGCATCATACCCTTCTTGATACTTCACTGAAGTTACTGCTACAGTTACTTACCCAATGGAAGCTTGTAATTCACACTCCTGGAAAAGCTTCTGAACAGGCCAAAACCAGATCTGCAGAGGTATGAAATCGAGAGATCTGTTCCCTAGCATTTATACTAATTGAAGGCAGAAATTATGTTTTTTGGTATTGCTGTGGTTTATGTTTTGTGTTTACTCACCTGAGAAGAATTCAGTGTGTAAGATTTTTTCAAGGTAATTAGTTCCTGTGTTTTTTGAGGACAGCTATGTCCTTGTGTACTACAACAGATGTTGCTGTTGTTGAATAACATAAGAGAATGCATGTCAAACTCAAATATGCACATCAGCAAAAGCACACAAAGTGAAATATATGTGTGCACATGTGGCAGAAGCAGGTTTTCCCAGGACTGAAACTGATTGATAATGATGGTAGAAACACTGAGAAGAGTGAAGTGGATCTTCTCTTCCCATAGACATTTCATTTGGTTGACTGAAAAACATCTAAGAAGCCAATTGTTACTACAGCCTGCTGTCTGTCACCATGTGTTTCAAACATTCCTGGGAATATTGCTCCTCCCTTCTGCACTGTCTCACAGATGTCTTCATTACAAGAGATTTTCAAGATTCTTATAGCTAAATCACTTGGGAAATGTTTCCCTTTGGGAAACCATCATGTTTGCTTTATATCACAGAGGACCATTAATTAATAGATAATAGTGTTACAAAAACTGTAGAAAAGAGAAGTCCTCACTTCCTTTTCAGTGAATATTTTTATGCTTAACCAGTGGGGTGATGTTCTAGAGGCCACCTACCTGAAGTGTTGTCTGCTACAGGATCAAAGAAAGATCTGCTGTCTGGAGTAGAAAAAGTACAAAGATTTACTGATTCTTCTTTTTTTTTGGTGGAGAATGGAACAAAGCAGATTGCAGAACTACAATTTAGAGGGAAAGGTTTGGCCAAAGGGCTCTGCTCATACACTGGGTTTTGTGGAATAAGATAACATAAAGCAACAAACCTTGGTTATTGGAGGGAATGCTTTTAGTCTCCTACTTGAGCATTTTTATGGCATCTGCATTTTGTTTCTTTGTATGCTGTAGTTAAATAGATTATTTCTTGGAGACCAGGTTTTCAAACCCTTTTACTTCATTTTCCCCCTCCTTGCACTGTTCTGCAGTTGTTACCAAACGGATCAAGCCACAGGATACAGTCTGAAAGAAGCCCCTATTCTAATGTTCTTCATGCAGTGGAAGGATTTGCACTGGTTTTGCTGTGTAGTTTTCAGGTTGCTACACGTAAACTAGCTGTCTTAATCCTCAGAGAGATCCGTGCTTTATTCCTGGCCCTTGGCCAGGCAGAGGTATGATTTTTTTTGCTGAAACTTTGAATTTAAAGTCTTCCAATGGTGAAGCTCAAAACTGCTATTACCGATGCTTTTAACATAATTGCTGCCATGTAGCAGGTATGCACTTAGTTCATAAAAAACCCAATTGGTCTGAGCTTACTATTTCTATTTGCCTCAACACTACAAGCCATTCTATGTGCTCAACAATGTAATAATATGTGCCCTGTCCAAGAATTTGAAGGGAAACATGTACAGTAACTTAGTATTTTCTCTTGGCACAATGTGCACTTGAAAGACACTGTAAAACTGTTTTTTACTGCATGGATCATTTATGTATTGTCAGGATTAGGAGTTTGTATTGGGAAAGAAACTCATTCCTGGAGCATAGCATTTAGTAAAAAAACAAAGCTTAAGACACATTTAAGATATTCACATACATTTTCCTTGTATAGTAAAAACCTCTAAGTCTTTTTATGGGTATAGAAATGTGGAGAGCCATGTTGTGTGTTGGCAGTCACAGCTCAGTGAGCCATCTAAATGCCTAACAACACAAATATGTGTGTTCATGGCGAAGGAATGCTTTAATAAACAGCAATTTAATTTTTCAGTCTTTTGATACCAGCTATCTGAACTCATTTGGGATTTTCTGGTACGTGCTTTTGTTTGCTAAGCAGTGAGCTATAGCCACAAATTAACTCTGTTTCAAACTGCAGCGTGGACTTGTTTCTGAGATTAATATGTAAAAGACAGAATGCACCCATCATTACCAGTGATTGGGTTTTTTAGCCATTTTAGAATTCATGTTTTAATGCTTTAATTATTAGGTGGTTCGGTTTCATGGACCAGAAAAGTAAAAAGTGAAGTGATTTGGTCAGGAGAGTAGTTAACTTGTGTTCTCTGTGTCAAACAGGATGATGACAGGCCTATGATTGATGTCATGGATCAGCTGAGTTCTTCTATTCTTGAGAGTTTTATTCATGTGGCCGTTTCGGATTCAGTAAGTACTTCTTTACTATTACTGCTCTTGTTTATATAGGGCATGGACATAACAATATCAGACATGAAATACTAAAAGAAACTGATAGAAATCAATGAAACCATACCAGCTTTAAGGCTTCAGCAGCATCAAGGCTCCAAATTGTCCCAGACAATCTGTTCCATGGAAAGAATCTCAATGTGATTATAGAAGATACTACATCTAGAGGAAAAACAAAAACAGAATGAAACAACCCAAAATTTAGAATCAAAGCTACCTGTATTCTCGACTTGTGGCCTGCATCCTAAAGAACCATTGGTAAATGGTTCCACCACCTAATGCCTGAGGTACTTGCAGAAACTCACTATCATCTGTTTAAGAAGAGCATAAACTTGAGCTTTTCTCTCTCAGAAGTGCCCCTGCCCATGAATCTAAACCAAAACTCTGTAATTCACAGCTGGAGTGAGTCCTTGCTTTTGCTTACTGTGCCTAACATGCAACCTGGGGAAGCACTGGTGCAGTAAAGGTTTGAATGAATAAGTATCAGCAGAAGTGATACAAAGAGTCATTTGTTTTCATACTATTTTAGAGCTATCTGCCTTGGACAGACAGCAGAAACTATCAGTTTGGGTCACTTTTCAGCCTGATTAAGCTTAAAGTAACAGTCAGGGTCACAGTTGAGAGAGCTTGAGGAAAGCAAGATATACTCTGACTCAGTAACGCAGGAATCAGGAAATAGTAGTACCTGGGTTTAGGTGTTGGGAATTCTATAGGCAAAGTTTTGTATTTTTTGTTTAAATTCTATGCATTAATAATACAGGATCACAATTGTGTTGCCTTTGTGCACGGTTTCTGGTAAGTACAGCAGGGAGTAGTAATTTAGTGATTACTTCTGTAGCAGCAGATGCAGAATGCAGACAATGGTCATATCCTACTTGAAGCTGGACAAGTCAATAATAAGGGTACCAAAATACATCTGCTTTAAGCATTCATTTCACTAGTTGTTTTATAAGACAGAATCTAAATTACAGTGGAGAAATAGTTGATATGAGAACCCTACTTGTCACTGAAGGCAGTGGGATTTAGAATGGATTAAAACCAATTAAGTATCTGCTTCAGCCTCTTAATTGCCTGCACACATATTAAAATGCCCTGATGAATTCAGAATATTTATTAATAGCATTTAGTATTTATCATATTGTCATATCATGTAGGAGTCTTAATCATGGGCTGTGGCTCTGTCCAGCTGTTCAGACAATGAGCACAAGGACAGTCTATAACTATTACAGGCTGCAGTCATACAAGACACAGTGCATTGATGCAGACAGCAAGGATAACAGAAAGTAAAAATGAAATTATATCAGTCAGAATAATCATTAGTTACCTTAGGGCAAGTTATTGTGCCTATTGCAGTACATAAGCGCTTTAAGGAAGAGCCAGACGGGAAATACTGAGGTAGCTCTTACAAACATTCCCTGGATGTAGTTAAAGATCATTTGGATGAGAGGTTGAGGGATATGGCTTAAGTGTGAATTTGTAGGGTAGGGTAGATGATTGGACTTAGTGATCCCAGGGGTCTTTTCCACCCACAGTGATTCTGTGGTTCTGTGAAGTGTCTTTCCTCTTGGGTGAAAAGGCAGTGCGATGGGAAGTATAAAAGTATTGGTCTAAAAAATCCAACAGAAGTTGGCCATGGAGCTTGAAAAGAAAGACAAATACTGAGGGAGAACATGACAGGGAATAAATATCACTGTGGTTTTTTGTTTGTTTCTTTCCATAGACAACAATCCCATTAACACACAGCGTAGATTTGCAGTGGCTGGTGGAGTGGAACGCTGTCCTAGTAAATAGCCATTACGATGTGAAAAGCCCTTCCCATGTCTGGATATTTGCACAGTCTGTTAAGGACCCGTGGGTCCTCTGCCTCTTCAGTTTTCTTCGGCAGGAGAATTTACCTAAACATTGTCCTACAGCTCTCAGCTATGCTTGGCCGTATGCTTTCACAAGGCTACAGCTGATAATGCCTCTTGTTGATCCAAAGTAAGTGACAATCAGTATTTATTTGACTTTCATTTTTCAGGGTCGTGTGCTCTTAGTACAGGTTCTTTTAGTCTCATGTTTCAATATCAGTGCCTACGTCCTGCAAGTTCCTCCCCAGATAATCAATTTTAAATTTCATAATTGCAGCTTGTAAGGTGGAAACCTCTGGGTTTGTACCTTCATTTTTCCCACCTGTTGGATACTTATCATATTTTACTCCCTTTTAAAATATTTCCAGATGCTGTGTAATTAAAAATGGAAAATGATTTTTAATTTACTTTTAAATTCTAGTATTCCTGTTAATGCAAAGAAAAC
Organism: Phoeniculus purpureus; assembly: GCA_028565055.1. Lineage (NCBI taxonomy): Eukaryota > Metazoa > Chordata > Aves > Bucerotiformes > Phoeniculidae > Phoeniculus > Phoeniculus purpureus. The sequence continues at coordinate 105,635,631 of JAOXOE010000001.1, read as the reverse complement.
AAGTACAGCAAGCAGCGGAGACAACTACGTTACTTTGTGGAGAAACTATCTTATTCTTTGTTTTGGAGTTGCAAAGCCCAGTATTATGAGCCCAGGACACTTGCGTGCTTCAACACCAGAGATCATGGCTACCACTCCTGATGGAACAGTGAACTATGATAATAAGGTGATGTATCCTGTTTCGAACAAATTATTCATTTAAGAGAGTTTTGAACTGCACCTGCATGCGAAGGCTTATCCCAATGAAAGTATTTTTATATACATGAACTGCATAAGGCACATAATTAACAGTTAAAGCATCTGTATAATCGGTATGGACATGATGTGTATTACTTAAGCACTACTTAGTTTCCACATCCTGGGTGATCTATTTCAAAATATACAAGTCCTGGACAAATGTTTTTCAATTAACTTCAGGTTGTCGCCACTTTTCTTTCCTTGTAGAGCACTCCTATTTGCGAATCTGTAGCATTATTAACAATAAGGCAGATTTATAAATTAACTTCGTGTCTATTTGACATGAAGAAATATTCTGTCAATTACACTTTAGTGACCTAAGAGTAGCAGTAGCTTCCCAAATGCAACTATAGGAATGTTTAAAAAAAAAAAATTGCAATAATCTGGATGCAAACGAAGATCTTTCCTAGATGATTGTGATGTAGAAGACATTCAGTTTGACTGCTGTATTCACAGAACACAGAACATTAGGGATTGGAAGGGGCCTCGAAAGATCATCCTGATGAAAGATCATCAAAAGTCCAGTCCCCCTGCCAGAGCAGGATCACCTAGATCAAGTCACACAGGAACATATCCAGGCATATTTTGATACCCCTAATAGCAAAATCATTTCAGTAGATTTGTCAGATACTTGTTGGTTCTTGGACAATGTTTTTTGTAACAAATAAATTTTGTTTTCTTAATAATAATCCTGACAATTAAATGTCAATAATTTCTTCATATATTTTAGGCTATTGGAACTCCTTCTGTTGGAGTCTTACTAAAGCAGCTAGTGCCTTTGATGAGACTTGAAAGCATAGAAATAACAGAATCACTTGTGTTAGGATTTGGAAGAACAAATTCCCTTGTTTTCAGGTATTTCCCCACTTACCATATTCTAAGTTATTTGCCTCTAATCCAAATGCACTGTGTTTGCTGTAATTTAAACATACTCAAATTTTTATTTGAACTTCAGACATTTCTTCAATGTATTGAATAAAATATTGATGCTTTGCAGTAGAGACTTGATTCTGTTTACAAAAATGTTTTTTTGTCATTTAGGGAATTAGTAGAAGAACTTCACCCACTAATGAAAGAAGCCTTGGAAAGAAGACCAGAGGTTAGTTGCAGATATTAAACATACTACTTCATTTAAACTGCCAAATCAATTTAAAAGTAGTAATTCTGCCTCTTTGAAATACAGTAATTTGAACTAAGTGTACAGTAAACACCATATTTTTTTGTGTATGAGAACATAACTTTAAATAATTACGTTAAAACCTGTTTTAAATTAAATTCTGTCAGTGATACAAAATATTCTATCAGTATAGAAATCCATTCTCAGGGAAAATTTCCAGTCAAATATCGAACCTCCTCATATGAAACTCAGAGATTTTGGAAATCCACTTTTAGTGTCTGGTAAAAAATGCTTTCTAACACAGCTGGGCTACAAGCACATTTCACAGCAGTGTTCAGATTAGCTTTTTGTTTGCAAGATAGACAGCATCATCTATTTTAACTTGAATTGACTGTATTTTTTCATTCTAACTACAACAGGTTAACTGACAAATTCAGTATTATAATTATTCTTTTATATTATAATAGAAAGTAGTTCTAGAAGGAATCCCAACAGATCAACCAGTCTGTTCAAGGGAGGTTAAAGTAGTCTTGTGACGTTCTCGACAGATGACTGCAGAATATTATTTAAAAACCTCAGTTGATAGACTCCGGACCCTCAGTAAGCAGTTCAGTCATAGGATGTGTGTATGCAGCTAAATGGGAAAGCCATGAGGAGAGCTTCACTGCTGCACCCAAGCTGCACTTTTGCTTTGTTTTTCCTCCCTGGCTCAGTTTAAGACAAGCTGGTTCAAAGATAGAAACCAGAGAGGATTCTAAATATAGCTTACTCCCAGGAGTACGCCCTAGAAAGCACCAAGCCACCAAACAGTCCTCTGAACTACCCTAGGTGCTTCTGCTCTGCTCTGCTTCCCCCATCTCATAACTTCTTATGTGCAGCAAGCCTCAGAACGAGTTGCAAAACCATGGCTCTTGCTGCAGCCCAGCCCTCAGGTTAGAGCAGACAGTGATAAAACACGATGGTAATGCTTTGGCCCGCAGAAGCATTGCATGAGTCCTACTAAGCACCATGGGCATAGCCAGCCTTCTTAAGGTATACTGGAGCAGTGTGAATATGAAGCAACCTTTGCCACCTAACTGTAGGGCCACAGTCTCTGTCTCTGTTTACCAGTGTAGACAAAGCCATAGTGTTCACGCAGCTCTGCTGAGAAGTCTGCACAGAAGGCGATGTTGCTGGATTGATACTCTCCTCTACTTAGGCTTGTTTACCTGGTTCTCAAGAGGTTTCAGACTGTGTGTTTACTACTCTGTCCTCCACAGCAGTTTCAATAAGTTATCATTGACCTGGTGTGTTTTGGTGCAGAAGCCAAACATGAATGGTGGTCAGGAAGAGTTAAATCATTAATAGGTGGACAGAAGCTCTGGGCTATGTCCAGCATGGAAATAAGCAAAAAATAATTAACTTGGCAGGTGCTTCATTCATACCAAGTTTTATGTAGACAATTCTTAATAATTCCATGTATGGTAAACATGCAATACCATTTCCACTCTGTTGCTTCACACCTCAATTCACTTGTGCCTTCCATCCCTATGAAGTCATCGCTTTGAAGGTCACTTGTGATAATGCACAGAAGTGGATTAATACACATTAGTGCAGCCACTTGCCTCTGCATTTCTGCCCCTGCGTCATTGGAGACAACTTAGACTTTGAAAGACCTTTTCTGAAGACATGCGTGTGTAGTCTGTACTCTCAGGAAAGGTATCGTGAGAATGCAGAGGTTTACAGCATGCTGTAAGAGACAATTTAGTTCATTTAAGTGGCAGCAGAGGAATACAAGAACAAGAGACTGCAATGTTCACTTCCTGTATTGCCTCTGATTTGAAGAACTGGGCTAGTTTCCTGCAAGCAGCACCACCAGTAAACCCAGGAATGACTGTATGGATCATATAGGTGTAGAGAACATGGCAGGCCTTCATGTCAGCAGGCAGGTACCAAACACATTACAAATAATGTCCTTGAGCTGACATATGCTATGACTAAAAAGGGAATTACCGTCAAGGCCAAGAACTGCAGGGCTAAACCAAAATGGACATTACGCAAGATGTGCCATGTGGGCACTGGCACTGAGCTTGCCAGATCACCTCTGACACCTCTGCAGGAGGCAGCCTTGCTTGTTTAATACTGTTACAACAAAACTGCTTTTTTCTCTACACGTGCATCCTGGAACCTTTAAGGCACAAAGGAAGTAAAACAGGGCTCTGAACAGGACAAAACATATGGCATAATGAGTAATTTGAGTAATCCCTTTGGCTAGGATGCAGCAAAGTGCCAGTCCTGGGTCAAAATACCAGGGAAACTCATTTCCTTTTCCCAAACATCTGCTGCTGATCGTTGGCAGAGCCAGAGTATTAAGTGAGATAAGTCTTTGGTCAGTATTGCCACTCTTACGTTCTGAAGAGGAAAATACGAGCTTTCCCTGAGCCTTTTTTGTTCTGGCAGCAAATTTATTTGAGTGTAACAGCTCTTTTTTACCATCTCACGTGTTTCACTCAGTGGAGAGGCAGGACACAAAGTAGTTGATTTAGCCCTTCAGCAAAGAATAGGCCTTGCTGCAGTCATATCTTTCAGGGCAAGACAGAAGACAGAAAGGACAGCTTTATGGAAGACAATCATAGAATGCTTTAGGTTGGAAGGGACCTCAGAAATCATCTAGTTTCAATTCCCCTGCCATTGGCAGGGACACTAGACCAGATTGCCCAGAGTGCCATCCAACCTGGTCATGAACATTTCCACAGAGGGGGTATACATAACCTTCCTCGACAACAACAGGAAGACACAATGAAGCAGTTAGCAACCCCGCAGTCCTTTTCTGTGTGAGGAGTATGTTAACTTCATGTACAACCACTGCAGCCAACACATCCAAGAGCCTGCCAGAGTGGTGTCTGCTAGGAGCTAACTTACAGCACACAAACTAGGTGGTGTTAAGCTATGATGAATATTCCTGCTACCTGAAGATAGTGTGTCTTTGGCACAGGAACACTGAATAGTAATGAATTTTATATTAAGTATTTCATTGTTTTGTTTACACATTTTCAGTAGAGACTAGGAGTAGCTGTTAACAGTTTGTTCAAAGATAGTTAAACAGACAGAAATCTGATTGTGTTTATTTCCATGTTGATGCGTAAATACACTGCTGTGGTGAAACATCCAAAAGCACAAGTTCTTCATGATGAAAATTCTTTAACTGGAATTCTTAGTTCTCACTACTCTACTGAATTTCTGAAGTTATTGGTTTGCAAATAAAAAATGCTTGTTTTTTTTTTTCAAACTGTAAGAACAAGAAACGTCGTGAACGCCGAGATCTACTAAGACTGCAGTTACTGCGGATTTTTGAACTACTTGCTGATGCTGGTGTTATAAGTGACAGGTAGGACATCATAAATATTGATCACTAAGTGAAATAATATTTGGGTTTGCAGCACTGTGTGTATGTTGTTCATTACATCTTTTGAAGAATTGTCTAATCTATCAGATATGGAAAGATTCTTGTGCATTTCTCCAGAAAGCTGTAATATTACTGCACTGTTACTCTATATTAATGTACCACTCAATTTTATTCTAGTACAAATGGAGCCTTAGAAAGAGATACACTAGCCCTTGGAGCCTTGTTCTTAGAGTATGTTGATCTGACTCGCATGCTTCTAGAAGCTGAAAATGATAAAGAAGTCGAAATCCTTAAGGATATGAGAGCTCATTTCAGTGCAATGATTGCCAACTTGATTCAGTGTGTTCCAGGTATGGTGCTAAATTATCTCGGCATACTATAAAATTACATTTAATATATGTATTAGAAAAGTCATTATTTCATTTTTTTTCTGTGCTTTTTTCACTGCTTCTGTATTGTCACGTAATGAATGTAAAGAGGAACAGTGACAAAAATGTGTTCAAAAATTTATTAATTGTAAAATACAGAACAATAAAGGTTGATGAAGCTTTTAATATTCATATTTAAGAGTCACCTCTTTAAAAGACCAGCAAAGAAATTGTCTGTGACCTCTAAGGGGCTCCAGATTTCTTTGACATAAGGCCTTATTTTCTTCCCTTTGACCTTATTGCCAGACTTTTCAGGCAGGCCTTGAGGAATATGGGTGGATGCAGAAAATATGTAATATTAAATGTAGTGGGAAAATTTGCCTGGAGTTTTTGGGACTGTATTGCATATTACCTGGCTCCAGTTGTATAGCAAACATTCCTGCAAGTGATTTCATGCTTTTTAGAAATTGTAACATCACTTCAGAGATGAAACGTAATTCCATTACCAAAAAATACCCCAAAAAACTCTGCTTTAAAGGCCTCTATGTAATTACTGGAAGATAAATTCCAGAGACTACTCAGTCTATGCAAATTTACTGTCTCCAGATGATTTATTGCAGGGCATAGCAGCACTGGTAGCAGCAAATATAAAGCAATTCAAACTAGTAAAGCAAGGAATAAGTAATGTAAAAATGCTTTAATGTAAGTTTCCAGTCTATAAATTTTGTTAGAGTTGCTAGACCTTTCAGCTATAAAAGACAAAATCCCCACGCAATAAGTAGTTGAACACAATAAGGAAATAATAGTGTCTCTGCTAATCTCATTTAAGACAGTATAAAGATCCCTTTTAACTGGGTGGTGCCAAGTTCTTAGCTGCTGATAACAAACAAAGAAACAGACATGCCGTATATTTTGAGAGAATACAATAAGAACTGGTGCATTTCAACAATTGTGGAGATGTATTCTCTGCTAACAAACCATCTTTAAATATATCAATAACAGAGACATAATATTTCACTCCTATCAAACAAATGGAGTTTCTTTGAGAGGGCTGGAGTGCCTCTCTTACGAGGACAGGCTGAGAGAGTTGAGCTTGTTCAGCCTGAAGAGGCAAAGACTCCAGTGGGACCTTACAGTGATCTTCCAATACCTGAGAGAGGCCTATAAGAAGGCTGGAGAACTGCTCACAAGCAGTGGGACAAGGAGGAATGGATTTAAGCTAGAAGAGGGTAGATTTAGGCTGGACATTAGGAAAAAGCTAATATGAGCGTGGTGGATCACTGGAACAGGCTGTCTGGAGAAGTGGTGGAGGCCCCATCCCTGGAGCCATTCAAGGTCAGGCTTGATGGGGCTCTGAGCGATCTGTTCTAGTTTGAGATGTCCCTGCTTGTTGTAGGGGAGTTGGGCTGGATGACCTTCAGAGGACCCTTCCAACCCAATACATTCAGTGATTCTGTAAATGTTTGTTCTGTCATCGTATGTCATCTTTAGCCACTGTTCGTATTGATTTGCATTAGTATTGTCCAGTTAGACTTTGTTGGCTTCCAGCAGAATTTCTAGGTGCAAAACACTTGGCCAGGAGCAGCTCATCAGTCTCTTTAATAAATGCAGAACTATGTCTGCCGTCATCTATTGCTTAGGGGAGTTAAGACTATTGTTTAATAAATTTATCTGTTCTTTTTTTTTCTCCATGTAGTTTAGAATTCATAGATACTTTTAATTCGCTCAGGTATTTTAGCTGTCCAGAAAATAGGCCACATTTTTGACATGAAGAAACAGGCACAAATTTTCTTTTGTTTCTTGCCCTACTTATTAACTATTATACTAAGATATAAATATAGTAGATAGATAGGTAGGTAGATAGATAGATTACATACATAGATAGATAGTTAGCATTTAAAGGATTGGAAAAAAAGCAAGTAAATATTTACCAGTAAAGGAATGCAAGGGGCAATGAAAAGCCTGGTCCATGCATCTTGTTTCTTGCATCTTGTTTCTGGAGTCAGATGTGTGTTTGTATAACTACACAGAAATCCACAGCTGAAGTGCTTAGAATTAAAATGCATTTTATTCAGTTCATTAGATTTTTAAAAGGAATTGACATATTTTGAAGTAACTTTATATTCAACATTTAAGAAAAACTCCATTTCATCACCTCGGCCACATGAATGTGTATTTAATATTAACAAATTACAACTATTTTCTATTTCTATTCATGTAGTTCACCACAGAAGATTTCTCTTCCCTCAGCAGAGCTTGCGGCATCACCTGTTCATCTTGTTCAGCCAATGGGCAGGACCTTTCAGTATTATGTTTACACCATTGGACCGTTACAGTGATAGAAACCATCAGATTACAAGATACCAGTATTGTGCATTAAAGGTATTAAAGTATCACTCTCAAAATTGGTAACAGCATTTTTCCAGTCCAAATACAAGTAACTGTGAGGTTCATTTCCCTTTATTTCACAGAAATTTGAACGTACATACTTGGTGCCAATTTGTATATTCTTATGTGTGTGTACAGTGCTGTCGTGAATTTAGCAGTTTGAGGCATTTAAGTTGTTTTCACTGTAGGCACATTTCAGTGTAACTTTTTTCGAGACAAATTATTTTCAAAACAAGAATGCATTTTAAAATTTTACTTAGCTGTTCACTGAACAAGTTGTCAGAATCAGTGAGAGGATTTTAAGCTCTGAAACGGTACCAAACCAGTATCAAGTGCATTTCTCAGGACTATCTTCCACGCTTGCCTGGAGACGTGCCCGTTAATAATAAAACACTTCTGTGATAAAACCAGTTGCAACTTCCCCATATAAGTAAGCTGGAAAAATAATGCTGTGTGAACTTATATCAGCTGCATTGCTTGCTGTAAAACAATACTAATTTCTGCGGAAATACTACTGAAACATCTGTGTATTTGAGTTGTTTTTGTTGCATCATTTGTGAAGATTTTGTCTTGAAGAATGAGGAAACTGGGCTATGGCATTCCCTCCAAAATGCTTAAACTGATGATTATCTTGAATCCAGTAACATCTATAGCATATAATTATTGAATTCTACTAAAATTAGCTGTTACCATTGTCACCATTGTTCCCTCAGAAAGCAAAACAAGTTGCACACCTGTTAGCCTAGATCTGAACTCAAATAATTCAGAAACGTTCATTCATTTGGTGGTTACTCTGCATCTAACATTTCTTATGCTTTTAGGCCATGTCAGCTGTGCTCTGCTGTGGACCTGTGTTTGATAATGTTGGTCTCTCCCCTGATGGATATCTTTACAAGTGGCTTGATAACATTCTGGCTTGTCAAGATTTACGTGTAAGTACTCATCAAATTGCAACACTGATGAGTAATTTTAATCTCTGCGCTGGACTAGAGTTTGTAACTGTAGGAATTATGACTATATGTTTTATTTTGAGCAGGAAACAATAGTTTTAAGAAAGATTCTAATACAACAGTATCATTCATTTCACATTACTCCTAAAAATAAAGGGTGGGTACTGGGACCAGTACTTTTCGAACTATTATTAATGACTTGGATGAGGGATTAGAGTGCACTGTCAGCAAGTTTGCTGGTGACACAAAGCTGAAAGGAGTGGCCGACATCCCAGCAGGCTGTGCTGCCATTCACTGAGACCTGGACAGACTGGAGAGTTGGGCAGGGAGAAATCTAATGAACTACAGCAAGGGCAGTGTAGAGTCTGGCATCTGGGCAAGAACAACCCCAGGTACCAGTGTAGGTTGGGGACTGACCTGTTGGAGAGCAGCAGAGGAGAAAAAGACCTGGGGGTCCTGGTGGATAGCAGGATGACCATGAGCCAGCAATGTGCCCTCGTGAGCAAGAAGGCCAATGGTATCCTGGAGCAGATTAGAAGAGGGGTGGCTGGAAGATTGAGAGAGGTTCTTCTCCCCCCTCTACTCTGCCCTCATGAGAACACATCTGGAATCTCGTGTCCAGTTCTGGGTCCCTCAGTTCTGGAAGAGGACACAGAACTGCTTGAGAGAGTCCAGCACAGAGCCACAAAAAGGACGAAGGGAATGGAACATCTCCTTGATGAGGAAAGGCTGAGGGAGCTGGGTCTCTTGAGCTTAGAGAAAAGGAGACTGAGGGATGACCCCATTAATGTTTATAAATGTGGAAAGGGCATTTGTCAAGAGGATGGAGCCAGGCCCTTTTCAGTGCCTTCCAGTGATAGGACAAGTGGCAGCTGGAACATAGGAGTTTCCACATTAGTATGAGATGGAACTACTTCATAGTGAGGGTGACAGAGCACTGAAAGGGGCTGCCCAGGGGGGTTGTAGAGTCTCCTTCTCTGGAGATGTTTCAAACCCACTTGGCCATGTTCCTGTGCAACTTGATCTAGGTGATCCTGCTGTGGCAGAGGGATTGGACTAGATGATGCTTCAAGATGCGTCCTGATCCCTCCCATTCACTAGTGTTCTGTGATTCTGTGATATAATGTAGGTAAATCATAATCTACAAATGTTGTCTTATGGCTCTGTGTTGCCTGCGACAGAAATGTCGGCCTTTTATTTTATAACGAGGATAGGTTAAAAATGGTATGATCTCAAAAATATTTGTATTTCTTCTTGGAGTGCTTTCACCCACCTGCCTCAAGTTTCTGTGGAATAAGAATATAAAATCTCTTCCAGCCTAGTGGTAGAGATGTTGGTGAAATAAATCTGAGTGAGTTAGTAGGTCTTCCAAAGAAGTCAAGAAGATAAATTATTTGAGAGGAAAGGAAGAATTTTTCTTCTTTTTAAAGGTCCTGATAATTCTCATCATTTTCTCTTCCATTTCTTTGAAGATGGGTCATATGTCTGTATTTATAGTTGATTGGACTGGCTCTTTGATAAGGAAGACAAGTTTGGTCATTTGCATCAAGTGAAGAGAGAGAAAAATGATCCTTTCCTTTGTGGTATCTTGCACTTCAACCTGCTCCTCCCCCCAGAGGTCTCATACCAGCAAATATGACAGTGAATTTCAGTACATAAAGGGAATCTACAAGAAAGATGAGGACAGACCTTTTAGAAAGGCATGTTTTGACAGGAAAAGCTGTAATGGTTTTAAACTGCAAGAAGGTAGATTTAGATAGGATGTAAAGAAGAAATTGTTTACAATGAGGATGATGGAACCCTGGAACAGGTTTCCCAGGAAGGTAGTGGAGGTTCCATCCCTGGAGACATTCAGGGTCAGGCTGGATGGGGCTCTGGGCAACCTGATCTAGTTGGAGATGTCCCCGCTTACTGCAGAAGGGTTGGACTAGATGACCTTTGAAGATCCTTTCCAACCCGGTGCATTCTATCATCCTAGAGAAATACAAGCGGCAAAACCTAAAGGGTTTTGGAGCAGATAGAGGATACATGCTGTAGAAATGGTGATTTATTAGGAAATAACTGTTTGGACAAACTACAAAAAGGGATAGCTACAGAGAAAGTCTTTCAGAAATTAGGATTTGGGAATGATGGTAAGTATTATGCTGTAATGTACTTGATAGTCTTACAGAAGTGGGAAGGAAACATGCAGAACAAGAGAAAGGAAGATAGACTTTACCCCCTGGTATGTTTTCATTATCATCAGCAAGTATTATAGCACCATGGCTAATTGATTTTTAGTGTATACCACTCAGAGTAACTGGGGTCAAAATTGCCTTTTCTTTAACTTTTCCCCTTTAAATGTGAAATAGGGACATGTTAGCTGAAATTTGTTTGTCCTATGATAGTCACTGTAATTCATGATTAATCATTGTAGTGAAGGACAGTAACTAAACTGCAATGCCCATATGACTGTGAAAAGTCCATTAAGTATTGTTTGCCATCTTTACAAGAGCTTCCTACACTTGGTGACAGAATATTAATAGGCAGTAGTGTCTGATGTTATGGTACTACCCTCTACTGTAGAATCACAAAGCTTTGTAGCAGCAGTAGTACCAGGATTAAGCAATACAAAGTCTGTAGGGAGAGTTGTTAGGTTGCTTGATATAGTTGCAATGACATACAAGTTTTCATATCCCCAGGCTTGCAAAAGGTATTGTTCTTTATCTGCCTTTCTTCTGTATTAGTCAAACAAGGATAAACTTGAAAGTGTGTCACTTATAAAAATCACATGAAGTAAGAATTGAACATTTCACAAATCAGTTAGCCAGTCCAAATGGAACTTGCTCACAAACACTTATCGATAGAATTCCCTTAGATTTTCTCAAGTTTCTGCTTTTTTCTGTGCTTAAGTTTGGAATCATCTTTTCAACGTTTATTTAATTTGTGTAGCCTTCAAACATACAATTTTCTTTCGAGTGAGGAGTGCTGAAAACTGAGTCACATTGAACTCTGCTGTCCCTAGAATAAATCTGTGACAAATGGTGGGTTCTTTTTACTTATTTTGCCCTTGTTTTGTCTATGTAACTAAGAATTGTAGAGAGTGAACATGTCTGATCTCACCAATCATGTTTTGACTTTATTTAAATGTTCAGGTTCATCAGCTTGGCTGTGAAGTTGTAGTCCTGTTGCTAGAACTGAATCCTGATCAAATAAATCTATTCAACTGGGCTATAGACCGATGCTATACTGGATCATACCAGCTCGCCTCTGGATGTTTCAAAGCCATTGCAACTGTGTGTGGAAGCAGGTATTCATTAACTTATTAATCTGCACTTCCAAATGCAAAGAAAACTGTAAATTCCACTTGTGTTGTAAAGAACTGTTAGTCACATTTCTACAGAATATCCTCTCAAACAAATCTTGGGGACTTGTGTTATTTCCATGATTATGAAAACAAAGTGATGTGCTTAGTAAAGATGCAGTTACTACATGTATATTTCATAGCTGTGGCATTTTTATGCTAGTTTGCTGAGGAAAATGCGAAATAGCAACAACATTTTCATTTAAATACAGGTGGTAAATCTAGTCTCAAAAACTTTGCGTGGTTTTTCATTCATGTTATAAAAGGAAATACATTTTAAATGTTGTTCTCTTGAAAGTATTCATTTTTTTCTTTTTCTAACTTGTTTCCATTTGATTCAGTTACTAGCTTCTTTGCTGTAGACTTGTGTAACACAGAACTGCTGGACAGAATCCAGTGCAGAGCCACAAAGATGATGGAGTGGAACACCTCCCTGATGAGGAAAGGCTGAAGGAGCTGGGTGTCTTTAGCTTGGAGAAACAAAGACTGAGGGGTGACCTCATTAATGTTTATAAATATGTGAGGGGTAGCTGTCAGGAGGATGGAGCTAGGCTCTTCTCAAGGTCATCTTGTGATGGGACAAGGGGCAATGGGTATAAGCTAGAACATAAGGAGGTTCCACATCAATATTAGAAGAAACTTCTTCCCAGTGAAGGAGCACTGGAACAGGCTGCCTGAGGGGGTTGTGGAGTCTCCTTCTGTGGAGATGTTTCAAACCCATCTGGATATGTTCCTGTGCAACTTGATCCAGGTAATCCTGCTGTGGCAGAGGGATTGGAGTGGATGATCTTTTGATCCCTAATGTTTCGTGATTCTTTGATAACCATTGCTGTTCCTGCTAAGCAAGTTCAAGCTACATGAAGACATAAATACAAATATTGCTGTTGTGTCAGGCCTTCATAAAAAATCTATCTCCTCTTTTTAGTATTTTCTCCAAGGCAAAATTTATAGAGAAATTCAATGGTAGTCTGAAAAAAAACCAACAAAATTTGCATCTATTTAAATTGGAACATTTTACTCCTGACCAAAAGTACTTTGACAAGGTGTCTGACTGGAGTAGTTTAATGAAGAAATACTTGGGACAAGGCAAATCAAAAGAAGTCAAGTAGTTTAGAATTGATCTGTAGAAACATTTTGTTCTTACAGGAGCAACTAGACTATACACTGCATTATACTGAGGTTTTGAAAGTATGAATGCAATTTTGTGCTTGTAGATTCTGTGTTTGGTTTTGTTTCAGTGAGCATATAAACATACCAGGTTTTCAGCCAGACTTTATTCCTACAGTATCCAGATAGGCATTCTACAGCCATCCAGGAGCAGAGTAGCTCACATGTAGGATGAGAAATTGATGATTCACAATTGAATCAGTTGCATTTAAAAATCATTGTGAGAAAGCAGAAGATTATTTAGTGAAATTAAATTTTACTATGTGGGAATAGCTTTTCTAGCAATATTCTCATTAAATTAACACTTTAATATGTTTACCCTTATGTTGAATGTTGCCTTTACAGATAGTGGACCTTTTTGAAACAGTTCTTAGTGTTTGCTCTTTGAAAACAATTTTGATGGAACTGTGTAACATCTGGAAATGTTCGCATCAAAATAGTGTCTTTTCTCTACAGGGAGTTTTCATTGCAGCTTGACTTAAGGCATACTTTATACCTGGGTGCTGCTCGTCTTCTTTTATGGGTGTTTTATAAACAATTTAAGTTACAAATAAAAGTTAATTGACAGTTATAGACACAGATACTACATTTCTCACTGTGGGTAACTCTGTATTGCTAAGCATTTAGTCTAATATAAATATAAATAATCCTTTCTTTCTTCCCATTCACCCAATGGCCCTTTGATCAAACAGCATGTATTCATAAGACCTCCCTTTCCCATATTCTGGTGGTAGCACAACAAAAAGGACGATGACATTCTCTTTAGACCATATTACAGTGTAAATATGAGTTAATTTCTTACCAACATTCACAAAAATGTGCTGTTTTTTCTTCTAGAAATTATCCTTTTGATATAGTGACACTTTTAAACTTGGTGCTCTTCAAGGCATCTGACACCAACAGAGAGATATATGAAATTTCAATGCAACTTATGCAGGCATGTATCATCTACCTGTTATGTCCTCTTGACATGTTTCATTTTTGTGAGTGTCTTATAAAGTACTGTTTATTTGCTTTCTGGTTTTGTTTTTAAAATAAAAAGTTTTGTCTTGGCTATAAATACTTGAGAAGATGACCATGAGCCGGCAATGTGCCCTGGTGGCCAAGAAGGCCAGTGGCGTCCTGGGGTGGATAAGAAGCGGGGTGGTTAGTAGATCAAGAGGGGTTCTCTCTGCCCTGATGAGACAACATCTGGAATATTGTGTCCAGTTCTGAGCCCCTCAGTTCCAGAAGGACACAGACCTGGAGAGAGTCCAGCGCAGAGTCAGAAAGATGATGGAGTGCAACATGTCAATGATGAAGAAATGCTGAAGGAGCTGAGTGTCTTCAGCTTGAAAAAATGGAGACTGAGAGGTGACCTCATTAATGTCTATAAATATGTGAAGAGTGGGTGTCAGGAGGATGGAGCCAGGCTCTTCTCAATGTCATCCAGTGATAGGACTAGGGCCACTGAGTGTAAGCTGGAACATAGGAGGTTCCACATAAATAGAAGAAGGAACTTCTTCCCAGTGAGGGTGACAGAGCACTGGAAGGAACTTCTCAGGGTCATTGTGGAGTGTCCTTCTCTGGAGACATTTAAAACCCATCTGGATGTGTCCCTGTGTGACTTGATCTAGGTGATGCTGCTGTGGCAGAGGGATTGGACTAGATGACCTTTCAAGGTCCCTTCCAATCCTTAATGTTCTGTGATTCTGTGAATATTTAAATAAAAATAAATGGAACGTTTTTGTTACAGTGTCTTTCAAATTTGGAGACCATATTCTGAATCATATCGATCATTCTCTAATATCTAAACTTGAAATGCTGGCATTTCCTGAACTAATGAATTTTGATTGTTATATTACTTTTTTTTCTTTTACAGATTCTTGAATCAAAGCTCTTTGTTTATTCAAAAAAGGTAGCTGAGCAAAGACCAGGCAGTATCTTGTATGGTACACATGGTCCGTTGCCACCGCTTTACAGTGTCTCACTTGCGCTTCTTTCATACGAACTAGCAAGGATGTATCCTGAACTTACCCTGCCACTTTTTTCAGGTACCTATCTCTTTTTGACTCATTATCTACTTTACTTTTTTGTGTACATGGTGGACTGCGAAGACATTTCCACTAGTGAATGGTAATTCTGTATATAAATTTACCTTGGCCTGGTTTTATTCTGGCTCAGGTCAGATCAGAATTAGGAATTATATATATATATATATATATATATGTACCTGGAAATACTTCTACAAAGAACAAAATAGCTATTTAAAAACAAGTTACAGTGACATTGGCATACATTAGTATAATGGATTTCCATATTAAGCACGGTGATTCTTCTTATACATACATTCATTTAGGCAGTACTAGTGAGGTTAGAATTCTTCATTTTACATAAATTTAACTGTTGGAATATAAATGTCCATGTCTAGTTTCACCAGTTATTCAAATCACTCTGAATGGGTGATCTCTACCTTCTGTTATTTGCTACATCTTCAAGTCCCAGTATCATTTGGATTTTATCAGAAAAACATTTTGACAGTTACTGAGAAAAATGTTCAAGAACCAGACCTGCAGGAGCACCATTCAGAATATGGCCTCTCTAATACCATTCCTGGGATCAATGATGTTTTGAGTTGTATCTGTGTGTTTTAATAAATCTAATATGTCACTCTAGTTTTTAAATAATGACTCAATGTCTGTGATCGTGGGAATTCTTACTGGCTCTTAAAATCTTTTTCCATTGTTTTTACTCAGTCTGTTGGGGCCAGAGAAAGGGTAAAGGAACAATGCATCATCCATTTCTCAGTGTCCAAGATAGCATGAGTTATTTATAACTGGTGGAGGGAAATTTTGATGGCTCCTTTATCTTAAAAAAAGCAAACACTCATTATTACTGTTACCATCTATTAATCTTGCTGTAGGGGCTGTGTCATTCAAAGGAACTCAGTTACACATTCTAATCCAGAGCCCGTTTCTATACATGTAGAATTGTAAGGTGAACAGGGTATGTCTTGAAGATTTTTAAAAACCAGGCAGCGAGGAAAGAAAGGAAACATTACCTGTAGTGATTTTTACAGCAGAGTTCTTGTAAAGAGAGCTAATGTGTTTCACCTTGGCAGGAAGCTTCTCACACTATTTCTTATCCCAGATTTTCCAAACCCCTTTCCCTTACAGCGCCAGTTCTTTTTTTTTTGTAGACTGTATAAAGTGCTGCGTTCAAGTACTGCTGAACTGGCAGCCAACTATTAATTTTATAGGCCTCCCCACAGGAAATAAGACTCCTAATATATGCAAGGTGCTTTTGTAAAGTCAGTGTAATAAGTGCCTAAGATTTGAACCATAGCTTAGAAATGTGGAGGCTGTTGGGGCACTTGTAATTCTGCCAAACACTTGTGTATGTTTATTGTAATTCTCTGAGAGATCTTGGAATTCTAGACTAGCTACCAGTAAATGAATTATCCTTTTTCCTCCTTATTGACATCCATTTCACTTGGTACATAATGCAGTACAGTAACAAGGGGTGTCTTTCTGTGTCTAAGCCCAGAGTTAACGACCTGAGACAGAAGACCTGACTAATTTCTTACTATTATTGAACATTAAAATAGTTTTTCTCTTCAAGAAACTCAAGTACATGCTTTTGTATGCTTGTGTTGTGCAAGGTAAAAAAAACCATCAGGTGATCTCACACATGTCAGAAGTATGTTAAACTGTGTATTTAAGATTTCCTTCATAAGCTAACATACAGTCCTTTTCAACTTTTACTATTTTAGAGGTAAGCCAACGATTTCCAACCACACATCCAAATGGAAGACAGATCATGCTTACCTATCTGCTACCATGGCTTCATAATATTGAACTTGTAGACAACAGACTGCTCCTTCCTGGTTCAAGCCCTACCACTCCAGAAGATGAACTGAAGGACAAGGATGGGGAAATAACAGTTACAAGTGGACTAAAAGGCAATGGCTGGGGCTCTCCTGAGGCCACCTCACTGGTTCTTAATAATCTCATGTATATGACAGCCAAGGTAAAAAAGCAAAGCAAACAAAAAAACCCGGTGTCTGAAATATTCAGACTTGTGTTTCTTAAGCAAAAGGTACTTAAGTTTCTTCCCTGTGATACCAGAAATTTTTCAGCTGGGACAGTCTGTCCAAATCACAGGACAGACACAGACATAAGCTGTTTTTTTTCTTTTAAGGACAACACTAAAATTGTTCTCTTTCAAAATATGAACTTAATAGTGAAAGTATTAAGGATTAGTTACAGAGAATCTAAGTTCAGTTCCCTCCTGTATCACCTCCCAGGTTAATGTCTAAGGCAGCAGATGAACATTTATTTGGGAGTGAGAATTAGTGCCTGCAGTTTGTCTGACTGAAGCTTGTACTTCATGGGAAACAATATTCTTTGAGGAAGAGAAAAGGAAAAAAGCCAAGTATAAATTTTGAAAGTGGTAGTGAAAACATTCTTTTATGCATGGAAAATTATTTTATATCCCAGGGTCTGATAAATGTATAGGGATTCCTTTTTTTCCAAATACTTTTTCATGTAAAACACTTAAACAGCTGGTGGAGAATGTACTGGCAATTCATCTTTTCCTTCGCTTTTCTAAGTTGCAGGCTGCTGTACTAGTCTGCTGAATCTGACACTGCTTTTGCCCCATTCAGTACATATATCTAAACTAATAAGTACATACACTTCAGGAAGTAATGCTTGGTACCTATGTCATATGGGACAGAGTGCTTCATATTTCCTAGGCTGCTCAGGGTTAATCCTTTCTTGAGCACTATGTCTACCCATACTGCATAGCAATTGATTCTGGATCTTACCTTGTACTGAGGCCCTGTAAGTAAAACATAATGATTTTGTGTGCATTTATTGGATGAGCATGTCTGAAGTAATGTGGGGGCTGTGCTTCAGCCCACTAGACTATTTCTTTGATGTTTGTTCATACTCTGAGCATGATATTGGCTAATAAATTACATGATAATACAGAGTCTCTAGGATATTGTTAGAGGAATTTTATGAGTTGCAAACAGATGTGATGCAGTCTCACCTTTACTGCCTAGCAGCAGCAGTCCTTGGAGTAAGTTGCTTCCAAAACCAGACAAATTTTTTGTTGTAGAGTGAACAAATAAGTTTTCCTTTTCATATTGACCTAAGTTTGAGAGTTTATTTGTGATAAAGCTACTGCCACTTGAAAGTGCCAGTAGATGCCAGTGCCAGTAAATGCCAGTGACGGTGTGGGTGCAGCTAATATGTATTAAATAATTTTCTTTAGAATAGCATGACACAGAGACTAACACTCCTCTCATAGCAGAATTGTGGTCTGTGCAGTGTTTAAAACAGTCTTCACAAGTTGTGAGCCAAGGATTTTACACGGGAAACAGAACAGCTTCAAGTCTAGATTCCCCCTTCCTGGAGGCACGCTCTAACCGTTTAACTGACTGGACAAAAGGGAGTCGTTCCTGCAACCACATCGTGCCAAAAAGAGCAAACACTGGTTGTTTCCAGTGTGAAAGCAAAGGGCTGTCTAATGCTTAATTCTGCTAGGATTGACTAAGGTGCCTTCACTACTGTGAAGACTGAAGCACTTGGGAACAGACGTGCAGAAACAGAACAGTTGCTTGAGCAGCTATGAAGATGAAACCAAATATACTTGATTTTAGAATTTGCTTTTGAATTTACATTACTGAAATAGTTTTGTGTGTGTGATTTAAGTCCTGTGATTCTTAACCTAACTACTTTTAAATAGAATTTATCCTCTGAAATCTGTCAAGTAGCTTTGAAAATACCATTTTGACACTTTTTACAGCATTTTACTGTTGGTTTTGTGTGAGAAAATGCTCTAAAAGAGCATACCTTAGTTTGGAGGGCTTCATAGTTCAAGAATTGTATGTCTGTGATCCTTTGCAGTATGGAGATGAAATTCCTGGACCAGAGATGGAAAATGTCTGGAATGCTTTGGCCAACAATGAAAAATGGAGTAACAACCTTAGGATAACACTGCAGTTTCTCATTAGTTTGTGTGGTGTTAGCAGCGATACCATCCTACTGCCTTATGTAAGTGTTGCACTTTGTTTTATTTACTGTTGGTTGCTCAAATTTTAATGAAGAAAACAGCTATCACCTGCAGAAAATGAATTTGTTTTGAAAATAAGAAGTACCAACATATTCCCTAGTACACTCTACAAAATTAAATTGTGGGAATAAATGAGCCAAGAAACCAAAATTCAATAAAGGAGTTGATTAGTAGGAATCTCAGTCTCCACCAGTGGATCACACCTCATTTAAAGCAAGAGGTTGGCTCCTCTTAAGCAAAGAGCAACTATGTAAGGGGTTAGTAACAGTGACTGGTCATAAATTACGAGAATTACGTAGAACAGATATAAATATTTTCATATCAGAACATGCACGTGTTTGAAAGGCTTTTTAACAAGGACAGGATGGCTGTTCAGAGGTTATATAACTTGTATGAGAAATGGAGATAACTAAAAATATTAAATCCTTATAGTTTTTCTCATTAATCACTTACCTCACAAAGCTATTAGTCAACTTTTGAAAGTCCTTTAAACAATGGACACTATGCATGGAACATGACATGCTAGGATCTTTCTAGTTTGTTTTTTGTAAAGGTTTAGGTGTTCCTTAAGACATGTGTGTACTTTTAGGGAAGTGATAGGTTCTCTTTGCCTTTAGCAGACCAAAGCTTTCTGTGGAACCTCTCAAGAGACAACTAACCTTTATAAGCTTCTTACCATATCAACGCTTGCCTTTGCATGGCTGTCAGGAGGCAGGCAGGCAAGTCAAACTGTGCAGGATATTGTTATTATTCCAGTTAAAATAAAATCAGGACTGCCTGAGAAAAGCAGAGTACACCCATTCCCATGTTCCTTATTGCTCAGTTGCTGGGTGAAAGAGAATCTAAATTTAGTAAATTTTCCAGCACAATGACAATATGCTGCTTTATTAGATAGTCTCTGTTTTCCCTGAAATACATTTGGAATTACTACTAATGTAATTAAATGTCTCTAAAAAGCTGCAGAAACATATTTCATTTACCGTTCCTGAAATAATACTTTGTGTAGTGTTTATCATTGCTGCTGTTCACAATTCATGAAATATAGAAGCCTGTACACATTTTCAAGATGTTCTTGTACCATAGACATTCTATTGGTTTCCTTTGACTTTCAGGGTTTACTCTTTATTCTCAAATCAGTGCATGCATATGCACACTCAGTGTTGTCTAACCAAAGGAGGAGAGACTTGAAAGCAGAGTTACTGTAAGATTTATACAAGACTAATGATTTATACAAGAAGACAAAGGGGTTGACCTCAAATATCTTGAGAGTAATTAAGATCTTTCCATCATATTTGGCAGAGTGATGGAGTCTCTACAGTCAGTATTGACTGTATTTTGAGCAGGAAGTTAGATTAGGTTCTGTCCAACCTAGCCAGCCCTATATCTGTGACAGACTTGGCATCAGGCTCAAAGGTATCCACCATCAAAAGGTGCAATGTTGGCAGAGAATGAGTGGAAAACACAGAGATAAGAGACAAAATGGGGGCTGCTATATTCCTGTTAGCTCTTATTGAGCAGTTTTCCAAGAGGAAGGAGTAGTTCCGTGCTGAGCACATCTCACTCCTAAATTTGTAGCGTAACTGGAAATGCCTGATAACTCTGTTGCTTCTTGCCCAGGAGCCCCAAATGTAACTCATCCCCCCATGCAGATATTTGACAACCTGAGCTTTCAACAAATCAGTTTTCCAAAACTGTTGTCATACCACAACTCTGAGCCACCTATCTCAAAACCTCTTCCTCTTGTTCAACATCTTTGTCGGTGACATGGACAAAGTGCGCCCTCAGCAAGTTTGCTGATGACACCAAGCTGTGTGGCGCAGCGGACACGCTGGAGGGCAGGGATGCCATCCAGAGGGAGCTGGAGAGGCTGGAGAGGTGGGCACAAGCCAACCTCATGGGGTTCAACAAGACCAAGTGTAAGGTTCTGCATCTGAGTCGAGGCAATCCTAAGCACAACTACAGGCTGGGCAGTGACTGGC
>JAOXOE010000001.1:105579770-105614537 GCA_028565055.1 Phoeniculus purpureus | reverse complement strand
CTGTATATATCTCTGCATGACTTGGTCTAGGTGATCCTGCTGTAGCAGGGGGATTGGACTGGATGGTCTTTCAAGGTCCCTTCCAACCCCTGATGTTCTGTGATTCTATGACAGACTGGATGTGGCACTTAGTGCCCTGGTGTGGCCGATGTGGTGATGTCAGGTCACAGGCTGAGCAGGATGAGCTCAGAGGTCTTTTCCAGGCTCAATAATTCTGTGATCACACGTGGGAAGTCTTTGTGAGAGAGGGAGTACAGGAAGGAAACCTGTCCCCATTGCACAAGGATGTTTGCAATGTGTATTTTTCAGGCAGAGAGCAACTTCTCCTTAGTCTCCTCTCAAGGGGGGGAACGTGAATGAATCTCCAGGACTGCTAGTCCTTTGACAACACAGACTGTTGATATAGGCCTCAGGGAGTCAGATGTACATTACTTTAAAGCCAGCTGTCTATATCTTTATATTGTGAGACGATGACCTTCACTATGTGGGAGAATGAACTACTAAAGAACACAAACACAAGCAAAGCGTAACAGGAAATTGCAAGTGGTGGGAAGTTTTTAAAAACGTACCCCAAAGGATTCCATACGTGGGACCACATAAATAGAGTTCTAACTCTTGTACAGGTCTTCATTAGGGATTGGAAGGGACCTCGAAAGATCATCTAGTCCAATCCCCCTGCCACAGCAGGACCACCTAGTCACACAGGAACATACCCAGGTGGGTTTTAAACTTAATGGGATATGGCTTCCTTGGGGAAAAGGAACTGCAGGTCTGACTGCTTCATTGGTAAAGTGCTTCCTATCTGATGATTCTAGCAGTTTGGAGTCTGTAGTCTAATGTAATTTTAATAATCAGAGAACTACATTTCTTGCAAGAAGAGACTAGTTTAGAGCTTCAACTCTAAAAAATCTAGCAAGAAAAAAATTCCTGCAGAAAAATTTAGCCAGCCAACTGCCTGCCCCTATTGTGTCTAACAAAAAAGATTCAATCGGTTCAAACCGACTCACCTACACTTTGAATCTCATTTTTTGAATTTCACTTCTATTTAATTTGCCTTCATACCATGTGCTTGCAGAAGAAAAGGGTAAAGCAAGGTGCAAACAGCTGTAAACCAGAAAGCTTGGAAACTTGCAAGAGCTCTCTGCAAGGGAGTCATGTAGCTACAGTGTGAGCTCCTTGCGTTAGCAGAAATGTTCTTGTTGCAAAAGATCTTTGTGATCATTGAGTCCGAGAATTAACCTAACCGTACCAAGCCCACCACTACACCATATCCTTAAGCTCCATATCTACCTGGCTTTTAAACATGTCCAGGAATGTCGATTTAACCACCTCCCTGAGTAGCCTGTTCCAATTCCTGATGAGCCTGGAATGGGTTGCCCAGGGAGGTGGTTGGGGCCCCCATCCCTGGAGGTGTTTAAGGCCGGGCTGGATGAGGCTCTGGCCAGGCTAGTCTAGGGTGAGATGTCCCTGCCCATGGCAGGGGGGTTGGAACTGGATGATCCTGTGGTGCCTTCCAGCCCTGACTGATTCTGTGATTCTATAGTGACTTAGGGTGGAGAAGGTACTTCCATCTTAAAGCCGGTGTTGCAGGTGCTTAGAACTTGTAGAAAACAATATGGATGTGTTCCTGTGTGACTTGGTCTGGGTGATCCTGCTGGGGCAGGGGGATTGGACTAGATGATCTTTTGAGGTCTCTTCCAATCCCTAATGATTCTATGATTCTATGATATTTTATCATATGGATAACTGTTTGTGCAGTAGTGTTTGCAGAAGTCAGTGCCTGCTTTGTAACAGCACTCTTGCCAAAATTATATATCATAACTTTCAAATTTGTACTGAAGTTTCAATTAAGGCCCCTTAAAGGCGAACATGTCATGGCCAGTTGCATGAACAACTTGCTGGATTCTGTGGGAGTTTACAGCTCATAAAGTATTGAAACAGTGACCTCCCACAAAACACCAACTTAAAGATCGCTGTGGCTCTTGCTGCTCAGAATAAACATTTTGTTCTGTATGTTCCTGTTCTAGGATTTCCACTGAATGTTTTGTGTCTCCTGCCTCATTTAATTCAGCATTTTGACAGCCCAAACCAGTTTTGTAAAGATATAGCCGAAAGGATTGCTCAGGTATCCAAGTTATTCAGTGTTTTGTACACCCTCAAACCCTGTAAATGCAGGTGCCTTGTTCTTAATATGTTTTGACATTTATATTTAATTAGGTTTGTTTGGAGGAGAAGAACCCCAAGCTATCAAATCTTGCACACGTCATGACCCTTTATAAAACACACAGCTACACAAGAGACTGTGCCACCTGGGTGAACGTGGTTTGCCGCTACCTTCATGAAGCTTTTGCTGATATTACTTTAAGTATGGTGACATATTTGGCTGAGGTAAGTTTTTTTTTAATCTTTTTTACTGTTTTAACTCCTCTGTTGCCTTAACAACCCAAAGAGCTAAAGTCTGCTTGCATATTCCTGGTAGCTCTCTATAGATGTTATGTCTAAATAAGAACAAAAATGAGAAATTGGCAGAAAGAATCGGGGATTACTATAAGAAATCAGTATTGAACACTAAACTGAAAGCCAGTGAGGCTCTACAGGGCTGATACATCTTTAAGCAGCTTCACTAATCAGCTGGTCAGCTGTGAAAGACAGAGAAAATAGTTAACAGTTATTTAGATCCCACTGAGGAGGGATACCTCCAGAATGTTACAGGTTGGAAGGGACCTCAAAAGATCATCTAAGTCTGCTGGAGCAGGGTAAGACCTACAGCACCTGGTGTACCCACACTGTCCCATCCAAGTACAAACCAGGCCCAGCCCTGCTTAGCTAAATCCAACATTCCATCTCAGTTCTCAGATTTATCCATTCACTTCCCTGCTGTAGTGAGGTGCCTTTAGCCTCCCCTTTCCCAGGGAGAAGACATTTCCCGGGTATTCATTACCTAAATTCATTAGAGCATCTTCTCTAGAGCAGCTTTGGGTCTTGGAGCAAATTCATCCTCTCTTCTACCAAAAGATCTATACAAATTCCACAGGTGTCTCTGGTAACCCACCTGGCCATGTTTCTGTGTGACTGGATCTAGGAGATCCAGCTGAGGCAGGGGGATTGGACTAGATGATCTTTTGAGGTCCCTTCCAATCCCTAATGTTCTGTGATTCAGTGATTCTGTAATGGCTATGTACAGATTTTGAAGAGCCTGACAGGCCAGGCTGTGCTCCCACACTCACACAAGACTTCAGGGCAGACTTGGCACAGCTACCTGAAGCTGAATTCCTCACCTTGTTTCCACATGAAGGGTCCAAGCGAACAATCATATCAGATCTCTGTTGATGGTGAAAGCAGTGACTCTCCTGTAGGAGACTAAAACAGGACCTTGATGTTTTTCAGTCTGTTTTCAAACCGAAAGACTCTGAAGAACTATTAGCTCTTCAAACACAATTCTGAGTCCTCCACAAGTGACTCCTCCACAGCAGATACATGTATTCCTAATAAACTAATGCTTTAAAAATTGAGATTTAAACTCTTTCTTCTTTGCTTTTCCAGCCTTAGGAAAGAGTTTGCCCCTCTGCTTTCCTTTCAGAGCTCTACATACTGTTGCTAGGCTGCAGCACTTCCATAAAGTCCATTGGGGGTGATGTTGCTTCCTTTGAAACAGGTTTAGACCTACATCTAGAGACTATCCCTTGCTGTAGATTGGCAATGCACTGTAATAACAGCAAGTCAGGCAGGTTTTCTACAGTAGTTAAGGCACATTGCTCACATAGCACTGTCATCACAGGATGACAAGACTAGTAAGCACAACTTCCTTTCTCTGTATTTACACAACTGCAGCTCTGTTGAGTCATGTCTGAGTAATATTTGTATGGGCTTAAGGCAGACGCTGGACTGGAGGAGGAGGAGATTTGTCTAGCATTCAGAATATGGTTCCCCTTTTCCTCTTAGTTAATCACGAGATTAAGATAATCCATGTGCTCCTGTCTCCTATAAATCAGCTGTGGGAATATGCTGTTGATAGGTAAAGCCAAAAGGTTTAACAGCCCCACTGGGCAATCTGCAGTTGAGCAGTATAGCTGCCATTGTTTTACAGAGCCTGGGGCTTCAATAATCCTGGATCAGACCCCAGCACTTGCACTTGAGGGAAACTGAGAGACATGAAATGCTGAAGAATAACAAAGGAAATCTGTGTTGCAACCCCTGAATGAGAGGTCTAACTTCAGAAGGGAACTTTCTACCACCAGTTAAAACCAGGAAAACAAACGCTGTCTGCAGAAGGAAAATGCTTTGATTATTGCCATTCAGACAACAATTTTCTTTTCACCTGTTTGATGGCAGGTATTTGCTTGTCAGCTAGAGATATGATACTGGCATAAAATAAGACATTATCCAAACTTTACAGCGACAAGCAGTGCTTCTTACCAGTTCTATGTATTACAGCTCCATCCGTGAAAAATAATCTAGAAAAATACTCAAGGATCTCAGTCTACAGATGGGGAAAAATCACGGTTTGACAGTGCAGTAGAACTTTGAATCTCCACTACCAAAATCAGCAAACAAAACTGAAAGTTTACTTTGATTTTGTGTTAAATTTTTGCATCTTAATTTTTTTAAATGAACCTTGTTCCATGAAAGCACAATAATTCTAGGAGCATATCTGAATTTACATGGGTCACATGTTAGACCAGTGATTCATTAAGTCCAGGATCTGCTTGGACTTAAATAGCTAATGCTTTTAACACAGAAGAGACAAGAAAACACATAATGCCTACTAATGGTGGTTGTTTCCTCCTTTCTATTAGATAGAGGCTTGCTTGTGATAGCATGAGCATTGTTCAAAACCAAAGAATCACTGGAGTTTGAAGTATCTGCTGTTGTAAGAAGCATGTCTGAGGTCAGGCATTATCCTACTAATGGCTTGTCTATCAGACACTGGCTTGTGAAATGTTGTCTGTGTTTCTGAAGTGGACGGTGAAACATTTATTTTGCTGGCCAGCCTAGCCTGAGAGCTCCTGCCAGATTTGGAGGGGCAAAGGGAACTATCTCCTGTAGTAGCAATTCAGCAGCCGCATCCTGTGTGACTTGGTCTGGGTAGTCCTGCTGTGGCAGGGGATTGGACTAGATGATCTTTCAAGGCCCCTTCCAATCCCTAATGATTCTTTGATTCTATCATCCAGCAGCAGCCAGACCAACAGCCCTTGAAGGGATCAGGCTGTGCTCTCTACTTAGTTCTAGATTAGTTAGTTGGCAGGGGTGGGTCAAATGACATGCGGACTTGATGCTTAGATTTAGTGATGATCTGACAGTGCTGAGTCAAAGGCTGAATTTGATCGTAAAGGTCTCTTCCAACCAAAGATATTCTGTGATATAAGTTATTTACAAGGAGTCAAACCTTCCAGTGCAAGATCTTAATAGAAAGCAAGGAAAAGTCTATAATTCTGTTTAGAAGAACTGCTAAGGACGTTTTGTCTCTCAGAGAAGCTATCCATGGGCTGAAGCAGATTACCATGTAGTACTATTAATTTAAAATTCTTGTTTATTCTTTTGTGGAGGAATAGATAAAGCATAACGAGCTCCATCTATTGTGCTGTTAATGGAATTTGCTTACTTTGATTAATAAATCACCAACTACTACTCAATTTAGTGATGAAAGAATTCACAGAATCACAGAATCATAGAACATCAGGGATTGGAAGGGACCTAGAAAGATCATCTAGTTCAATCCCCCTGCCAGAGCAGGACCACCTAGACCAAGTCAACAGTCTGCTGAAGAGGACAGTGCCCCTTTCAAAGGCAGCTCAGGTGATCTGTTTAGGCTGAAGAGAAATAAACAGACGATATTTAGCTTGATGAGATAGGTGTGTGTTCTCCTCTCCCTCTACTCTGCCCTGATGAGACCACATCTGGAGTATTGTGTCCCGTTCTGGACGCACAGTTCAAGAAGGACACAGAACTGCTCGAGAGAGTCCATTGCAGAGCCACAAAGATGATGAAGGGAGTGGAACATCTCTCTGATGAGCAAAGGCTGAGGGAGCTGGGTCTGTGAGCTTGGAAGAAAGGAGACTGAGGGGTGACCTCATTAATGTTGATAAATATGGAAAGGGCAGGTGTCAGAACAGTCTGTGTCATCCAGTGATAGGATAAGGGGCAATGGGTGTCAGCTGGAACATAGAAGTTTCCACATCAATATGTGAAGAAACTTCTTCCCAGTGAGGGTGACAGAGCACTGGAAGGGGCTGCCCAGGGGTGTTGTGGAGTCTCCTCCTCTAGAGACGTTTAAAACCCACCTGGACACGTTCTTATGTGACTTGGTGATTCTGCTATGTCAGGAGGATTGGACTGGATGATCTTTTGAAGTCCCTTTCAATCCCTAACATTCTGTGATTCTGTGACTTTTTCATTGGCCTGAACAGAAGAGTAGAGTCTACTCTTGAGCTTCTGGTAACATCCAGCAATAATGTTTGATTGCCTCTTAAATTTTTGAGGTGAGACAGTATCTGTCACCAGTGAAAAAGCATGGTACTTTCTAGGCAATTTTCAGCTGAGATATTTCATGTGCAAGCATAGTGTGGCTGTCTGTTCACTTTCTGAATTACCATCTATGTACGTGAGCACAGTTGCATTGACAAGGTTCGTTGTGGTATTCCATGATCTACACTCACTTATCCCAAGTTCCAGGATTTAGATCAAGCCCTTCTTTGTATTAGCCCCTACAGTAAGAGAGCCTGCAGAATCCGTCTCCTCCTTACCAGAAAATGTGCCCTTGGCACTTAGAGCCAGTGAGCACTGGCAATGAAGTACATTTGGGTAAACATATATTGATGTCTGAATAGTGGTAGTTTTGTTTCTTCAGCATGTTTTCTTTCTTCTCACTGACTTTCAGCAAAGGTAGACATAGAAAGATACTACCCTGTTTTTATTGGATGTACTTCCCCAGTTGCCGTGTAAATTTTGCCTACCAGTTTACTCAACTGCTGGATGTTTTCTGGGTGAGTTAAGGCAGGCTTATATAAAGTGTATGTTTCATTAGCATCACAGCCTAGCATTTGGCTCTGAAATGTAAGCTCTTATTTCACACTTGTATCATCATCATTTGTAAAATGGCATAGCAACATCAGTAAGTGAAGGGAAATTAACAGTAAAAGTGATAGTCATAAAGCTAGTAGATTTTTCCATAAGTAGATTTTCCCATCTGAAATGTGAGTTATTTTCACTTTTTTTCTCTCCCTTTAACAGCTACTCGAAAAGGGCCTTCCTAGTATGCAGCAGTCCCTCTTACAGATGATCTACAGTCTTCTTAGTTATATGGACCTGTCAGCTATTCCTGTGAAACAGTTTAACATGGAAGTGCTGAAAACCATTGAAAAATACGTACAGGTAAATACCAGACTATCTTTATAGTAACGTAGGAACTTAGCAGTGTTTACTCTCCTAAGTTGACTGTAAGAATTTAAGACTAGGTAAGCAGTTGGGAATTCATCTGTCCAGTGTGGTTTATAAGCAGCCTGATGCCTCATAGACTGCACATCACCAGATAAGATGCCCAGCTGTGCATTTACTGTGTAGGAAGGAAGGGTTAGACTGCAGGTACACTGGATCAGGAACAATGTTAATACCACGCAAACTCTGACTAACCACTTAGACGTGTCACATACATTTTCCTTCAGAGACTTCAGCACATAATTCTTGGCAAATAGAGAACTAGGAATTCTACTAGGAATTCTCAGCTATAAAGACCCTGTGTCAAGTCAGCTTTTCTGTTAAATGGGGATTTTGCAATGTGCTTTATATTTAATAGTACTGATTAAGGCAGTCGTGTAGGAAATTTTAAATCCTTTGCTAAAGTTGACCTTGCACTCATGTCTTCGAGGTTCTAGGCTTCTTCCGTAACAATGACACCTTAGGCAAGTCATAGTCTCTGCTGTGGAAATTATTCTGCCAGTGTATCCTTTGTCACTGACCAAGAGAGAGAAGGAATAGCCATACCACAATTCCACATTTTTATTATGTAGCAAAAAATATGACAGTAAAATGTAAATAATACTGCATGTGTGTGAATCTTTACTTCTGTTTACTCATTAAATTTACCTGTTTCTAGAGCATTCACTGGAGGGAAGCCTTGAATATCCTCAAATTGGTAGTATCTCGTTCTGCCAGCTTAGTTTTACCATCCTATCAACACAGCGATCTTTCAAAAATGGAAATACATCGGGTGTGGAACAGTGCCTCCAAGGAGCTACCAGGGAAGACTTTAGAGTTTCATTTTGATATTTCAGAGGTACCCTTTGTCAATTTGCTACTTAACATCTTAATTCAATTACTTGATAATCCTGAAACATTTGTTGCAGCTGCTTATGGAAGCTCAAATTTAGGAAAGAAAGGAAAAAATTAACCGACTGAAAGTCTCTTAAATTCTCTTTGATTCACAGGGACCCTTGTTGGAGGTTTCTTTCTAGATTTTCACTTATTTATTTATTTGGATTATTTATTTATTTGTTTATGAGGGGGTTACTAGCTGTATTTTAAAATTACCTGTTGAAAAAGCTGTGTTGCAGTTATGCCAGCTGTGATATAAAAATATAGTATGTGTAAAATTGCTCTCCAAGCATTTAATACTTGGATATCAATGTTCTTGCTAACTGTTGAACACAGAATTGTGTCCTTGAAGAGACTGAAATTCTTTTGCAGCAGTTTTTATTCTGCCAACCCCATACACCTTTAACTGCATAGAATTTACTGACTTTGATGGGCAACTCACTTTATTTATAGTTATGAACCTGCACGATTCTTTGCAGTGTTAGAATCACAGCACATTAGGGATTGGAAGGGACCTCGAAAGATTGTGCAATAGAAGTGGCTATTTCATATAGATAACAGTGAGACCTTAAGGTTAAAAAGGACAAACATAAAAGGCATCGTGTACTATTTGTATAAAGAGTTTCTTTTTGCTGTAGTTAATAGTTCTAGAAAATACTGAGCATCCTGCCCTCAATCAATGAAGTGTTTTAGTGTTTTTTGGAAGAAGGCCAGAGTGTTCAGCTCTCTGAGGAAAAAAAAATGTGCAAGAAAAGAGAATTTGAAGTACATTTCGTAAGCGTCCTGCACATTTTGCTGCTTCTTGTGTTGGAAACTAGTGTGACAGTTGCTTTGAGTGTTACCTATTCGTGAACATACGCACTAGGAACTAACTACAACACTTATTACACAGATATGCACAGTAGAAAACAACATACATGCCAAGGACACGAAATTCAGTGCACTCCTTCTTCTACCCCTGTATATGATCTTCAGAGTTTTCTTTTCCTGCAAGTGAAGCAATATGACTCATTATAAATTCAACCTGGACCAGAGTACTAGTGAATAATTACTTTCTATTTAAGACTCCAATTATTGGGAGGCGGTATGATGAGCTGCAGAGTTCATCTGGGCGAGATGGGAAACCCAGGGCAATGGCTGTCACTCGAAGCACTTCCTCAACCTCATCAGGATCTAACTCCAATGTCCTTGTTCCTGTCAGCTGGAAAAGACCCCAGTACTCTCAGGTAAACTCCTTTTAAGTAGCCCGCTATTCATTAACATGTTGTGTTGGAACAACTGAATTAATGCACACCTAGGCTCTACGTGCTTGTGCCCTCTGTGCTGCTGCCTGGCTGGAGCAGTGGCAGGGCAGTATCTGACTGTGTGCTGAGTACCAGAGAACAACTAAGTTATGTCTGTCTTTTACCCTACTGGTGTTTTCGTTTGAGCCTAAAGGAAATTCCTGTCTTTAAGAGCTCTATGTCTAGGTCAGGTTTAGCTAAGCATTATATTAGCTAAGTTTGGATATTAGCAGAGATGAGAGTTAGACCACATGCATAGCTTCCAAGTGTTGCTTTCTTGGGAAATGAGGTAAACAGAATTCCTTGGAACAAGTTTCCTAAACGTTTGATTAGTTTATGGATTTTGGTCATCTGCCAGTAAGAATGTAACGACACGGTATAAATAATTATTTATATTTTTATTTTTTCTATAGTGGTGACTTGGGCCTAACTCTGCAAGTAATAATAATTATGCATGTGCTTAATTTTAAGCTTCTGAACTGCCCTTCTGAAGCGGTGTATTCACTGGGAAATACCCAGTATTTCCTTATTATGCGCAATAGAATTAATAGGCTCATTTAAAGTAACAAACGCCAAAGTTATTAACAGCTATTTTTACATTTCCTTGTATGCATAGCAACCCTTTGAGCACTTAATGACTAATGCTTTGCTTGGTTCTTACTAATTAAAAAATGTTAATTTATATTTTCTAGCCACTGGGAGAATGGGTGGCTAAAAACTCACTCACTTGAGAAAATCTTGTTTTCTAGAAAAGGACAAAGGAAAAGCTGGTGCATGTCCTTTCTCTGTGTGGTCAGGAAGTTGGGCTGAGTAAAAACCCTTCAGTAAGTAGTCTCGTACTGACCATTTATTGTTTCACCGTGTCCTAGATTTTAAAAGAGAAGAACTTTGTTTCCGAGAGTTGCTGACCTGATTTGCATAGTTTCATGTCTTTATCACTTGCATTTCTCAATATGCAGACCAGCAGGTAGATTGCCCTCTCATTTAAAGATTATTTACTTACAGAGCTACATACAGTTATACTGTGAGAGATTTGTGATGCTATAGGGTTTACTATGCCATCTGAGTGGCTAGAGAGTCATGACCTCTGCTACTACCAATCTCAAGCCTTTATAAAGTAAAAAAATCACAGGGGTATGCGTGTGTCTTTTCTTTTTTCCATTGAACAGTACTTCTAATGTTACTTTTTAAAAATTAATGTTATGTGGTGCCAGGAAATAGCCAATAGATCATCCAGGATAGAAAGCCCATAAAATAGTTATTAAATATTTTGTACCAGAGTAAGGAAACTCTCCAAATGTTTTTCCAGTGTGTTGTATGTCTCTTGCATTATTATGTTGAATAGGTCCTTCAATTCTGCAACAAAGGGACCAACTGGATTGCAGATACCAGTATTTCTAGTAGGAGAGGAAAAATTACAGCTTGTTGTGTTTTCTAATCTTGACATAGTTTTGAACAACATTTTAAAACAGAGTAATTTTTTAAATGAACTTATTATCTCACCCCCTTGTCAGTGTATTTTCTTTGCCAAGCTATCTGAATTTTGTTCTTATATGCGCACACAAACATCAGGCAACATCAATCTGCAGCCATTAGGAGGTAGCTGTAATATTCTTGGACATGTTCCTGCAGTATGAAGTTGTTTCTTTGTACAAGTTTAATCTGAAGGCACCTGTCCAACATAAATAATGAAGAGTGTTCTAAAAATACTCAGTGAAGGAATTAGGTGTGTACTGGAAATACTGTCTTCTGAATAACCAATTAGGGCTTTTAGGAAGAAACAACCAGAGGGAACAGTTTGTTACAAGAGAAATCCTTTGAATTGTAGGTAATTTTTTCTTCCTGTGGTGATTTGGATCTGATTGAGCACCAGACAAGCTTGGTGTCTTCAGAAGACGGAACAAGAGAGCAAGAAAACATGGATGATTCAAACAGTGAACAGCAATTCAGAGTCTTTAGGGACTTTGATTTCCTAGATGTTGAGCTGGAAGATGGAGAGGTACAGTATATTTTCTCTGAAATAGCTTTTTCATTAAAAGAGTTTGCTGTTCTTTCTACTAAACACTATTATCTTCTTGTAACTTAAAACTTTAACTGTGTAGCTATGAAGTTAGCTTTTAGTTCAGATGATTTATAATGTTCACTTACTGTTTATTTCAGTAGCATAACAGTAAGAGGCTACCACACCCTTCCTTTGTGAATCTGCTTTAGGAAACACTGCAAAACTGTTACTGGAAGATAAAGCCTCTGCTCTAGTACTTTTTCAGTGAATTTACTTGTAACTGAGTTTATTTTAAATATGATTTTTAAAAATCTAAAGTGCTAACAAAAATATATATGCTGATTAAAAAGACACCAGATTAAATTCCAAATCTTTTGGCTTGTGAGTAGCCCTCCAAAACATGAATCCAGGCCTTCAGGCTGTTGTTTCTTCTGCAACTGCTGATGAAATCACTAATGCTTAGAGAGGCGTACCTTCCATTCTGCTTAGGTGTCTGTGATTTCATCACTTCATGCAGGAACCACACAAAACCCTCAGGGCCAGATCAAGTCTTGACAGGTGAAGCCTGCCAGCTCACCTTGAGCTGAAGCTACTGAATGGAAAAAGTTGAAGAACTGATGAATTTTGGGAGGCCACACCCTCTAATCTTGCTTCTGTTAAACTTGCAGTATTTCTTTCTATTTGGGTGAGGAAGGCCAAAAAGTAATACCCACTGCCAAATAAGTCCAGCAACTTTGTTTAACGTTTCAGAAATTGTTAGCTCTTTGGAAGTACTTACGGTGCAGATGGTCAGCAAACCTAACAGTTGGATAATCTGGACTTGATTCAAACATGAATTCTCCCAGGCATTGCTCTTAGCCTTGCTCTTAGCCCTCAGAAGAACATGTGTACAAGAAGCAATTATCAGTTTTCTCCCTAAATGAATTAATTAGCAAAATAATTTTAAGGTAAACAGATCCTCAGTTGCAAACTCATGTACATCTGAATTTTAAATTTTGTTTGCAATTAAGAGAATGCAAGATGTCACCGAGTCCTTATTATCCAAATACAGCAATTTTGGCTCACAGCTGCCTGTGATTTTGCTAAAAAGAAAAAAAGAAGAAGTAAGTTGGCATCAGTGGCTGAAAATACACGAGCCAAGTGTTATGAAGGAGCTTTAATGTTCCAAATAACGAGAAATGATAAAACATTTATGCTAGGTTATTTGTCAAAAAAATGTACTGGCTGAAATAATTTCTGCGTCTTGAGTGCTTTTAGGATATTACAAGGACTTAGAACTGCGATTTTGACTGAATATCACATGGTCATTTTATGTCCAGTCTGATTCGGGAATTTCTTCTTCCTCTACGTTAGTTAAAACTGTATGCAGATCATGTGTGATTCTGCAGAATGCCTCCCCTTAAAATGAGTTTACCTTTGTGGACTGTGACCCTGCAAAGATTTGATTCATGCATGTGGCTAGATTCAAGACTAAATTCAAGGCATAAGTTAATTGATATGCTAACTGCCTTAAATTGGAAGTGGAACTAGCACTGTTCCTGTGTGACTTGATCTAAGTGATCCTGCTCTGGCAGGGGGATTGGACTAGGTGATCTTTTGAGGTCCCTTCCAATCCCTAATGTTCTGTGATTCTATGCTGCACTAGACTTCTCTAGTTTTATGTGAAGTAAAATGAAAACTGCAGTATTTTACTTAATAAAGTTTTTAAATTCCCATGGACAGAAGCCTTGCTTTCCAAGTTTTAGTCCAGACTGGCTTAGTACTGTTTTAAATAAATAAATCCAAATTCAAACCTGATGTAAGACGCTTCTACTTTTCTAATGACTGAGCTGAAACAGTATTGTTTACATCAGGTCTGAACTTGATCTACTCATAAAAATAAATAGAACAGCCTAAGAGAACAGTCTTTGCAAAAAAAACCCCTTGTGACTTAAAGAGGCCAGTGGTGTTTGTAATAACCACTCAGATAGGTTGAAGGGTTGAAGTTTCTGTGACAGTATTAGTTATAGTTGTAGGTAAATGTTTGTCTTTGATGTCTTTAATACAGTAATTTTACATAGATTCTTTCTATTTGTTTTTCTGTCTGTTATATCTGCTACCCAGGAACTTCAGGTAAGAATGCTACTTGGACTCAGATGTGCCAGCATATGTTATGCCTACTTGCAAATTTGTATTCTAGAATAACATCATAGTTTTATCGTTGCCCTCCCCCTCTTCAGTGTGTATGTGGGTATGCTGTTAGCATCTTGATAAAGCTGATTCTGAGACTCATTCAGAAAGTTTATAGCATTGCCTACTAGCCTGAATGTACCTGAATAAATTACTTCATTCATACAGCTTAAGTTAATCAGCTGTACAGTCCTATAAACTTTGCTTGACTCATACTCCCCGAGAACCAAAACAAAAAGGCGCATCAGTGGTTGGCAGTTTGGGGCCTGCGCTTGTAGTTTATCAGTGTATAGAGGACTGAAGTGGTAGAGAGTTGTACTGAGTTGTACAAAACCAGCAACGACCATATTTCGGATATTTGTCTCTGATATTTTGCACTTCAGTTATGCTAATGCAACCCCACAAAAAACTGTCTCAAACTGCAGTTCCACGATACTTCTGTTTATGCCCCACAAGATTTGTGCGACTCCATTAACTTTGCACACTTTGTTAGTACAGAAAGGGTACAACTTGTCTGCAAGGAGTTTTGCATGATCCTTACCAGCTTTATGGAGGAGCTATGGTCTCTCCCCCATGAAGCCCTCTGCCCCTTTTTTCTGCCCTTTCTGTGTCTCTCTCTCCTTTTCCCTGGGTTGTCATAGTGTTTAAAGTGTCTGCCAGGGCACCTCCACTCCTTTACCAGAGAGTTATGATTGTGGGAAGTTCCATGTGGTACCTGCTCACTGCTGGCCAGACACATTCTGTGATTTTTGTTTTGAATTGGTGTTTGTTCCTATGGCTTTTCAGGTAGGAGAAATCTTTGATCCCACTGCAGATAAAAATGAACAGCCTCTCAAATACATCTTCCCTCCTTCTTGTTAAGTGTGACAGAAAGACTGCAGAACAAACTAAGAAACCAACTCTATCTCCATGGAGATGCGTTGACCTCTCGTTTAAACTCAGTTTGATTCTGGGTGCCCCTGTAGCAAGCTTATGCTAGCTCAAATGCTGTGGCTGTTTTGGTTACACGGTGTTCCATCTCTCTCACCCTATTTCCTCACTTGCAGTTCACTCCCCTTTCTAACTGCATGTCCTGGAAGTGTCACTTTTAATTTTTCTTCTTTTTGCTTTAAGATATTGCAGAATAAAACTGCAACAAGAAGTATTCCCATAGGCATGGGCTGCAAAGTCTACCCATAGCTCTGCTGGACATCATGAGGGTTAGGGTGTGACAACAGTCATCTTTGCTTGCTTGCTTATTTATGTCACTTTGTCATTTGTTAGTCTAGTAGCTGATGTGTCACATTGCTGCATGTATCCTCCAGATTTTGTGGGAGGATGGACAACCAAAGAATTTCTTAAAATACATTACAGGGATCTGAACCGTTATTTTTTATGGTTTAAAGAGACCTAGTTCCTTAAATCTTACATGTGTTCTGTTCCCATACCCATACTGCTGTACGATCCCAGTCCCAGAATGAAAACACAGGGTTCTTCTAATCATGTGTCTGGCTTCATAATGATTCCATGTTCGTTTGTTCAATGATATAGCACATTCCTTAGTTCTGGTGGATGACCACTCTTACATTTGTGGATTGTCTTTTTCCTAAAAAATTGT
The DNA here is from genome assembly GCA_028565055.1 of Phoeniculus purpureus. Lineage (NCBI taxonomy): Eukaryota > Metazoa > Chordata > Aves > Bucerotiformes > Phoeniculidae > Phoeniculus > Phoeniculus purpureus. Next base: position 105,599,176 of record JAOXOE010000001.1, on the reverse strand, counting down.
CTGCCTTCCTCATAAGTTCATGAGCAGTGAGCTTAGTGTAGTGAAACTGAGCTTTCCTGCTTTCTAATCGTATGCCACAGTCTGTTGCTTTAAAGGGCAGCAATGCAGAATCAGATCTAATTGTGCAAGTTTAAATTCTAAGGTTGCAGTTGAATTAACTGCACTTCATGCGGCTAAGTCCGCGTTCAATCTGAGTAGTCCTGAATGGAGATTACCCAAATGTTCAAAATCTGCTTAAGGGACCTTCCTGAATTGAGTCCTCTTTATGGTTGCAGATAATTTTATTCTGCATAATCCCAGAAGATACTCATAATCAGTGATCTGATAATAATATTTATTATTTTATTAGACAGAATTGTACTTTTGTCAAATTCCAGTCTAAAAGATCACTGTTAACTTCAATTTTCAGCACGTGGTTTGCTTGTTTTGTTTTATATTACAGAGTCTTGTTTTAAACAATCTGAACATTAAAAGCAAACATTTTCTCTATAAATTTTCTTCACATTTGGATGTCAAATGCAGGGCTTTCACCTAGATAAAGTACCCAAAACTGCAACTGGAAGCTCTGGGTAGACCCTTCTGGCAGTGTAAGCTCCCTTTTGCCTCTGTAGGTCCATGACTGGAGCAGTGGTGGACATGGTCCTGCATTTACCAGAGACGAACCCAGTTAGACATGAAAAAGGGAGAAAGAGAATTAGTGCAATGAAGTAAAGGGGATACAGTCCACTGGAAGATACATAAACAGGTGGAAAAATTGTGGAAAACGAGTTGTTATTTTTATAAATGGAGAAAATTGAGTGATCTTTGTATCAGTTCACCAGCCTAACAAAAGCAGTTTGCTTCATGTGCTCAGCTTTTTCTGTGTGCTGGATCAGAACTGAAGGACAAGATAAAGTGTTGGATCCGTTTGGCTGTGTCCTTTTTAAAACATGAAATCTCAGGCAGTGCTAAACAGATTATTCTCAAAGCTTCAAACAAACTCCAGTTACAAAAACAAGCAATAAGAGCCTGGAAGCAACAGTTTTAAGTGTGTGCTGCTTTAGTAATTACATTTTGTGTGTGAATGAAGGGTTCATTCAAATCAGCTCACCATTATGGTTATGTGTACAAAGCAAAGAATCTAAAATCCTTAACATGTTTCACGTTTCACAATTGAATCATTGGTATGAACTGTGCTCCTAATACTTTTAAACATCATGGAAAAATCCCTTAAAATTGCTTCCCAACTTTTCTTTTGCCTGTCATTGCTCTCTGCTGGTATTGAGGTGTGTGTATACATGGACTCACAAAACCAAATTCTTAAATCATCAAGTGCATGACAAACTTCTAATACTGAAAAGAATGAATCTCCATTTAACTGTCCATTTCCACGCTTCTCCTCTATTCTGCAGGAGAAAAAACCAAAATAATACATCAAGATTGTATTTTATTTTTATGTAAAAGAAAAAAATCTGGAGCTACCTTTGGTCTAATGGTTAGTGGTTTGCATATTATGAGTTTCCAGTCAAGGAAGCTGACTCTATATGTGATTTCAGGGTGAGAGTATGGACAACTTCAACTGGGGAGTTCGCAGGCGGTCCCTGGATAGCCTGGACAAGTGTGACATGCAGCTGATGGAAGAGAGCCAGCTCTCAGGGAGCACGCCCAGCCTGAACAAAATGAACCGTGAGGACTCGGATGAGTCATCAGAGGAGGAGGACCTGACCACCAGCCAAATCCTGGAGAACTCAGACCTAGTAAGTTACAAACTTGCAGTTTAAGAAATAAGATAGTGGCTTTAAATGAGCTGGTCTTTTACTTCCCTCTTGCCTGGGTGCAATCTAATCAGCTGAAATTGAGGGGGGTGGTACTAAATGGAGTGTTTTGTCACTGCTTGAATTTCCCTTCCTTGCAACTGTAAATAGGCATTTTAATGTGAAGTTCAAAACACAGGAAACATCAGATCTGATTATTTGCCCTTTTTCCACAAAGTGCTATGTGAGAATGTTGCGTAATTGGCCACTGGTAAGCCTGATGTATCTAATACTTAAAGAAGTGGGACAACACTCCAGTGTGGCAAAATGTGTCAGGTTTTCTGATTGTTTGCTTCTGGGATGCTTGCAGGCAATTTTTACAATAGAGACACTGAAGGGGTTATAGCAGGTCTGTATGTACAAACTACAAGAGCCACTGTCACTGCCTTTTAAGATAATACCTGTCTTGTACATTCATAAAACACTGTGTGGTAGGGTAGCTGTAGACTTCAGCTATTCTGTGCTTTTGTTGTCTTTTAAACAGATTATAACTCTTTCCCCATCTGAGGATACAAATCACATTGACTCACTTTCTACTTCATGTGATGCAAACTCAGCAGACCCTCATTTTAATATAGGATCATCCAGCTTTGATGTGTCTTTGCCTGATATGAACAATCTCCAAGTGTCTGAAGCATCCAAGGTAAATACACTGCTAATGTTCTTGCAGCTGGACTGGACTTTACGTAACACTTTTACAAGTATATTTTACTTACATTTTCATGAAGGGTTTGATCTGTGAAAGCAAGTAGGTAATAGCATAGTAAAATAGAGTGGTGTGGTCCTTCACTTTCATACCCTTTCCTTTCTACTTAGAGTTTCTTCATGAAAAGATTTTTATATTGCACTACATAGGCACCAAGACAGTACAAGCTCATTGGAAGATAAACTCATAGAGTGGCTATGAGTTACAACCCTAAGGGATTGTTCTTTTGTTCTTCATGCTGATGTGAAAGAATGATATGCCAGCTCATGTGGTGGGCGTACGCATGCATTCTCTGAGACTTTCTTGTATGTGGGAATCTTTTGTACAGTTGTGTGCACTGGATTCTGTTCTTGCCTTTTGGCAGACACTCAGAAATTTTAAATTCATGACCGCAATATTAAACCATCGTGGGGGTGTGGGGAAGCGGGATTTGCGAGACTACAACCACCATGTTCAGCAGAGTTTATTTCAGACAACTGTAGCAGAAGATGAGCATAGAGTAAGGTTGGTAAATGATTAGCATTGTGGGGACAGTTTCTTTGATTTTCTGCTTGTTTGAGGGAGATCAGGTGAACCTACTTCTCATAGTGTCTCTCCAGAGATGTAATCTGGGGTGGAGTGTGCACCTGGGTTCGTGGCTTTATGATGTAGTTGCCTTTCCAAGTTTTATCTGTCATGTCAAAATTGAGTGACTTCTGGAGAAAAACCAGTGTAAGAGAATGGGGCAGGGGGAAGAATGCATTGTGGATTCCATTCTAGTTCTTGCCCTTGGTCCTCTTCGAATGCAGCCACACTGAAACCATATGATACAGTACTGCTAGCTCTGCACAAAACTTACGGAAAGTTTCTGAAGAAGTTACAGAATCTTCTAGAGAAGAGGTTGAAATTGTGCTGAATAGTGAAGAAATTATTTGTGTCAGAAACCTTGCCAGGAGGAATAGAGGACAGGAGAAGGGAAAAAACTCACTATCATTTGTCAAAACAACTGTTAGTAGGCAAGTTATGACCTAACAACCATCATCAGCAGAAGTTGGCACAATTTCAGTGCAGGAAGCTGCAGTCGGATCAGATAGGTTTGCAGGTGGTGACAGGAGCTAATCTCATGCATCCAGCTGCTGTAGCTGTTGGTCTGTACTTTAAAAACCACAAATCAGAGTTTGTGAGGTGCATATATGCCTGGGGGCTTAGAATCTTTGCTGTGAAAACGTCTTTAATGTCCCAATACTCATGTGCCAGCGTTCATCAAAAAATCAAAAGCTTTGGATATAACTAAGTGAAGAATGTAAAATGACTGTAGTTTCTTGGAGGATTGACAGGTAAAGCTCATTTCCCTCCCTTCAAGTTCCCAATGCACATAGGATGCACATAGGATGTGAGGGCGATCTGACTGCGACATCTGTCACCTCATTGATCACCAGGGTTGATTCAGCTGATCTGGCTGGCAAGCAGGTGTCCCCTTCCTCTCTCACTGTTCCATGTGAGTCCCTCCCGAGGCTGCACGCTCAAAGAGGACAACTTTCCCCAGCAGATGTACCGTTCATCAGTCAAGGGTATACAGTACATGCACATACATGTATGTGCACAAGCACCTTATAAAGTACCTCAAACAGAAAAGATCAAGAGTATAAGCTACCCACTGCAGTCATCCCTATAGCAACTGCTTTGCAAGATGCTATGGATGACGCAGACAAAAGCCAGAAGATTGAAACCAAAACAAAATTAGTTCAGACTAAAGTGCAAGAGAAACTGGAAGGTTTCTAATAGAAGTGAAGAGCTTTAGATGCTAATAGATGAAAAAGGAAGGGAATCATAGAAGCATAAACCTTTCAATGGCTTGTAGAAAGCTTTGGATGCCTCTTGAATGGAAGTTATTATGTAAATGGCATGCTCAAAGTAATTCTCAATTCTAAACATGCACAAAGTCTTTCAGACAGTGTTTTCAGTATATTTTCAGAGGCTTTAATGCACTCTTGGACACTATAAAGTGTTACAGTGACAAGAGCACTATTATTCTGAAAAATACTTCCCTGCTATGCTGCCAAATGCATTCAAAACTGAAATTGTTTGCTAGACAAATCAAGTTGCATAAATACTTTAAAAATAATATTGATCTAAGACATCAAGTTAAGCAAATACAGTATTTTTTGATAAGTGTAACTTGATTAGTTTCATTTATAATCTGTGGTTTTGTAGCTGTGCTGTTGAACTTGTTGTCTGATTGGTTTTCATCATGAAATGGTTTTGTTCGTGACATTAACTTACTAATTTGCCATTTTCTAAGACATCATCATTCACTCCCCTAGGCTGAAGCTGTACATGAAGAACAAGATGCAGCAGTCCATGAGGACGACCTTTCTGGGTCTACAAATGAAATCCCTGGAGCGTTTGAATGCAGTGATAGCCTTAGTCTGGATATGACAGAGACTGAAGAGAAAGTTGACAGGCTGGAACAATTTGCTCTTGCTAGGTACTTGTACCCGCTATTATTCATAGAAGTTCTTTTACCCTGTGCAACAGCGTGATACAAAGTGCTAGTTAATGGATGGCTGTTATGGCCACAAGAGTAGAAAGAAAATCTTCATAAGTTTAGAGCAGTGACACAATAGTGCCCTAATTACCTGCATAATTATCACATAAATGAAGCAAAAAAACCAAAGAAGTTATAGTAGTATCAAAAATCCCATCTGTATGCTGCTAGCGAGTGTTACTGGACTCCTGTATCTATTCCAACAAGGCAGAAAGACTTTCCATGCCTTGTGAAGGCCTTTCAGATTTTGGATGCTGAGGAGGAGTATAAAGAAACTCCCTCCTGTCTGTGTGTCACATGTTTCAGAATCACAGTTCCTGTTCTTAGAAATACTAGGAAGCAGTTTTCCATCCCAAAGGACAAGGAGTAGACTAATACTGTTTAGAAATGGTCTTCAGACTGTTTTAGTGACAAAGGAGTGCCAAAATAATGCTCTGTCCTAAGAATAGTGTGGAGAAGGGATGGATCTTCTTCAGTCCATTACGTTGAGGGAAAACAAGCAGCTCCGTTTATATCATCACAGAATCACATATTATATTTGGCTGAAAATGAACTGAGTCCAACCATTGACACAGTACCGCCAGATCACCACTAAATCGTGTCCATCAGCATCTATATATACATCTGTACGTCTTACAGATACCTCCAACAACTCTGACTCCACCACATTCGTGGGCAGCCTGTTCCAAAGTTTAGTATTTGTTTTGGTGAATAAATTCTTCCTAACATCCAATCTCAATCTCCCCTAGCACAACTTGCAGCCATTTCCTCTCATCCTGTCAGTTGTTAGTTGGGAGAGGAGGCCAACCCACACCTCACTACAAACTCCTTTCAGGTCATTGTGGGGAGTGCTAAGGTCTCCCCTTGGTGTTTGTACATGCTGTGATTCTCTTCAATACTTCTGCTGTACGTTATTAACACGAAAATTTCCTAGAAGAGGATTTAACTTAATCCTCCTGTGAAGTTTCAGCCTTCTTCCTCCAAATGATGCTACAATAAAACAATTAAAGTATTCTAGGGTGGAGGAAGATAGATTGTAATGGCCTGAAGACAGGGATTCTGATTTGTAGGTTTTTGTCATTGAACAAGCATCTTGCTGAATTTCAAAAGTAATTTCATGAGCATTTTTTTTAAAGTGCTGTAATTTGTCCTGTGATTATATCTTTCTGTAATTTTTATGCCACCTTATTGGTGCTCTTCTTTCATCACAGTTTGGTTGGGTTTTTTTCTCCTTCAGTTTCGGAGACGTTGATCGAAATGCCTCCCCTCCTCCGTCACCGTTTTTTTCTGCCATCCTCGCTGCATTTCAGCCAGCAGCATGTGATGATGCAGAAGAAGCCTGGCGTAGTCATATCAACCAGCTCATGTGTGACTCTGATGGCTCCTGTGCTGTTTATACATTTCATGTGTTCTCTTCCCTGTTTAAGGTAAGAAAACAAGTTTAAGGTACTAAATCAAAATGTTTAGATTCTGTGTGGCTATTAGCATGGGTCTTGATAGTAGTCCCAGCAATTAACTCCTAGGTAACTACCACTGTAGTTTTGCATGTTTCAGAATTGCCGTACAAGATTTTCATGCAGAGCTGTCTTCTGTGATTGAATCTCTTCTCCATCCTGTTCCCTCTGTGCTCCAGTGGAGTTAATTGCACGTCTTCTCTAGCTGCCACTGCATCCTCTTTAAACATTATGCCACTGCAAATACAGGAGTCTTATAGGCTTTCTGTTAAACACTGGTAAATGATCATTTGGAAGGAAAAAACCCAAATCAACTCAGTGCTCACTTGATTGCATGGCAGTTCAATTTTCAAAATCAGTTGTGGGTTTCTTTCTGATGTGTATTTCAGCTTTCCTGCCCCTATGTCAGTCCCAGAGGTTAATAGCCCTGTTCAAGTGTTCTGAGAATTATCTGTGCTTTTTATTCTTTGAAAAGGTAAAAAGAACTAGTGTCACACTTCTGAAAACTAAATAAATAATATGGTACCATGCAAGACTAAAACTTTATGTGCAAAGCACCTGTTTAACTCCAAATCCTGGCATGTACACAGTACATTTGCTGTTGTTCTTTCCTTATCTTCAGAAGTTAGCCTGCTCATTTTCTGAAGTTGATACTGGAGGAGAAAGATACAATACTGCTCTTAAAATTTTCAACTACAGCAAAGCCTGAATAACAGCAATAAAAAAATGACAAGGCACTGGTAGTATCAACAAACCAGAATTTTCTAGTTGGAGTCACAGACCTATTTTTAGTTGATAAAAACAGCAGTTTTGCTCCCCTACAGGGTTAAAACACATAAGTATTGCTTTACAGATTATTTTCATAAGATCCCAGCTTGTCTGCAATTGTATTGTGTTTGTCATCAAGCTTTGCTACTTATCCACTAACTTACAAGAAAGACTTTTGACCCTCACCAACAGGAAGTTTCGGAAACAAGCCCAGTGTGTGCTAGGCTTGCCAAAATATTTAAGCTGTGAAACAAAAACCCTGTTTGGAGGAGCTTGTCAACTAAATACTTGAAGTGAAAGAAGTACATTTTCCAGGGCACTTACGTTTTGGTCTGCATCAAGTTAATGGTATCTTGGATGCTTGCCCATAACACACTAAACTTGTTTAACATTCCTTAAATTATTGAAGTATTTCCTGTACATGGGTCACAGCTCAGAGATCTCTGGATTATCTTTATATCTGCCTCTTTGTAGTTCATCTAATCAAATGTCTTCAAGCAAACTGCCCAGTTCAAGACAAAGTAAATTTGAAAGCTAGCAAGTAGCTTCAACAATCACGCCACTTCTTTACCAGAAGTCCTCTTCCCAGAAGATGAAACCTGAGGTTAAGAAGAAAATGTTCTCAGAATATTTTGCTATTATTTACATTGATCAAAAGCACAGGGACTGCAAAGAGACCTACACCTACCATAATGTGCTGCTGGTTGGCATTATAGTTCACAGTAGTCATATTTCATTAAATGTATACTACCTCCAGACCTTGCCAGAAAGATTTCAGCCACTATCATCTGCGCCCAGAAGGGCATAGCTGAGTTGATAACTTATTACAGAACCGATAGTCCTTCTAATTGCAAAATAATTGTGGTTAGTGAAGTGCTGTGCATAGACAGCAAAGCACAGTCTCTCCGTTTCACATTTTAGTGCTTTGAAATGCTATTCAAGACTGTTATCTTCTTAGCTGTAGATTCACTGTTGCTTTTATGAAAGCAGTAAAGGAAGAATATGCTTTCTTGAATCTAAACAGTAGAAGTAATTTTCATGAAATGAACTGGAACTGTTCATTTTATGAAAGGACTTGTACAGTTCATGTCCTTCCTCAGGACAGGATCAACTGCAGCATTCGTAGACTGTCCCTAACCTCTACTTCACAACGCACATAGGAAATGTAGTCTAACATTTAACTTTTCTCATTGCTTGGAAACTTCTCTTTCTGTGTTTTATGCCCAATGGCTTCTTGCCCTGTACACAATGGTACTTGTCATCTTTGCTGTTTCTGCTGTATTTGAAGATCATTACTATGACTTTGCCTACCCCAAACTTCTCTTATTTAACCTCAGTTATTTCAACCTTCCCTCTGAGTCACATTTTCTACACTTCTTACTGTTGCTATGGGCTCTCCTCAGTTAGCCTGCATATTACTTGAAAAGCAAGAACCGGTTCTGAATTTCAGCCCAAGTTCTTACCAGCACTGGCTATAAGAGGTTTACCTTTTCTACTGTAATACCTTTTATACCTGTAATACTTTACAGAAAGTATTCCTGTTTAAAAACATCCTGGGTGTACAGCCTGGCCCTTCCATCCACTTCTCTAGTTAGGACCAGTCTGAGTTCTAAATCTGGTTTCCAAGGAGCTTCCAGCCCCTGCAGCTCAATCATCCATGCATTTAATAAGGGTGTTGCATATTTCATTATGCAGTATTTTCATTAAAGACTTGGTTATTGTCTGACACAGTTCCCAGTGGAAACCTACTCCAATTTGTTTTTCCAGTTGGACAGTGACCTGTGATAATTAAGTTCTGAATATGGTTTTGCCACACCAGTTATGTCTCTAGACCAGGTTTCTCTGCCTTACTTCTAAGATAGTTAATGAATTCATATATATCAATTCCTTCTCCTCCTAATAGAAAAATATAGCCCTTCATGAAAATTAATTTAATGAGATTTGTTCTGACCAATTCTCTACAGCCCATTATTCACCTGTATCTCTCCATTTCCTGAACTTTGCTTTTCATTGTTCTTTTTTTTGCAATAAGCACTTTCCTCAAGCTTTGTACAACAACCTGTGTTCTATGAGTTCTCAAAGATACTCACTATGGCTCCTAGACCTCCTTAGCCAGTATTGTAACTATTACAGCATGAATTTCCCCAGTCTGCAAAGATGTGAAAATAGCAAGGTCTGGTCTCACCTGAGTTTTCAGATATTTCATTGTTACTTCTACACAGATGCCCTTTCTGGAAGCAATAAGGCAAAAAAAAAAAAAAGGCAGTCACAGAATCACTCTGGTTGGAAAAGACCCCTGGGATCATCAACTATCTACCCTACCTTACATGTTCACCCCTAAACCACATCCCTCAATACCTCGTCCAAATGAACTTTAAACACATCCAGGGATAGCAACTCAACCACCGGTGTCTGACTGCCCTTTCTGTGAAAACTTTTTCCTAATATCAGGTCTAAACCTACCCTGTTGTAGCTTGAACCCATTCCCTCTTGTTCTGTCACTTACTGCTTGTGAGAAGAGACCAGCACCAGCCTCTTCACAACGTCCTTTCAGGGAGTTGTAGAGAGCAATGAGGTCTCCTCTCAGCCTCCTCTTCCTCAAACTAAAGAGCCCCGGCTCTTTCAGTCTTTCCTCATGAGATTTATTCTCTAGGCCCTTGACCGATTTGATCTTTTCACTAGCATCCGTTAATAGCTATTAGTCTTCACTGTGATTCATTTGCCTTCTACTTTTTTCTAGGTTATTTCTTAACATTTTCTCTTTCTCTTGCTCGTTTATTTGGCATCTCCCTCTCTGATGATATTTCTGGTACCCAAGTTAGTAATTTAACACAGTGTCACTTTCTATTCCTTTTTGCACTAATGAAATACTTGTGATTAAGCTAGATAGCTGCCTTAATGTATTTTACATCTTTCAGTGGTGTAGAATGTGCTTCTGCGCTCTTCTTTTTCCTAAAGGAAGGGCTACTTCTCACTATCTCCTTTTCCTGTGAAGTTATTTCTAATTGGCTTCTTCCTGCAAATTGTTAAAGTTGCTTGTATTATTTCTGTAATCTGTCTCCTTCACTGCCTCAGAATCATAAACCCATTCAGCCTTCCCCAGGACAGCAATACAGCAAAATAATAATGTACCTGGTTTAGTTGTAATTAGCAAGACCCCCTTGCCTCCACTACAGACTCAGTACAGCAGAGAATCTGAACCATCTGAACCACTTCAGTTTTGTCTTTACACAGAATCACAGAACATTGGAGACTGAAAGGGACCCAAAAGATCATCTAGTCCAATCTCCCTGCCACAGCAGGACCACCTAGATCTAGTCGCACAGGAACATATCCAGGCAGGCTTTCAATGTCTCCAGAGAAAGAGACTCACTTGAGCAGCCCTTTCCATTGCTCTGTCACCCTCACCCTTCTCATATTGATGTGGAACCTCCTATGTTCCAGCTTACACCCATTGCTCCTTGTCCTATCATTGGATGATACTGAGAAGAGCCTGGCTCTTGACACCCACCCTTCACGTATTTATAAACACTAATGAGGTCACCCTTCAGTCTCCTTTTCTCCAAATTAAGGCGACCAAGCTCCCTCAGCCTTTCCTCATCAAGGGAGATGTTCCACTCCCTTCATTATCTTTGTGGCTCTGAGCTGGACTGTCTCCAGCAGTTCTGTATCCTTCTGGAACTGACGGGCCCAGAACTGGACACAATATTCCAGATGCTGTCTTACCAGGGCAGAGTAGAGGGGGGAAGAAGAAACTCTCAATCTAGTAGCCACCCACCTCTCTGATCCACCCTAGGATGCCATTGGCCTTCTTAGACACAAGGGCACATTGCTGGTTCATGGTCATCCTGCTGTTCACCAGGTCCCTTTCTCCTACACTGCTCTCCAACAGGTCAGTCCCAAACCTGCACTGGTACCTGGGCTTGTTCTTGCCCAGTTGCCAGACTCTACACTGCCCTTGTTACAGTTCATTAAATTTCTCTTTGCCCAGCTCTCCAGACTGTCCAGGTCCTGCTGAATGGCAGCACAGCGTGCTGGGGTGTTGGCCACTCCTCCCAGCTCTGTGTCATCAGCAAACTTGCTAACAGAGCTCTCTAATCCCTCATCTAGGTCATTAATGAATAGATCGAATAGTACTGGTCCCAGTACCGACCCTTGGGAGACTCCACTACATAGACGACTCCAACTAGACTCTGTCTCACTGACCACTACTTTCTGGCTTCTATCCTGCAGCCTGGATAGAATGGCTTTAAGATGGTAGAAACATGCCATAAAACAAGTATCAGTCTGTCCAATTTTAATTGTGTTCACATGGCCAGTTCAGATGCTAGAGAGTCACAAATAAGCAGTTATGAATTTGTTCAGTAGAGGAAGTTTCTTTTCAACCAACTAATAGATTATTGATAGTGTGCACGAGTGCTCATGTAGCTTTAAAAACCATAATTTAATCAAAGAGCTTTCCTTATCAATAAAGTCTGTGCAGATGTTTGGTTCTCAATTTCAGTGTGGGAGCAGCAACAAACTTTTTATACGCCTGTGAGACAGACTTGTATTTGAGGAGCCCTCACCATGCTTACGCTAATACAGGTTCTAACCTACATTCCTCAGAGAAATGCCTGTGGTAATGTGGAGTGCATCAAAGGCTGAGGGAACTAGGTCTCTTTAGCTTGGAGAAAAGGAGACTGAGAGGTGACCTCATTAGTGTTTATAAATCTGGAGTATTTGTGTCCAATTCTGGGCCCCTCAGTTCCAGAAGGACACAGAACTGCTGGAGACAGTCCAGCTCAGAGCCACAAAGATGATGGAGTGGAACATCTCTCTTGATGAGGAAAGGCTGAGGGAGCTTGGTCGCCTTCGTTTGGCGAAAAGGAGACTGAGGGGTGACCTCATTAGTGTTTATAAATTTGTGAAGGGTGGGTGTCAGGAGGATGGAGTCAGTCTCTGCTTAGTGGCATCTAATGATAGGACAAGGGGCAGTGGGTGTAAGCTGGAACATAGGAGATTCCACATCAATATCAGAAGGAACTTCTTCACAGTGAGGGTGACAGAGCACTGGAAGGGGCTGCCCAGGGGGGTTGTGGAGTCTCCTTCTCTGGTGATGTTTAAAACCTGCCTGGACACATTCCTGTGTGACTTGGTCAGCTGTGGCAGGGGGATTGGACTAGATGATCTTCCGAGGTCTCTTCCAATCCCCAATATACTGTGATTCTGTGATACAGAAATGTTGCATACTTTTATTTTTAAAAATATTTTCATGTTACTCCCATCTGCTAAGCAGGTGAGATACATTTTGGCAGCGAAACCACTCTGTATTTACATTCTTTTCATCTATTATTCACTCTATATATTAGTAATCGAAAAGAACGTATCAGCATTCGAATGTTTCTGGAAGGTTAGACTGCTTTAGGACTCAAAACACATAACAAGTCTTCCGAGATGAATAATTCCCGGATGCAATGCGGTATTTCTGGAGTCCTCCCAAGCAGTAGAAGAGTTTTCGTAAGAAGGCTTTTCCCACAGGGGAAAACAAAAGGCTTTTTTTAAATTTTTCCACGCTGCTGTTTGGCATTAGGATGTCCATTGTATTATCTGATTAGCCACTTGACATGGAATACTGACAAAACAATGCCCGGAATGGGCAGACATAATAAGGTGCCGATCAACCTTGTTAACTCTGTACAGACAAGAGGGGAGAAAAGCTACCTGCAGGTAAAAGGATTTATAATGGTTGAATCATCTCTGCAAGGTAAAATTGACTTCAGTAGTAGATTATTTTGAATTCTGTGATTAGTTTCACAGCTGCCCAGTTTCCAGCATGGTAACTGTTATTCATTATCTTTGAGTGGACGTTCAGTTCTCCTTAGGGAGATGCTCAATTTTGCAAAGAGAAAAAAATATGCCGTTTCTTTACAAAGGCAAGAAGCTTGCCCCTGAGTGAAGAATGTAATAAGCTGTATTTTTCTTTCCAGAATATTCAGAAAAGATTCTGCTTCTTAACCTGCGACGCAGCTAGTTACTTGGGAGACAACCTGCGAGGAATAGGTTCCAAGTTTGTGAGGTCTTCTCAGATGCTAACAACGTGTTCAGAATGTCCCACCCTTTTTGTAGATGCGGAAACAGTGAGTATATTCCTGTCCAAAGGCAGGTGCGGCATTGCAGCGTCTTACTTTACTGATCATTTCACTGTTGAGAAACTCATGAACATGTATGTCCAGAAGGTACTCACCTCCTAGCTCTAATTTATATCTCTTATTCTTAACCGTATTTCCATTAATTTTCTAAATTATTTTATCAGGTAAGTACTGGAAGATGGGCAGTGTAGAATCATAGAATAGCTGTCGTGTCTTGAGCCTCTGTGCCAATAAACAGAATAAAATGGGTGCTTACTGGACCCCGTTGGCTCCTCAAATGGAAAACAAGCTTTTTTTTTTTTTTACATGAAAGATGTTTATATGTTTAGTGGTTTCATTTGAGTCAACTATGACCTGAGCTGGGTGATACAAATATATACTAGGAATGAATGCGATGGCCCTTCATGGTATTTTCACTTCAGGCCATGTTTGCCCTGCAGCCCCAGGACAGTGTGGCCTCACACAGAAGGTAGGAACTTGCAAAGGGTAATCTCAGTGCCGTGCTGTGACTGTGGAAGAGCTGTGCCTTATGTCATCAGGGAGCTGTGCAGATTAACTAAGCTTTGCACATTGATTTATTTTAGAGACGTCGTCTTCTCTAAAACAGAGCACAGTTCAATTCCACATTGTCGTAGGTGCAGCTTTTGCTATTGAGCTTCCAATATAGTTTTACATTAGTGTTTGGTTTTGTACAAGTATAAATACTTTTCAGTATTATTCTCTGTAAACATAAGTATTCTTCTGCAAGATTTTTACCATACTTTGTAATTTACTAGACCTTTTGTTTTCATTTCTCCAGCTGCTGTCTTGTGGCCTCCTTGAAAAACTGAAGTTCAGTGTTTTAGAGCTGCAGGAGTACCTGGACACGTACAACAACAGGAAAGAAGCAACACTTTCGGTATGCTGGATTATGATATGTTCTCTGGGTTTTATATGCGTGTACACTCATGCTGTGTCGGGAGACTGCAGATACACTCAGATACACTCACCTTAAACTAATATGGAGTAGAAAACTGGAAGAGTAGCTACTGTATCCCTTACTTTTAGAAACATTGGCATCTGGTCTCTCCTGTTCAGTAGTTAAGTAATTTTCTTGGTCTATGCAATTCAAATACTAATAGAAAACAATATTACACCTTTTAAATTACAGTCAAAGCAACTTGTCACCGTCTGTGTGAATATAAAGGGCAACTGCAAACTACTTCTTGTTTACATGCTGTGCTGTGAAACTAAAATACTGCTTACTTTTTCAAAAATCAAACTGTTGGCTTTACTCATACCTTCTTTTATATTCTCTCTGAAAACAGTGGCTTGCAAACTGCAAAGCAACGTTTGCTGGCGGCTCTCGAGATGGAGTTATTACCTGCCAGCCAGGAGACTCAGAAGAGAAGGTAATGAATGACCAGTATTGTTATTTCTTGCCTCTGAAGTTCTGTGTGTGATATATCTTGTTCTCAGACCCACAAGACACTGCTGCACTTCCTTGTCTTCCCACTGGGCTTGGTCAGAATCCAGTTTTCACACTGTGACGGCTCAAAGGTATTCACAGAACCACAGAAAATTAGGGATTGGAAAGGACTTCGAAAGATCATCTAGTCCAATCTCCCTGGCAGTTGTTGCCTCAGTCCTGGCCGCAGGAAATGGGAGGTATTCAGAGGCAATACCTCATCTACATGAGGAAGCAGAGCTAACCCTGCCTGTGTCGTGTGTGCTCTCCCTTTTGTATAAGTCGCAACTGCAGCTTCACACAACACAGTGTCTCTGAAAATAACTTCTGGTGTACCGTACTTCCACACTACACCCTTTTTTTCTATAGCTCTTACAGACTCAGTCTATCCAACAGCAAGACTTGCCTGATTTCAGAACGTTTAGACGAGTAGTTGTGAAATAATAACTAGTGAAGTAACGCATGTTATAGCTAAGGCAAAAGGTCTCTCACTTTCGAACAGAAGTTTTACACACAGATGTACATAGCATAGAATCATAGAATATATATTTTTTAATGTAATTTATATTACATACCATGAAATCATATATATATATCTCTCTCTCTCATATGTTGGTTCCAGTTAAGAAATTGTTTCAGAAATCAGCACCATCAGCAGACATTCTTGTGTAGGAAACAGCTGGTATCTTAGCGCTGTAAAATGAGTTGAGAAATGTTATTTTGTGTGTTTTTTCCTTGTGGGATAGGAAAAAAAGAAGGAACTGTATAGGATTATCCAAAATCAGGAAGCAGCAACAGCATGTAGAAAAAAGTGACATCTTCTCTTTTCTTGTATTTTAACTTATAAAAGTTGATGACACTTTCAGAACACACTATTGCCTGTTGCAATTGTTTTTTTAAATACCTCAGTTTTCTTATTTTTGCTTCAGTTTTTCTGTTTTCTCCACCAATTCCCCCTACTCCGTTTGATCTTGGCCTTTCTCCCACTTCCATGCATTTGTCTTCTTGTCTTTGAACGACCTTGATTTTTATAGGGTTTTTATGCCATTTCCCAAGAACTCTTGCTACCCCTGCACTTTTGCTCCCTTGACCTTATTAGCAATTCGAATTTGCTAATAAATTCTTTGTCTGAAATCACTGGCAGTGATAATTCAGTCAACCTCTACCTGGCAATGGCACCAGCAAAAGTTTCAGACACCTTCCAATGCATTTAAATAATACACTGTTGTGTAATTGTAATGTTACACAGAGAGGTTACACATGAGCTATTCTCGAGACTGAAAAGAGAGATCGGGAATACATGCTGCCACCTCTCCTTCAAGGGAGGTGAAGTATGCACAGGGAGGTGTAACTACTGCAGCGTGCATGGGCTTTCTCTTCCTGTGACGCAAAACACCCTGCACAGTGACTTCAGACTGTAGTGTTAAATGTGTCACTGCATACAGCTTAATTTATCTTTGTCGTCTCTCTTTTGGAAACCTGTAGAATGGGATGTAGGGTCACATGCCTTGCTGATCATGTAGATTGTTTCTTTAGTATTGTTAGTGCTTATCAAACAGACAAAATAGGAGGGTTTTTCATTCCTGCATGAATCCCTGGTCTCTCCCCAGCATTGTTCCTTCGTCCCCACATTATTTCTTAGAAGTAGACAGGATGGTAAAGCTTTGATCTAAAGGAGTATTTCTTTTCCTCCTCTTCTCACTCAGCTGTCAACTGAAGCAGCTTTTCCCAAAGAAACAATCTGTTTATTCAACAGAAGTGTAATGGGGGAAAGACTCCAGGGTAACTGAGAAAATGTGATTAGGAAGAGGAAAAATTACTCCTAGAGGGGCACATATTTCCTTTCTTGTTTTAGCTCTCTCTCCCTCAACCTGAAAGGCTGAAAAATCTAATAATTGTAGGGGGAAAAGGTCTGTTCCACAGCGGTTGTCAAAAGGCAACCTGCCTAAGGTTTAATCTCATTGAGGGTTAGACTAGGTCTTGAAAAACTTATGAGAACTTCTGTCCTAAATAAATTGCCTAGCTAAGCATAAAGCTGGGCTACTTCTAGAAGAGAGTCAGGAACGGCTGTAAAGAAAAAAGAGCAACACCTGACTCTACAGAATGCAGAACTCCCAATCTGGTAAAATGCTTGAGGTGAAAATAGTCCTCTCAACACACAAGACAGACATCAGACCAAATTCTGCACTGGCACAAGCAGTTGCATCACAGTGCTGAGCAGTGCTGGTAAAACTGGCACCAGTTTCTCTAATCGGATCTTATTTCAAAATAATTGTATGTGATTTGTTGACCATTGTCACTGTTACTGAAAATGGGGAAGGACAAAAATTGCTTATTCTGACATGAAAGAAGCTTGAAATAGAAGTTGTCTAGGTCAGTGACTAGAGCTAACAACTGTTTGGAAACTGGGTTAAAAACTTCATGTCCCAGAGTATCTTTTCTCCTCCTTGCCTTGTTCTTGCCACAGATTACATGATTTGGATGTGTCTGTGATTTGTAGGCTTTGATGCTACACTGAGCAAGAGCTTCAAGGGCATAGGAGTCAATGTCTAGAGGAAAGATAACTGCACGTACAATTTTTCTGTCTTTCTGGGTCAAACAGGCTTAGATCACAGAATCACAGAACATTAGGGATTGGAAGGGACTTTGAAAGATCATCTAGTCCAATCCCCCTGCCAGAGCAGGATCACCTGGACCAAGTCACACAGAACGGCTTACCTCAGAGTTTGAATGCCCCTACCGTGGGGAGGGACATCTGTAACAAGATCACGTTGCCCAGGGCCCCATCCAGCCTGGCATCACCATCCCTCACTTCAAGGGAGAGGGCATCCACAACTTCCTTGGGCAAATTTCCAGTGCCTCACCACCCTCACAGTGAGGAATTTCTTCCTGAGATTTAGATTAAATCTTCTGTCTTTCAGTTTGAAGCCATTTCCCTTTGTCCTATTACTAGAGTCTCTAGTAAAGGTCCCTCTCCAGGTTTCCTGTAGGCCCCCTTCAGGTACTGGAAGGCTGCTATAAGGTCCCTGTGGAGCCTTCTCTTCTCCAGGCAGAACAGCCCCATTCCCTCAGCCTGTCTTCACAGGAGAGGTGCTCCAGCCCTCTGCTCATCCTTGTGGCCCTCTTCTGGACTCACTTCAACATTCCATGTCCTTCTTATATTGAGGACTCCAGAACTGGATGCAGCACTCCAGGTGAGGTCTCACAAGAGCAGATTAGAGGGGGAGAATCAGCTCCCTTGACCTGATGCTGACACTTCTTTTCATCCAGCCCAGGATACGGCTGGCCTTCTGGGCTGCACTCATGCATTGCTGGCTCATGCTGAGCTTCTCGTCTTCTAACACCCCGAAGTCCTTCTCCTCAGGGGTGCTCTCAATCCCTTCACACAGCAGTTAGTTTGTTACAGTGGGACAATCCCATGCCAGTGGATGGCTGAAGACTGTGTTGCCTCATCTCTTTTTCAGTGTGTGAAAATAATTCCTTGAAAAAAACAAGAAGGCCTGTGATCAGAAGATTTTTCTGGGTCTGCCAGAAGTACAGAACAGTAATTCTCTGTCTCAACAGAAAAATAAGTCAAAGTATTGTCCTTGGGTGCAGTAACATTAAATAGCTGCATAAAGGATCCACACACTCTAGATAGTCAGTATTTTCAGCTGCCAAACCCCCTACCTCTGTAGTGTCTATCAACTAACCTAAAATGACATTCCCCTTACTTAAAGTGGAAACTGACATGAGTGAAGACTGGGGTCATTTCACCTGAGCACTTGCTGCTGGGGTCAGAAATACATGTCACGTAGTCCAACAATCGCTGTCCTTTTTACTTCCAAGGAGTATTTCATTTTATGCTGAAAGAGAGAGGAAGATAAGCTACAATCACGAAATGGTAGAGCAATGTGGAGCTGAGCACCAGCAGTCTAGGGAGATTTTGTGTCCATTGTATTTTCTTTCCATGAAGAAGGGCTTTTCATGTTTAATGTGAAACACCTTCCCCACCCTTTTTTTCTTACTTGCCCTGGTTTTGGAGGGAGCACAGAGAAGACAGTATTTTCTGGAATAAAAGACTATGGCATTCACTTACTTGCTGCCTCCCCCACCTCCCACTCTTCTTTACAGTAAACTCCATGGCAAATTAGAAATTACATGTGTTTTTGAAATTTGGCGGCATGCTAAGAGAAGCTTAAGTCAGAGACAAACAAGATTTTGAAAAGGCAAGCCAGCACACCTGTGGATCCACTGTGATCTGCCTGCTCTTGTCTTCGTCTTGAATTTAGCTTTACAAAGCTTAATTTGCATTTACTGCATGGAAGCCAAGAGTTAAAGGGTTTTTTTTCAGAGGTACTAAACAGAAGGGAAAAAACCCAATTAAAGCAATGTTAAAGGCATAAAACTAAACATCACAAGAGCTTAAAGTTCAGTCTGTCATGGTTTGATATATGAGTAGTACAATTTCTTACAACACTTTTCATGTATTTCTAACAGTAAGGTCCATAGAAAGAATCACAGAATCACAGAACATTAGGGATTGGAAGGGACCTCGAAAGATCATCCAGTCCAAACCCCCTGCCACAGCAGGATCACCT
>JAOXOE010000001.1:105547641-105567308 GCA_028565055.1 Phoeniculus purpureus | reverse complement strand
CTGGAGACATTTAAAACCCACCTGGATATGTTCCTGTGCAACTTGGTCTAGGTGATCCTGCTGTGGCAGGGGGATTGAACTGGATGGTCTTTCGAGGTCCCTTCCAATCCCTAATGTTCTGTGATTCTGTGATAGCTGATGAGATCAAACCTGAGACACTCTTGATTATTTCTGACAGTTCATGTTGATGAAAGGGTGTAGGCTGGTTTTGAGTAAACATCATTAAGGAATTGAAAGAATAAAGAGAGTTCCTACAACAGCCTTCCATTAGTGAGGACACAAAACCTTATCTCTAGATGAGGTATGATTAGAGAAGGCATTTAGCATATTTTCATTGAGAACCATGGGAGTTTGGTCTCAGTGACCCTTGCATTCCTCAGTTTCCAATCCAAACATGAAATATTCTGCATGCTGAAAGTAAAAATAACGTGCAAATGCAACTGCTGACAAAGTTTTCAGAGGGATCAGCAGCAGACAAGGTCTATTTTGGCTCAGACACTGTAGTTACGAGATGCTGCAGGAAATTTATTCCACTAAGTGAGAAAAGAAGTCCCATTATTCCCAGGAAACAGTCTCTTGAGGGATGATGCCAAGAATACATGAAACAAAAAATATTTGGGAAACGGATTCTTCTTATTTTTATTATCATTAAAATATGCACAGCACGGACTGTAATTATACAAACTTTAGGAAATAATAGCTAGCAATTAAGCACTTTGTAGCAACTACAGCGAAATTAACGAGCAGGGAATTGCTTCTGCCTCCTTTTCTTGTGTGAATTCCTTACGTGCGTGCAGTCCCTTTTTAAAAGAAACACGACTGAAGATAAAACTGACATCAAACCGAGAATTCTCTGTGGCTCTTTCGGAGGTCAGTACCAAGCAGCGAGCTCTGTGGTTTATTTGCCGTTACGAATTCCGCTTGCCATCTCTCATCTTTGTTAAAGGGGAAAAAAACAAAGTCGTTCAGAAAAAAAACGACAGCGTGTTTTCCGTAGCAGCGACAGAAAAGCAGAAGCAGACAGTCAGAATGCTGTGTTTTTAGTGCTCTGGAAGTGCTTCTCTTGTGCAACTGGGCTGAGAGAGCCGCCTTTTTTTTTCCCTTCCCAGCGTCACTGCAATCAGATCTATGGGTGCAGCTCTGCTTTACCGCAGCATGATGCAGTTGTGTATAGTTCAGCGTGCTCTTCTCGGGAACAGGCGGAAGGAGAGCAGCTGACCAGAGCATGCAGAGGATACTCATTAGAGGGGCTTTTTCTTCCTAAAGCTAAACCAGTACGTGTGAAATTCCTCTAGCAGCAGAAGACAGATTTCAGTGGGGCTTCAAGTTGATACTCGGTTCGCAAGAGGAGGTGCATACGCTCGGGCTGTCAGCTTCTGATGGAAAAAGCAGCTTCAGACGGGCAGACTGCATGTTATTAAAAGCACAGCTCAGACACCATTCAGGAAGATACTCTAACTGTGCTTATGGAACAAGTGCTGTGGTACTGCATATGCCTTACCAGACCGGAAGAAATTTGCCCAGTTGTGGAATGGAATAAATGAAAAGACATGCTGAGGGGGTGAGGAAATAAAATACTCTGCAGATAGAATTAAGTACAAGTCCCGAAGGAAGAGCAAAGGACAAAAATCTCATGGTGTGTTTTTGTTGTTGAGCTTTTTGTTGTTGTTGTTCAATGAGCTTACCTACCATGAACGGAAGAAGTGGATCTGCGGAGACTTCATTTCCTCCTCTGACCCCTCGTTTACATCACTAACTGGTGACAGTCACATCTACATACATAGTACCTGCCACTTCAGCTGCTCAGAATTATAGAAGCCTCTTTGTATGCAGCAGACATGGCTAGCCAGCAGGATTCAGGCTTCTTTGAAATCAGTATCAAATACTTACTGAAATCCTGGAGCAATAGTGAGTAGCAGAAGTGTAATCTTTTCATATTGCGCGTTGCTTGGTAAACAGCTAGGATAACCTACAGGTTAAAATCTTGTATTTCTGTGTGTTTGTGTTATATAAGTCAAATAGTTTTTTGCTTTCATCAGCTCTAAAAATCAGAATGTCAGAGATTGAAGTAGGTTTTGTTAACTGTTGAGGCTGTGGTGAGATTATGCTGTATTTTGCTTGATTGCATTCTGAAGTT
The DNA here is from genome assembly GCA_028565055.1 of Phoeniculus purpureus. Taxonomy (NCBI): domain Eukaryota; kingdom Metazoa; phylum Chordata; class Aves; order Bucerotiformes; family Phoeniculidae; genus Phoeniculus; species Phoeniculus purpureus. The sequence goes on along the minus strand of JAOXOE010000001.1, from coordinate 105,565,171 downwards.
AGTCTGCTTTCTGGCTCTCTCTAATAGTACATTGCAGCGAGTGCATTCCAAACAGCATTTCCTGCCTGCATGTTTATTTTATGTCTTATGGCTTTATCAAAATACTTTTTTGAAAACGCTGTTTAATCACATGGGCGTGGCATTGCTCAGAAGTTGGGGGTTATTAATTGTGCACCTAGGACAAAAATGTCATGGAGATAACTTCAGGTCTGAGAGTCCTTATTTTAATGTGATTAAAAGCAATACATCAGTTGCTTATAGCTGCACTTCCCACCCTCTATGCTTAATTTCAGAGTCTTATGCAATATTTCCATCTCGAAAGCATCCATCTGTTTATCTAATCCTGGCTGGGGTTTGCAGAATGTAAACAAATACCATTTCAGTCTTCCTTGGTGTTTTTGATATGGCTGTTCCTGATTTCCACTGCTGTTTACATCAATCACTCTTCACATGTTTAGCAATATTATGTAACGAACATTTCTGATTAAGAATTAATGATTGCAAATATATTCAGATTAGGTAAGGCCATGGGATAACTTTGGCAGAAAAGGCAGGAACAGTATATTCCTTTTCCATAGGAGTTTCTGTTAACAGTGCTAAATCTCCATAATCAACTGTTTTTAAAAGATAGGGCACAATGTCTCCGGAAAAACACAAGCTTGGCTACAGATACAGTAAGGTTCTGATCATCTATAATCTAATCAATTGTACATAAAAGAGAAGGGTTTTAAAATCCTATGGTATAAAAAAATCACAGAATCTGCTTAATACAAGGCGTGTATCTGAATACCACCAAAGAACTAACACTGTTAGATGTGTGACATGCAAGCCATGTCTTCATTAAATTATATCCATAGAAACTGTAATTTCCAGGTCATGTGTAACCTCAGTAACACTGTAGTGCTTGTTTGAATCTGTTTTTCTACCACAAGTGTGAAGCCACCGGGGAATAATACTATTACCTAAACAGCACTGCTTATCTGACCTCCTTCCAAAACATTTAGTGAAAATGCATTCAAATCAGTGATCCCACAAGGACTGGGAAAGAATCTTATCGTCTAGTTACATTTGTAGTCTTATGTTAATCAAATACTGAGAACCCAAGTGTGCATTATAATAACACATTTTTTATAACAAGCTAGTCACAGTTTGTGACAGAAGAAAAACAAGTCACTTCAGGGTCCAGAAATCAAATCAGTTCTGGCATTATTTTTGTAACAGACTCCTGTAACTTTAAAAATAAGTAAAACTAGCACTTAAGGATATCAAAATAGCTACATTATGCAATTAAAAATAGCACCTTTTTTTTCTGTTTCCTCTACACTGAAGCATATTTAAAGTATTTCAAAACAGCAAGGGCATTTCTAGTATGAAATTAGAAGTCCTTAAATGCAATTCTCTGTCAGGAATATGGAAATAGTATATGAATAGTTGGTATTTCTGAGGTTCTTTAACTGCTAAACACACAATTCTCACTGCATTTGAATGTACAGCAAGAAGAAATACAACAAATTCATCCAGATTGACTTAAACATCTTCATTTTTTTTGCTGATTTATTTTTTGCTTTTGGTCTGGTAGGCTGCATTCTTAAATCCGCACATGTCCTTGCCAGCTGAAAGACAAACAATTTGATACGAAGACAGTAGGGAGTTCGAAAGACCTACGGCTTTCTTCAGCTCTGCTATGTATTGGGTGGAGCAGAGGAAAACACTTCCCTTGCTTGAGAAACTGCTGGGAAGCCTGCACATGCATGCACAAGAACACGTTTTTCAGAGATTAGGTGCTGTGTCTGCATACCCAAGCACAGAAGCAAGCTGTAAATTATGCTGGGGAATTTACCTAGTCGAAAGAGCTCTAACATACTGTTTCAAAGAACTTTGGGTTCTACAGTACATACTACAGCTCAAGTGCTTATAATATGTAGGCGTCTCTGTATGTTTCTGTAACCTGGCACTTTAAAACAGTAGCTGCAAATAGCATGTATCCTCCTTGGACTTTATAGTCCCACCAAAACCTGTCCCTTCTATTAATTTGTGTTTTAGCTTATATGGGGTATCAACATTTTCTACCAGATTGCCAACCACACCCATTGTGTATAACATCCCGTGAAATACACCTCGTTATTGTACCTGGGATGACAGTTCGCTTGGATTTTGCTTTCTGAGGTGTCTAACAAAGTAGCATTCTTGACGTGCCAAGCAAGGTTTCAGTTCAGTGTCACACGGCACTTGCGGTGTTGTTTGCCTGGCGTGCTGCTCGGATTTTCAGTTCATCAGCTAGCTATGGAGACAGGTAATTCATGGGCACTGGAGTGGGTTCATTTGAGGTACCTGTTAACTATTGCAGTCAGGATGATACCGTCAGTGGTGTGTTCTCAGTGAGCACAAAAATAAACAAGTCACAGTCTGGTCTGGCCCTTGAATGGTCCCTCCAAACTGAGAGACCTCAAAACACCCCTTTGTGCAGCTCTCAAAACAGATGTTTGCTGTGCACACATCAGTAAGATACTGTGCACGTCACACAGTTCTGGAAGATATTCCTGTGATGTGTTGGAGACAGAATCAGAGCTGGGATTTACTGGTTGGAAAGTAAGATTTTTAAAAATATGCTTTTAAAACTACTTTCATTTGTGTTCTGACATTAAATATTCAGCATTTTTTATCAAGACTGCATTAATCAACAGGTTCATCACTGATTTGTGTTACTTCTTTTTGAAATTACTGCTAAAATAACCATGCTTGTTTGAGGTGGGTAGTGCTCACTTCTCCCACATCAATAAGGTAACAATAGGAAGATAGTGGGATTCACCAAAAGTACAACCCGTGAGTCTTTTCCTCAGACTTGTTATGGAAATACTGCAAAACACTTCTTGTAAATAATTATTTGTAATTTATTCAAAAAAATAACATATGAATCCAAATGTTAAGAATGTGAATCCACTCTTCTTCAGACTTTTAATTCTTGAGTGAGTCAGGTACTTAGAGTTATTCTGAATTTAATTTCTAAGTGCATCTGAATAGAAGTGATCTGAATAGAAGTTTAAAGATCAAGCTATGAAATACTGTCAGTTGAAAACTTCAGCACCAGTTTCTAGATCAGATCAGCAATTAAGTTTATTGGAGGAAAGGATTCTCTAAAGGAACTTGAACCGCACGAGTAGATGCTGGTGTTTTCAGCAGTCAGCTCTTATGTGGGCTAGTAGGAACTGCATTTCAGTGTCTCCCAGTTACTGGAGAGAGACTTTAAGGTGTCTTTTTGTGTAATGCGGTGAGAATGCACTTTTTGTGTTGTGAATGTTTTAATTTTATATTCCACCTCTGAGAATGGAGTGATCCTTAGAGCCTTCTTTTCAGGATTACAACATTTGTTTATTGACCTTTGAATACTAAGACGGTTTTTTCTGTCAACTTGCATTTATTTCAGACTCACGGGGCCTGTTTTGGTATTAGGGCTCCATCTCTCTTTCCCGTGGTCTGTATTTCCTTGTCTTCTTCCACAGTAGCCACCATCCACATCAGAATCCTCTTAGCACCTTTGTGCTGTGTAAAGCCGACTGCTCTATCATCTTACTATATACAGGTATCTTTGTCTTTGCTCCTGTGTGACCAGTCCATGAAGCAGTGGTTGGCAAAGGCCACTCAGTGTTTAGTGGTGATGTTAATGTAGAATCATAGAATGTATTGGGTTGGAAGGGACCTCCAAAAGTAATCTAGTCCAACTCCCCTACAACAAGCAGAGAAAGCTTAATCCTAGGGGCACACAGGCACCCCCATCAGCTACCGCTGGCATTGCTCAAACACAGCAGTAACCCAGGGGGACCTCTGACTCCTCTGCAGCTTGCTGGTCACCTACTGAGCAGAATGCAGTGCTAGCATTAAGAGTTATGCTGCCAGAAGAGCATCAGGCATTAATAAAACTTCTTAATGGCCAATGTGAAGCCTCAGGGGTTGTGGCTTCCTAGTGGTCAGCCATACTCTTGTTCTGGTTTTGAAGATACATTTCTGCCCAGTCAGGAACAGAAGTCAATGAAGGACATTCAGGCCTTCAATGAATGAATGTAATACACTTAGCAATAAAATTCAACCTTTTTACAGAGAATATTCATGAAGTCCCACACTTGTGAACAAGAAAGAGAGAAGACCATGAGCAGTTTCTTAGGTGAAACTCTGCACTGTGTCCAGGTTCTGTGGTGCACTAGTTAGATATTGTAGGAAGAGTTTACTGTGTGAGAAGACTGGAACGGTTGTTTTGAAGGGGTCACTTACCTGCAGGGAAACACAGACCTGCTTAAAGGTGAATGCATTAAGTACACCGTGCTGTCAGACTGGTGTGCTTGCCAGTGAAGAGGCTCTTTCAAATTTCTCAATGCTCTCTTAAACATATTGATTTGAACAAGAAGCAGCTGTCCTTCTCTGCTATCTCTGTTACTCTGGCATTCCTACTCTTGCAGACCCCAAGTGAGCTCAATCAAGAACCTGTTGTGCTGCAAACTCACCTTGCAGCAGGGAAAGGATAGTTCTTGTTGAAGCAAGTGGGCGGCCTGTAGCTGGGAAGGGAACAGGTGCATGTGGCAATGGTAATTGGGAACTGGTGCTCACAAGTAAGCTGTGATCTGGGTTGCAGCCATCGTGGACCTGCTCCTTTTTCTCACTCCTATACACCTACAGAAAGGTGGTCATTTCCACAGCCTGCACCATTAGAAGCCCTGAGGACAAAGTATCTGCTCAAACCCTGGTAGGTGACTCCCTTGGACAAAGGATGCTACTAATTCAAGCTGTATTGCTACAGGAAGAGAATGGATTGCTCTATCCATTGAGCCTGAAATTAGTGTGTATAGTCTATTCTTTGTCTCTTAAGTAGCCTGGGATTGTCAGCAGAAAAGTGACTTCATTTGTCTGCAGGCCTGTTTTGTCTTCTTCAGAGCTCAAAGGTACAAAGGTTTTTGGGCTGTTTGCGTGCTGGTGGAACTTGCATTTTTACGTGGCTTTTAGGAGGCATGGGAAGTGGAAATTCTGTGACTTTTGAGGTCCAAGAGCCCTTAAAAGGGATTTTTGTTTATTCTGATATTTGCTACTCTGTTCAGGATCTTCCAGAATCCATTCCTACCGTATTGGGAGGCAAAAAGGATGAAATGGACTATTTCAGAATTGTTTTATTGCAAAATGCAGCTTATTTACAGAATGAGTTTGCATGTCATCCAGAAGTTTGAATTTCTCTAGTAAAAAATTACAGATTTTTCAAGTGCAATCTAAGTCAATAATTTTTTGTAGTAAAACTACCATCCTCATCTCAAAATATAAAGTCACAGAACATTAGGGATTGGAAGGGACATTGGAAGATCATCCAGTCCAATCCCCCACCACAGCAGGATCTGAAAACTAGGCATAAACTAGACATTGATAATCACTGGTAGATACTCCATAAAGATTCCAATAATTTCACTTGTGGTAAACCCAAAACTATTCTGTTATACTATTAGTATACACTTAGAGTGATGAATGTGTGATTTACTTTGTTTATCAAATTACCACCAGTTTGGGTTTTTTCCCGTATGGCTACTTGCTATCCAGTACAATCAAAAAGCCAACTAACAGTTCTTGTACTTCCCTCTATGCATGTAAAATGCCATTGAATAAGTTCTAGTATCTTCCTTCTATAAAAATTATAAATGTATACATGGACATATAAGGAAAGTTATGGAGGTTATCTTAGGTGTGTCAAACATAACAAAATCTTTAATAGTGGAGGAGATAAGCAAAATCACTACACAACATTTGTAATTTGCTCACTTGTGGTGCACTCATTTCATACCAGTATAAACTCTGCTCTGTATGGATGTGTGGACAGTAGGAAGCAGTCTCCACAACTCCAGATTTGTGATGGCATGTGCTTGCTGAGCTTTATTTTCTGTATTAATTCCGTTTCTAAGAATCAGTAAATGCTCCAACACTTGCTGTGAGTTGGTAACCCTAGAGACCAAATTCCTGTGGGTGTTGAATCCATGATGGACTCATGTGGTGCTGCAGTATCTGTGCCTGGGAGATGCAGTCTCACCCCAACCTCTTGTCCTTGTACCTATGCTGCTACTCCTTCTCTGACACCCTCATTACCCATAGAGTTAAAAGCCTGACACTTAAACATTCTACAGTTTTGTAGATGTTTGCATCAGTGTAAGGAAGGAGACAAGGATACTTGGCTGAGCAAGAGGCAGTTTTGGTTGATTCCTGCTATTAGACTCCAGAAGCTGTATGATAAATTATCTTTACTTTCCTAATAGTGACTCCTGTACCTGTGCTTGCAACTAAATATAAGAGCTAGCTCCTTCTCCAGGCAAATCTAGATTTAGAATCATAGAATTATTCAGGTTGAAAAAGACCTTTAAGGTCACAGAGTCCAACCATTAACCTAACACTACCAAGCCCACCACTAAAACCATGTGCTTAAGCACCATATCTACATTACTTTTAAACATGTCCAGGGATGGCAGTTCAACCACAGCCTACTCCAATGCCTGATGACCCTTTAAATGGAGACGTTTTCCTGAATATCTAAACTTCCCCTGTCATCTCTCTTCTCTGCTTCAGGGCATCATTAATTAAGGTTTTTTTTGCTATTGTTGTTTCCAGATACATTTAGACTGCCTAATAATTTCACATAGGTGGGTAGCTGCATTATTTGTGAGTTGGTAATTTTCATTCAGTGCAGTTACCTAGACTGCAGTTACCTGGATATGAATCAATTAACTGGACATAAGTGAATTGTCCATAGAAGTAAAATACTTTCTCCTCTAATATCCAATCTTTTGTCTTTTGCATCAGCTAAAAGGAATACTAAACGTAGTGTTCAAACTTCACAGCAGCACTTTCAGGTAGTTAAGTTCTTGTGCTGTTTATATGTTTCAAGAATGTAAATGGAAAGGTGTTCAATAGTATGACAAAGCAGAGCAAGACATCTGCCAACCAGCACATGCCAAGAATTTGAAAATAAGAATGAGCATGGAGGGAGGTTATGACCCCTAGTTCTCTTAGGTGAATAGGAGTGGAAAGCAAAGGGTGCAGCGCAAAGAGTGACCTCAGGAACCATAAAACAGCTTGAAGAGACCCCATGTACACTGGAAAGCATGCAGGAGGAAGTCAAGAGCTGCATACAGTCACAAGACCACAACATCGCAGCAAGTCGCAGCCTTAGTGTTAACAGCTCACACATTTGCGGTGCACTGATGGATGGATAGAAGTTCTTCAGGAAGGACCTGCAGGGAAGATGGAGGTCTCTGTGAAGGAACTGCTCACATGTATGGAGCTTTTCTATGTGGTGGGTGAGTGACGGTGTGCTTGAGAGTTTGTGGATAAGGATCAGAAGACAGGGCTTCAATGGTTACAAGGTGATGCTGGGAGTCTGTATGGGCCTTTTGATTAGGGTGAAGAAGTGGTCAAAGCCTTCTTTAAACAACCTGAGGAAGCTGATGAATTGCTAGTATTGGTTCATGTAGGTGAGTTGAACCTCCTGATATGTGCTGGAAGTGCAACCCAGTAGGATGCAAGCGGTCGGTATTTCTTGAGGGTGTTGGTTAAGTGCAGCTGGGTCTGGTATCCATTAACAAGGAAGATTTGGTTGTAGATCAAGACTCTGAGAAGAGTCAGGAAAGAGAGCATCAGGCTCTGAACTTTAAGAGAGCAGATTTCACTTTTTCAGATTTCAGAAAGATTCCATGGGGGCAGCACTGAAAAGCAGAAGAGCTCAGGAAAGCTGGCAAGCCTTTGAGGTCAGTGTCATCCAAGCATAAGAATAGGACACCTCAAAACTCAGGGAAATGAGCAGATACATAAGAAGACTGGCTTGGCTTATCAGGGACCTCATGGCTGAGCTCCAGTGCAAAAAAGGCAGTTCATTGGAGAGGGAAGCGGGGTTTGGCTAAAAAGGAATTTAGAAACATTGCCCAGACATGCAGGGATGGTGCTTCAAAATCCAGTGCTCAGCTGGAAGTGGGAGTTGCAATGGATGTCAAAGGCAACGTGAAGAATTTCTTTGCTGTGTTAGTGATAAAAGGCTGAACAAAGAAAACATAGACTCACTGCTGAATAGGGCAGGGGATTTTAGTGGCTGTGGACTGAGGTGCTGCCATTGCCTCACTCTTCACCAGTAAGGTCTTCCTGGCCTCTCTGCCCCTTGTATGGCACTTCTGGTAAGGGGGAAACATAGAACTTGTGGAAGTTGAGAGTTTAGGTGTGCTAACTCATCCTCACAGGAGCTATAGAAAAGCCTGGCAGTTCCTTACATATTTGTGATCTTTTCTATGTTGCAAATGATAGTGACAATCAGAACCAAAGGACAGCAAAGTTTTTCTATTTACAGCAGGCAGCAGAGCTTGCTAAAACAAGTGGCTGAATGAAACAGCTGAGGAACACGGCCTTCCTAGTTTCCACTTGGCCAAGTGGCAGTGGTTTCGCTGAGTTGCTGAATGCTACTTGCTTCCTCCTCTGCATCAAATACAGAGACCACAAACAACACTGATGTCTGTGCGTATCAAGGTCACTGATGCAACTGATATTGAAGAGCTGCCTGAGAGATGCAGCTCTGTCACGTCCCAGATAGGAGACTTTGAGGTGCATTTCAGGCCAATGGTTTGAAGAGAAATGGGAGGGTTGTTTTGTAAATAATGTGGGATCACTGTAGTGACACATATCACATGTCTCCAGGGGAATGCAGTGTTGATTAAGAGCTAATTAGGTGATTGGAGCCTTGGCAGGGAAGTTTCACGTACTGAAAAAAACAGACCCATCAGATGTAGCACTAACACTTACAAGTGGAGATGCTGCTCTGGATTCCACTAGTCAGCATGTGGGTCAGAAATTCAGATTTGTGTGCAGCCAAAACGTGAAGAAGTTAGATTGATAGGTGTGAGAGAAGGACATGGTTTTGTTCTTGACTGAAATTGTAATCATGTTATATATGCATTTAGTTTTATTTTGAAAGGCTTGAATTTGAAAGACTCATTTACATTCCCTTAAATTTATAAGTGACCAGTAGTAGCTGACTCAGCACAGAACTCTGCCTAAGGGATTGCTTTGCAGGAATTATCCTATTTTCTTTTCCTTAATCTCCAGCTAGCTAGCTCCCCTCTGTCTCATATTTTGAAGAATCTCAATGTGTACGTGCAGTAAGTTAAACTTCAAAGGATGCCCATTTCTTGATTTGTGTGTTTTCAGTATTTCCTTGAACAACTTTTATTGCAGTGAATATAGACAATATTCTTGATATTAGGAAAACGTTTTTTCACAGTCAGGCACTGGAATGGGCTGCCCAGAGAGGTGGTTGAGTTGTCATCCCTGGATGTGTTTAAAGATCGTCTGGGTGAGGTGTTAAGGGCTATGGTTTAGGGGTTAACTTGTAAGGTAGGGTAGATGGTTGGATTCAATGATCCCAGGGGTCTTTTCCAACCTGAGTCATTCTGTGTGATTCTGTGATCTTTGCTACTGTGTTTCTGGTATTTGCAAATGTCTTTAAATGTCTGAATCAATTTGCTTTCAGTCAGAAGGATCCATGTACAGAATTCTAGCCAAAGTTCTTCATTGAGAAACTTGTAGAGGAGGTTTCTGCATGTACCCACAATAATATATTGCTGTATATTTCTGAATGAGATTTCATCTGCGTGTATTACAGGTATTTCACGTGGTGAAAGTTCTCAAAGCTACCTGGCATGAGATTTGCCCGTTGGTTCCCTTGTAGCTGGAATTACTTTAATTTGCTTTCCAGTGGAAGCAAAGCTTATTCAGTCTGCCTGCCTTCTTTTATCATGTTGACCAAATTCAAAACAATTCAACAAGGATAGAGTTCTTAAATGTACCTAAGTTTCTACAGAATTTGTAAAACAAAGCTGCTAGGTAGTTAAGGGGGAAGTTCACCTGATAAATAAAGACAGTATAAGCTTCCTGTCTTCTTAGATGTAAGAAAATCCTTGCTGTGATTTACAAGCCTTTGCAAGTGCTGCAGCTGTGAGACACACTTCAGTCACAACTTTGTGAAGGTCACATACAAAACTCATAGTGTTACTTGTTTTATGATACATTCGCAAGATTCAAATCAACATTCATTACTTGAGACACAGGAAAGCTACTTCTTTAAATATCTTGCTTGCAGCGGTCTACATTATAATCATATTCATCCAGTTCTTCTCATCTGAAAGCTTTACAGACTTCAATTCTTTCACTATTATGACATGAATGTGAAAGATGGAAGTGTTATTCTTTTATTGCTGTTACTGGGTGAATTAGAACAGAGAAATCAACTTGAGAAACACAAGATCACACATGAAACCTGCATTAGAGATGCAAATAAAACTCTCTTATAGTCCTTCCCTGGAAGAACCTTGTCTTCCTTCACATTCTTGGTCGCCAAATATCACATTGTGATCATGACAGCTAATTATTATTTCTAAGTAGAATTTTAATTGGTGGCAGCTAGTAATCACAGAATCAGTCTGATTGGAAAAGACCCCTGGGATCGTCAAGTCCAACCATCTACCCTGCCTTATCAGTTCATCCCTAAACCACATCCCTCAACACCTCATCCAAATGAACTTTAAACACATCCAGGCATGGTGACTCAAATGGAAATGTCTTTGTATTATTTTGAATTCCAATAGGGGGCATATTTATTGCCACTGATGCTTTAAATTAAGAGAAAAAGACTTAGATATAATTATTTTTCTTTGAAGGCAGACGTTTGAAACAAGTAAGCTCACTGCAGCATTTGTTTGTCTGCAATCCGAATAAAAGCTGGGTGGCTGTTTTGATGTTTGTTCTGTCACTCATGGGCAGGAAAATGTGGCAGAGCAATGTGTGTGTTCTGAACTGGGATGAGTGCTTGATCAGCTTGTCCATAGTGAATCTTTAACTTGCATGTCATAGTATAGCAGATGGAAATGTTTTCCAAAGGAAAGTGAAATTAAGAGATGTTACTGCTTTTTACTCATTTGCCTGTCTTGTCATCCAAGTAATAAAGGACAGGGCAGGTAGCAGTGGATATTACAGGTTGCTGGAGACTTCTATGCCAAGTGATATTACTGGGATCATGGGAATTATTTCTATGAACTTTTCAAAACTAAATTGTCAATATAGACAGATTGGAACTTTATAAAAAGGTAGAAACCAATAATATGTGTTAATGATTATGTGCATGTATTGCTATACTAGTTTTTATGCATAGCCCTCGTTGGTTGCCAATCATTTTTCCTGAATTCTGCTGGTTTGGATAAAGTGCTGCGAAACTTAAAGCCTGCAAGGTGAATTTTGGGTATTTCAGCAGAAATGGTTCTACTTTCTCTAAGAATGAAGAAAATGCAAAAAACACTGTTGTTTGTTCATAGTAGATGTTATCACAAAATCACTCTGGCTGAAAAAGACCCCTGGGATCACAGAGTCCAACCGTCTACCCTACCTTAGAAGTAACCTCCTAAATCATAGCCCTCAACATCTCATCCAGACAATCTTTAAACACATCCAGGGATGGTGACTGAACCCCATCCCTGGGCAGCCTGTTCCAGCACCTGACCACCCTTTCTGTGAAAAAAGCTTACCTAATGTCCAGTCTAAACCTACCCTATTATAACTTGAACCTATTTCCTCTTCTTCTATCACTAATTGCTTGTGAGAAGAGACCAGCACCAGCCTCTGCACAATGTCCTTTCATGTAGTTGTAGAGTGTGATGAGGTCTCCTCTCAGCCTTCTCTTCAAACTAAAGAGTCCCAGCTCTCTCAGTCTTTCCTCATAAGATTTATTCTCCAGGCCCTTCACCAGCTTAGTTGCCCTCCTCCGCAACTGCTCCAGCACCTCCACATCTCTCTTGTATTGAGGTGCCCAAAACTGGACAGAGTACTCAAGATGTGGCCTCACCAGTGCCGAATACAGGGGAACTATAACCTCCCTACTTCTGCTGATCTCTTATCTTGAAGAGGATCTTGGGGGTGGGGGGTGCAGACACCTTGCAGTCAACTTCCTCCATATGGTGACTGCACAATTCAAAGGAGGGCAAAGAGGTAGTGAATTTGGAGGTAAAGCTCAGCAAAGAGACAGTGGGAATGGCGAGAGAAGAGGCAGGGGAGGTACCTTTGGGAAGGAATCAGAAACGGGGGCTTGATACTTTCTGAACAAAGTGAGTGGAAATCAAGAGTGACTGGTAGAAGAGAGGGCCAACGTGAAGCTGGAAAGTAGGGTGTGAAGGGGTAGAGTTGGGAAGAAAGATGAAGCAGAGGTGGAAGGCCTAGAAGGAAGAGATGAGCAATGTTTGGCTCAACAAGGCTCAAGCAAATGACAGTCTGGACTGGAAAGGAAAGCCTGAAGTGGGGAAGACACAGTCATGAGGAGTCACCAGATTGTAGAACTAGAGTAAGAGGAAAGCAGCTGGGAAGATGGAGGAGGCAAGAGACAGAGAAATTGCCTCCCAAATGCAGAATGTGGTACAGGAGGCTTGATTTTGATCCTGCCTTCTCGCTTTACAGCAAGTCCCTCCAGCAGAGGTATGCCTTGCTTTGCCTTAGTGCTTGGGTTAGGTGGCAGAAAGTGTGAACTGTTATCAGGTGAGGAGAGCAGCAAGTGACTTGTGTATGCTCTTAAGGTAACTGGGTCAGCAGTTGGGTCATTTGGCATCAGATTAATCATATGTGCAAAATCTTACCTTGCTTATCATTTTTGTGTCTGGAAGCCTGAGTTCAATGAGGTAATGTAGTACACAGTGGAAAGCACATAGATGATCAAAGAAGTGCTCTTACCAGATTATTCTGTTTATTATTACTTGTAATGTAGTGGCAGATAACTTCCTAATGCGTTTCTCCTCCAATAGAGTAGGTGGCATAAAAGCTAATACTAAAATGTAGCCTGTCGTAGGGTCTCCCACAGGAGGATGTCGGAGAGATCTGGGGGCTTTTGACAGGGTTCTCAGCTGAGTGAAGGAACAGACCATATATTTGTGTATTAGGGAATGTTTAAATGCCACTCAACAGTTTCAAGCATAATGATTTTATGAGCGATACGTTAAACTGTCATGTGGTGCCGTAAATAAAGTCTACTTGCTGATGCTTTATTGTTACATTAGATTGAGCTAAGCAGCTGGACACCGCAGGGTTTTAGTTCTAGGCTTTAATTAAGTTTATATCCTCGTTAGGGATTTGGAAAAAGGTAGCTAGCATGCTAACAACAGTAATGATCATCCTTACATTAGAGTATGTAAGTATCAGCAAAGAAAAAGGGGGGGGAATATTAAATAAGGTGTTACTGAGAGTAAAAATCTGAAAATTTAGTTGTCATGGAAATCCATAAATGTCTTTCAAGACTGACTACATTTTACTAGGAAGAGAGGCGTAGGGTTGACTGTCTTCTGCAGCTGCAGTGAGAGCAGGTCCGTGCACATGCACGGATGCACCTGGGACAATTCCCAGCTCTGTTTTGGGAATCTCCGAGGTCTGTCCAGTACCACAGAGTTCTGAAAACGAAAGTTACAAGTAAAGGGGTTTCATTTATTTGGGGACAAACATCAGTCCTTCAGTGAGTAACATCAAAGCAGTACTGGCAAGTTGGCGATTTGTTTACGTTTGTGGTGTGCTTATGCTATTATTAGATATTTAGAAAGAGTTTCTGACTAATATCAATGCTATTAATGCCGTTCTTTCTAGTTCATCCTGATGTCTGTTACCGCTTTATGCAGTCATTTTCTTGTTACTAAAAGGAAGCTATTCTGGTAAAGTAATGAGATAGCTCTACGAAGTTACTGCTGTTGATTTTAATCAAGCATTTTCTCAATTAAGTAGAAGGAGTTGCGTAGTACTAGTCATATCCTCTTGCACCTAGGAGGGTGGTGGAGTCACCATTCCTGGAGGTGTTTAAAAGACAAGTAGATAGAGCACTTGAGCCTGTGATCTAATGGTTAGGGATATGCTGGGATGAAAGTTGGATTTGATAATCTTGGAGGTCCTTTCCAACCATAGTGATTCCATGATACATTAGGTCCCTTCCAATCCCTAATGTACTGTGATACATTATATATGTGTATAAATGTATCTAAAAATTATATCAATGCAGAAAATTATCCAAATCATTAAACTTATGGTATGAATTATCAGTGTGGTCAATGACAGTCATTTTCAGTCTCTTTTTTCTGTTTTGAATCATACACATCAAATCATTCACATGCATTGTGGATTCAGTGGTTTTCCATAAACTGTAAAAGAAGTAGCATAGCATCATTAAATTCTGATAAATATCTGCACTGATAATGTAAGTAAGATATTCTGAGCAGCATTTACAGAAAGCTGAGCATTGTCTTAAGGCTTTTTCACTGAAGAGAAGGGAGTGTTCACCTGTTTACACCAGTGGAACTGGAGTTACATTAATTTCATATGTGCTTTTCATAAACCTACAACCCATGTTTTAATATTACTGTTTTCAGATCTTCTACATAAAGTTTTAGGCTCTACTTTTTCAGGAAATTAAAATTACCTTTGATTTCTTTTTTACAGGATCATGAAGTCGAAATACAATGTCAAGTTTTAAGAGTTTTATTTTCTATTACTCTTTTTGCCTAATGTTTGCAGTTCCATCTGTTATAATTCATTTCTATAACACCATCTTTCCTGAAATACTGGCTAAAAGATTACCCTATAGATGTCAGCATTTCAGGATGCTTATCCAACCTGAAGGCCATACTTGAAATTAATTCATTAGTTATGTTGCTTCTATGGCAGACAGCTACCATGAAGTAGCTCACTTGGTTGGTTCTCTCTGTGCTCTTCTTTTGGTAAAGGCAAAGGTACTCTGAAAAGCTTGTGTCTACTGAGTAGCTAAGGTGGCCAGGAGCACACAGATTTTAGTAGGTAAAACAAACCTTATGGCAGTGTGTGCACCTCACAGACACGCCTGAGATCTGCTAAAAACATGAACCACGTAACTGTGCTTCTTTAAACAGTGACTTTTCTTATCTGTCCTTCCACTTCCTCAGGGGTGTTTCATTCATTGACTTGTCAAATCTGATGCTCAAATACTCATCCGACCAGCAGTTAACTTGTACTGAAGTGATGATAGGATGAGGGGAAATGGCTTCAAGTTGAGTGAGGGAAGGCTTAGATTGGATGTTAGAAGGCAGTTCTTTACTGAGAGGGTGGTTAGATACTGGAATGGATTGCCCAGGGAGGTGGTGATGTCACCGTCCCTGGATGTGTTTGAGGAACAAGTGGACGCGATGCTTAGGGATATGGTCTAGCAGTTAGATAATGGGCTAAAGGTTGGACTCGATGACCCTGGAGGTCCTTTCCAGCCATGATGATTCTGTGATTCTGTGAAGTGGGGCTGTACACAAAGTGCAGTCCTGGGGTTTTCACTGTGTCTTCACCTAAAGAGAGTGTGGGGGCCAGTTAGCCTGGGTCTAGCTGCAGGAGAGAGCATCCATCCCTGTGGTTTCAGTTAAGTGCCTAGTATACGTGAGGGTCGTATTTAATGAACCCACGGTCTTTAAAACAATGTGATTAAATGTAATCCTCTCACATTTTTATTTATCTTATTTAAAGATTATAAGTAACAAATATTACTGGTACAAATGCAGTGTTACTGTTGGTTAGAATGAAGTAAAAGAAAGTAAATTAGTGTATGGGCATCATTTAATTGATCATTATCCTGGCATCTTTTTATCTCATATGAGAAAGACTGATTTATTTTGGATTAGTAGCTTGGTCCTGATTGGTCTGGATGGGGTGCATAAAGAGCTTAATATCCATTTAACAGCATTTAAAAGATCCTGTGTGGTTTTTGTGCAGCTATTACTTAGTGGCATTTAGTATCACAAGGATATACACAGTGCCAAACAAAGGTTGTCCTCACTAGGAAGAGAGGAGCATCTGGAGCAATTCTTGCTCTGGAGGATGAATCTTGCCTTTCCTGTTACTCTGCTTTGCTGGACAATAAACTGGGTTTCAAAAAGTAGCTGAGGCTGATGATAAATATGACAGAAATTACTTGGCATGTCTCAGACTCAGGCAGAAAACAGGTAGAAATACCTGAAGGATCTGATTTGGAGGCGTTCAAATCTGATGAACTGTATCTAACACAAAGTGACAAGACCAAGAGGTGAATTAGCAATGTAGACATTCCCTTGCCCACATACCTTGATTATTTTATGTTACTTTTTATTATAATACAATCTAGCCCATAATTTTTAGTAGTTGTCACTCACTGATTAACTTGGTGACAACTCCTGAGCTGGAGCCATGCTTGCTATTCTATTTCTTTGCTAACTTACAGCACTTTTCTTCAAAGTTTTCTTCAATGTATTAATCTTTTCTTCAAATTACTAAAAGTGAACCAAGCAGGACATGGGTAATCCTTCCTGTTCTGGCCAGTAGCCAGAAAATGAGAGGGCTCTCCAGGAAGGTGGGAGATGAGAGTTCGAAACCCTGAGGTTTAATTAAGCTTTTAACCCAAAACTGCCACATTCTGGGAGAGTTCTTCAGCCACTAAGCTGTTGTTTGGCTGTAGCTGTGTTCTTATTTATAAGCTGCTTCTCTGCTCTGCTTTGTAAGTGGAAGTGGCCCTAGAATGCGAGATCTATGAAAGGATGTATCTAAGGCAGCATTGGGCCCAGGTTGACTGTTCTGACCATGTTCTGAGCTGCTGACTGACTCACCCAATAATTTGGGTCAGTTTTATGGTTTCTGCTTCACAGGCTGGGTTTAAGCACCCACATTCTCAACTGACTTGAGCTCAATGTGAAAATGTCCTGGAAATGCCAAGTCTTCACAACGGTGATGGTTGGAGAATGTAGTGCAAATTTCAGTGCTTCTTTCTGTGTCTAGATGGGAGAAATGTTAATGCTGGTGTTCAAATTCTGACATTAATAGCCTTATGTAGCTTTTCAGGTACTGGAGGTTCGTGCTCCATACAGTTTTGTACACGCTTTCTCACTGACAAAGGCGTTCATTATGATTGGGTTACCATGGAGTGCAGATCACATGAATCTGTGAATAATAACCCATTATGCTAATATAGCTTGTCATTGTGTTTGATGCAAAGTCATGTCCCATAACAACAGCTGATGCTTTTAAATAATACAATTTATGGTAAGATCACGCTTGACAGAATGGTGTTGCCAAACACTGCCTACCCTCTTCTCTTTGAGTTATTTCTTTGATTTCATAACTGTTTACTGAACAATTTTTGTAAGTTTGGGGCTAGTATTATTTTGTTGTTTTTTTAAAAGAGCAGGTGTTTGTCTTTTATGCTCTCTTGCCCCTTTGTAGCCTCAGCTTTGTCTTATAAAAATTACTTTGGGACAGAGACAGGACAGTTTGCTGGATTTGATGAACTTACTAGGTGCCACAAGGGAATCATGGAATCATTAGGGATTGGAAGGGACCTCGAAGGATCACCTAGTCCAATTCCCCCTGACAAGCAGAATCACCTAGACCAAGTCGCACAGGAACACATCCAGGTGGGTTTTAAATGTCTCCAGTGAAGGAGACTCCACAACCCCCCTGGGCAGCCTGTTCC
>JAOXOE010000001.1:105528251-105547541 GCA_028565055.1 Phoeniculus purpureus | reverse complement strand
TGACATTGAGAAGAGCCTGGCTCCATCCTCCTGACACCCACCCTTCACATATTTAAAGACATTAATGAGGTCACCCCTCAGTCTCCTGCTCTCCAAGCTAAAAAGACCCAGCTCCCTCAACCTCTCCTCATAACGAAGGTGTTCCACTTCCTTCATCATCCTCTTTGCTCTACGCTGGACTCCCTCCAGCAGCTTCACATCCCTCTTGAACTGATGGATTCAGAACTGGACACAATACTCCAGATGTGGTGTCACCAGGGCAGAGCAGAGGGAGAGAAGAACCTCTCTCCATCTGCTATCCACCCCAGGATGCTGTTGGCCCTCTTGGCCACAAGAGTACATTGCTGCCTTGTGGTCATTCTGCTGTCCACCAGGACCCCCAGGTCCCTTTCTGGGACAGGACAACCTGGGGTTGTTTTTGCCCAGATACAAGACTCTACACTTACCCTTGTTAAGAATGAGGAGTATTAAGTCCAATAGTTTTGCAGTGCCTACAGCACTACCACAGCCTTTCTTACACACTGAAGTATGAAACCATTTTATTTCAGGCTGTGCTACAAGGAGCCGGCATTAGATCTTTGTACTGATTCAGCTTTGTTGTGTAGCAGATGACCAGGCATTTGTTGGCCATCTGTAATATGCACTAAGGTGTAGTTTCAGCCTTTTCAAATTCTCAGGACAGTCCGCTTTCACATACATGTGGCCATACTAGCAATCAGCCGTGGTTCTTGTGTGCTCCTCAGGTGCTTACTCAGTGGAATGTGGCTTCCCTGGAGCATATCACTCCATCTTCAAAGAGCTTTGCTATCCTAACATTCTCTTAAGGCAAACCATCAAGTTTGTATCACTTGTATTTACAAATTATTCCGGCAATGTAGTTTTTCTTTGACATACTAATACTAATAAAAGATGAAAATATTTCCTGAAAAATGAATCCTTTCAATAAATTAATTCCACCTTCATTTTTCCCAAGGTCTACAAAACAACCCTTAAAATCAGCTTCTGTTTTGGCAGTGGGTGTTTGGCAAGCAAATCATCATAGCAGGAAGTTATTACACATATCACAAAGATACTCTGAACCTGAGTTACGTTGGTACCTGGATGTACAAAGTGAAATCAAATACTGATAAGCTTTCAGACTCTGATTCTTCTATTGCTAACATCAAGAAGCCTTTTTAGAACATCTGTATCGCACTTCTACCAATGAAAGATTGTTCTCAGCAATACGTTTTCAACTAATGTATTCAGCAAGTCATAAATTATACAACCAGAAAAACCATTGTGTCATCCACTCTGTTCGTCTCATAGAGCAGGCTTTATGGCCCTCTGAATTGATTTCTGTTTGAGCTGAAGCACATCTTAAAAAAAAAAGTCTTAATTTAAAATTTCCAGTAATGGAAGAATCAGCACCAGCCTTAATCAGCCTTAATAGCATTCTGGCAGTTAATTTCCTTCCCTTTGTGTTTAATTTCTTTAATGCATTTGTCTAGTTTAAAATTCTGGACATGAGATGTTACTGAATGAAGAGCTGCCTGTTAGCAAATTTCTGTTCTTCTGTTCCATGCTTAGCAGGCATGGAAATCTATCATCTCACACCCTCAGTGTGTAACTTACAGCTGATGTATTGATAGCCACTATCTCCTTCCTGATAGCCACTGGTGAGAAATACAGACTTTCAGGGTACAGTACAGATGAGCTGCTCTGGATGTGTTTGTTAGGAGTAAATCAATCACACCGTGAAAGTGCCAGAGTGTTTGCATTTGGCAGTTTGAGTGGATCCATGTAAATACGTTTTGTGAATTGGTGTCACTGTAAGTGTGATAAGTGGGAATTCCTGCAATTAGAGAATATGATTAATTGACTGGGTAACTTTCTCATGGTCAAATTAAACTTCTAACAAGTCTGCCAGTTACTAGTTGTCTTTTCTGGTTGTCCTATAGTTTATCAGCATGTTTCTCAAGTTGCAGGCACCAGAACAGGGCTGAGCATCCAGAAGTGGTTGCAGACACACTGGCAGTGAAGCAGTAGAGCTTTCCGGCTTTTGCTTTTGTTTATCCTGCTTGAAAAGGCTCTCCATAGCTCTTCAGGTCACAAGAATAGCAGCCTGTTTTCGACACATTAGTCATCCTGGTCTCAGGCCTTTTTTTCATAATCAGTGCTTCCCGGGAATAGAAAGCCTTATTCTGCCTGTGTGGCGTGTGTTCTTTGTCGCTGGCTGTATTATCCATAGGTTCTGTACTCACAGAGTCTTTGCTATTCAGAGTAGAAGGGCCTTTTTTACATTTTTTCCTGTCTGCTGGTCTTTATTTGGGATTTGCCTGTAAACCATATAGAGCCATGAACCATGTAGACCAAGAACTGGTCTTTGTACCTCAACTGGAAGTGCATCCATTAGGGTAGGACTCTCCTTTAACCCTTGTTAAGAAGTATCTCTTACCAAGCTATTGATGTATTTTTGTTGTGAACATGTCGTTGTGATTTTTATTCTCATTTTATAGTTTTGGTAAGATAACAATCTATTTGCCCAACAGAAATATACGGCTGCACTTTGAGCCTTGTAAGCAGAATTTCTAATCTCATAAAAATATACGATTAAGTTAATAAAATCTACTCTCCATGAACCTATGCTTATGGCAATGTACTTGAGTTCTTTATTAACCAAATGCAGCCATTCCTCAGTGACTGTTGGGCCAATTGTGTTGTAGTTGCCTGAATTGTGCTTGCTGAAACATTAGAAAACCTGGTACAATATTAGTTTTGCCCCAGCCCTCAGGAATACTGAGTTTCTCTTTGAATATCCCAGAAAAGGAATCTTTTTATATTTTCAGATGTAATTAGGCTCTTCAGTTTTTCTAAGGAATTATTTTGTTTTCTCAGTGTTCAAGCTGCCTATTTGGAAAATCCAGTGTTAACTTTCAGATCCTCTATTTTCCGGATCTGGCAGGGGGATTGGACTAGATGATCTTTCGAGGTCCCTTCCAATCCCTAATGTTCTATGATTCTATGATTCTGTGATTCTGTAATTTGTGACTAACCGATGCAGAATTCATCTATGTAAGTGTCTGTTCTTCTCAAAATTTAATAATTTTTGGCAGTCGTTTATCCCAAAACATTTGGACACTTCAGTCTATGGAAGGTGTTTCTATCATGACCCGCTGACCAGCATGAGAGTAATGTCCTGCCCATATTGTGTTTGGTATTTGCAACTGTGTGGTCACGCAGAAGGTCCTTTGGACAGCAGCTAAATTCCATGCTCCTCCATCTGTTCAAGTGAAAGATTTTTCAGTAGGCAGCTGTACTCAAGCCAAACTTCCAAAACCCTTCAGTGAGCTCCTGTGGATGGTAAAAGTCATTATCTTGTCCTTGCTTGTTTTGTATTTCAGAGTCACCGCAAGAAATATTTATGTTCTGGAGCCTGAGTTTAGCAAAGCAGTGAACATTTGCATTTGCATTTAGGTTTCTGGCTAAGAAACAAGTGAACTCCACTTTCAAAGAAGGAGTTGCTAATGTAATCTTAGTAAAGAGTCACTTGATACTAAAGCACCATAGCGGTGTGTGGCTAAAAAGATGATACATCGTGTGTTGGGTTGTCTGTAAGTGGAAGCCCAACAGCATTTGATTTAATCATAGAGTCATATATAGAAGATTAAAGTTGTGAGTGGGTTTGCTGCAGCCAGTATTAAGTAATGACAATAATGATTTAATCACATGTAGAGTAGAGGATTGATAATTATTAATACAGATTTTAGCTGCACACTTTTTTCTGTCATTTTAATTTGTATAGATGTTACTTTGTATGTAACTCCAGTGTGCAGAGAAGCACGACTGGATGTCTGACATTGTCATGTTAGTCTTCATTCACAGAAATCTCTCCTGTGGTTTCAACACAGAAGGTTCCACAGAATTTTGTAAAATTCTTCTTGGTCTATGAAAGTCTAGCTGATGAGTTCACAGTGCCAGCTCGCAGCTTGGTTTACTCCTGGTGTTGTGCCATTTTCCACCCACACAAGCAAGGGTGCAAGAGCCCTAGCCAGCAACAGCTGAAATGCACCACAATGCAGTTTAATCTGTATAAGATGCTCTTGAAGATTCTGCAGGTCTGGCAGTGACATTCATCTTGTAGAACCTTAGATGCAAATCTTTATTGTCAGTTCTCCTTCAGTAATCACTGACAAGTGGTAGGTACCTCTAGAAAGTTATGTATTCTGCCATATGCTAAGAATCTGAGAAAGATATGATTAATCACCTAGAAATGCCAATGTCTCTTCATGTACTGTGTTTGGAGCCTACATGTCTCGTTTAAATTTGATATTTGGTCTGTAGGTGGCTAAATTTGAACCTTTCTCTTAAAGGTAGCCATAGAGTAGATGAAGTGCATCAGAAAAGGATGCTAAGGAAGCAACTACAGCTTTAAGGCTTTATTCAGTGTAGTACTACACAACTAAGGCATTACATCATATTTCTTATGGCATGAAATAAGGAGACATCTTCAAGAAATCAACTCTTAAACATTGAACAGTGTTAGATCAGTGGAACTGCTCAGACCATACAGTTTGAGAGAGAAATAAGCTACAGTCTCGTTTTGTTTTCTGCATCAGTAATAAAATACTGCTTATGTTTGCACAAGTCTTATGAGGAGATGCTGAGCGATATGTTCAGCCTGGAGAAGAGGAGGCTGAGGGGAAACCTCATTGCTCTCTACAACTACTTGAAACGAGGTTGTAGTGAGGCAGGTGTTGGCCTCTTCTCCCTAGTAACTAGCAATAGGACAAGAGGAAACGGAGTCAAGTTGCATCAGGGAAGGTTCAGATTGGATATTAGGAAAATTTCTTTACAGAAAGAGTGGTGAGGCATTGGAACAGGCTGCCCAGCGAGGTGGCGGAGGCACTGTCCCTGGAGGTGTTCAGAAAACGGGTAGACACGGTGTTTCAGGAGATGGTTTAGTGGTTGGAGGTTGTAGGGCAGGTAGTCGGAGTTCATGATCTTGAAGGTATTTTCCAACCTTAATGATTCTGTAATTCTAAGTGTATTACAACACATTCATTTACATGCACATTTATGTACGGTTGCATACAGAAACAACATCTACAAGTGATAGTGTTTTCATCAGAGTGAAACACCTGAGTTTTTAACAACCTGAGCTGGTCTGTCAGTGGTATGGAATAGCAAGTGTGGAGGAACCGACAAGTTCAGTAATGGTTCTGATCCTAACATCTGAGGTAGCTACTGAAATTGGACAAGGGCTCAGAGGGAAATATTTAATGTCTTTTTACACTTAAAAAATAAATATATTAATTATTGTTTTCATTTCCCTCTTATCACTAGCAGTTTTATTGTAAAATATTGAAGGAGAAATGGAAAAGTCTACTGTTACTGAGAGAATATGTGCAGAGGAGGAAGATGCAAGCCTCATCCTCTCTGTTCACTGATGTGTGTTTTGGAAGCAGCTATTCTTTCTCTTTCGGACTCTTTTAGCTTTGTGCTTCCTCGGCGCTATTCCAAGTTCCCTAAAAATAATTCTTCTGCTAACACCCATCAACCACAAAATGACGGGAATATTTTCTTCTCCCTGTGTCTGAAAAGGAAAGCAAACCCAACAAAACATCTGTCTAAAAATCTTGCAGGAAGCTATTTTCTGGTCCAACAAAACCAAAGTGGAGGCTAGCTTTTTTTTGTACATAAAAAAGTGTAAGAGAAGAGTATCAACATCTTTATTTAAAAGAAAATGTTTTTTAAATTTAATTTGAGCCCAAAGAAATTCTGGCATAGTTTCATTATCTTTGTTTTAATTTTTTTTAAAAAATCAATAAAATTATGAACGAAAAGTATCTTTCCACTCTTATCTGGAGTTTTCATTTTTGGAGAGGATGACAAAACCTTTGAAGTGATCTAGAAAAGATACCAAGATTTTGAAGGTGTTTTGTTAATTTCAAATCAACCTTCAAAAAGGCAGCCATCATATAAAACAGAGAAGCTGAGATGTTTGATTTGGAACCCATCAGAAGCAACACAGATGTTTCCTTTAATGAGAATTCACCCCCAAATGAAGCACTTAAATTACAATTGAAAATTGTTTTGAGATTGTCCATAAGATTTCTCGTGTCACTTAGCTTTTTCAGTCTTTCCTCTCATCACAAACCACACATCCTTATGTTACTTGTCTACATTCCTATCTTCAGCGTGGTGGTGTATCCATAGAGAAATTAAGGTCTAGAAGCAAAGGAGTGGAAAATACATGATGAGCTAAGAGAATGGGCAGAAAGGACAATTGCTTTCCTGCCTTACTCACTCTTGCAAGGGTCTGAGATTAGAACCTAGGGTTCAATCCCTAGGTTCAATCCCTAGGCTCAACCCCTGACCTGCAAAGTAGGAGAAAGAGACGGGAAAGGTCTGCATCTTACAGGGTCATGGTTCCTAGGAACTTTGCCAAGTCAGTGAAAAGGACTTTACGAAGTGGATGGACATATGTGATGGGATTTCCTGTTTGTTTGTTTGTTTGTTTGTTTGTTTTGGCAGCTGTCATTCTTGAATCTCCCACATACAGAGACTCTTGGAAGAGTGGAAAATGTACCCCTCCCATTTCTTTCTTCTACAATTGTCTTCTATGAATTGTCCTTCTCTTGCACAGAATTGCAGTGCATGTTACAAAGTCTAACACCTACCTGCCAGCAGTTGGAATGTGACGGGGAGAAGGTTGCTAGTGCCTAAGTAAGCCAAGGCAAACCATTTTAGTCTTTCCAAGGTATAAGTTGAATAATATCCTTAGCTTCAAAGCTAACAGACACTTCACATCCATCTAAAATAAGACCTGTTAGTATGTGTAGGGACTGTTTTAATGTATCCCTGAGCTTAGGAAAAGATAACTGTATTAAACTGGTTTTATCCTGGTTGAATTAATCTCAGGATATGGCTATTTCACAAGCATCTCTAGGTGAATGAGCATTTGCACTCTTTCTACATGTGCAGAGACAAGCATTCCCACAAGTGTTACATTAGCATCCATCATTCCTACTGAGCGACCATAAACATATTTTCATGGATGCTGCTTTTTTTTTTCTATGCTACAGAGGGCTGGATCTGATTGTTAAGAAATTACCACATCAGAGTCTTTTTCTGAGGCCCTGTTCTGCAGATCACTATCCAGCTGGAGAGCTGAGTGGGGAGTAATTTAATGAAATATAACAAAGTCAGTGTAGAGTCTGGCATCTAGGCAAGAGTAACCCCAGGTACCAGTATGAGTTGGGGACTGATCTGTTAGAGACCAGTGTAGGAGAAGGGTCGTGGTGAATACCAGGATGACCATGAACCAGCAATGTGCCCTTGTGGCCAAAAAGGCCAATGGCATTCTGGGGTGGATGAGAATGGGAGTGGTTAGTAGATGGAGAGAGGTTCTCCTCCCCCTCTACTCTGCCCTAGTGAGACCACGTCTGGAATATGATGTTCACTTCTGGGCCCCTCAGTTCAAGAAGGACACAGAACTGCAGGAGAGAGTCCAGTGCAGAGCCACAAAGATGATGAAGGGAGTAGAACATTTTGCTGAGCTGAGAGAGCTGGGCCTCCTTAGCTTGGAAAAAAGGAGACTGAGGGGTGACCTCATTAATGTTTATAAATATGGAAATGGTGGATGTCAGGAGGATGGAGCCAGGCTCTTCTCAATGTCGTCCAGTGGTAGGACAAGGGGCAATGGGTGTAAGGAGGTTCCACATCAGTATGAGAAGAAACTTCTTCACGGTGAAGGTGACAGAGCACTGGAACAGGCTGCCCAGGGGAGTTGTGGAGTCTCCTTCTCTGGAGACATTAAAAACCTGCATGGATATGTTCCCATGCCACCTGGTCTAGGTGATTGTGCTCTGGCATGGAAATTGGACTAGATTATCTTTCGAGGTCCCTTCCAATATCTAATATTCTGTGATTTTGTGACTCTGTGAATTACTCTTGTGTCCTGAAATTTTTAGTCTCATCTAGGATACCATGTGGTCAGTCTTAGGCCTGCTGTTTTATGACACCCCTGAAGAGACTGAAAATAAATCAAAGAATGTCATGCATGTGCACATGCACGCACACACATCAAGTCCTAGCCCCCTTTTCATTGATGAGTAGGTGAGTTGTCCAAAGCTTATACTTTATTAACCATCTCTTAATGGGTACTCTAACATTTCTTCTGGCTTTGCTGTTCATTGTGTTAATATAGAATTTATACTCTTTTGGTAAAAGGAATAGGAAGTTTGGAGAGTGATTGTCCATCTGAGCCTACAGGGGTTGGAACTGTCTTCTGTAGTATAAATATTCTGAAAAGCATGGAATAAATAAATCTGAAATGGGCAACAGTACTTTTTTCACTACATCTTCAGAAATATTTGTCTTAGCTTAGTTAAATCCTTTATCAAGTCTCCTGGAATACCTTTATCACTGGAGATGTCTCCTTCTTTTCTCTTCCTCATGCCATTTGACACAAGTTATACTCCTGAGTCATATCTCTTTAAAGCAAACCTTTACAAATCAGCCGTTTCTCCTTGCAGTTTCAACATAATCAAGAAGTTTTCCATTTGGAAGAGCTTAGGTCATCTCACACCACCTTTTGGAAATCCTCCCAAATCTGTTTTTCCCTTCAGACTTCTTTTCAGAGTGAGCCAGTTTGCTCCAGAATCTTGAACTTCTTTTATACTTTTTCCCCCTGACCTCATGGCATCTTCTACTTTATGTCCAGTCAAGATAGAATTTCCTCCGTGATTCCCAAACTTGGTTTTGCAAGGAGTTGTTAGGTTTTATCTTTGTCGCTCTGCAGAACTTGTCTCTAATTGCTCAACCAAAGTAGCTCTTTCTGAAGAATCCTGTATTTGGATTAAATAGGCTTTAGAAATCAGCGTGAGTTTTGTGTCATGCTCTTGCGTCAAGACAGCTACACGGAATCACCTAGTGACTTCTACCAGTAATTAAAGTTTTAAACTGTCCTCAGAGTCTGCAATTTTACAAGTTCACTGAGATTTCTCATCTGTGCAGTTTTGAAAACAACCTTATTCTACTAAAAGAGAAAATGTTTGAGCTTTTGCCCTACAGACTCTCTCTCTGTTCTTATTGTCTGTGTGTGCCTGTAGCTACTGGTTGTGTCTACATACTGCTGTCAGTGAGTGAACTTTCCACTGCAAAGAACTCTCTCACCTGTAAATGAGCCTTCACAAGGAATGAATTTCATGTAATATGAGTATTTGCCTACATGTTTGGTTTGCTGCTTAATTTACATTTTTTACTGAAATTGCAGCTTTGCAGCAGTATGTTCAGCTCAGCGTAGCATCAAAGCTCCACAGTTGATGTTCTCTGCTCGGGACATGCATATGCAAATGGTCATTACAGCTCTCTCCATCCCTAGGAAAATGTGTGCCAGCCTCACTCAGTTGGAAGTGTAAATGGTTTCTAGCACTAGAGAAGGCAGGCTGTGTCTGCAGTGCTACTGCTTATGGCAGATTCATACAGCAGCTTTTACACGGACCTTAGAAATTGCTGTAGACCATACAATGAGGCTTTAGTACATTTATTTAAATCATTTGTTTACATTTAATTTAGGTAAGCATGCAGTTAAGAAGGGAAGAGTGTCTTAGAAGGCTTACAGTTACCCACTGGTTTATGTCTTTTAATAAAAAATGCAAAAGATGCAGTAAACACCAGTACCACCATAGCTTACACTTGTAGTTTCAAATAGTCTGTGTGTGGGGCTGTGATATGCACTGAGTTCTTCATAGGCTTTCATTTTTTAGTGTAAATCCTCCTACGTGAGGATCAGAAACAGAAACAAAATCAGCCATTAGTAGCATCAACAGCTCATTATAATGTCCTGCACTTTAAGCACATTTGTTTCCTATCATATATATTTCAGATCATGAATGTCTTATTGGTTACCTTTATGCCTGTGTGGTTATTTTTTGGTTGAAACAAGCAAATTAATTATGAATATTTGTATTAAAATAGTGCTACTACCACATCCCATTAAAATGCTGGAATAGTATTGTCCTTTGGAAACTTACAGTTTATTTCACGACGATGAAAGTGGATCTGCTAGAGTTTTAGTTTGTTTCTTTCAGCAGAAGTTTCCACTGAATTTTATTCTCTTTCTCTGCCAAACTGAGACTAATTGCAAATGTTCACTTCAAAGGGTGAAGAAGCCACGTTTTGGTAACCTTGGCGCATGTACCATATCTTTGTAAATTAAATCCTTCACGCTGCACTTAATGATGTGGTTTTAGTAGCATAATTGCAGTTTTAAAACAAAGCTAAATTGCTGAAGAGGTATTTCAGGAGGTGTGTAGTTGTCCTGAAGGATACGTGGTTTCTTGGCACGTGGAAAGAAGAGGCACGGTGCTGGTTTTATCGCGGTGGATTTTACTCTGTATGTGCTTTTGGCCAAAAGACCTTTGTTACAAAGCACAACGCGTAGTGTGTTGTCTGTGAGCTTTGCACGTCTACACTGACGAGCTTTCGGCTTGGATTGTACGATAATACGTGTGTTTGGTACGCGTGGTTTGTTTATGTCGAACTCTATTATCCTGTTTCATGTTCTTGGAGTGCCTGAAGTAGTTTCACTAATCTGTCAGCATAGTATGTACTTGTGGATAAATATAGACATGCAGCCACTCCGTGAGTGGTCATCATCATATGCTGAAGCTAAAAATTACCCCTTTGGTTATGGAAAGGCTGATCTGACCCAGAGGCCTGCTGTAGCTCACACATTGCGGGTCTTCAGCACTTGTCCGTTAAAAAACAAACCCAAGGAAGCTAAAGGAAATGTCTGCCTCGGTGTTGAGCAGTTGTTAGTCAAGTATGAAACAGGATTATGAAACAATTCAATTCCGTTTTGATTTTAGTTAAAAAAAGATTTTGACTTTTCTAAGTAAGGAGTGGAACATTTCAGGTACCACAGGCTCATGGATATTACAGTAGCGTGTTGGAGAAAATCCAGTGTGATCGGCTTTATAAAGGGGCTCGGTAGGTACGAAAATACTGCAGATACGTGTTTTGGTTTGTGCTGTTAGCTTGTTTGTTGTTGCTAAAGTGTAAATTTGGCACAGTTAACTAAAAGGACCCACAGTCTCTGTTTTGTCGGCTTAAAGTGACTGAAAAGTCGGTAGCTGTGTTTGGCTGAGGCTGTGTCCGGTGTAGTGTAGACCCTTGGCTTGTGCGTTGTGATAGTTCTGTTGTTTTCCTTGATCTTTAAGGAAAGAAATCCCGTCATGTAATTCATACCAGAGTCTCTTCAATGTTAATTTCATTTCAGAGTTATCCCCCTTATCAGGTTCGTCATTCTGTGTGTGTGTGTGTGTGTGTGTGTGTGTGTGTGTGTTAAAAAGACTGTGCTTTTTTACAGCTGTGTCTCTGATCAGGGGAATAATCAATACAGGAGACAATTCAGCACTGATTTTATTTCAGTAATCCTGTCTGGGTCAATGCTGCGTGGTTGTGATGACAACCCTATGTGATATTGCTTTGCCATTTCCATATATACTGATTCTTAATTTTTTAAAAAATACGTAACAGCGGGAAAATCTTATAACCTGAACTAAATCCAACTATTCTGTAGGAAAAGAGTGTAGAAAACAGCTTATGGCAGTTAAAGCAGAAAAATAAGGAACATGTCTCAAAAACAAGGAAATGGTTGTTTGAGAGAAGTAGCTCTCAGACAGAATTTCACCCCAAAATAACTGTTAGATAACAGGTTATCTTATAGTTGCTCAAGCATGAGTGATGTTTTTTATAGATTTTCTGTGGAGAGCAGCTTTAAATGAGTACACAAATATCTAAGATTGATCTTGCTATTGCTGAGCCCTCAGCTGTTAGGGTTTCCATGGTCTCCTCCATGTGCATCACCATTCATTCTGCTTGAGAATGAGCTCTAGGTGAAGAGTTTAGTTTAATGCAGTACTTGCCTGGTGACCAGTACTCTAAACATGTTAGGATTTCAGACTGACTGTTTCAATGATCCATTCTGGTACTTCTCGTTGTAGAGTATTATTATTTTGAAATCAAGTAGTAAAAACTTAATTTATCAATGAAATCAATATTTAGGATTACTCCTTCCTCAAGACCCACCAGATACCTTGTGCATAAACTTATGCAAAATACATGTGGTGATTTCTCACATAAAAATGATGCCTTTTCTTTGATGGGGCAGTGTTTCACTCTCAGAGATGGCAAAAATAAACCAATGATGCCAATCATTGATTATTTAATGCAGTTGCTTCTTAAATTTTGTGTCTTTGATTTCCAGAGGCAACTTTGAATGAGCTTCATAGAACTCTCAGTCTAGGAAAAAGAGCGGTATTCTGTTAAAACCCATACATCATTGGTATAGATGTCAGTGACAGTCTAGTCACTGACTAGGCTGGAGTTTTGCAATGCAAATCCCAAGCATATGCAAACGCTTGAAATAATGGAACTGAAAAAATGCATTAGAAAGTCGAGTCTGTATATGATAGTTCGTGACTGACTCATAATCAGAACTGTTGAACCACACACACACACACACAAGTTAACATTGGCAA
This sequence comes from Phoeniculus purpureus, assembly GCA_028565055.1. Classification (NCBI taxonomy): domain Eukaryota; kingdom Metazoa; phylum Chordata; class Aves; order Bucerotiformes; family Phoeniculidae; genus Phoeniculus; species Phoeniculus purpureus. The sequence continues at coordinate 105,535,011 of JAOXOE010000001.1, read as the reverse complement.
TGTTAACTTCCACACCGAAGATGGTTAAATGTAGTTAGCAGCTAAAAAATTAATCTTTAAGGAATTTTAACTACGCTAGTGTCATATGTCAGTCATTTTTTAGAACTGCTGTGATTGCTCTAGCAATAATAAATACTAACCCCCAGAATATCCCTCTTCTTTCCTGTGGGGGAAAAACTGTGCAGTCCTATGTTTCAGAGAAGAGCTAGATTAAAAATTCTCAGTGCACTGACAAGTCTCCCAGATAATTGCATTTCTCTATTAAAATGTGCAAATGTTTGATTTTTCAGTTAGACGTCTGGGAAAAACAATAGATCCGTCTGTGTCACAAACCTAACAGCATCGTTGTTAAAAGGCTTCCTACTAGCGATGCGTATGTGTGGATTTAAATTCCAGTCTTAAAATCCTGGCTGAATGCCATGATGACTAAAGATAAGGGTGGCAGCTCCCAGGTACTGTGATTAGGTTTCTTAATTTCGTGAAGATGTGAGATGTGCGTGGTCTGCATACTGACTTCCTCCCTTCTGTCCTTCCTCCAACATGCTCCTGTTGTAGTCAGTTTTGAACTTAGTAGCCAGTTTAGACCAAAATTGCCTGAGGAACAGAAGGCAAGTTTAGATTTTACGAGATTCCTACAGATTCCTTCAAGAGGGAGCCTGGGATGGCAGTGCTGGCCAGAGAGTTGGGCAGCCCAGCCTGGATGTGTTTTGCTTGGCAGAGGCTGCCCACCCAGCCTCAGGCGCAGAGCTCAGGAGAGAGCTTGGGAATGACTGCAGGGAGCTGGAGATGATGACAGCAGAGGGGACAGGGCTTTTACTGCACAAAGGACACAAATCCTTAAGAAAATTGGTTTCACTGCTCACAAAACCCCTTTTGTAATAGCTGCGCACTTGGTGATCAGACTGATTTCATGGGTAGATGTGAGCCAGTCAGAACCACACGTGTGGCAAATATATTAGTGATTGTAAAAATATTGTCTGAGTCCTTCCTAAAGCTATTTGTGGGGAAATTTCCATTGCTTAGTATGTTTGATAGTCCATATAAATTCACAGCTGAACTTTTGCATCCCTTTGTCTTCATGCTTAAACTTTAGGAGAGCCTAGGTGATGACAGAAGTAGCACTTCTACTATTGTCTGATGGCTCTTTCTTCATTACTTTGAAGTAGATTATTATTCAGAACAAGAGTGTATTTTTAGAAGCGGGTTTTTTATAGTAGAAATGTAGAACTGTTCTGTGCAATTTGTTTTACGTGAAGAGTCACAATGCCAACAAGACTCCGTGACTGTGCTTTTGCAGGAAACCAATCTACCAAGACACATCTGTCAGAGTGGAAGAAATGGTGCTGCTGTGCTAAAGAATGACAGCAGACCTTGTCAATCAGGGAACTCTCTTCAAAGTGTGGATGTGATACACTTGCAAAACAATCACTACATGAAGAAAAGCACTTCCATATTGCATTATAGCCGTACAGTGGACTTCTCAACTTCTTTTTTTTCTGTAGTGCATCTTTTTGATGTTTCTGTTGCATGAAATTGGAGTCTGGTTCTGACATATCTGAAAAATTTCAAGTGATAGGCTTTGGCATGTAGGGGTTTTTTCAGGTGTTCTGCACAATAAGGTGTTACAGTGTTTAGGAAAGATCTAAAATCATACTGTTTCTTGAAACAATCTCACGTAATTAGTAGTTCACAATTACTTTCTGTTGTAGTTGCAGTTCTGTTCTTCAAAAGGAAGTGTTACAGGCTTTAGACGTGCAGTATCCATCATTATAGTTCATCTTTCTTTTGCAACTTGATCTAGATGATCCTGCTGTGGTGGGGAGATTGGACTGGATCTTTCGAGGTCCCTTCCAAACCCGAATGTTCTGTGATTTGTTCTTTCTTTGCTTGCTTGCTTTCATTGCAGCTTGGATGCAACATACAGTGTAATGCTCTGGAATGCGATGCTATGGGAAATGCTATAGCAGTGTTAGTTCACAATATACTCCAGGGTTTGTATTGCATTAAAACACCTCTGTCCTAATTAGAAACAGCACTCATGGATGTTACAACATTTAATATTGCATTCAGGGTGGCTTATTACTGGTCTTCCCAGTTGTTACTTAATTTTCTACTTTGAAAGCCTCTAACAAAAGTAAGTGGGTGCTACCAGTGCCTGCCTGAAGGCCAGAGCTAGCCTGGGAGCCTTGTTTTGGAAATTTTGGACATAGAATAGTAGTAATTGAATGGATGAAGTTTTGATTCATAGTCCTTCAGTTTCATGGTACTTCAATTTAATTTTGGTTCAGTTTCTCAGAAAAAACAGTAAGTAGAGCTTGATACTGGTCATGGAGAATTCACAGAAACAAGGGATAATTTAGATTGTAAAGGATCTCTGAGGAGATGATGAATCCAGCCTCCACTGGATCTGAGGTTTCTCAGAGCCTTGTCCAGTCACATTTCCAGTATCAACAGTGTAATTCTCCTTTCTGCCCATTCTCATAATTTATTTTTCTACTGCTTTGCTTTTAAACCATAATTTCCTTATGGATATACCACTGTGGTGAGGATAGGAATGTAGACATGTAACATCTAGACAGTATCATCAAGAGTGTCAATAGCAGTGATTGATCACCTTCTCAGTGGAATCTTGTTCCATATATCTAATTGGAACTTCCTGCATTCCAGCTAGTGTTTGTTGCCTCTTGTCCTGTTACCATGACTGTAGTGTTTGCTGCTGTCAGGAAAACTAGTACATAACAAGCATGGACAACATTTTCTTCTGAATTTTCATACAACATTCATACTGGAGAAATGTAATTGGTTTTAAAGGAGTAATTCTTGACTGATTTCAATATAAATAAGGAGAAAATCAGACCCTTTACAACTCACTGTAGTCAAAAGACCAGACTCATGGCTTTGGTTTGTTCGTTTGTACAGCAGTGAAGGATAGATTTGGCTTGCAAGACAAAGGAGGAAAAATGAGGATGTTACTCACTTAGGTGACAGAATCTCTTACAATGTGAAAAACCAGGATTGAGTATGCACTGCATAATAAGCACTGCTCAGTTTAAACACATAAGCTATCGTCTCTGGTTTCTTCTTCCAGTCTAGATTATGTACATTTTGCCTATAACTACACCGTGAAAATTGTTGCTTATGTATTGTGTGTTTCTTTGATTACCAATTAGTCCAGTTTTGCCGTGACAGTATTGTGGGCCGTGGGGATGCTGTGGAGAAGTTAAGACATGTTGCGTTACCCTAAAATAAATGGTTCTTTTCTACATTTCAGCTTCTCCAGTTGGTAACGGATACATCAAGCCACCCGTCCCACCTGTTTCTGGTACACAGAGAGAAAAAGGACCTCCAGCCATGCTGCCTATCAACGTTGATCCAGACAGTAAACCAGGAGAATATGTCCTCAAGAGCTTGTTTGTTAACTTTACTACTCAGGCTGAACGCAAGATTCGTATCATCATGGCAGAACCTCTTGTGAGTAAAAAGCAACTCTAAGTATACATGCACTTTGCTTTGAATTTATTTTTAAATCAGGCTTGCTTGCTGTGCAATGAACACTATTTTGCTTGCAATCTGCGTTGGAGTTTGATAGTGCTTCCTGAACTGTAAGGTATGCTACTATGGCAGTTGGAAGGTTGTGGGAGAGGACAGAGGTATGCAAGATATGCCAAAGGGGTGACATGAAAAGGAATGAATATTTTGTTTCTGTTTGCAGTGTGGGCATGTGTTAAAGCGATTGAGATACGGAAGGGGTGTCAGCCAGCACAGATTTCACAGTTGGGAGAGTGGTCATCTGGGTCAAAAAAGATTGTAAAATGCTGAAGTACTATAAAAACTGTTATTTCTGAACTTTACAGATTTCCAGCTAAAGTGTGAAAATTAATAGCACTGCTGGTTCTGATGTGAATTCTGGCTGCAGTAGGTTTCATAATTGAACAAAGTGCTGCACACCAGTTTTCCAGATATGAAAATGCATGCAGCTTTTGAAAAAGGAGCTACGTAACAAAGTCTCACACAGTCAATGACACATCATTACTTATATTTAAGGCAAACTTAATGTACATACAAATACGTCTTTTGCAAATTGTCTTACGTAACTGAACTGGAGTCTGCTATTTTGGGACTAGATTTTATATATCTTTTGTTATTTTTATTAGGGACACTTTTCACATCTGGATATTCTGAACAGTAAAATTTAGGTTGTGCTGGCATCAGATGATATCTCTTTAGTTCTGTGTTTACGTTTAAGTTCAGAAACGTTTCAGGCTTGAAATTTTTTTCCTCTGAAACATTGCGTAGATGTGAGATGACAGAAATACTTTAAGTAATTTGGAAAAAGGACAAGATAACAGGAATGAATATTTTGACAAAACTCAGTTTTGTTTGCCTTGATGAGTCTGTCCAAACCTCAAAAAGTAGAATAAATTGGCAGTCATAGTGCAGATTCTTTGAAACAGAAAAAGGCCACCATCTATTTATTACCACACAGTGCATATCTTAAAAATTTAAGATGAAATTATTGCAGAATTACTTGACCAGATCAGGGAAATGACAAGAAGACCAGCAGTGAGAATGTAATTTCCTCGTAGCACCTCTGTTACTCTTAAACACTAACCTACATATTTATATGTAATATTTTAGATATAGGGTGACCTCATTAATGTTTATAAATACGTAAAAGGCAGGTGTCAAAAGAATGAAGCCAGGCTCTGCTCAGTGTTATCCAGTGATAGGACAAGGGGCAATGGGTGCAAGCTGGAACATAGGAAGTTCTGCATCAATATGAGAAGGAACTTCTTCACAGTGAGGGTGATGGAGCACTGGGGCCCAGAGAAGTTGTGGAGTCTCCTTACCTGGAGATGTTTAAAACCCACCTGGACATGTTCCTGTGCGACTGGATCTAGGTGATCGTGCTGTGGCAGGGAGATTGGACTAGATAATCTTTTGAGGTCCTTTCCAATCCCTAGTGTTCTCTGATTCTGTGTAAATCAGTGACTTTGATTTACACCCATTCCAATTTGTGTTGATTTTGAGTAGCTGTGTGTTGTTATATTATTTTGTCACTTCGTGAATCTATGAATGTCTGAATGTTGTCCTTACCTTATTCCAAAGGTGACATTTTATTTGGCAAATTCAGTGTAGAATCTAAAAGCATGACAAGACTGGAATGTCACCTTCTTCTTGTCAACATTTTCAGAAAGTATTTCTTGCAGATCTCTAACCATGAGACACTAACAACAATTCAATGACATACTCACATCTTATTAATGCTAATAAGACTAATAAGTCATGGCATGCTGCTATTTGAGGATGACTGTGACAAACATGTAAGCGGGATTTTGTAGACATCCAGTCAATGTGGTCTTGAAATCATGAGATTGCAATGAAAGAAATGACAAGGAAAAATGGCAACATTTATTCTGGCATAATGGCCACAAATTAAGTCCACCCATTTTGTGGGTTAGCTGTTGAATGTTTAGCAGCTTTGTTCTCACATTTCTTCTCTATAGCTAGAATTGTGACCAGGATTTGCAAATCAAAGATTATAGTTTGATGAAGCAGAGCCACCCTTTGGCCTTTTTTCACAATAGGTAGTCAAATGCTGAGCTCTTTGAAGCTTCTCTTCTAATTAAACTCAAACATACTTCAAAGAAAGTCAAACTTGCAGAGTGCTCTAACACTGAGATGTTTCTAGCCTGAGTTCTCTAAGTCATCACAAGATCCGACAGTTTCTTTTTATAATGAGCGATTAATACTGGAAATATCTTTTACAGAAACTAAAATGATCCGATTATTATGTAATTTCTTTTTCCTCCTATCGCTGTGTCTAGGTCACATTTAAGCTCAGAGGTTAATATGGGATTTAAATTAAAGACTTAGTGATACATTTTTTACCTAAATATTTGGTTTCATACGTGCACTTATCCTTTTGTGTTACCACTACTGTTGTTTTTATGAAGTTTTCTCTCAGTTTCTTTGGTTTCCATGTGCCTTTGTTTTAAATAACCATGTCTTTCATTTGTGACGTACACAAGCAAGCTTCTAGCTGCAGAGAAAGCAGAGGGCAATGTCACCTAGTTCTCCTGCCGCCTTGGCTCTCAGCAGAGTATGATTTGACATTTCAGTTACTAGATCTGGAGTGATCATAAAGAACACACTCCCCAGTTAATATGTTTTCTAGGCATGAGTCTAATGTCAGCTGTCCACTCTTAAGTCTTTAACAAGTTAAGATGGAAAGCTTTTTGTCTTCAGATGTGGAGGTTGCTTTACTTTGTCTGGATAATATTTTATTTGAAATTTCAGGTAAATTTTTTCAGCTTTTTAGGATCCCTGAAATGTAACAGACATTTCAATGATTACATTAAGTTCACAATTATGTGTCTAATTTATAATGACTCAACTACTGTACCCAGATTGTCCAATTATATTAATCCACATTAAAGGTATTTAACAACAGAATTAATTTAAAGTGTTTTTCTAGTTTAAAAAAATTAAATTAACATTTAAATTCCATAAAGTTCACAAATGTAAATGATTTCTTCTTGATGATTTTTAATAATTTCCTGCTTCTTTTCTGTAAACGCGTGTTATCCGTTACAGTGAACATTAATAATTTTTTCTGCAGACCTTTTTTCAAAGATGATTTTATTAATATTTTTTTAATCCATTTATATTGTAAATCTTCTCTGCCTTGCTTCACTTAGAAATACAATTTGATATTTCTAAGAACATTAGGGATTGGAAAGGACCCTGAAAGATCATC
>JAOXOE010000001.1:105501091-105528071 GCA_028565055.1 Phoeniculus purpureus | reverse complement strand
TTGGTCTAGGTGATCCTGCTGTGGCAGGGGGATTGGACTAGATGATCTTTCGAGGTCCCTTCCAATCCCTAATGTTCCGTGATTCTGTGAACACTGTGCTCAAGTGTGGGCTGTCTCAGCCCAACAGCAATGATGGTAGAGAACTTCCTATTCTCCTTATTCTGCTTCACTCACGATGACCATAGTGCAGAGGGACTTGGTGTGACATTCTCCTTGCCTAACTTGTAAGAGCATCCAAAGGTTAAAGCATCTGTTGTGTCAGTAAAAGTCTGCAGTATAGGAGAAAAGACTGTTTCCCCAGTCCTCAGTTAGGGAAGATGAACTGTGCCTTGCAGAATCCTCTCTTTCTCTGTGTTAAATATAGATGGAGTTCAGACTTGGTCAGCTTAACCTTTGAATGTCTGAAGCTAGGTGAAAGAAATCCATTCTTTTTTCTTTGTATATTTATAGGAAATGTTGTTGATTTATCAGGACTGATGTAGTCCTAGTAGAAAAGGCTGAACAGTATAAATGAGGCTCAAAATGCTATGGCAAGTCTGAATCTTCTTATGGCTTACAGACAGCTACTTACTTCTCTGGAAAGTTTTATGGCCTATTTAAGCTAACCTGTGGATGTTATGTCTCTATATCTATACATATAATTTTTTTTCTAAGGTGTTTGATGTGATACTGTACTTTTTTATATTTACATTGTATAATATATATGATACTTCAAAACAATCAGGCTCTCAAATCTTAATTAATCTTAATTTATATTTTATAGTTTTAGCTCTGTGTGAGGGTTAAGACTGGTATGGATTAAAAGCTTTTAAAGTAGTTTCTCTTAAGCATTTGATGATGTAAAATTTTCGCTTACTAAGTGTTCTCTGCAGTCCTGCTACTTCACAAGGTGTCCTAAATTGGTGGGATATTAGTAAGCAGTGAAGTTGAATCAGTGTTACATCGTGATAGTCGTATGTGAATTATGCAGTTAAGCTCTCGTGGTACAACAAAACATGTCTTTAGCGCTGCCACATGGAAGGTAATAAAGCACAGATTGCAAGGTTACAAAAACAAAACTCTTCAGGGTAGTAATTTGAAGGAAAGCCAAGGGGCAACTTAAGCTTGTTCGACTTGGCTGTCAGTGTGATGCTGAAATATTGTGATACTAAGATATTATATAAAGGGCCTTGTTATTTCCACTTAATAATGAGGTATAAAGAAGAGAGTTCAAAGCAGAGGCTTGTGGAATCTTTCAAGGTTTGGAGTGGGGAAAAAAACACAACAAAACTTTTATACAAAGAGACCTCAAGGGTTCAGTCGTGCATTTGTAGAACAGAAATTTGTGAAATGAGTTGATCGTCATCTACAAATTCTCATCTTTTAGTAAGCCCTCTCCAAAGTGGGGAATTTCTCAGCTTTATAAATGAAGGCATCTTTAAGCTGAAGCTGATCTAGCTTTATCCAAACTCAAATTTTCTCACAAGTAAGAAATACTACCATTGAAATAAATGCGTTGTAGAATCTCCTAGCCAGGAAGGAGACATATTGCTATCGTTGTGGAACAGGCACTCCTAAAACCTAGCTTTAACCTTGCCACTATACAGTATAATTAGTGGAGAGACAGAGATTGATTGTTCCCATCTTGGAATCAATGTCTCTGACCATTGGCTTCAAAATTGGTAAGGGAGACCAGTCTCACAGGCTGAAATTATGATTCTCCTGTACTTTCCATCAGTGTGTCTTTAGCTAGCAGGAAAACTCGGCAGGATTTTGTATACAGTTGGTCCAGAAGACCCTCACTTAATGCTTATTTCCTGTTTCCTATGTTCCTGTGTTTTATTCTTTCCGATGCAGTCAGGTGTATCCTGCTTGTTATACTTAAGAAACACCTCTAGGAATCTCATTTCTGCTCAAGTGTCATCTGAACTTCACCCGTTTCTCCATGTGCTTCCAATTTCTGTAAGAACCAAGGGGATCTCAGGTTATTTAGGTTGACGTGGGACCCCCTATTAGTTTCAAATCTCTCCAGAAATTTTTATTACATTTGTACAATGTGCTGAAAGAACTGTTGAGAGTCAAGACTTGGAAGGATAACTGGAAAAAGTTTTCTCCACCTAAGACAGATAGAAACAATATCACCAGTGGTATAAAGTGTTGTGAGTAGGTCTAATCTTTGCTCTCAAGCTCTTTTGCTTTGGTAGCTGAAAGCTGTTTTCAGATGCAGAGTTGCTTTATCAGCTAAATTTATAGTCTTAACATGACAGTAAAATGTAAAGGGTAATGGTTGCCAATGCAAACGGATTGAAGGACTTATCTTACTGATACGTGTCTTCCTGAAAATAATTAGTTTCTACAGTATTACCACTTTTTCTTGGATGTTGGCATAATTACGGAAATGTTCAGGAATGTATTTTTCATCTTTGCCTGTCCTAGGAGCTGGTAACGACTTCTCAGAGATAAGCCAGATCGTGGCATTCTGTGCTATCACAGTTGTTACTAGTTCTTCAAATTCCTCTTGAAATTAATCTTAAACGACAGGAAATTGTAGTTTATCCACGCTATTTGAAGATTCTGCAACAGGACTGCAGAGTCTTTTGTTTGAATCTAGATTAATTTCAGTGTAGTCATCCTGAGACCTAAAAGCCCTAAATGGCCTGAAGTCCAGCTGAAAAACTTACTGCTCCTTCATATTTTGCTACCCAGCTTAATTTGGAGGTTATAAAGTCCAGAGCTGAATTTGCAAGAAACAGGATGACAGTGGTGGTCATGCACCTCCCTGAACAGTGGAAGGAATTACTGTGAAGTTTAGTGGGAGTCTCACTGTGTTTTGGAAGTACTGCAGGATTTATCTCCCTTGGCAAGCTTTTTTGCCTCTAACCTAAGAGGCTTGACTCTGTGTGTAATAAATTCCCCAGTTCTGAAGCCCTGCTTCGAGATAACAGTAGAAGGCAGTAAGGAATGGAAGGGTGTTTCCTTTTCATGAGAGAGCTGCTGTGTCTGTCAATTAATGTTCGCTCTCAGCATGCAAACAGGTGTCTTAAAACATTTATTTGCTACAGCGAGTGTCTGATTTAAAGGAGGGAATTGCACACTTTCATTTAACTCGCTATGACTTGGTCGGTTGTTTTCATACACTGTGCTAGTCAGAATAAGGTTGTATTGTCTTGGTTTAAAATTTACCAGTTGCACATTTTACTGAAAAGTAGCTCTCCTTTTCTGTTCCTTTGTTTTAAGAGTGATTTTTATCTTACTTTCATTGCTTACAATAATATGTGTGAGTGTGTGCGTATTTTGTGTTTATCTGATGAGCCTTGGGCCACTGCAGCTGCCTGCAGGGACACACTTCCATGGCACAATCCTTAAAAGGAGCATCTGTTAAACACAGGATCTCTTTTGTCATTCTGCTTGTATTATGGTGCTTGCAAAGGAGACACAATTCTCTGTTCTGCTAGTCCTGTTTTGAATGCATGTGTTGTCATTCTTGCAAATGAACTGTTATCAAATTAGTCTAAATTGTAGTTAACTCAGGCCAGTACATGGTGGCAAAGAATATCATCCAGATTTCAAAATGTTTTCCTAATTTGTTCTTTTTTGTGCTTGTGTTAACATTAATAATAGCTGTGACAACTGAGGGTCCAAATCTGAATAATCATAGGGAAACTGAACAATTCTTAGCCACATTAAAAAAAACCCAAACTGTACACAGACAGATACCCTTAAGTTTGGTATGCGGGCTATATAAATTGTGTCAGGTTTGTAGCAGTGTAATGCATCGTGTTTTTCCTGGCCAACAGGGTGGCCAGGAGCCAGCAATGGGCCCTGGTAGCCAAGAAGGCCAATGGCATCCTGGGGTGGATTAGAAAGGGGTTGGTTGGTAGATTGAGAGAGGTTCTCCTCTCCTTCTACTCTGCCCTGGTGACACCACATCAGGAATATTGTGTCCAGTTCTGGGCCCTTCAATTCCAGAAGGACACAGAACTGCTTGATCTCAAAAGATCATCTAGTCCAATCCCCCTGCCACAGCAGGATCACCTAGATTCAGTTGCACAGGAACGTGTCCAAGCAGATTTTAAATGTCTCCAGAGAAGGAGACACTAGAATCCGTTCCTCCTCATATTTATGTGGAGCCTCCTCTATTTCAGCTTACATCCATTGCCCCTTGTCCTATCATTGGGTGCCCCTGAGCAGAGCCTGGCTCCATCCTCCTGACACCCACCCATTGCATATTTATGAACATTAGTGGAGTCACCCCTCAATCTCCTTTTCTCCCAGCTAAAGAGACCCAGCTCCCTTAGGCTTTCCTCATCAGGGAGATGTTCCACTCCCTTCATCATCATGCAGAATATAAATAGCAGTCTCGATCCTGAAGATTTGGGCACATAGATTTCACTTGATCTGAACTGAAGCAGACGTATAATCTGAATCTCAACCTTAATTAGTAATAGATTACATTCACATAATAAAATGCATTTTGTATAGAAATGGTGTCTACATTTGGAACAGGAAATGCCAAGTAAAGAGTTAAATATTGCTTCTGGATTCAAAGACCTTGATACTTTGCTTTTATTTGTGTGAGATCACATTGCGTCTTCAGGTTGTAACACACAGCCCATTAAGACTGAGGCCTGGACATTGAAGGACAATGTAATAGAAGTTAAAGAGATAATGCATTAAATAGAGTCTAACATTACACAAACATGTGGAGGATAGAAGATGAGAAATTAAACCTTCACAACGACTGTATTGCTGAAATTTTCTCCCCTGTATTTTATTTCAGTCTGATACTTTTTTCAAAGTGCTTTTCTAATACACCGTTTCCTTATTTTGTGGTTGTTTTGATCCTTGCAGCATAGGAAAGGTGTGCAAAACCTCATTTAGTTCTGTCCCATTACATTGCTTAGGATAGTTTTACTGAAGGGTGAGATAAGTTTTGGCTGCCTTTCTTGTTTCCTGTTCATTAACAGAACTTCATATAATGCAAGCTATCCAGAATGGTGGTCAAGGGACCACTTCTGCTACAGAGTAGCCTTATCTATTTATATTGTGTCTTACCCAGCACTTAATCAGTGCAACTTGAATACTGAGGAATTTTTGAAAGTCTATGAGCTATTAGTAGGCCACATAAGTAACTGTCTGTCCATGAAAAGTGGATTCTATGGTGGATGTAGAATGTTTTTACGTATACTTCATATCCACTTATAATATGTTGGTTTTTCCTCCGTACAAAGTACCATGTACAGTTAGCATGGCTTTTTTACTTTACTTTAATTTTCAAAAGTTACATCAAGTTTGTCACAGTTAACGTTTTTGGAGTCTATTGTTTTCTCTTATACAGAGCCATGGTGTTTTCCTGAAGCTGTATTATCATATGGTTTTTATTCTGTTTGCATTTACAATTTCCTTTTGGTGTATGCTTTGAATTTCAAAGGTTAGTAAAGGAAATCCCCTTTTTTGTTTATTTTGCTGTCTACATACCATGATCACTGACAGTCTCTTAAAAGAGGCTTCTAACAGCTAATTGATGCTGAGCAGAGCAACAAGAGAAATCAAAGATTTGGTTGTCAGCCACTGGCAGTTTATATTTCTATGCACGAGGACCTGCTGACTTGCAAAGAACAATTGTGAGAACAGGACACTAATTGCCTGCTTCACAGAAATTCCAGGTGGGAGGTAGTTATATCAGAGTATGCTTTTGAGTCAAAAAGCTTGGCTTTCTTATTTGCTTAGGTATAAATTAACTAGGCTTCCTTGGGCACTAGTGGGAATTCCCCAGCAGGTAAATCACAGAATCATGGAATGTATTGGGTTGGAAGGGACCTCTAAAAGTCATCTAGTCCAACCCCCCCTACAACAAGCAGGGACATCGCTAACTAAATCAGATTGCTTACAGCCTCATCAAGCCTGACCTTGAATGTCTCCAGGGATGGGGCCTCCACCGGCTCTCTGTCCTTCAGTTTTCATTACAAGGAAAGAAAGAAGTCTGGATTTCCTTAATCTCTGTGATCACTTTGGACAGCGGCAGTGGCCTCACTTAACAGCAAGCAGGGTATTAAACTCTTTGTAATTCATGGAAACTCATTAATATCATCTTCCTGAAAAGTGCTTTCAAGTTCCAAACATTTAGAATGTTTTTCCACTGTATCTGTAACATTTTTACTGCAAGAGCTGAACTGCTTCATTATCTCATAGATAATGTGCAAATAAAATTTAATTTATATAAAATATTGAACATTCAGAAGTGGTTTTAATAGGAGATTGTTTCTGAAATCTGTAATCTTCATATTCATGGCTTGCTCACAGTATCTGCTTTCTACACAGAATGTATTTGGAAAAACAAGGACATCTGCCATGTCCTATTCAGGACAAGTACTGCATCCTACTAAATAAAATCCCCACATAGCCTCTAGGTCTTTCTCTTGCACTGTACACAGAGCACAGATTGCAGTGGAATAATAGCAGGCATGATTCTGTAATTGTGTTACCATCATGTGGATTCTGTCAAGTAGAACCATCAGCCTTTGATCTTTGGAAGATGCCCAGCTGAGCAAAGCTGTGTGTTGTGACAGCTCTGAGGCCATCTGTGAGGAGCCCCATCAGCTGGCTGGGTTCCTGTGTGGTGCCTGTATGTATGGCCAGAAAACACCTGTTTCTAGGGTTTGCACTGCTTTTCTTTTGGAGAAGGATTGACATTCAAGTCCTTGTGAAGATAAGGCTGCAACAGCTATCACGTAAGAGGAACATCAGCGTGAAGTGAAATTGCTACATTAGCATTGTTCTGCTTACGAAACTCTATGACATGAGTCAGGTTCCCCTCTTTATAGGAAGTGCACATTTATGGACCAAACAGAGGGACTAATGTTGTCTTAGAACCAGTTTACAGCTTTAACCACCTATTTTGTTTTTTTATTAGCAAACAAGAATATAACTACAAATTAAAGGTGCTTACCTTCTTTCAGCTGAAAAGTAATGCTCTTGAAACACTCAGCCAAATATCTTTTCAGTATTAAAATCAGCGTTCCGGCATACAAAGCTGTATTCTCTTATTTATGTTTCGTGTTTGAATGAGGTGATAAATTGTCTGGGCTGAAAGCTTGTTGACTCAGTTCAAGAAGGATGTGGAGCTGCTGGAGGGAGTCCAGCGTAGAGTAACAAGGATGATGAAGGGAGTGGAACACTTCCCTGATGAGGAAAGGCTGAGGGAGCTGGGTCTCTTTAGCTTGGAGGAGAGGAGACTGAGGGGTGACCTCATTAATGTCTATAAATATGTGAAGGTTGGGTGTCAGGAGAATGGAGCCAGGCTCTTCTCAATGTTATCTAGTGATAGACAAGGGGCAATGGGTGTAAGCTGGAACATCGGAGGTTCCACATAAATGTGAGGAGGACACAGTGAGAGTGACAGAGCACTGGAACAGGCTGCCCGAGGGGATTGTGGAGTCGTCTTCTCTGGAGATGTTTAAAACCCACCTGGATATGTTCCTGTGTGACTTGGTCTCGGTGATCCTGCTGTGTCAGGGGGATTGGACTAGATCATCTTTCAAGGTCACTTCCAATCCCTAATGTTCTGTGATTCTGTGATAATGTTCGTCTGAGCAAGCAGATACCCAAGAAGCACAGCTTTGTTGTTATCAACCTGATTAAACGCTTCTAACACTAATAAAACCCACCTAAAGGCAGTAAGTAGCCTGAGTATGCCTTCTGTAATCTTAGTTTTGCAAATATTTTTTCTGGGGACAACCTGTCACAGTCAGTAAAAAAACTAGTTCACACATATTCGTATATCATTGCTCTGAGTGCTTACTCCTGTCTTTACTTTTAAGTGGAAGGCAACCTGGGTTGGTGCCCTGGTTTACTCTGCAGCTCCACGAAGTGGGTGGTGATGCAACAAGAAGGGAGGTGTCATGGGCCACAGGCAAGAAGAATAATGAGGCTTTATTGATTGATTGATCAATTAATAGAGTTGTGCTCTTTTAAAATGTTATTAGAGCACAAGCTTTCCTTTCCTACAATTGCAGTTGCTCCATGGCTAAGAGGCCTCGTTCTCCCTCGGAGGTATTTACATTCTGGTATGTATGGCATGGTGCGAAGGTCCATGAATCAATGTATAGTGATATGGAAGTTACTTTAGTAAACTAGATAGGAACTCGTCATGGTGTTTCTTCTTTTTCTTCTATAATACAGTTTGCCCAAGCCAGCCTGCACTGGTTGACACATTGAGAAGATGTTTTGGGAAACCTTTTCTTACTTCTACTCTTTATAAGGACAAATATTTCTTCAGCTGAAAATGAGAATGACAGCTCTAATACAGTCATGATAACACTTGGCTTACTGCCCATGAAATATATCAAGATTGGCTGCTGTGTTATTAAACAAAAAGCTAAAGATAATTCCTCCTGTGAGGAAAACTTATTTTTCTGTGACACGGACCATGGTAAGTTTGTAGCTTCATATCCATTTCTGCAACACGGACTATTGTCCAACCACAAATCAGTTGTCAGATACCAGTTTCCTTTAGCTTTTATTTGCCAAACTTTCATCAAAAGAAATAGCAATAGAAGCAGCAGACACTATAATTGGGTAGCCTGCTGGAGGAAAGGGGAATGGTGTTCTGATTTAGACTTCAATCATTGTGGATAAGGTGAATGATTATTATTACATGGAGCTTTCAAAATTGCAAGAAAGTACTGAACTATACAGAAGCTACCAGTGAAGCACCAAAACCTTATAAACCTTTTGGCATTGTGAAAATGTAGCCAATTATATTTACCACACTTTATTTTTTATCACGGGGGGATTATCCTCATTCATTTCTCAACATAACACTACTTCCTTATAGTAATCTCTTCTGATGGATCTTGTGTAAACCTTTGATGGGATAAATAAATAATTAGTGTTCTTTTATCTTCTATGCTCACACAGCTGTAATAGACTAATGACACTTCTTTTTTAGCAACCATGTTGATTAGTCCTATTGTGTTGTAATCTTGGTGTTTTACTCAACTCTTAATTATCATTTTGCTGATCACACTTCAGATAAAAGGCTTGGAGAAGTGTAATTCCTTAAACTATGCTCTATCCTTCTAATAAGAAAAAAGAAAAGATTTCATTCTCCACTCTTTGTTACAATTTTTAATGATTTACTTATGTTGCAAAATACTTCAACCATTGATTGTGTGTTTCCTTCTGGATTCGCGGATGTATGTGGTAGGATCCGTGTGATTAATTGCATGTAAATTAACAAGTTTCTTTAGACACCATGCTGGCGTTTTTTCATTTTGGTTTGGTTTGGGGGGGAAGAGTTCTGGTTTTATTTTCATCTATAAAGGTGTAAAATTCCTGTCTCTAAGCAGAAAATAGGAGGTCTCAGAGGGATATTGTCACTGCCACCTTGGTGGAGAAGAATCTCAGATTTCTTCCTTTCTTTTGATGCTGAACCTTAAAATCTTTTTTTTGACTGCTCAGTGCATCTTCCTTATTTTTTTGGTGTTATAATTAAGTAATTATCAACTCTTCCAAGTCTCTCTTCCTCCCCAGTTCACAGTTTTGTTCTTTGTATCATGATGTCACTTACTCTGTAGTGGTCTACACTTGGAAGTGGGGGTGTAGACTGTCCAGTTTTTACACGTATGTGTCAAAGACATGAAAACAATAAAGTATATAAATTAAACCAGTAAAGTTAGGCTACTGAAATGGCACTTAGGCACCTCACTCCAACAACATTCAGACACCACAAGGACTCTCAATTTTCGTTCTGTTGCTGCACATTCCTTTACTTTACTTGCTTAAGATTTTCACTTTTCAGAACAAGTATTTTCCCATCATGGTTTTTAGGTCTGAATGAAGTTTGGAAGTGTGTGTATTATAGCGTATCCTTCAAAAAGTAATTCAGTGTTGAGTTGTTACAGGTTTTCATCTGTCCTATTCTGGAGTAAACTTAAAGAGTAAGCTGTTCTTAGATTTGTGTGCACTGCTGCTAGATCAGGGGCTTGCATCCTTGACAAGTCTCTCCTCATGTGAAAGAGTTTGATTATTGTTGTACCTTTGAGTATCCCAGTGGCGATGTCTTGTTGGAAATGTTCCACTTGGCATGAATATTCATTGGGCTGGAGACAGTAAGGTTGTATAGTGCAGCAATTGTATCACTTAGCTAGAATTCAGGACAGTCACTTACAAGTCACTCTTCTGATGAATATTTAATTATTTATACCGGTTGGAGTAGTTTTCAGCAGGAAGAGTTAAGAGCTGTTTCCAGAATGCCCTGTAGCCTGGTTGTTAGGTCACTTACTGAAGATGTTGAAATTTTATTTAAAGATTCTGTCAAAATTCTGTTAAAACTCCTCAAATGTCAGTTCCTGTGTTTGGTATTTGTTATTTTTCAGCCTGTACACACCATTCAAATGTATTATATTTGCTCAGATTTAAGCACCTTAAGTTGTTTTGAAAAACCTTTGGTTCAGTTCAGGAATGGACTGAATATGTTAATGTTCAGTCAAAGCTGAAAAAGCAAATGGATTCAGAAGAGAAGAGGAAGCAGAGAAACCTTCCCTCACATGGTTTTTTTTTTTTTCCCCTACTAAATTAAAAAAAAAGAATATGAGAGCCACAGATTCTATAGATTTAAAGAACTGGAAAGAAATATTTTGGCCTCTAACAATCAAGACCTAGAAGAACTGCTTATTAATTACATGAGCAATTTAGACACACAGTTCCTTTTGATTTTAACTTAATTCCCACCACCTAGCCTAATTTAGAGTGCAGTGGGAATTTCAAAAGCTTCTTTCTGCATAAAAGAAGAGCTCACAAACATTTGAACCCTCAGCAAGGCCATAGACAATCAGTTTGCTGTCTGCAGTTACTGTTTATTTGGTTCAAATCACTTCAGTTTAAATAATGGTTCCTTTGAATGCAAGGTGCCATTTCTGAGTGAAATATATTAAAGAGTAAATTCTTACAATCACAATTTCAACCTCCAGACAAATGCAGACTGTTTGCATCCTTCTGCATTTGTAACACAGTAAAGCATTTTAAAAGCTACATAAGTGTGTACTAAGAAACTTAATTTCCCTTCTTCCCTTCCATAAGCACACAGGTGAAAGTCTATTTCTTGTCAGCAATAATAAAATACTGAATTTCTTACGAAAATGTTATTTGGAGCTGCTAGCCTCTTGATCATTACACCAATCATACTGCTTACCGGATATTTAGGAAAGTAATTAAAGCATTCATGGTTTAAGTGTTTTAAATTATTTTAATAAATCAGATTCTGTCTTCAGGTGTCAGAATCGGTTTGCCCTAGGTATCTGCATTTGAAATATTAGTTAGTCTCACTTGGAATTACCACTCTGCTTATTCACTTTGCCACATTAAAAATACTAGTAATTTAACGGTGAAATGTATGTAGTTACAAGATTTATTACTTTTATTTGCTAATTTATCTCATTCATGATAGAATTCAAGTTAGGAAAATTAGCAGGTTCATAGAACCTGTTGGGGTCTGTCCTTTCTTCTTTCTGAACATCGAGAAGGTAAGATCATGTCCCTGGGACACTTAAAAGATTCCTTGTCATAACTAGAAAAGAACAAGAAGAGTACCTTGGCTTTTAGTTAAATGGAGAATTGACAGACTCTCTTTGGCATGCACATGTTTAAATGACTTAATTTTATTAATCATCACTTTCATAGATTGAAAATTAGTCACAGTAGGAGATAACATTGCTTCCTGAGGAAAGAAACCACAGACTGATAGCTGTGGCCATCAAACCCTCTGTGCTTTGGACTGTTGACAGCCTTTAAAACCTCACATTGTCAAAGAATGAGACTGAACATCTGAACATACTGTTCAGGTTGTACCTTTCCCCGCACTTGTGTCTGAGCTGAGGACTGAGTTAGGGCTGGTTTGGATGTTTTTTTCCCCTCACTCTGTTTTTCTTTGGTTGTTTTTAGGGTTTAGCAAGATTTGCTTACCTTGCCAAATTAAGAAACTACCAATTAACTGATCTGAGAACTGCTGTTGCTGTAATACAAACCTTTCTAGCCTTAGACCGTGCCTCATATTAAAAGATATTCTCCCCTTTGCACAGATTGTGCTGCTGAGCTCAGGGTTGTTGAACTTCCTCATTACCTCAAAACTTTCAAATGCATGATTTCAGCATGTCTCCTCCCTGTGCCATTTCACTGATGCAAGGAGGAGCGATGCAGTAACTCTACACCTGTTCCAAGCACACGCCTATCAACTTACTCAACTTCTCCAAAGAGTGCCCGAGTTGAGCATGAGAACATCTGAGATTGCTTGAGTCTGTAACCACTAGTCCAAATACTTCTGGATGTTCGGATTGGCTTTGTGCTGGGGTGGCTTTTACAGTTAGTGTTCTATAATGGCAGTTGATGACAACAACTTGTACTCTCGGACCAAGTGTAAACTGAATTCCTATCAGACTCGTTATAAATCAACAAGACGGAGAAGCTTACCACCAGACATTCTGCTAGAAAATGATTTGAAAGGAAAGTTGCAAAGAAATATTAGGAACCTAGAGCCTATACATCCAAGGCGCCCTAAGAAAAGACCTTCTCTATTTTCAGGTAGGAAATGGTATGGTTCATGATATGTTGGTGGAATATCTTTTAGACTTTTTCAGTAATGTTTGAATGATTCAGTAGCTGATTCCAGTCAGAATGTATTTGCTCTTAAAACCTAAGATAGTTTTCACAGACAGATTTAATCAAGCATAATTTATGTTAAATTACATCAATCATTACAGTTAAAGTGATAGACCCAAAAAAGAGAGACTTTCTTCATACTTTCTGATTTGACTTGCTTGCTTAGGGGTTGTTTTGGTTGGGTTTTTTTACAACTTAGCATTTAAAGAAAACCAGTTGTTTCTCTAGAGCTTTAAACTGCATTTTGATTAACCCTGCTTATAAGCAATGCAGTCAATAGCCACAGTTTAAGTATCTCTCTTGCTCTTCTAATACTTTATGTCATCACTTTTCTGGAGGAGAGTGGTTTGGGGATATGAATCAGTCTAGCTGATTATTGTTTTTGTTGTGTAGCCAGAAATTAACACCACTAAATAGTAAAATGCATGCTCTGAATTCCTGGCTTTCACTGGAGCCTGTAATGTCTGTAGGTAATAGTTCAGTTTAACTCTCTAGTTGTTCAGAAGTAGAAACAAGAAGTAAGAAATAGATTTCAGTCAAGCTAGTGGCAAGTCTGGAATATTTTAATGTTTTTTTAATTATTTGATATATGCCTAAAAACTGGCAACAGATTAGCAGGAGGACACAGGACTTTTTACAAAACTATTATGTCATCTTTATACCAGTTCATCCCTACTGGACTGAAGAACTGTGAGGCATTCAAAAGAAATTAAATCCTTTACAGGATGTTTGTTACATTTAAGTATTGCCGTTTACAGATTAAAATGAAGATGTTTAAATTTATAAGAGGAACTTGTACAGTCGTACAGATCTTTGAAGGGCTATGATGTATATTAAAAAGTGTTATTGACCATTTAAATATGACTAGTATGTTCCTTAATGA
This sequence comes from Phoeniculus purpureus, assembly GCA_028565055.1. NCBI lineage: Eukaryota > Metazoa > Chordata > Aves > Bucerotiformes > Phoeniculidae > Phoeniculus > Phoeniculus purpureus. The sequence goes on along the minus strand of JAOXOE010000001.1, from coordinate 105,514,552 downwards.
CAGCTAAACTTACATGGGTACCTATTCATGAGATGAAACGTTATGCAGAGTGGGAAGACAATGTTAAAAGATGCCACAGAATATCCCCCTCTTTTTGTGGGAGTTAGGGTATTTGTTATTTGAAATAATTCAACAACCTTAGGAAGTAATGTTTTTGTTCCTTCCTCCCATTCTACTTCCCCATCTTAAAAAAAAATTTAAAAGCCACTTGACTCGGACATGCCCAAGGCTCCTGTACTTCTCAGTGCCTGAACAGGCTCTTCCTGAGGAGATGTAGTCTGTTGGTGACTGTCAAAGCATGTTGTTTTGGGCAGGACAGACACTCTGTATCTTATTTCTCAGTTGTTTGGTTTTTGTCTTCAGCTACTTTTTCTTCTTTGAGTACTTCTGTGTTTGGTTTTTTCCCTCTTGTAACTTTTCACTTGTATTGTTGTTAGAAAAAACATTGAATAGCCTTGTGTTTGGTCTCCAGCATCTCTACTCTGTTGTGCCCACCCAGATGTCTCCTTTATGCTATGATCTGTTTTAAAAATACAGCTCTTCTTTTTCTCACTTCTCTTTCCACCCTCCCACATCACCACGAGTAGCAATACTCTACAAGAGTTTGTGCTGCGTCAGATATGAGCGCTTTAATGTAGTTTGTGTGTCTGGAACACTGCCATTATGTTTATGAAATCCACTGCAGCTTTGTTACTGTACACTCAAGGGCACTTAACTCAAAGCTAATGTAAATTGCTTGCTATAAGCAACTGGTGGAGCATGATGGAAAGATGGGTATAGTCTTTCACTTGGTAGGTCAGCAGTATACACGGAAGAAGGTTTACTTGATTTGCTTTTGAAAACAGGTTAACAAAGTAAGCCTGCAGTCCTCTAGACTGTTGTCTTTAGTGCTGTAAATGTAGGTTAGAATGGAACCAGAGCACATCACAGAATCATGAGATGGTTTGGGTTGGAAGGGACCTTTAATTATCTACTTCCATTCCCCCTGCTGTGGGCAAAGACCTCTACTAGATCAGGTTGGTCAAATCCCCACCCAGCCTGATCTTGAACTAGATAGATAGATAGATACATTGATAGATGATTAATAGATAGATAATAGATAGATGATAGACTAAGAGACAGACAGACAAATAGATAGACAGACAGACAGGTGATAGAGAGATAGATTATAGACAGATAGATAGGATTGCTCTGCAGTCTTTTGGATCACCGCTGAAGCCTTGTAAAGAACGTGGTTGGTAATTCATACTTTCAGCCTATGTATCTGTTAATATCACAGAATCACATAATCATTGAGGCTGGAAAAGACCTCTGAGGTCGTTCAGTCCAGCCCCATGACCTAACATCACCACATCAGCTAGACCACTAAGTGCCACATCCAGTCTTTCCTTAAACACCTCCAGGGATGGGGGCTCCACCACTTCCTTGGGCAGTCGATTCCAGTGTCTGATCACCCTTTCCATTAGGGAAAAAGGGTCTGATCCCTCCTAAACCTCCCCTGGTGTAGCTTCAGGCCCTGCCCTCTTGTCCTGTTACTAGTTGTCTGGGAGAAAAGCCTGACCCCCACCTGACTACAACCTCCTTTCAGGGCGTTGTCGAGAGGGAGAAGGTCTCCCCTGAGTCTCCTCTTCTCCAGGCTGAACAACCCCAGCTCCTTCAGCCTCTCCTCATCAGACTTTCCTTCCAGTCCCTTCAGTCATCTGCGTTGCTCCTCTGAACCTGCTCCAGCACCTCAATGCCTTTCTTGACGTGAGTGGCCCAGAACTGCCCCCAGTACTTGAGGAGAGGCCTCCCCAGTGCCCACTACGAGGGGGTGGGGGGAGAATTACATCCCTAGTCCTGCTGGCCACACTACTGCTGACACAAGCCAGGATGCCGCTCGCCTTCTGTGTCAATCTGTATATTTACTCTCCACCTTCTCCTAAATCCCATCTCTCTGCTCAGTTTTTTGTATCAACAGGAACCTGTTTTATTTTTAGGACTTGTTTGCAGTTTAGCCTGTAGTGGTGTACATCTTGCTTACTCTCCTTTTATTCTATCTGAAAGAACTTAATGAAATAGTGACACATCAAGGCGTCTGGATGCATGGAAACGGGTCAGTTCATGCTTTGGGATTCTTGCTTCAGGCTTACTGCTGCCTCAGGGAGGACTTTTGGATGTGATAGGTCTGGTTGCTTTTTTTTCCCCCCTTCCGTAACTGCATTAGCTAGAAGCTTACTCTTTAAAAAATAAAGCTGAAACCTGAGAAGAATGACACATCTGTCTGTCCTGTCGCCATGAAGTTAGTCATTCATGTCTCCCTGGGCAGGACTACCCAAATAATGGTATCGCTTGCGCTGTTGTGTTCATTCCTACACTGTAAGAGGAGGCCAGAACTATGAGGAGAAACCCTGGCACAGCCAAGAGGATACACTGCACAGAGACACCTTTATCTTCTTCCAGTAAATCACTTGTTCTTTAGGTTCAAAATTAATTTTTTAAATTTTTGTCTTCAAAATACTTAGAGCTGTTGCATATTCAGGGCTTGTTTGGTATCTATAGTATCTATAGTACCTACACTTTTGGGTTTACTATTTGATGGTTACACTTCTATGACAGAGACACAAGTGATCATAATCAATATTACAGGGCCGTTTATTGTCAATGGAGATGTTGAGCACCTAAATTTGTACAGACCTGCTAATATGCTTAGCACAGTCTCATCACGATGACTGAGCCCTTGCAGCACCACACAAAAATGTACAGTGTCTTGTGTTAACCTGAAGATAAATCTGTGCTGTGTTAACAAGAAAAGAAAGAATTATAAAAACACTGAGTGCAGGACAGAGGGACCTTAGGAGACCATATCTGTACAGCCACGCATGGAAAAGTTACGTTGAACTAACTGAAAGAGCATAAAAATAAAATGGATTAGCATTAAAAAAAGCATTAAATCTGTATGGTGATTCCTGCTCAAAACCACAAAAGGCTGAAGAAAAATTAATAATTAATAATAAATTAAACTATTAAAATAAATATTATAGAATATTATTAATAATTAAGTAATAAATATTAATATTTTTAATCTAGGGAAGTGTGGAGTGAGTTTTTACTCTACAGTTTAGGGTAGGTAGGTTTAGATTACACATCAGGAAAATATTCTTCATGGAGAGACTGGTCAGGCACCGCAATGGGCTGCCCAGGGTGCCGGTTGAGTCGCCATCCCTGGATGTGTTTAAAAGATGCTTAGATGTAATGTTGGGGGATCTGGTTTAGGGGTCAACTTGTAGAGTAGGGTTGATGGTTGGACTCAACCCTAAGGGCCTTTTCCAACCTGAATTATTCTATGGTTCTGTGATCTTTTTGGAAGAAGGCCACTGATGTGATTGTTTGAGTTTCATTCTTACACATGGCAGAGATGTCAGGTTTTGGTTGTTAATTTTCTGAAGAAAGCAGAATAAACCATACAGAAATTACAAAGGTGGAAATGCTAATGCAAGAACCAATAAACTAGTTAAGTTCTACTTGGAAGCCGTTAATATTGTGAGCTGGGGATAGTTGCCTAAGTGTAAGTACTATGAAAAACCACTTCTAGTACTGTTACTGCTGTCTGGTGGGGTTTTTCCTTCTCCATTTTATATGCAAGCAGCCTGCCTTATTGCTGAATAACACTTCTTGACTGATGTGTCAGTTTTAAAGGACAGAAGGTGAGAAAAATGCTCTGGATTTTCTGCCTCTCCCAGGACCAGGCACACCTTCATTTCATGGCCATATCCCTGTGACTCAGACATGTCTCCACAGCCAGTATAAGCCCTGTGTATTCTGTGGGACAACACACTACTTCTGCTTTTGTAAAAGCATTGTGGTGTTGCTGTAAGTTAATGTATTGAAGGCCAGTGGTTAACAGTACATTTTATAGCTTAACAGTATAAGAATGTAGGTTGTTGGCCTGTGATTTTACAACAGAGCAAGTCATATTCTGTAACAAATTCATTGCTTTTTTTTACAGTGAAAATATTGTCACAGTTAGAAGTCTTGAGGCACTCTCTCAAAGCATTTCTGGAGTTCAGACCAGCTTACAGTCTAGCAAAGTCGCTTTCTAAAATAAGTAAGTTGATTTGACATCGCATTTGTCTGTAAGTTAAAATACTGAAAACAAAAAGATGAGTTTTCTATATAAGAAAAACATTTAAAAGTTATTCAACAATTATATGAATTAAATATTTAATTTTTCATGAGATGTGAGGATAAAACAAACCGTGTATGATTTTTTAATTTTCTTTTGACTAGCTACATTAATTGGGAAAGACCTGCCAAAATCTAATTACTTTTAATAAGGGTGCTTAAAATCATGGCTTGTACAGCTCGTGTCTTGATTCAAATGAGTTATAATGATCTGTGTTCAGTATTTTAATTTAGTGAACATTTGAATATCCTGCCTCCTCTCTGAGTAAATTGTACTGCATGGTAAGCATGGATGCTGGTAATCTGCATAGGATAATGGCTGTTCACTAATGGTACCCCTAGTGTCACCCTGCACATTCAAGTGTGGCAGAATGGTGCTGGTGCTTCATCTTACAAGTGTCACCTATTGACAGCAGAAGGGAAGACAAGATCAACTTCACTCAAAGTTCTTCCCTTTCTACTTTCAAAGTATTGATTTGGTTTCCCCTTAGCAAGACCTTCTGATGGTTGAAAATATGAACAAAGGGGGTGATGCATTTTTTAATTTGCTGTTCAAATTTTAAACTGGCAGTAGCTTTGCTTTTCTGCTTTTGCCTTGTATTAAGATATGTCACCATGCTATAAAATAGTTAAACTGCTGACTGAGAGTGTCTCCACCCATTGATCTGGGAGACTGACCACTGCTTTATTAACCATCAAACTGATAATGTCTCGCTTTTTGTCTCAGGCTTCTGCGTGCTCACATATTTCTACATATATTACTTAATATACTCTTCTGCATTTTACTTCTTGAACGGTTTCTTTTTTTTTTTTTTGAAGTGTGATTTTCTTCAGAACGAATGGATTCTGCATTTTGAAGTCTGATGTAATATATGGGTGTTGTCATGCTTGGTTTCTTGGGTTCACAAGTATTCTGTGGACTGTGGAGATTGATCTCCCCATGTTCTTGTAGGCAAGTGACGAAGATGCAGCCACGTCTTTAATTGTGCTTGGGACATAAAGGAAGCTGTCTCTGTCCATCAGAAAGTGATGTGAAAGTGAAGCTGGGGGGAAAGATAGGGAGCTTAAGATAGAGAAGGCTCTTTTGGCTATTGTGGCTTGGATATCTGTTTTCTCATTTGTTTGTTGATTTGTCTGTTTAAAAACTGTTGACTTCATTTAGATTTAATGATAAAAGTGTAGAGCAAAATCTTAAAACTTGTGCTGGTTGCTCACGTTCTGGGCAACAGCAGTGGGGAAAAAAGATCTTCCTTTTGTGATTTATATAATTATATAATTTATATAGTTTTCAGGAAGAAATTAGTATTCCATACTGGCCATATCTCAAAATAAGTATGTTGATATGAAATGTATTAAATTGTAAAATAGAGAATCAGAGTTCTAAGAAATACCAGCAAAATAGGAAACATACAGAAGTGGTTTAGAAGATTGAGGAGCAAACCAGCCATTCTTCACAACAAATGGAAGTAGCCTTAACTACATTACTGGTGCAATAACTCTGTGAGGGCTGTTGACATTATATTTAAGTCAATCTTTTTTAGCTGTTGTGAGACAATAGAATCATTTATTTTCTTTATCTGTTTTAAGATGGACCTTAAAGGGTACACCAACCATAAAAATAAGTCCATCTTTGTCCTAATGGATGGGAAAGATAGACTACAATATATTTTTAATAGAGTTGAGAAATACAGGTAATTTCATTATATGAAAGATAGACATTATTCTTACAGTAGTGCATCTGCTGTAATCAAAGGCTTATCAGCCAACTAAAATGTTTTAAAAGAATTAGACCTAAAGGTTATCATAGTTTTGGTTTAACTTTCTTCCTGATGTATATTTCGGTCCTCTTCTGAAGTGCAGTGATCACATAAGTTAATGTAGTTCATGATATTGAAGTATGTTCCTTTACAGTCACATGACTCTGAACTGCGTGTAAATCATTCAAAATATATTGGTTTTGTAGTGTTTGTTTACTTTCTAGATACTTTCATGGACTTGTTGGATGCCTTTGGAAGGCAACTATTTTCCTCTCAGGAATTTATACTTACACGTTTAATAGGAGCATGCTGTATCCAAATTAAATCTCCTCATAATCTTAGAAGCTCTGAAATAAAAACTCTCAACTTCTCTTGATTTTCATTTCTTTGCTGGCTTACTGCACTTGAATTTACATTTCAACAATAAAAAGTTTAGGACTTTCTAGAAATACTTAGTCATTCCAATGGGAATGCTTAAATTGCACAGTGCGTCACAAGATGAGATAAATATAAATTCTTCTTGCACAGAATATACTAACATCTAGGTATGACATGATGCTGGATCTCAGATTTATAATCAGATGCAATTTTGAAGACCCCACAAATGTCTGTTCATGCCTTTTTGTCATGTACTGACTTGTGAGTGTCAGTTAAATTTTCCTAAAGTAAGAAATCTTTCCTGTCTGTTATTTAAAGAGATTATTGGAGAAAAAAACTTTTTGTGGGTTTGCAATATATATTGTGTATGACACAGTCTTGTGGCTCATCTTCCAGAGACCTTGCTATGCAGTGAGATCTTTGTTTATTTGTTTGTTTTAGAACTGCCTGAGGGTATAGCTGTTATTTTCTCTGGGGTTTTGCTCTTGTCTCTTTGGAGTTATTGCTTGTGCAGTTTTACCATGGCTGTACTGGCAACATGCTTTAGTGGCACAACGCATTACTGTGCACCCCTGTGCTCCCTTTGGTATGGATTATCTGCTCTTCCTAACAAACCTTTACTGCAGGCATTTGTGATGCAAACAATAAAGGGTTGGCTAAGTAATTTCTAATGATAAAGTTTCGTCTGCATATTGCTAAGGACAGGGGTAGTCAACAAATCTTCTCTTAGGGTAACATCTCCTGTATTTCTTACTTTGTTGAGGATCTCTAACCTAGTCAGTTTCTTGCGACTTTGTCTAGGTGATCCTGCTGTGGCAGGAGGATTGATCTGAATGATCTTTTGGGGTCCTTTCCAATCCCTAATGATTCTGTGAGTCTTTCCTGTTCCTTGTATGCCAGTCAGAGAAATCCTTCTCTAGCAAAGCTGCTCCAATTCTCCCCATTCTGCCTGAACCAGCTTGCAGTGTCCCTTAACAATTCTTAGGCACAGGTCAGAAATTGGCAAGAGCTGAGTAACTGAGAGTTAGATGTTACCAGCATCACTTAGATAATGCTTTACTGTGTGCTTGTAGGCTGTTTGGTACGGTCCAGCCTGTGACCATAGTTCCAGGTATTAATGTAGGCATGGGATTCATGGTCTAACATAGTTGAATTGCTGGTCTGTCCAGCAAGACATAACTTTAATGACTATAAAGGTCATTAAAACTCAGTACCAGTTTGTTCAGTGAGTCACCTTATAGCACCTCTGGTAGGACTTGTTCAGATTTATCATGGGCAGTTATTGACTCCTGTATGAAGAATCACTCAAGCATTAGATTTCCACTAGATGCTGAAACTCTACTCTGAAGTTAAAAGTCTAATCTACATCAGAGACTTTACTACAAAAGGTGACAGGACAAAAGAAAGGATGACAAGAAAAGCAGAACAGCAGAAACTAAATTAAGCTCAAAAGACGGAATTTCATCTGAAACGTATTTCATTTTCTGCTGAGCGGAATGAGGATAAGCTAAGCATATGTGTGCAAGTCCAAATATATTCTTGAACTAGAAAATCAGTAGTTCTCTCTTTAGAAGCTAGTCATAAAGTAATTTCAGTTTAGATTTGCTATACTAAATGTTATGGGCCTCTTAGGTAAAAGTAGTTTTACAGTTTGTCCTTTAGCTGGTTTCACAGAATCACAGAACATTAGGGATTAGAAGGGACCTTGAAAGATCATCTAGTCCAATCGCCCCACCACAGCAGGATCACCTAGATCCAGTCGCACAGGAACATATCCGGGTGGTTCTTCAAGGTTAAGAATACTTTTGTTTAACCTAGTGTTATATTTTGATTCCTCTAACTTGAAAGCTCATCCTGAAAGAGGTGTCCATGACTATGTAAACTTCACTCAGCGGAAAGAGGAATGATGGTGATGGAGAAGGCTAAGGTAGTCAGCGCCTTCTTTGTCTCTGTTTTTGTCTTCAGGGGGCCTTCAGGAACTCCAGAGAACAAGTAGGAAGGCCTGAAGTAAGGCAAATTTACCCTCGGTATAGGGAAAACAGGTTAGGAAATATTTTAAACATAATGGACATACACAAGTCCATGGGACCTGACAATGTTCAAGTACAAATGCTGACATCGCTGTTAGGCCCCCCCATCGTGATAGTCTTTAAAAGCTTATGGCAGCAGGGGCTGGTTCCTAAGGACTGGAAGCAAATGTGACTTAAAGGCAAGGAAGAGGATCCAGGAACTACTGACTGGTCATGTTCACTGAGATTCCTGAGAAAGTGATGGTCCTATAAACCATTTCCAAACATAAGGAGATGACTGGGAGCAGTCAGCATGTTGGTGTGAAGGTTGTATGAAGGTGATATTGTGCATTACCAACTCAGTGGCCTTCTAAAACCAGGTAACTGGCTTGATGAATTGTGGAGAGCAAAGGATGCTACTTAGTCTCAACTGTAGAAAGTCTTTTAACGGTATCTTCTGCAACATCCTTATGGACAAAATTATGATTGATGAATTAGGTAAATGGATAGTGAGCTGGGTTGGAAAATGAGCTGATTCCCACCTGGATGTGGCCCTGTGTAATGTGCTCCAGGCACTCCTGCTTTAGTTGCAGGGGGGGCTTGACTAGATACTACCTAGAAGTCCCTTCCAACTCTGACAATTCTATGATTCTGTGAATAGGTCGCAATTAGCAGCAGAAAGGTTAGCTGGAGCTTAGTCACTAACGCTGTATCCCAGAGGTTAACACTGGGGTCAGTACTGTTTAAAAGGAATCTCAGGAATCATAGAACGGTTTGGCTTGGAAAGGACCAGAGATGATCTAGATCTAGCCCTCCTGCCATGGGCAGGACCACATTGCTCAAAGCCCTGTCCAAGCTTGCCTTGAACACAACTCATGATGGAGCACACACAACTTCCTTGAGCAACCTATTCCAGTATCTCATAAGCCTCATAGTAAGAAATTTCTTCCTAATTTCTGATTAAGTCTTCCTTGCTCACCAAAAGAAGGAGTTGAGTTTATCTGATTTTACCACAGTTTTGCTCAGCATTTCCCTTACTACTGCTACAACTGTAGCAGCATTTATAATCTGCTTTGTATTACTGAAAATCATACCAATTATCTTACTCCATTTTCAAAGATTATTCCAATTGTTTCATCATTTCCAGATTATTTTTTTTATTGACACTCTTCCTCACTAAATATTCCCCAAACCCATAACCTACTTGTTGGGTTTTTTTTGGCTTTTTATGAAAGATAAATGGTAAACTGTCAAGCATCCTATAGACCTACATTAAACTTCACCACTTGTTCCCTATAGGTAATTCCTATTGTTGCAGGCATTTCATTTCTCTCATCAACTTTGTTTTCCTCCACTCCTGGTACTTGGCAGGAGAAACAGCAGAAGAAACAGCACCGTTGCTCCGTTCTCGCAGTAGAGGTCTAGAAGGAATGGGTGCAGTTCATTCAACAGATTTATTGTACTTTTTATTAGGTGGTTTAAGATTTTCACTTTGATCCCTATTTTAGATATAGGTGGCTAAATTTAAATTTTAGATTTAACTTTTTATTTGAAAGTTTTTAAGGAAATAAGTAGTCTGCCCATAGACATAACTAGATGGTGCTACAAGCTGAAGATGGTAAGAAGTGGCTTTGTGCTCGCTTGGTGGCTTTGCATCTTAAAAGTCTTGCTAGTCCAAAAAGAGGAAAAGCCTGTGGAGAAAGCCAGCATCACTGTTTTGGGGTTATAACTAAGAGTTTTCTGATCTGGAGCAATCGGGATGTTGTCTTTGTAAAGTCATACATTGCTGAATAAGCTTACCACTTCCATCGCCTTTTACAGTCATTTGAGAGAAACAGGTATTATTAGAGTTCAATCTATGTGATCTGTTGTAGGTGTGAGTATTAAGATGGATTGTCAGCTCTTATTTATTTATAGTGACTAGAAGACATCCAAGCAAAGTAGCTGAAAAGGGTTATACTGTAAACATCTACATTAAGTAAAATAAGGCCTACTTTCTTCTTACTAGCCAAACAAGTGACTATGTACAGATGTACAGAAAGAGAGTGACCAGGTGAATTGCTTCCACTCTGTCATAGGTAGATTGCACAGAAGAAACTACTGGTGCTAACAGTATTACTTGCCCCTACATTGCTCATTCATAGATCAAAATTATAACATGATTATTTATGAAACTTCAAGTTTTAAATTAATAAAGGATGGGGCTTGTGTGCTTCTCAATCCTAAGTTACTGCTGTCTTTATCATTAGTTATGATGTTTGACCATATTCATGAACACTTAATTCACTTTATTTTTAATAGAGAGTTACTGATTCTTTCTAAAACTTCAGCATGTTTACTAACACATAATACAAACACCTTGAACATAAAATGCCTCTTTACACTCCATCAGTGCTGTAAAACTTCTTCAACACTTAATCACCACGCAGAGTGAAATGCTGAGGTGCCTCACCTGCAGAAGATACTGGCACTGATGCGAGTTGTCACGATCCTGTTTTCTGCTCTGTGAGCTCTGAACTGTTTTCCGTAACTACTTCTGGGTGTTCTGTTCCTTCATTTGTTGCTTCTGTTTAGAGCAACTCTAGGAGAAAAGAGTATCACAGAAGGTGTTCTGCGTTTAACCATAGATAATCTGTGTTACACATGCCCAGTGCATACAAAGACGCAGTATGTTCCTGTTGTGTAGACACTGAGGTCACCAAGACATCAGAGTCTGGAATGGCCTTTCAAAGAATGTGGGGTAGTTAGTTTGTTTGAAGACTTTATTGTTTTGTGAAGGCTGTGTGAGATTCCTTTCAGAATTATTGTGAATTATCTTGATGCAAGCAAACTATTGTGAAAAGGCAATAAAATTAGTTATGTGTATTGACAACATGAATGACACATGTTCATTTTATTTCTTCAGTTCAAGTTAATGTTCTTTAGCATCTCAGCACTATTTCTTTGCATTAATCAGATACTGAATATACATTCTTTTAATATATTTTCAGTATGCTTCTTTGTAAAGACTGTTAGAGAATTCTGTATTTAAGGTCAGACCCGAAGATGCTGGAGCAGGTGCAGAGGAGGGCAACTAAGCTGGTGAAGGGCCTAGAGAATAAATCTTACAAGGAAAGACTGAGAGAGCTGGGACTGTTTAGTTTGAGGAAGAGGAGGCTGAGAGAAGACCTTATCACTCTCTACAACCACCTGAAATGATATTGTGGAGAGGTTGGTGCTGGTCTCTTCTCACAAGCAATTAGTGACAGAACAAGAGGGAGAGGGTTCAAGTTACAGCAGGGTAGGTTAAGACTTGATATTAGGAAAATTTTTTTTCACGGAAAGGGTGGTCAGGCACTGGAATGGGTTGCCTTGGGAGGTGGTTGAGTCGCCATCCCTGGATGTGTTGGGATGAGGTGTTGGGGGAATCTGGTTTAGGGATGAACTTGTAGAGGAGATGGTTGGACTTGATGATCCCAGTGGTCTTTTCCAACCAGAGTGATTCTGTGATTCTATGATTCTATTCAGTCTGAAGAGGAAGAGGCTGAGAGCAGAATTTGTTGCTATCTACAGCTATCTGAAAGGAGGTTGTGTAGAAAAATCTGTTGATCTCTTCTTACAGGTAACAAGTGATAGGATGAGAGGAAATGGCCTCAAGTTATTCCAAGGGAAGTTTAGATTAGACATTAGGAGAGACTTCTTTATTGAAAGGGTCATCAGACATCAGAACAGGCTGCTCAGGGAGAGGGCTGAATCACCATCCCTGGATGCATTTAAAAGCTGTGTAGATCTGGAGCTTAGGGACATGGTTTGGCAGTGGGCGTTTTAAGATCACTGTACCTTCTATTCAGCAGTCTTACGTCTCTTTTGATTTTTTTCTGTGTATTTTGTGAATAACATTTATTTATTTTTCTCTTAATGCCATTTTCAATCTGATTTTCTTTTTGTCATGTATCTAGTAGGCAACATGGAATTTACTGAAACAAGTATGAGCTGCAGTAGTTGCTTTTTAATAATAGGGTGGACTTTTGTTCCCACAGACAGTATATATTGCATTAATAATTTTTACACAGTTTACACACAGTTTACTAGGGTTGGAAGGGGCTTTCAGAGGCCTTCAGATCCAACCTTCCTGCTCAAGCAGGATACAATTTACTGAAAAGCAGAATCCCCTAAAAAGCCTAAAACAACTACACAAAAGCGCATCCAGACAGGGCTGAAACATCTCCAGAGAAGGGGACTCCACACCCTCCCTGGGCAACCCCTTCCAATATTTAATAACCCTGACTGTAAAGACATTTTTCCTCATATTGAGGTGAAACTTCCTATGTTGGAGCTTGCATCCATTACCCCTTGTCCTGTCTGACGCCACTGAAGAGAGAGGATTCCTTTCTTCTTCACACTCAGCCCTCATGTATTTATTGACCGTAATAAAAACCCCTCATAGCCTTCTTTTGTGCAAACTAAACAAGTCCCATTTTTCTCAATCTCTCAATTTTGTTCTGTTTGTATATTAATGAGAATTAATAGTGTTATATATGTGAAATGTTTGTTTCTTACAGACCAGAGCTGACTCCATAACTGCCTGTTACAGTATTTGTAAGTAGTTTAACTTGGATCTAGCATAATTTGTGATAGCTCTGACAGAAGGTTTTTCTGTTTTGTCTGGCTACTCAGAATTGCTGTACATGGACCAGAAATAAAGGCATTCTTTGGCCTGACCCATGCACTCTGATTATCACACACCATTCTGGCTTTTAAATGTCTCAGGCTCATTGTCTCACCATGCTTCTTAAAATTAGACCTAGAATCTGTCTGTTCCTGCAACAGCTGGAGTTTACCAAAGACAGCCACAAAAATGAAAAAAGAAAATACAAATTTTGCTGTAACGTGCAGTGCCTGTTATAGGTGTTTGTAAACGCAGATGAGCACTTGGGAGAGCTATTTAACCACATAATAACTACAACTATGAAAAGTATATATTATATTTTTAAACTTTTTTTTCAATAGCTAAACATTTCCCTTTGCTTCTTTCCCCCACCCTCAAACACACTTGCAGCCTCCCCTGTGTCGACCAAAGGGATCACGTGCCTCTGTCAGGAGATTCATAACCTCATTAGCTAACTGCAGGTAGCATGGTAGTCCTGGCTGTATTTCCAAACACACACACCACC
>JAOXOE010000001.1:105468051-105499529 GCA_028565055.1 Phoeniculus purpureus | reverse complement strand
GTAAAGCAAACCATTCAAATTAAGCACAAACTGTGGGGGGGGGGGTGTGAAATGACATATCAGAGCTGATAGTCAGTGCTTATGCCATCTCTGCAACTTTTATCACCAGAAACCCCATGCTGTTTGACATTTTCAGAGTTATCTTGGTGAATAAGGTAATAAACTGAGGGAGAGGAACATCAGAGCAAAAGCAGAAAAACATTTAACTGCAGCTTTGAGCTGTTGTGAGTCTAATTTAACAAATAAATGTTCAGAGTTATGTAACACTATAATCAATGTTGGACATGGTATTATTCTTACAATATTAGTGAAGGTATTTGGGGTTAATGCTCTTCCTGTTCCCACTCTTCTTGTGGTCCTTCTTCATGTGTTCAGTTTTTTGTTTCCTTTAGGCTTCTTCCTTATTCAGACATTTATTCCCCATCTTTCTTCCACTTGTACTTCTCTCATTTTACTCCATTTGCAAATGAGCACTTTTAACCTAGAGGTCAAGGTCTTGATGTGACACTAGTATCTTAATTTTACTTGATCTAGAATGCAAGAATATACACTATGTAAATAACTGCTGCGTAGTGTAAAGCTTGAATTTACACTGCAGTGCAACTGCAGGTTCAAAGTGTTGTGATTTTCTGCTGCCTGAAAAGATGCTTCACATGCTGCTTCTGAGTTCCTCTGTCCTTGGGATGTTTGTATTCATAGAAAAATCTGGCAACTTTCAGTGAGCTATAACTCTGTAGTTCTCTACTGAGCTTTCATCCTGGACTGTGTTAGGTTTGACTCTCCTATCAGTGAAAGTTGAGTTTCAGTGGAATACTGGACAATATTCTTAGAATACTCTTGTAGAAGTGTTGTGTCTTAAGTGTCTTAATTTTCTCTGTCAGCTTTCATAATGTTGCTAATGATGGTGGTCTTAAAGTTCTGCTTTTCTGAAGTTTGACCCATCTGTCATTGTTGTTAACAGTGTAATGTTTTTTCATGGAGTCATAGAATGGTTTAGGTTGGAGGGAACCTTCAAGAGAACCTTCAAGATCATCTGCTTCCAATTCTCCTTCCATAGGCAATCACCTCTCACTAGATCAGGTTGCCAAGGGCCCTGACCAACCTGGCTTTAAACACTTTCAGGGAAGGGGCACCCACAACCTCTCTGGGCAACCTGTTCCAGTACCTCCCTACCCTCACCCCTCACAGTGAGGAATGTCTTCTAAGATCTAATATGTATCTAACCTTTTTTAGCTTGAAACCATCCCCCTTGTCCTATCACTAGAGTCCCTAGTAAAAAGTCTCTCTCCAGCTTTCCTGTAGGCTACCTTCAAGTACTGGAAGGCTGCTGTAAGATCTCTCTGAAGCCTTCGCTTCTCCAGGCTGAGCAGCCCCAGTTCCGTCAGGCTGTCTTCACTGGAGAGGTGCTGTTGTCCAATATTTCTGACATTCCATACAGATCCTGTGGGACTTTCTTTCCTTTTTTGTACTGTCTTGTCTTGGAGTGATGTAGTCTGTAAAGATAAACTCAGCAGCATTTTCCGTGTTGTCTCCTTGTTGAATTGCTTAGAATTGGTTATCTCTTATGATTGATCTGACTGTCACTTCAAGTGACAGAATGTAAATGCAGTTTTCAATCCATGCCCTCTTGCCAAGTCCTCTACTTAACCTCCTTGAGCACTGGACAGCAGCATTACTCACTTTTTGCGTTTCTTACACAATAATGAGGTCAGTGACTAAACAGTGGCTTAGTTAAGACCTTGGGTGGGTCATACAGCATAAACCAAACATTAAGAATTCTGAAACGGGCATTTGTCCTCTCCATTTCACTTTCTCATCCGCTGTTGTGCTTTGCTGTGTTCTGCTTATGAGTAGTACAAAATATACCTGTTTTTCTTAGATTTCAAAAATATTGCGGGATTACTTTATGGACTGGTACCAAGAAAATTTGGCCATGCACTTCATCACCTACTTGTGTTTTTTTAGTAAGCACTTTTTTCTATCCACTAATTTTTGCAAACCTGCTTCATTATTTTCCTTTAAATTCCTCAGCCTGATGAAGTTGAAATTTCTTTAACTATGGTTCCTTCAAACACTGAAGACACCAGATATTTCCTTCTAGGTAGGGTTTTAAGCTCTTTATTGAGAAAACATCTTCATATGCTGCCTAGTGAGGGGAGATGCTCCACTACAATGAACACCTTTAAACTCTGGTAATGAGTGCTGGGGTATTGGAGAAAAGCAACTTAATGAATGTGACTGCTGTTTCTTCATTGCTGTAGTTCTCCAAGTCACAGAGTAATCATTGTTGAAAAGGACCTCCTAGATCACCAAGTCCGGCCATACCCACAACAACAAAAAACCTCAATACCTGATTGATCAACAAACACAAACTAACCCACTCCATGCCTGCCACTAGAGCAGGGTGTGAACCACCATGTTTACACGTTTCTTAAATACCTCCACGAATGGTGACTCACCCACCTCCCTGGGAAGGCCATTCCAGTGCCTCACTACTCTTTCTGTTAAGAATTTCTTCCTAATATCCAATGCAAACCTCCCCTGCATCAACTTCAGACCATCCTCTGGTTTTGTCCTTAGTGACTAAGGAGAAGAGGCCAACCTCTCTACAACCTCCTGTCAGGTAGTTGTAGAGGGCAATGAGGTACCCCCTCAGCCTCCTCTTCTCCAAACTATACCTGCCCAGCTCCCTCAGCCTCTCCTCATATGACTTGTTCTCTAAACCCCTCATGAGCTTGGTAGGTCTCCTCTGGACACGTTCCATAACGCTGTCATGTAATGTGTTTTGTTGTGTTAATCCTTAAAAGGACTGATTTGGATTTTTTTGCATATGTTAAATTGCACCTTTTAGCTGATTTATTAAATGCTTGTATAACTAAAGAACTCTCTTACCACGTAAAACATTTCCCCCTTCCCCCACCCTGCCTCACCACCTCACTTCTCAGGAGGTTTGGAGCAAAAATTAAAATCTTTTGTCTTTAAATCTTATTTTTTGGTTCACAGAATTAAAAGAAATTGTATTTATCATCCAGAGTCAAAGCAATTCTTTCCATGCCAAGAGAGCAGAAGATCTGAAAAGAGGTATTTTAAAACAGGCTGCAGATCTTGGGAAGGTATGTTTAGATAATATAGATTGCACCGTGTTGTAGATGTTTTCACTGCATTTTACTCAAAAAGCATTTTCTGTTATGCCATTTTTCAAATCCATCGTTCCTTTTGTTAATTGTCTTCTGCGTGCTTAGAAGAAAAACGTTCCAGTGAGTATTAATGATTGCTTGCTGTGATTTATGACTAAATAATTTGAACTGTCTATGGTTTTGTATAGCAGCTATTTTTGTTTGAATGGCATTTGATGCCAGAGTGATAACAAGAAAGGCTCAGGAGAAACATGTTTTTTCAATATGATTGTTAATGTGCTTCTGTGCTTCTAAAAAATAAAAACCAGAAAGATTCTTCCCATATGGAGAGGAAAGCATAATTGTTTAAGTAAATCTCTAGAATAATTTCAGGTGAGTATTTAGTTAGAAGATACTGTCAGAATGTAGATTTTGTAGCTATGTGTCTTGGTCTTGAGCTGCCTAAATCAGACATTCTAGGCATCATTTGTCAAGCTTATCAAATATGTTGTAATTAAATCAGCTCTAAATGCAGTTTTTAATCCCTTAATAGAATCAGTCATGCGATCAGCCTTTATTCTGCAGAGTTCGGCTCTTTCAGAGTATTTTGGGATTGAAACAAGTGTTTAGATATGATGTGTGCAGAGAGGATTATGGCTGCAGTTATTAAAACCGAGGGTTTTGGTTGAGTTTTGTAATTAATGTTGCTGAATGTGACTGAAGAAAAGATAGGCAGATGAAAATATAGTTTCAGTCAAGCAGGAATATAGGTGTGTTTTATGGGAGAGGAGTAAAATCATCTTTGTAATCAAAGAATTGTACCTGTGAGTACTTCTGCCTTGTGCAAACTGAACTGGCCTTAAAAAACCTTCCATTGTCTAATTAAAAAGATTCCTTTATGAGAATGCTGACGTGCTGATGCTTTTCCAGTTAGTAAGAGGTACCCATTGAACAACATTCATGGCTTCTTAGACAAGCGGTGATGGAAAGACATCACCTCAAAAACCTTGCGTCTGGAAAAAGGGGAACCAGCTACAGGAATGAGGAGCATTGCCAGCATGTGCTTTGTATGTCTTCATTTTTGTCAACCTGCAGTTCTGCTGTAGGCGCAACTGTGAGGCATGACCCAGTAATACGAATTACAGAAAAAGGACAGAACGTCTGTGAAGTCCTGCACATCAGTAGTTGAAATTCACATTTTTCATTAGAAGCAATACATCTAGTCAAGAGGCATCCCTGCTCACGGTGGGGAGGCTGGATTAGATGATCTCTGAGGTTCCTTTCAATCTAGGCCATCCTATGATATGAAATTACTACTTTTAGGCAAAGGAATTTAAATCCTTCTGTTTTAACACAGCTGCTGTATAGAAACAAATGACTGAATCGTGATGTTCCCTGGCCTGTTGTTACAGGACCAAACAATATGTATTTAGTCTATAAGGATTCATGTTGTGTTCCACAGGTTTAAAATGAGAAGCGGAAGCCAGCTGCTAGATTTCTGTTGTTATTGAAACTGGAATATCTGCATTGCTTTAAAATGGATTAAGTCACTCATGTTTGTATTTACTTTAATATTTCCAAGTAATTTGTTAATTTATTTTGTTGCACTGAATTCTTAAAAAGTCTTTTTCATGTGAAACTATGATTCTGGTCACCAGTAGATGACACTATTGTGTTCCTGCTTAAAATCATAGTCTGTAGTGTATTACTCAATATTAACCAAAGCTCTCAAGTTAGAACATAGCAATGAAGAAAATACCTTAAGTTTTTAGTCAGTTTCCTTACTTTTCTGTGATAATCTCAGCATTTTAGAAGCTCTATAAACTAGACTTTCCTAAGAAGCACCAAAAAACTGTCTGTGCAGCCTGGAGTAGACTGAGAGGGGAGCTTACCAATACTTACAGCTATCTAAGGGGCACCACAAACTCCTTTCAGTAGTGCCCACTAATAGCACAGGGATTGTTGAGTGCAAACTGGAATACAGTAAGCTCTATCTGAACATGAGGACAAACTTCTTGACTTTGAGGGTAATGGAGCACTGGCACAGGTGGTAGAATCTCCTTCTTTGGAATATGTTCAGAACTCACCTATGCAGCCTGCTCTAGGTGGACCTTGTTTAATGGGGGGATGGACTAGATGATCTTCAGAGGTCCCTTCCATCCCCTACCATTCTGTGTTTCTGTAATATTAATAAGGGAGCTGTCGGAGTGTGAATTGGTAATAGTTGGAACTATTCCCTTTCTATCTTCTTAAAAAATGGAAATCCAAGATTACTTTTTGGCTGTTATGTTTAGAAAACAGGTAAAATACAGTTATTAAAAAATTATGGTTTGTCTGAAATACATTTTTTAGATACAGCTAACACTATTTAATTGCCTGGGAATGTGATATGTTTTTGAAGACAAAGGTCTGTGTCTTTATTTATGAAAAGTAGTATATAAAATGCTTTTATTTTCCTTGAGGATTCTTATATTGAACACCCTTAGACAATTCATTACGGGCAAAAACATTTTAGTGTTTATTGAGAAGCCTAGAGATGAAATGGTATCTTAGATGCGTTAACCAGAAGAAAGGAAGTTAATAGTATTAACTATGAAGTTAAAAGAAAAACCCCCAAACCAACCAAGAATGTAAGAATAAGATTTTAAGACTGATAGCATGAAGTATTGGAAAATGGAAATGAGTATCACATGCTTCCATATGAATAATAGATGATTTGGAGTGCAACTTCTTTTTTATAGAAGTGTTGTAACTATAATTTACAATATTTTTACTACTAGACTGTTTTTATTTTATGCAAAATCCTGTATTTCGTGCTATCTCATGGAAAATAAGATTCACAGATTTGAACTATCCCTACATATAAAATTATTGCTCATTTTTTTGAATTAGAGGACTGTTACTATAGTGATTATTTACACCGGTTTAGAAGAAGTGAGTACAGTAAAAAGTGTGGAACTCTACATAGAACTCCCTGTATTCACTTGCTTGGGTAAATACTTGCTTTGGTTAACATCTGCATTACATTTTCATAATACTGTTTCTTTGTCAGTCTACCAGTTTGGCTGATGTTACATAGGTGACAAATGTTAGCAGCATCCTCTAGTTGTTCTTTATTTAAAATTCCCTTTTCCCAAAGCACAACAGGAACAAAAATGACCAGAAACCCGGCTGCTCCATACCAGTGGTCTGTGCATCAGTTATTCTGTCTCTGTTACCTTACAGGATCCTGCCTATGGAAGGTTCTGTTTTTCTGCTTTCAGCACAATTGACTGTAACTCAGTATCCTAGCTGCTGCATGTATAAGGCTGAAAAGCCTCTTGGTGCTTGTCTTAACTTTATTTTATTATGTCATTAGGTTCATGGCAACAATATGTGTTGCTGAAGTGCCAGTTGTTGTCATATGTGCATTAAAGATCTGTTATTTTTAATTGCTTAGGCTGT
This sequence comes from Phoeniculus purpureus, assembly GCA_028565055.1. Lineage (NCBI taxonomy): Eukaryota > Metazoa > Chordata > Aves > Bucerotiformes > Phoeniculidae > Phoeniculus > Phoeniculus purpureus. Next base: position 105,492,969 of record JAOXOE010000001.1, on the reverse strand, counting down.
ACTGATGACAATATTGTGCTGTTTCAATAATAGGGAACATTTCTTTGTTAAAGTGTTGGAGAGGGAAAGTATAATTAGATCGATTGAATTTTAATGTATATATGTTAAACCATTGCTACATTCCTGTCAGAAATGATCTGTCTACAAATTGTTCCTGCTCATGGTTTGGCCATCTGTGAGATACTACATTTAGGGAGTTTGTAGGCAAGATCTTGCTTTTCTTAATCTGCCAGTGGGAACTCATTTGATATCTGGGTGAATGTTTTCTGAAATTCTTCCTACCTCTACATCCACATCAGATTTCAGATGATGGAGTGAAGCCAGCTGAAGTTCTGCTGTTCAAAAACCTCTTTGAATATTTGTCTGTTAGTTTGATACTATTCCCATGCTGAACTTCGACACCCATATCTCACCTGAAAGAGATTTTAAAATACTGACAGATACGAAGCTGATATGTCAGGCAGTTGGATACCAGAAAGCTGACTGCATCAAAAGAATAACTGATATGTATACTTAAATTAACCTAGAAATACTTCATTTACTTCAGACGTTTCAAAAATTGATACTGTAAATGCAGTGCAATCCATAGTATATGTGTTGCTTCAACTTTCAGATTACTTGCTTAGTTTTTATTTTTTAGTCTGACAACCCTGTTTCCTCTTCTCCCTTCTGTAATGGCTTCCCATGCCATGGAGGTTGCTTTCCATCTGAGACTGATGAGATGATTCATTTTTGCATCCTTCAGTTTTAATAAGGTTTAACTGATTATGTTAAAGTGTCTGCTGATGTTCCGTTCTACCTCTCCAACTCCATGTCTACAGCAGTTCATAGTTATGGCAAGGTTTTCCACAATGTCAAGATCAACCTTATTTTTAGAGTTAGAACAGGTATGTTTTCTGCATAACTTAGTTTTATTTCCCAGTGTTACTAGATCTACAGTGTTTGGTTTTTTTTAAATGTTGGTGTGCAATTCATTTCCTTCTAGTCAGCAGGAGTGACCTCATTAGTGTTTATAAATAGGTAAAGGGCAAGTGTCAGGAGGATGGAGTGAGGCTCTGCTCACTCATGTCCAGTGATAGAACAAGGGACAATGGGTACAAACTGGAGTATAGGAAGTTCCAGCTAAACCATGTGGAAAACCTGTTTCACTGTGAAAGTGACAGAGCACTGGAACAGGTTGCCTAGAGAGGTTGTGGAGTCTCATCTCTGGAGACTCACCTGGACATGTTCCTGTGTGACCTGCTCTGGCAGAGGAGTGGGACTAGATGATTGATCAGGTTCCTTCCAACTCCTAACAGTCTGTGACTCTGTGAACAGCTTTCTTTTCTTCTGCAAGTATTTACTCATGTCAAAGAAGTCTCCTAGCCTCATGAAATGCGCTTATCACCATAGTTCTTTACATGCTTGTTCTGTAAGATGCAAGACATGATCTTGCCAGTCAGTGAGCAGTTTTGGTTGATTTTATGTTTGAGAAACAGTACTCTCTGGCACACCTTCTCCGTTAGCTTTTCATTGGTTTTCTTCTCTCTATAGAACAAAAACCCAGAGTTGTTGAGGAAGCTACTGTAATCTGTGGTATTAGTGTTGTGCAGCACTCTGCTTGGCCCAGCTCTTGCTGATCTTTGACTGATCGGCAGGTCTCTTTCCACAACAAAATGATGCATCTGTCACATGACTGTGTGAAGGTATCTTCCTGAGATGAGAAGTTCTACACTCTGCTTTGCTGTGGCCAGAGATGCTGGTGGGGTACCTGCAGCATCTGGCACTCTTTCTCAAAAAAGTGAAGTTGCTGCAGGGGTAACTCCTAGAGTAAAAAAAAAATGAGACTAATTAGGGAAATGCAGTAATGCAAAGAAAAAGAAGACAAAGAAGTTCCATCTGTCATTAGTGGCCCCCTAAAACCACGTAAATCCATGTAGAAAAGTTTCTCCAGAGGTTTCTTCCGATCCTTACCATTCTTTCATTCTATGATACTTGGTTTATGAGCAGAAAATTCTTTGCCCTTGTCTTCTCCCTGTCTTCCTCACTTTAAACAATATTTTACTGTTAAAGAAGGAACACTGAAATTAGCTTGGAGAAAAGGAGACTAAGAGGTGAGCTCATTAATGTTTATAAATATGTGAAGGGTAGGTGTCAGGAGGATGGAGCCAGGCTCTTCTCAGTGGCAAGTAATGATAGGACAAGGGGCAGTGAGTGTCAGCTGGAACACAGGAGGTTCCATATAAATATGAGAAGGAACTTCTTCCCGGTGAGGGTGACAGAGCACTGGAAGGGGCTGCCCAGGTGGGTTGTGGAGTCATCTTCTCTGGAAATATTTAAAACCCACCTTGATATGTTCCTGTGCAACTTGATCTGGTGATCCTGCTATGGCAGGGGGACTGGACTACATGAGATCCCTTCAATCCCTAATGTTTTGTGATTCTGTGAAATATTACCACACTAGTTGAATTTCCTTCTAAACTTGCATATTTGTATCTGTGTAAGTTAGATTTCTTGTAGACAGAAAATTAATTGATGGATTAGTTTAGGATTTCAGTCTTGCACTCATTTTCAGATTCCTCTGTAACATTTAGTTGGACCTTTATTAGATCCAATTTTCCTTCTATCTTTCCTTTTGTTTTGCCCGACTTCTGTTTGTAATATTCAGAACTTTCAAATTTCTACTTCCGAGTCTGTCTAGAAAACTTTGCTTCTATTAGGTGAAGATGTCTTTATGCTTGCAGAACAAAAACCTTGCCTCTAGACAGTATGTGCATTTAAGTGGTCAGTGTATAGTTCACATTTCCCCTTATTTATCCATGTTAACATCTGTGTTAGTTTGTTTTCTGATGTATTACTTACCCTGCTTTACATATATTCATAGAATTAACTAGTTTGGAAAAGACATTCAGGATCACAGAGTTCTATATTGTCTGGTTTCATCATATTCTTGGTAACTTTCTTTCCTGTTGAGTCCACAGATTGTCTTCGTAATGCTTCTTTTAGGATTTGCATTTTTAAATGCGGAGCCTCATTTTGGGGCCTCAGTAATTGGATGCTCAACTTCTGAAATGCTTCCAAAGTCTGTTCTGTTGAAGATTGAGGTGCTCCTAAGTTCTAAAAATCAAACCTTTGGAAAGAATTTCAGGAAAAGTGTATTTAGTTTTGAAAACATTTCAGAGTTGTCTTCAAGATCATCTTTCAGGACTTCACAGATTTGTCTGATGTTGGGTTCTTTGCTTTCCTCCAGATCTTCTCTTGGTTTTTTTTTGTTGTGTTTGAACTCTGACTACCTGATTATGCCCTTGCTTCTCATTCTGGAAAGGTACCACAATCCTTTTGACAATTACTAGGCTTTACTGCCAGCAAAATGGAAGTCTAACCCATTAACTGTTGACACTGTAAAAATTAACTACACATAATGTTAAAGGTGAGTGTGATCATTATCTCATAACAGGTATTCAGTAGATTTGAAGGAAACTATAGAAGTTGGGTAATTCTGCGCTGATGAGATCTTTTAAACATTTTAGTGGTGAAGAATGGGCTCATATACTGATTTTATGTAGCTGCTTTTCAAATATCTGATTTTTTAATGCAGAAAATAGAACCTGTCATCTCACAGAGGTGACTTATGTCAGGGCAAAATACATACATGAAACTGGGAGGTTTACAGTGCTTTAGGCAAAGATCTCTCTCTCTCAGCCTCTTCTGCAGCAGTACCTTCATACAAAATAGGATTTACACAAAACCATTTCACTAAGGTCTGCCTTTATTGGTATAGAGTGAGAGATTGATGTAGGGTTTCTGCTTTCACTGTGACTTCTGTCTGCTCTGTTAGTATTGCTGAGTTGTTTGAATACAGACCATGTTCTCTGGTCTCAAGTGTACATGAGACAAATTACTAAAGCTTCTGTATTGACAATTCTGTAACCCAGTCGAAGGAGCGTGGCCATCAGCAGGATGCACAGTTTATTACCTGTTTTTACATAATGCAAGGATAGTATCGCATAACCTGTAGCCATCAAAAGAAAGTAAGACATCTCCGACCAAAAGCACCCCAACAGAAAATCCAAAGACTATGAGAATGTCCATAACACCAGAAAAATACACCCAAACCTGTCATAAAGAATGTCTGTTAAATTTATGAGCCAGGTCTTAATCTGCAGAGGCCTGTCTCTGGGCAGAGCCAGAGAAAGAGTCGTGCAGGGAGATATCACAGACTCTTTCCTGCCCCAGGGCGTCTCTGTAAGCAACCTCACTTGAGCCCATTTACTCTTGTCCTATCACTAGTGACTTGGGAAAAGAAACCAAACACCACCTCTCTACAACTTCCTTTCATGTAGTTGTAGAGAGTGATAAAGTCTCCCTTCAGCCTCCTTGTCTCCAGACTAAACAACCCCCAATTTCCTCAGCTGCTCCTCATTATACCTGTCCTCCGGGCACTTCACCAGCTTTTCTTTGGATGGCTCCAGCATCTCAACGTCCTTGTACCTGTACCGAAGTGCCCAATTAGGACTGTTTCTACATAGTAAGTAGTGTGTTGCAATAGTAATGCATTCGATGGGGATGAGTAAGCACTCACATTACATGACATTTTCAAGGGTTCTACTTTGGGTTAGTTCTGATTTGGTTGTATGAACTGGAAGTCCACTACCAGTTGTAGCATACCTTTTAGTCTAGTTTCATCGTAAAGGAATATAATTTGTGCAGTTGGTGATACCAGAGTGAACTACTGAAGTCAAGCTAGACCACATCCGCTGCTTTGCCATCATCTATCCACCTGGTTATGCCCTCATAAAAGGCTGTCAGGTTGGTCAAGCATGACTTTCCTTCGGTAAAGCTATGCTGTCACTGATGACCCTCTTGTCCTTGATGAGCCTAGAGACAGCATCGAGAACAAATTGTTCCATCACCTTTCCTGGGATGGAGGTGAGGCTGACTGGTCTAAATTCTTCAGGTGTCTACAAAAGTGACATGTTTGTGAAAATAGGAAGTCTTCAGGGTGTATTCTTCAGCTCTACGTTGTCAAGTACTTTTAACCTTTTTTTCCTGCCCTTGTAAAAAATGTAGAATAAATAAAATTAATATATCAGCCCAATCCCACTAGATTCAGAGTGGAAATACATAAAATAAGAAAGGAAAAGAGAGAAAATGAAAGCAGACATCCTTCTGTATTTCTGGAAGAAGTTATTTTACGTGCATGGTGGTTTTGTAAGCATCTCCTTTACTAGAGCAGAATGGGTGCATTCTTAGAGATGAGTTGAAGGAAAGGTATGTGCAGGACATGTACTTTAGAGGAGGTTGGTTAGAAAAAGAGATCAGGCATATGAGAATGTCAGAACGAAGGGTATCTTGCAGAAGTTGCAGATTAGCTCAAGAAAGAGTATGTTTTGTTTATTGTCACTCCTCTGATCAGTACTGAGTGAGGAGTTTGGAGTTGTTTGTTAAAGAGGAGATATCTGAGTATATGGTACAGCTACTTAGATGATGTAATTTTACTTTGTGCTTTTCACATGGGAAAATGTACCTAAAATGAATACAGCCTCTGCCTCTACTGCAGTACAGGCACTGCATATGTTATTTTAACTATATTTTTCTCTGGCTGCTGCTGCTGCATATGGAATATGTGGCCACGTACAAGTACTGACACAACTACAGTGTTTCTGCTGCCTGTAAAAACAAATGTTCTTGTAAAGACAGAGGTTTGTCCTTTTGTCTTCCTATCTGCTATCCCATAAGCAAAGGTACTTGTATGATTTTACTGTGAAGGGAAATACCAGATGTTGAACAGACTATACGTGGTCTGCCACTTCCACTGAAAAATCAAGGATTTTTTTGGTTTTGCGGTAAATGGAAACTGACCAGAAACAGGTTTGGTAGATTGGTTTGAGCTAGAACAGTAAATCAGAACTGCTGATATTTTTAGAAGTAGGTAAGTACCATCTTCCAAATTAGAGTTTTGGAACTGGTTTCAATGGTTTGGTTTTTTTTTTGGTCACTCACAGTAGCGGAGATGTTTCTAAAACAGTAGGTCATTATTGTTTTTATAGGATTGACACACTCCTGAGAGACACTGTTATTATTTAGAATGATAGAGATTTATGAAGTTTTGTAGAATCACAGAATGGAAGGGACCTCACAGATCATCCAGTTCCAACCCCAGTACTGTGGACAGGGATGCCTCTCACTAGACAAGGTTGCTCAGGGACCCCATTCAACGCAGCCTTAAACACTTTCAGAGAGGGGGCATCCACAGCCTCTTTGGGCAACCTGTTCCAGCACCTCCACACCCTCATAGTGAGGCATTTCTTCCTAAGATCTAATCTAAATCTAAACTCTTCATTTTAAACCTTTCCTTCTCGTCCTATCACTAGAGTTCCTCATAAGAAGTCCCTCTCCAGCTTTTCTGTAGGCCCCCTGCAGGTACTCGAAGGTTGTTGTAAGGTCCCCCCAGAGTCTTCTCTTCAGGCTAAGCAGCCAAATTTCCCTCAGCCTGTCTTCATAGGAGAGGTGCTCCAGCCCTCTGATCATTCTTGTGGCCCCCGCTCTTGACTCATCACAAGTGTTTCACGTCCTCCTTGTACTGAGGAATCCAGAACTAGACACTGTACTCCAGGTGAGGTCTCACGAGAGTGTAGTGGAGGGGGAGAACACTTCCCTTGACCTGCTGGTGACACTTCTTTGATACAACCCAGGAATATGGTTGGACATTTGAGCCAAGTTTGGAGGTTTTATGTATTTCTAGGTGCTCTGCTTAACTGCCATAAAAAAGGATTTATAGTAAACTTGACAGAGTCAGCAAGAAGTATGGACTTTATCTTACAGCTTAAAAATAAATTATTTTTGTATTTAAATATGAATTTTACCTTAATGGAATCAGTAATTGTCATGATGCAAGTGTGACAGGTTAAAGTTGGACTCAGCAGAGCAAAGCGTTAGAACTCTTTACGTAAACGTTGTGTAATGCAATGGTGAAGTGGTAGCCTTTGTAGAATACCCTGCATTATTTATAAGTCTTTCTTGGCAGCATCTGATTTTTATGGTATAGTAAAGAAATTAGTGTGATCTGATTACATGAAACCTGTACAAAGCATTTCACTTGAAGTGTAATAACTTTATGTCTAATAGAGAATTAAGAAATCATGAGTTGGGAGAAAGACTTTATGTAAATTGCAGGTCACCTTGTTTCATACCATCCTGCTCTGCAGGACTAGTTGCTGGTAAAAACCAAGAAAGAACTAAATAAGCATTCCAGAGCAATTGTTTTAAAGATTGATTGGTGCTTAGGCAGAAAAAGATGCCTAGAATTCAAGTTTAATGGGAATATTTTTTTCCTTTTTAAGGAATTACCTACAGTTCTGCTGATTCATCAGATGGATGGGCATGAAGGTGCATGGACAATATTGCCATTAATGAGAGAGTAAGTGTAACCAATACCTGTTATTTACAGAATTTCCTGTAACCAAGAATATAAATATTAAGTACTCAGACTTTTCAGAAGGAAGGTTTTTGATTGAGAGCTGCAACATTATTTTTTCACTTAATTTTTTTTCCCAAGCAATTTTCTGTTATTTCATTAAATCAGATAATGCTATTTTTACATAAAGGAATCATAATAATATAATGTAACAGAATGACCTTCTTCAAATCATTGTGGTTTTTTAAATTATTAGGAAAGTAGTCAAATACCACTATAATGTGTCTATTTTTATGTAGTCCCTACTTCTCACAGTGTGGTATTTCAAAACCTTTGATCTTTCAGATTAGCTTGCTGAATGAAGTGGATAAATAATTCTTTTTAAAAATAGAAGTCCTGTGTGAGTATTATTATCTAACTTGCATTGCTTACAGTGTTTCTAAGTGGTGTTTTGCCCCTCTGTAGTGAAAAGATGTAGGTTTCAACAACATTTTCAACGTTTGTATGATGAAGGTTTCATCTTGGCACGGCCAGAGAAGACAGGTAGTCTCAAATATCTTTTATTAGTTTATGCAGATGGCTCCAAGAAAGACATACTGTGTTTACATGGTGGTATGTTGCAAACTGCCAGGAAGCAATGGCTCCTGTTTCAGGACTTTCTAAAGCTCTAGGCTGCTGAATGGGCTACCCTTTGCCTAAAACTTCCAATTGAAATTGATGTCAAAGGCTTTGCAGCCTCTTGAGGTTTAATTTAGTTAATATGACTTACTAGACTTACTTAAAAGGATGCTCTTGTTTTGGTTTGAGGTTTTTGCATCAGAGTGGTTGCAAGAAACGATGCTTTTTCCTTTGCTTTCCATTGCTTTCTGTGTGTATAGGAACATAAAAATAATGCTTGTATGGTAGTGTCCTGGTTCTAGGGCTAAAGGCAGAACCCCCACAGGGCAGACCTTTTTTAACAGGAGAGTTTTAGAATAAGAGAGATCAGATGACTGGAATAAAGGGCTATAACTTTAACCCCTACTAGCAAAGAAAATTTAACCCTATCTCAGCCAAAACCAGCACAATGATTTGACCCAGATGAAAAAAGCCTGAACTAGTTTAGCACCTGGCAACCATCTGGTGTTTCTAGCATGTGATTGAATGACCTGTAGAGGTATGAGTCACAGATTCCAGTTTAAGTCGTTCTCAGATGATGGGGTTTTTCCTTGGTTTGGGGATTTTTTTAAGGCAAATTCCCTAAAACATCAGTGATCCCATTGCTTTTTTTTGTTCGGCATTGCTGACGTGTGTTTCTGTTGTTTATTTTCATTGCTGATTTTATCAGTAGACAAAGCCATCGAAGAATAAATCTGTGATGATTATAGGTGCTGATATTCATATACTTCTCCTCAGATGATTTGTTTAATTAAATCAATATAAAACCTACACAAAGGGAACTAGACAAGTGAAGAGTGTTGTGCTTTTTTTTACCTTTTCCATTAGGATGTCATGAAATAATAAGGCTTTGTTTTGTTAAGTACTCAAAGAATTAAGCTGAGAGGAATAGTGAAGTAGGGAATGAAGGAGTCAGGAATCCTGCATTGAGATTCATGTTCTTTGATCCTTTGAGGATGGTTCAATCTGTGTGGTTTCGTTGTAGCGAAAAAGCTCATGAAGTTTTAAGGTTGGGGATGGCAGTTGTTAGAAAAACATGCCATCCAGCATTTTTATGGTGTTTGATGCCCAGTAGTGGTGTTCCTTGGAAGAAAGTTAAGGTGCAGAGGGAAAGGTAAGTTAAAATGTTGTCTGTAAAGTTCTGAACTCACAGCCGACTATTACACCTGTAGTACATGTACATTTCTGAGAAGATGTTCTTCTGTGTTTCTGTTCTCTTCTTTCTAGGATGACTGGTGCTTTCTAAATAGATAGCAGAGGCAGTATCTTTGTTCACAATAATCATTTGATGTGTAATTATAATTTACTAGAAAAAGGTTCTGCTTCCGTGCAAATGAATAATTGATTGCAAAGTAATTACATTTGGGGAATGTGGGTTGAATCTATAATTCTATTCATAAGCTACGTTATTGGTAAAACGTTAATTTCTTTTGTTAGCTTCTCTGTTACCTACGGCAGGAATTCCTCGTGGATTTTCTTCTGTGAAGAAGATACGAGAATACAAGTTGTAAAGCTGCTAGAAACTCTTGGACGATTTGATGAGTCTAAGGTGAAATAAAAAGTTAGATATTTAATGTATTTTGAATGTGCTTGAGTAGGTTTTCAGGTGAAATGTGGAATCATTTGAAGTACAAAATTATGAATACAGAAATTTAGAACTCCTAGTTGTTGAACAGTTTCTGTGGTCTAGAATTTAATTGTGTAACACTGCTGGGATGGCTCAGAGCTCCAGTCATTGAAAAAGGTGTATCCAAGTAACTTAAAATAAGGGAATAGATCTCTGTTGCTGAGGCTGAGAGTGGGCATAGTATTTCAGATAAATTTGTATGAGTGCCTGGCTAACTGCTGAACTGTTAAAAATGAGCAGGGAATAGATTCCTTCTATGGATAGCCTGAAAACTGTGTAGCACCAGTAAAAAGATTAATATAGTCTGCTGTGTGTTTCCCTCTTCCCCATTTTCCTATCTGTAATCAGATCTGATTATCATCAGACAGAGTGATTGATGTTCTCTTGACTGTCTCTGTTCTAATACAGTGGGATATTTTATTTGCATTCTGTTTCTGAACTGTCTTGTTAGTAAGACTGCTTGCTTTAGCTGCTGGATAACAAACACCACCAAAAGGCTTGCAGAACAAAAGAAAAAAGCTATCACTGAAGAACGAAATAAATTTGGCAAAGGACTGACACCAAAGCTTTTTAGAATTCTCAGAAGAAAATTCAGTTTGATGTCCCTCCTTTGCCTGGGATAAAAGAAGCCAAAATCTCTCGTGCAAACTGTTTTGCCTCTTTATTGTTGCCTTGACCGAGTATTAAACTCTGCCTCATCTCTCACTTTAGCATATTTACTTCTGCAGGCACGTGGCTCGCTCATATTTTCTCACAATTCTTTTCTAGATAATAACAATTCAGACATCTTGCATTTTGAAACACTTTGTCATCAAAATGGATGACTGAGTGTATTCAAGCCTTTGGAGCATTTGTTTACTGCTGTTTCACAAACACCTACTCGTCATTGATATTCTTGGAGTAGAAATATAAAAAATTTATTATAGGTGCTGCCCTTATTCCAGTTTTAACTTCTCGTTTGCTTGACACCCTTTTACAATAACAAATTATGTTCCAGCCTGCACTGAAAGGAAGAGAAAATGTTTTGCTGTTGTCCATAGCAGTCATGGAATTATTCTTTAGTTGGAAGGGACTCCAGAGATCATCCAACCCCCAGTGTCATAGACAAGGCCCACCTCTCATTTGATCAGGTTGCTCAGGGCCCCATCCAGCCTGGCCTTAAATGCTTCCAGGGAGGCGGCATCTACAGCTTCTCTGGGAAACCTGTTCCAGTGTCTCCCACTCGCATAGTGGAGAACACATTGGTGGCTCATGTTGAGGTTCTCATCTAGGAACAATCTCAAGTCCTTCTCCTTGGGACTGCTCTAATTCCGTTCAACCCTCAGCATGTCCTTGTGCTTGGGATTACGGTAACCCAGAGGTAGGGCCTTGCACTTGGACTTGTTGAACCTCATGCAGTTTGCACAGGGCCAGTTCTCAAGCCTGTTAAGGTCCTTCCAGATGGCCTCCTTTCCCTCCAGTTTGTCAACTGCAACGCACAGCTTGAGGTCATCAGCAGACTTGCTGAGGGGGCACTCACTGCTGCTGTCCATGTCACCAACAAACATGCTAAACAACACTGGACCCAAATCAAACCTCTGAGGAATGGCACTTACAACTAATCTCCTCTTAGGCATCAAACCATTAATCACAACTCATTGAGTTTGACCATCCAGACAATTCCTTATCCACTGAGTGGACTATCTGTCAAATCTGTGTCTCTTTATTTTAGAGACAAGAATGTCGTACAGGACAATGTCAAATGCCTTGCACAAGTCCGTGCAGATGACTCAAGTTTCTCTGCTCTTCCCAGCAGTGTTGTAACCCTGCCTTAGAAGGCCACCAGATTCATTAGGCATGATCTGCCCTTAGTGAAGCCATGTTGGCTGTCACCAGCCATCCTAGCTTTCATGTGCCTTAGCATAGTTTCTGGGGGGATTTGCCCCATGACCTTGCCAGGCACAGTGTTAAGACTGAGTGGCTTGTAGTTCCCCAGGTCACTTTTGTTTTCCCTGTTTAGAAATGGGGATTATGTTAACTGGAGAACAGTTAGCTTTGGGGATCATAAGAACATAAGATGTTGTAGTAAGACACAGTAAGGATGTGACATCTGAAGTCTCCTGTCCTCTGCATCAGAACAGATGAATTTAATGTGCTTGTCTTGGTATCTTACTTCAGTGAATGGTAATTATCCATAATGCAGTAAATAACATTTTATTTTAATCCACATTTTTGCCTATGCAACTGCATTGCCAGCATTCCTAAGTTACTTTGTAAGTCTCTTTGCATAGACCTACTTTGTCTTGTAAAGCTGGCCTGCACATACTGACTTGTCCTTCGTGTCTGTATAGTAAATAAGTAGTGTTAGGACTAAATATTGGAGAGTATTGGCTGTGACCTGGAATGCCTTCACTGTGATACATCACTTACTATTGCCAGAAATAATCACGTGTGAAAGCCTGACGACAGTGTATGTATGGGTTTAGTTTTCTGTGTTTGTAGAGAAAGCGAGGCAAGTTCTTAATCCATGGGCTGTCTTGGTGTGAAAGTAAAGACTTTCCTCCCCCAACTCTGTAGCATAACAAAATGGGGTTCCAGAAAAAAACTCTTTGCAGATGGTACTGTCATACTACAATGTTACTGCTTAGGAACTACTTATGAAATGGAATAGTGTGCTTGTGTTACTAACATTTCAAAGCCTTGGAGGCCCTGGAAGAGTTAAAAAATGGTGTGCAGCAACGCTTCTGAAGAATGATTTTGATTTTTTGAAGGCAAACATCTTTATGCATAAAAAATAATACGTTTGTCCATTGTCTTTTGCCTTCCAATGTTTAGTTTTTCAGTCTTTCCAGTGAACACTATTGAATCCTTCCAACAAAGGAAGGAGAAAACAGGATCCATTCTGACTGGTGGTACAAATCAAAGGCTGAGTAAGTAGGTACTAGACAGCAACTTCTATGAAAGTGGTTTAAAAAAAAAAGAATGCTGGAAAAAAAATCTTCACCCTTACCTTCTCTGTCTCTCAGGTAGCATCAGGGCTGTTTCCTCAACAGATTGCTGAAAGCTGCCTCAGCCCCAGGAGCACCACATGGGGGTTATGGGAGCAAATGAGTTTTCAGCTTTTGCATTACCTGAAGAAGTCACTAGTCAAACACAAGATACAATTGATTTAGTTTTACTGAGAGCAGCTAATAAAAGTAGAAGGGACAAATGTGCAGAGTTCATGGGAAATACACCCAGCGCCTCACAAAGAAGTTTATGCACACACATGCCAGTTACACTTGCATTAGTCCCTTAGAGGGTCAGGGTTCCTGGCAGGGATGAGAGCATTCCATGTCTTTGACTTGATTATATGTGTCCCTACCCTTGCAATGGTAGGGTTCTTGAAGCAGGAAGCACCCCATAACTTAGTCTCAATGTGTGAAGGAAAGCAAGAATCCCTGGTAGCTCCTGAGGGCTGCCTTTTTTTGCTTTTTGGGGAGCCATTTTGGGTCCTGTCTGCAAGCTGGAGGAATAACCATGCTGAATGTCCTCTGGAGCAGCCACACTGCTCAAGCCAGTTGTTTTTGGCTGGAGATGACTCCAGGTTTATGCAGACATCTCTTAAGCTGTTGGCTGACTGTCACGCCTTGACCAAGTCTCACTCATCATTCCACCTTGACTCTATGGAGCTATAAAATTTAGCTCAGTCTACATAGCAACATCTGCTTGGAGTGGCTACTGAGATGCCAGATCCTATTGGGATTAGACTGTGGTTTTTCTGCTGGATGTTTCTACAGTACTCTTGCTTGAATACTTCCCCTTTTTTGTTATTTTCTGTAAATGATTTATTTATCTCATGTGAAGAGGGTGAACTATGCTAATGCCTTGAAGGAATTTTCCTTTGTTGCTAGTAGCAGCTCCTTTAAAGGAGGGGGAAAATCAAATATAGGAAGAATGGAAAAAAAGAATCTTTTGTGGAAAAACAAGTTGCCCTAACTTTGAATCTGTGTTAGCGATGGATTGTTGGGAACTGATAAATTGTCAAGAAAAAAAGAAGCATGAAGTACTGTCATAACGCAAAGAACTTCAAACTGTAAAGATTTAATACGACCATTAAGGTGATTCAGAATTCATTGTTTGTACTTAGGGGCCTGTATACATCTACATTGATGTATATAATATTGTGATACGATAATATAGATGATATATGTAACTATGTATTATATACAATATTGAGCAGAGTGATTGGACTAGACTATTTCAGAAGGCCCCTTCCAAACTCAGACCTTCTATGATTCTAGGATTCAATGCTCTTTGAAGCAGTGGAGTCTGGGGCATAGGCTGGAATCAGAAAACACAGCGTGTGTTTTAAGTCTGAGAACTTCCTTGAGTCTAGTTTCTTACCAAGTACAACTTCTGTCTGGACTGTTACACTTCCCTTGTGTTTCTGTTTTCAGGTTTGCTTTACTCAGCATGAATGCAGTTGTCACCTTCACTAAAAGAATTCTGTAGATGAACAAAATTGTTTCTGTATTCCTTTGCAGGAATGGTTTTTAGGTAAAGCATTATATGATGAAGAATCTACAATAATTCACCATTATGCCTTTGCTGAAAATCCTACAGCCTTCAAATTTCCAGATTTTGCTGCTGGTTGGGCACTTAGCATTCCTCTTGTCAACAAGTAAGAACTGAGTTTTTAATCACTTCTTGTTTATTGATGTTAATTAAGAATGGTAATTAAGAATGTTCAATTTATACTTTTTTTGGCAATGCTAATCAGTATTATTTTACTTATGTTGAGATGCTAATCAGTCTGAGTTACGATTTCATATGGATTAATGTTTTCTGTAAAAGATGAAGGTGTTCCTGCAGTACAGTTGAAGGCCTTACCACGTAGATATGCAAAATCAAATTTAAATTTACCATTGTCTTTGAACTGAAGCTGATGATTGCAGCTTAGCTGTCACAGATGGCTTGGGGTGTTCTCAGCAAGGGCAGGTGGCCTCTCCTGGATTTGACTGTAGAGCCTACACTGAGCTTTTGCTGCTGTAACCTGTTATCAGCTTCCATACTGGTAGGTGCAAGCCTACTTTAGTTTGACGATGCATAGCAAGATGTTCATCCGGGCAGAGCATACAACTAGTTCTGGGTGTGCCTACATAGACTTACGCTCTCACTATAAACTTAGCCAGAAAATGCTCCTTTGATAAAATTCCATTTCTTCCCTATTCTGCACATACGGAACATAAATGCTGTAAATGAAAACGTAAGAATTAATTAGTAGAGAAAGATACAGAAATAGATTTCTACATTGTTGTTGTGTGTGGGCTCTATTTTGCCTCATTCTGCCTATCTAAAAGTTAACATTACGTGGATTAGTTTACAGCTCTCCAGTGCTAGTTGCTCAACAAGTTCAGTATCGTCACTTGCATGTATTCTTACCCAGACAGCAGTTTTATTCCTGGATGTTAGAGTGACTGCATTGCCCTCTAAAAGTGTTCCTCATGCTATGGAGGCAACCGAGGTGCTAATTCCACATGAGATGCTTAGGTTTTAAATGATATTTGAAAAGTTCATAGATTTCAGAAGTTGAATGCATCTTGCAGTAGCAAGGGTTGATGTTTTCATAAATTGAAGATGCTTAAATACTGTGCTTTGCAATATTTTCTGAAGTTTGAGATGCTGATCAGTGTTGAACTTCAAGCTCACTTTTAATCTGTGGAAAAAGCTATGTCAGACTTTCCATCTACTCCAAATGAGACTTCCTTCTTGGGCAGGAAGAAATATTAAAATGTGTGTGTGCTGAAAACTAGTATTAACATCATCACACTGCTCAGAAGCAAAAAAACCCCTTAAATAAATAAGTTTCTTGTGGCAACAAATACGGACATGTGATTTGGTTTCTTTCCCCTTGTAATGTGTTCAGTACTACCAGCCTCGCTTTGCTGCGTGTACTAGTGGTGATTTCAGTATGTGTTTGTTGAGTAAATTTATTCATCTTAATTGTATAGGCTTGCAAAGAAGTTGAAAAGTGAACCACTGAAGTCAGACTTCACGATAGATTTAAAACATGAGGTAAGCTGTGATGTGATGCAGGAGAAATTTGCATCGAATCAATGTATTTGGTGGTAAGTGATGATGGAAGTAACACATTTTTCTTAGATGTTGCTAAAAAGTTAAACTGCATGGCATGTTCTGTGTCTTTCCCTCCCTTTAGAATGTTGTAATACTTCAAAACTGTATTTGAAGCATAAAAGAATTCATGTATGAGTGCAGTTTTATTCATTAATACTTACGTGGTTTTATACGGTGAAGTGTCTTCTAAGAGGTGCCCTGTCAAGAAGGGAGAGAGCTTTCCAATCCTTGAGGCATAAGCTGGTAATCCTTCACTGGAGACATTTAAGACCCTCCTGGATGTGTTCTTCTGTGACTTGGTTTAGGTGATCCTGCTGTGTCAGGGGGATTGGACTAGATGACCTTTGGAGGTCCCTTCCAATCCCTAATGTTCTGTTCAGGTACTAGCCAGCCTCACTTTTCTGTATCAGACTCTCAGAGCTAAACGTGACAGTTTGGGTTAACTAGTCTGAGGAACCTAACTGTTGTGTGAACTCTGCAACGTGCAGCTTGGAAGTCTGGAAATCTTCTCGTGTCCCTGGTTTGTAAGAGTTTTGAAAGGTAGCCACTAGCTCTTTCAGAGAGTGAGTGAGCTGACTGAAAGAAACACGAGGAGAAAGGAGTGGGAATACCTGAAGGAATGAGTGTTACTTTTTCTGAAGCTTTCTTTGGGTTTTCTTGCCTTCAGAATGTTTATACTGTCATCAAAGTGAACTCCTGAACCAGGGTGGAAGGGAAGGATGGATCTGGAATAAGCTTGCTGATTTTTGGCCTGAAATTGAGTGATGTTGAATTCCTTTTACTTGGTTTATATCTCCTGAAAGTCAGTTATAAGTTGTGGTTCTGGCATACAAAAAACCCCACCGTACTTAAAACTACTGAATCAATTCCAGATTTTTATTCCCTAGTGGTTATGAACCTCGTCATTTCCAGCAGAAAGCTATGGTGCATTTAGAGTCAGAGTTTGTTTTGGGAGCATATTTAAATTAATGCGGTATTGTGCCAACACTATTCTTCCACCTGGTTTCCCCTCCTTGACTGATGTATTTCACGAAAGCAGTTTGGCCTCTGATTCATTTTGCTACATGAAACCAGCCAACAAGGTGTTTGTTTCCTGTCGTTAATTCTTCTAAATGCGAGACCTTGGGCTTTGCATTGTTAATACTTTTAAGTTACCTCTAAGTCATTCATGTATTCCCAATACTTCAGTCTACCTCGGCACCGGAAAGGCCTTTAAACCTAGGGTCATAAAAAATTATTAGCAGACATTTCTGTTCTGTGGCACAGACTGTTTGATGAAAAAAACCTGATTGCTTGAATGGCAAAATGACTTTCATCCACCTTTCATCCACTTCTTATTCTGTGAACAGTTCTTTGCATAAGTTTCGTTGCAAATATATTGCCACTGATAACCTACTTCAGCCTTTTACTTACTCTTTTTGCACAGCCTCGTGTCTCTCTAGAGACGGTTCCATTCTCCCTCATTTATTTTATGAGTCACCGTCTTCTTTAAATCATTTTTGTCTCTACATCTTTCTTGTGTGAATCAAGATTGACAACAAGTCAGAGGATATAATCTGTGAACTTTGAACGGTTATGTGCAATGTTTAAATTTCTGAAGGACGACAGACGTTTTCAGGAATGTTTGATCGAGGAATGTTTATTGATTTCATCTCAGGAGTGTTTATTGATTTCCTAATAACATGTACCTCAGGTCTGGTATTTTACTGTATTGTGTTTTGTGACAGGGTTTTTTTTTTTTCAGCCTGCTGCTTTCCAAGTCCCTTTTAATTACATCCGCAGTGTTTATATCCCTTTCCGTGTGGAAGGTCTGTGTTGGAGATATGGTGAAAGGTTTTTGTTATGCAGCTGGTCATTTGTAAATTATTTTTCAGACCTTTTGTGATTGCACAGTATATAGAGCTTATTCTCTAATGCTTAATCAAGATTGGAGGAGGGTAATGGGAGTTCTGTATATCTAACACTAGATTTGAGCTAGAACTAAGACTATTTTTCTAAGACTGTTCTTTGTCTTTATTGTAAATCCATTTCCATTGTTTCAGGAGCAGTTTATCATCCTGTTCTGTAACCCAAACTGTCACTCTAATGTCGCTTCTGAAATATGATAGCTTCACATCACTCTAGGGCTTTCTGTTGAAGATTTCATTCTTCAGTGGGAAACGTTAGCACATGGTGAACTTTCATAAATAATTCATGTGAAGTTACAACTGATAAATTTTCTGTGTGCTGCAGGAGCATTGTTGCTGTGTGGGTCATGTGGAAAGCGTTAATTCTGAACTAGGGCTGGAAATGCTTTAGAAATCCCATCCCTTGCTGTTATCTAGTCTTCCAGCTCAAGACGGGGTCAAGAACCACTTCCATTACATAATGTGAATATGGTGACAAGACAAAACCAAATACCTTTGGAGATACGTATTTATTGGGTATTTCTTCACAGTGAGGGTGACAGAGCACTGGAACAGGCTGCCCGGGAGGGTTGTGGAGTCTCCTTCCCTTGGAGATGTTTAAAACCCACCTGGATATGTTCCTGTGCGACTTGGTCTAGGTGATCCTGCTGTGTCAATAGAAACGTTGGGCAAGTCTGTGTGTTCTTAGTGTGTCGTGAAGTACAGAGTGAAACACTGTTTTATTAGGAATCAAGTGTAAATACTAGTAGTTGGGCTTTTATCCTCTTCAGACATCCCTTGTTTACTTCTTTATAAATTTTGATTGACTTTTTTTGTCTCGTTGCATTTAAAATGCACAAGAGTCTACTGTAGGATGTGACACCTGCGGCATTATCTTTCATCTGAATTGTATAGTTTCTCTGAGCTTCTAGCTGACTTTGAGCGTTTAAATTAATAGTCACTGGATAATGGGTCTATCTTGAAAAGATGAAGTTTGCCACGTGGGATGAAAAGGCCTAGCTATTCTATAGTATCCACATAACTTGACAAGAGCAACACTGTATTAGCTCTGCCCTTTCTTAGAAAAGTTAAAAAATAGTTATTTTGACATGCTTAAGGATTGTTCACTAATTGTAATTCTGTGAAACAGATTTTAGACCTTGTCTGTCTGCACAATTTATTTTGGGTGTGATCGGGAAGTAAAGTATGCACCTAGTTAATCCGCTAAGACTCAAATCTTCTACAGGATCACAAATTTGCAAGTTTGTCCTGTAACGTGATTTTTGTGTGTGTGAGAATTGTTATCAGTTTTCATTACCGATACAAGTGTTTTCTATTTTGGTAGATTGCCCTGTATATTTGGCAGAAAGGGGAAGGACCACATCTAACTCCAGTGCCTGAATTCTGCACAGATGATGTCAACTCACGTAAAGTTGATCACTGTGCAACAACATTCAGTAATTTTTTGCCACTTTGTGTAAGTACAGTATTTTAAATACTGTCTGTTTAGTAAAGATAAAGCTCATACTAAAACACGTAATACTTGAAAAATCTCAAACTTCTAGAAAATGCTTATCAATGTGTTAAGAAATAGTTTGGTTTCACGTTTATCTGGTTTCAGTCTTCCATGGCACTGCAACCAATTACTGCAGGTGTTTTAATGGGTCTTTCTTCTGTAATGTTTGATCAACACATGATCTGTGAGATATTTCTCCTCACATTTCTGTGAGATACTGAAGTACAGATAATCTTTTCTCACAGATGGGAATCTAAAACTTCTTGAGGCTAAAGATAAAATATAATACAGTATTTAGTGCATTAAAGTACAGCCTCTCTCTTTCACCTCTAGGAGTACCATCTAATGATAGGAGAAGGGGCAATAAGTGTAAGCTGGAACACAGCGGGTTCCACATAGATATCAGAAGGAACTTCTTCCCAGTGAGGGTGAGAGAGTACTGAAAGGGGGGTTGTGGAGTCTCCTTCTCTGGAGACGTTTAAAACTTGCTTGGATATGTTCCTGTGCGACTTGATCTAGGTGATCCTGCTGTGGCAGGGGGATTGGACTAGATGATCTTTTGAGGTACATTCCAATCCCTAATGTTCTCTGATTCTGTGAATACATTTATGATATTATGAGTGAAGTATTGGAGGCCACAAAGTGTTACGTGCTTCCAGGAGATGAAAATTCTAGGTGCCAAAAAGAAAAGTAATTAAAAATGGTTAAATGATTTTATTCCAGTTGAGGAAACTCAAAAGATTCCTAATGGGTAACAGTTAAGCTTCTTTTTCCAAGTATGATACAGTTCAAAGTGTTCTCACAGTGGTTAGCCTCAAAGAAACGAAGAGAACAGTCTTGTTCGGGTGAATCATTCTTAGATCAGCCGATTCTACGACGAATTCTCTTTTCCTAATAATAGGTGCTTTAGTTCACATTAAAGTACTGCATCAATGGAAAAAGTATTTCAGTAGTGTTGCTTCAGGCATTTTACATGACTCCTGACCTTTTTGCAAGAGAAAAAAGTGTACTTTGTAGTGTATTAACTACTACACTGTCCTACTTGATGTGCTCCACGATGAAAAGTTACTTTCTGGTTTTTTGTGCTCATGGACATACCCATAAAATGTTACAGACAGGGCCTGCAATTCAAAAACTAATTTTCTTTCTGTTCATACAGGGAGAACCAGTGAAAAAGGAAGATGTTTTTGTTGCTGTGAAAACCTGTCAGAAATTTCATGGTGACCGAAGTAAGTTGTTGGTTGGTCAAGGTGGTAGTTCTATGCAATACAGTTTGTGAAATTAATGTTTAAAAAACAAACCTGAAGATGATGTCTGTATAGGTTTTGATACTAAACGTTTGCAGAAGACATTGTGAAATATGAAAGCTGCTGAATTTTAAACAGCTTATTCTTTAGGTACTATTTTTTTTGCAATTTGGAGTTCTTCAGAAGTGCTGTGAAAGACTTCAGATGAAGACTTGTGGTTATTTGTTCCATCATTACTGATTGGTTAGCAAACTCTTGAAAATGAACCTGTGCTCTACACTGGTGACATCTCACCTTGAATACTGGGGGCAGTTCTGGGCCCCTCATTTCGTGAATTATGTTGGGTGCTACAGTGGATCCAGAGAAGAGCAGTGAGGCTGGGGAAGGAACTAGAGGGAAAGTTGTATGAGGAGAGGCTGAGAGAGCTGGGGTTATTTAGCCTGGAGGAGACTCAGGGGAGACCTTATCCCTCTCTGTAACTACCTGAAAGGAAGTCATAGACAGGTGGAGGTTGGGGTTTTCTCCCAGGCAACTAGTGACAGGACAAGAGGGCATGGAAGCACTTGCTCATGGAAAGGGTGATCAGACATTGGAATGGACTGCCCAGGGAGGTGATGGAGTCCCCTTCCCTGGAGACATTTAAGAAAAGATTCGCTGTGGCACTTAGTGCCGTGGTCTAGGTTGTGATGATGTTAGGTCATAGGCTGGACTTGGTGATCTTACACGTCTTTTCCAGCCTCAGTAATTCTGTGGTGCTGTGAATATGTAAATTTAAAATATGTGTAGCATTAGCTCATGTACATTTGAGCTGTTCCAATATTAAGCTAATTGGTTCATTTTGATTCATTGCATTAGCTGTGACAATTGCACAGCTGTATGTTGGCTGATTTAGAAATTTGAACAAGCCCAAAGGTCTCTCCCCTCCTTCTTCCTTTTATCCTGCTCTCTCTCCTTCAGTTAAAGATCGAGCAGCTTACTCTGTCCTGTTGCTTCTATCTGTTGTCACCCTCTGCAACTGGATGTGTACACTTGTTTGATAAACGCTAAATATCTCTTGTAGAAATCTGGTCATGTGTAGTACTTTGTCCAAGCCATGGTCCACATCAAGAACCTCCTAAGTGTGCAACACTATAGCATGCTTCCTCTGGAAGTTGTAGTGTTGTACAAGTGCTCATAGTCACAATGAAAATAATACCTTGATATTCATGGTAAAAATAGCAAACAAAAAAGTGTCACAGTCCAACAAGACTTGTCCAGGGCCTCTCAGTTTAAGAAGAACAAAGAACTGCTTGACAGAGTCCAGTGCAGTGTCACAAAGATGATGAGGAAAGACTGAGGAAGCTGGGTCTCTTGAGCATGATAAAAACGAGGCTGAGGGGTGACCTCATTCATGTTAATAAATATGGAAAGGGCAGGTGTTGCAAGGATGGAGCTGGGCTCTGCTCAGTCTCATCCAATTATAAGACAAGGGGCAACAGCCTGTGTCAGTGCTCCCTCACTGTGAAGAAGCTCCTTCTGAAATTTATATGGAAGAAGCAACGGGTGTAAGCTGGAACATAGGAGGTTCCACATCAATATGAGAAGGAACTTCTTCACGGTGGGGGTGACAGAGCACTGGAAGGGGCTGCCCAGAAGGGTTGTGGAGTCTCCTCCTGTGGAGGTGGTTAAAACCCGCCTGGCCATGTTCCTGTGTGACTTGATCTAGGGGATCCTGCTGTGGCAGGGGGATTGGACTAGATGATATTTCGAGGTCCCTTCCAATCCCTAATGTTCTGTGATTCTCCAAGGCATAGAAAATAAAGACACAGAGACACACTGCCCTGAGTGACATTCATGCAAGTGGTGATAATGTGAGTGTGAAATGTTTTCGCTCAAAATACTGTAGGAAAGAAAAAAGAATGATGCTGTATTTGAAACAGCATTCTCATTACCCTGTGAAGGAACACGTCTGTTAACAAGATGCATGGTTGTTTTGATCAGGTGCTTGTTTTAATCGAGTTACTTGTGTTTTAACATTTGTGTTGCAGTACCAGTTGTGAAGCAGACTTGGGAAAGAGAAGCTGCCCGTATTGAATACTACAGTGATTATGCAGACCGCTCCATTCCTACTATAGATTTAGGTGTACCTAATACTGACAGAGGTGAGCAATTGACTGCTGACAGTTTTTACACACATAACTATCCAAAGATGGTGAGCTTTATGAGTGGTGTGTAGTATGTCATTTAGAAATCGTGTATTTCCAAAGCACATCTGCGCAGCATGAACTGAAACAACGGTTTTGCCACACTGCAGATGGATGGAGAATGCAGTCCACATGTGTGGGTAGGATGCTTTTCTTAACAGAAGCAATTACTGTGAATATGAAAGCATAATAGACTCCAAGAGGCAAATGTCAGTGTTTATTACTTGGAATAATAACTTTATTGATGACCTTGAATAAGATCATCGGTAGTACCAGAAATCATAAATACATTTCAAAAGACCTTAGACAGTACTAGCTGGTTACTAAGCATAAACTACTTACCAAATGATGCTCAAATAGCATGTGTTTGTGCCTAGTATGTATTGATTTAAGTACAAACCCCAAATGTTAAGATTGGCAGGTCTTTTTATGATAAATAATGTGGTTTTAAATTAATTTACTTTGTGATGAAATAGGAGGAAAAAAAACTATGGCTATCATGGAATGGTTTAGATTGGAAGGGTCCTCAGAGATCAGCTACTTCCAACCCTCCCTTGCCATGGGCAGGGACACCTCTCACTAGACCAGGTTGCCCAGGGCCCCATCCAACCTGGCCTTGAACACCTTCAGGGAGGGGCCATCCACAACATCTCTGGGCAACCTGTTCCAGTGCCTCCTTACTCTAACAATGAGGAATTTCTTTGTAAGATCTAGTCTAAATCTACCCTCTTGTAGCTTGAAATGTTTCTCTCTTGTCCTGTCACTAGATGCTGTAGTAAGAAGTCCCTCTCCATGCAGTTTTTGTCCATTTTCTATGGTGGATGTCATATAGAAATCTTGAGTATAATTCTGTAAATGT
The DNA here is from genome assembly GCA_028565055.1 of Phoeniculus purpureus. NCBI lineage: Eukaryota > Metazoa > Chordata > Aves > Bucerotiformes > Phoeniculidae > Phoeniculus > Phoeniculus purpureus. The sequence continues at coordinate 105,469,502 of JAOXOE010000001.1, read as the reverse complement.
TCCTTCTGTGTTAAGTTTATGGTCTCACAAAATCACAAAGCTGGGACTTCCTTAATTTCTTAAGCACAGAGTTACTACATTTTCTCAAAAAATATTTTGACTGGAAGCAGCTTCAAATATGGCCTGATAGTTCTTTTTTTTTTTTAATGATTGTTTAGTAGTTGTAATATTGACAGCAGTAGTTGCTTTGGACAATCATAGATAATAATCTAGGTCAATGAAGACTGTTTGCCATTAGTTTTCCCTGATTTATAAGCAAGATACAGTACAACTCTGAAACTTCTAGTTTCTCTTGTCCTGTTCGTTCTGGACAAGGGTGTTTCCCTTCTCAGCAATTAGTGAAGGGTGTTTTACCTCCCAGCTTTATTACAGCCTTGTGATAAATGTTGACCTTTCCTTAGAGTAAGTTGTCAGGATCTGAGTTATTGCTGATGAGTATAGTAGGCTATGTAGACTGAAGTATTTATATAAAAAGCCATGGACCTGCGTGATGCATCATGAACTGCCATGAAAATACGTACTTTGCAGAACATGTTTCTGTCATAGTCTTCTCATTTTACAGGTTTCAAAATGAAGAGCAAAAGTTCACCCGAGTATTGTCCAACATTATTCTTGGACAATAATAATGGACATATGCTGGGCAGTATATTAACAGGACAGCTGGAATAAAGTTTATTTTGGAGGATCCATGATCCACACTATTTCCATTCTTGAAACACTAGACTATTTCCTTCAGAAGTTCTTTTGTTGTGTTGTACAAATACCATTCAGCAGCATGTGTATCCCAGTACTTTGCCAGTCATTTCCAATACGTTTCCAGTAGTGCAGTATAGTATTTATTAATGAATAATGTGCTTATTACAAAATCTCATTTTATTTGAATGCGTATTCTGTTACTTCTTTTAGGTCACTGTGGGAAGACTTTTGCCATTTTGGAGAGGTTTTTGAATCATAGCTCTCCCAGAACTCCTTGGTTGGTTGTAGTGGATGATGACACCCTGATAAGGTATACACTACAATACTTGAGGATTTGCCACTGTTCATCGCAGTTGGAGTTTTAGTAATATTCGTATTTTCTTATGTATTGAAGAAATACAGCTGTTTTATTAGTTGCATAGCTTTATCATAGAATTATAGAGTCATTCAGGTTGGAAAAGACCCACCCTTGGAACCATTGAGTCTAACCATCAGCCCTACTCTACAAGTTCACCCCTAAAACAGATCCCCCCCAACACTGCATCTAAAGGACTTTTAAACACATCCAGGGATGGGGACTCAACCACCACCCTGGGCAGCCCATTCCAGTGCTTGTTGACCACTCTTTCTGTAAAGAATCTTTTCCTGATGTCCAGTCTAAACTTACACTGTTGGAGCTTGAAGCCCTTCCCTCTGGTTCTGTCGCTAATGACCTGTGAGAAGAGACCAGCACCAGCATCTCTACAGTGTCCTTT